>OU565284.1:26594209-27846209 GCA_913789915.3 Sphecodes monilicornis
ATGGAGAACCAGGCATAAGTTTGAAAGCGTTGAGGTCCATCAGTGAACAGGTAAAAAATACAAATTACCAATTAATAGGTTGTTTAATGTTCGATGAAGTAGCGATTAGAGAACATGTAGAATATGATGGCACAAAGTTTAGTGGATACATTGATTTTGGAAAGGATATTGCTTGTGAACACGAAATTGTAGCAAGAGAAGCATTAGTTTTTATGCTTGTGTGTGTGAATGGAGGCTGGAAAATACTGGAAAAAATGCTGGAATGGTGTGGAAATCTATTGATACAAGTTCAGTTAATTCCGAGGCCTGGTATAAGCCTATTCTGTTGTAAAACCGAGTCTATTTCTTGGTCAAAACGCTGAAATAAAGATATACATACATATAAGCCTATTATGTGTAAAAACTTATTGTACCCTCTTTTTAATTATATTATAAGAAAAAATATATAACATTTATGTTATCCTTATTAATTATTAGATATATAACACGTCTTCATTTTATAAGAATAATGATTTTAAAATATGAATAACAAACTATTTAAAATTAGTATGTTCTTTAATTCGTGTTACACGTTTTAATTTCTCTTCTATATCCTCTAATTTTAGTTTTCTTTAATACCTCGCCCTACAATTTTTTTCAGACTACAGATTTATGAATTATTTGAAATAGTACATTGGAACATGAAATATGTAACTACTAATTGCATAAAATCAAAAATGTAGAAGATTTGCCGTTATTTCTTCACTTTTAATTATTTAACAACAATCATTACAATATTTGGGACATAATTCGTATCACGAGTGTCATACGTTATTATAGAACAAAGGGTTAACTATCACTTTTCTAGTTTCAACTTGTCAAATATATGTAAGCAATCTGTAAACATTTTTCATACTTGGCGCTACAGAGTATGCGCAGAAATGCCACCAATCAAATTTAGGCGTAAATGTGCCCCTGCCTTCTCCGCAATCCCGAACACCCCCCTTGCCGAAGATGCTAGCTCATGCTCCATCCCAGATCTGTCCATCCCTGTATTCCTATATCTATGGTTGCAACCTCATGTGGTTCACCACCTGACCGTTCCATTTCGATAGAGTCCGCTATCGTATTAGGGCATTTTTTACAGAGTCCGTAATTCAGAACCGTAGACAGAAAAATGCACAGTATGCACAGTAGGGTGGACCTTATTTTTTGATCGACGAATTTTTTTCACGCCTCCCCTCAAAATCATTTCTCTAGATGAGAAAAAAATGTATGCAAAGTTTGAGATCGATCGGATAAAAGAATCACGTGGCGCTTTTAAATTGAAAATTTTGAAAATTTTGAAATTTATCATAACTATAGCATATTTATACATATATCGTTGGATTTGTCCATTTTTTAAAAATAAGAATATGGAAAAAATATATGACCTCCTTTAAATAAAAATATCGATGACCGTGAAATTTCGAAAATATGATTTTCAGAATTTTTTTTATTTTGCTATTATATGTGCCGTATTGTACAGTGCAATTTTCTCCTCTGGTATTTTTTCGTATAATCGCAAATAACAGAGATGTTTAAATACATACATTAAAATGTAGCAAAATTGATGGTAGTGTAAGAGGGAAAATGCCTGTGGAGGATTAATATAATATTTATTTCTGCGTTATGTCGTTCCTCTTTAACAGTTCTACCGAGAGTGCTCTCACCTCGCACAGCGCCGACCACGAAGCCTCGGCCGATCGTCTTTTGTCAATCGCGCGACGATCTCGCCAACGGACGATTCGCGCCCGCTGATCGCATGATTCGTGGGGGCCAACGGACACTCACACACACACGCACACATACATACATCATCGTCTCTATCCTACAGTAGGATATAATGTATTATTTTGTATAAGTAAAATAACATATTACCAGTTGCATTTTTGTAATGAAGCGTACTATATATGTATGTAAATGAATATATTCTACAGGATAGTAATAAGGAACTATTTCTTATATTTACACATTTTTCGCTAAAGTAGATTTCTTTACATCAGGATATTGCTTCCGGTAATCGTTTACAATTTGTATAGTATCATCCTTTTTTTTTCCTCCTCATTATGCGCTAAAATTTGATTGTAATCCTGCATTTACTTAACGGCTCTTTCTGCCCCAATCGTTAACTATTTTATATAATGGTGCATTCTGCCAAGCTAGAGGATCTTGTTCCAAAAATTCTGCCGATATGCCAGATCTAGTGAACACCTTCCGACTTTCGTCTGATATGAAATCTGAAATATCCTTCTGCACGTGGTCGGCTACATTACGGGTAGAATGACAAATTTTTATTATAATCGCCGCCACTATGTTATTTAACGCCTGCACCATTCGTTTCTTTGTTTCGATAGAAATTCCATTATTTATGAACGATAACGCAGCATTTTCTGGTGTCAAATACCACGAGTGCCTATTAATATCTTTATCTATTTCCTTATATCTATATAAGGATTTAATAAAAGTAAAATCCTGCTGCGGACCCTCGTCGGGAGAAAGGAGCTTCCACCCATGCTTTTAAATATGCAATAAATATACATACATCTCGGGTTCCATTTTCCTCCTCGTCGCGAAACAAAAAAATTTTTGAACAATAAATGCCCTTCGTCATCCACCGAGCATGATGGAAATCTCCAGGAGTTCGAAAACGGTTTTGTGAAAAGGTATTACCTAAAAATACTAGCACTGGTTCAATAAATTCGCGATAGTCTTCTCGTGGATGTTGCATTTGCAGAATCTATTTTGCAAAATTTAGTTGCCGATTATCTTCGTCGTCGTCGGATGATGAAGATCGTTCATTGTTTCTTCTGATTGTATCATAAAAAATATGAATAATATGAGTAAAGAAAAATAGATTTTGATAATTTTACTTTAACACGAATAATTTCTGGAGAAACGTATCTTGCATACATAGCTGCTTGCGCTCGAATTCGACGTAATTCTTTTGTTTGACTATCATTGATCCTGGACATGCTTTTTTTCTTTGGTTCAGAAGAAATTGTTTATCTTCATCGATCGTGATCATCTCTAAAACATCACTATGTACGATACAGAAAAGTTCATCTAATTGATCAAGAAACTGTTGTTCCCGTTGCTTTCATAGCTGCGATCGTCGTTTACAACCATTTTGTAAGGCCTTTCACTCTTGGTATAACGACTCCAATTTCTCGATGCAGTGTTTGCTTTTCCCGACTGGAATTCTTGCCTTTCCCCACAGTAATTCTAGTTCTTTCACAACAAGGTGTGAATTGCATCGAAGGTTCAATTTCACTTTCCGCAAATTGTAAAACAGAACGCGTAAAACTTGTTCTTTCGATGGCACATTAGCGCTAATAATCTGATTTTCATCATGTCCTAATAATGACAATTTTTCGCGACTTCTACTCTTCATTGGGCTTCTGATTCTAACGGTTCTCTGATGTTTCTACGATCACTACTCAGAGCATCCTAGCAGGCACGGTACCTGTTGCGGATAGATACGTAGGTACATCCCTTCTACCTTTAGAGTAAGTGAGTGGAGCGTGCGACGCGAATTGAACGTACTATTTCGATAAGAATTTTCGTATTTAGATTTAGTTAAGCGGCGTTTTATAGATATAGTTGTCAGCATATTATATATTAGTTATATGCAATTTAGATATTAGAACATTGTGAAAGACATAGGAGACGTTGAGAAGTATGTACTCCCTGCTACACCAAGGCGCGCGAATCTCGGCGGCGGAAATGCAACGACACAGGTGTCGTGATGCATGGTCAAGCCAAGCGAGTAAAGGTAGGCGCAAGGCGTCTACCTTAGGCCACTAGAGAACCTCAACAAGTGGAGGGATTATTCCCCGGATATGAGGGTTTAACGATCACGGGGCCGTCAGGCTACTGGAAGAAGCCACGAGATTCGCTAAGTCTCCGAAGATGAAAAGGAAAGTGTGGGAAAACAATCAAAAGGAAAAACGAGGAATCAAAGCCAGATCGGTGTACCGAACCCTCCTGCGGACCTCAGGTCTGCGACGGCATACAGGTGTTTCCCCGAAAAAGGGGATACAAGGCCTTTGGGTGATGCCTGCGACCGCACACCAAACGCTGCGTTTTTATTAGATTATATGGATAATGGAGGGGGTTCCCATTATTAACAATCCTCGCGTTAAATGTGGAGGATCCGGGGTTCGATGGTTAGAATCGTGTCAGCTAGTCACGGAACGACATTTGTACAGAAACAGTACCCTTATTTAAAAGTTCTCCAGCCTTACGACAGTCGTTTTCAGCTCATATTTTGCAAACAAAAGTCAGTTTACGAAAAATTGTGGCAACAGAAATAATTTTCTGACGATCCATATGCACTTTGACAAATGTACTTTGTAATGTAAAGTACAAGTTGATATTTTTTATCGTTCAATGCTTATGTGGCTAAACTATTTTCTAAATATTTTTGAATCATTAACGGTTTCTGAGGGGTACAGACTCTATAACTGAGGCAAGCGTGACTGTCACTTTAGACTTCTTAAAGTCTTGTTCTACATTCTTGTTGTGCATAGAAACGTTTAAAAAAATATCTCTCTTATTTGCGGTTATATGAAAAATGCCAGAGGAGAAAATTACAATGTCCAATAAGGCAAATATAATGGCAAAATTAAAAAATTTTGAAAATCATATTTTCGAAATTTTAAGGTCATGGATATTTTTATTTAAAGGAAGTCATATATTTTTTCCATATTCCTATTTAGAAAAAAGACAAATCCAATGAGATATAATAAGGTAAAGGCATCAGTAGTTGACCAGTTAAAAGAAGCTTTCCACGCGAACAATAGTAACCACTTGCTCTGTCATCAGATAGCGAGAGTCGATACCTGAAGACACTCTTTAAGTCTTCTAAATTATGTAACAAGACCACTTTTTAAAAAAAGTTTAGTTACACAAATTTAAAAAAACATATTTAAAAATTCAGTAATTGCTTCAGAAGTTGACCACTCTTAAAAATGAAAAACCTAGTAATTGACCTTCCGTTCGTTAGTAGTTGACCACTTATACTAGAAAGAAGGTTAAAGCAATAATGTTAGAAATCATTTCAGTATCATTTAGTTTCAACAATTACCAGCACAAATTACAATTAAAGGATAAAATAAGAGATAAAACAAATCAATTCTATAACAAATTCAATTCCGGAACAGAGTAGACGTTGCGAGTCAATATTTAACCGTGGAAGCAATCAATAGTTGACCATGCTCTAAAACACAGTATGCTACAAAATTTAGAATTATGTTTTGTACTCCTAACAATCTTAGATGTAAAATGGATACATTATAAATCGTAAACAAATTTAAATGAGTCACGTTAATAATTGACGTTGATTTATCGGGGGGTAAACTTCTGAAAATTATTCAAATAACAGTATTCAGAATTTGACCCCTCAATAAACTATTATTTTGAGGTTAGAATAACAGAAACGATGCATTTATCACTTATAAAACGCTGTGAGAATTTAAAAAGTAAATAATTCAGTCGCGAAAAGTTCACAATGTATGGATTGTTTATCTGAACCGTACAGCTGTTCTCAACAGAAACGTTAAGGAAATAGAAATATATCGGTATATTACTTACCTTAATGAATTTAGACGTCCGTTATTGTTACTATGCATACTTCACTTCGCATGTAATTGTTTTAAAATTTAACCAACAGATATTGTGTCATCCGAGGTTCGCTTTCATCAAAAGTGCAGAACTTATAATAACCTTATTTTTTATGTTTTTCTAAAAACTGGTCAACTACTGATGCCTTTATCTTATACTATAGTTTCAAAATTTTTAATTTAAATGCGCCATGTGATCCTTTTATCTGATTGATCTCAAACTTCACACAAAGTTTTTTCTCACCCAAAGGAACAATTTTGGAGGTTGGCGTGCATTGGATCTCGATAAAAATTTTTCACTAAGTATAGCTTAGGTCAGGCATGTCCAGAAGTAGCTCACTTGGAGGCAAATTCGAGGGGGACGCCTACTTCTCCCGCCCGCGCGTCTCGCTCCCCGTGGCGGCCGTAGTCCTCCGAGCTCCTCAGACCCGTGCCTACCGTGGGTCCGAGAGTCGCCCCAACGCGCCACACGCGGTACATATTGCAAGCGATAGGCACGGGTCTGAGGTGCTCGGAGGACTACGGCCGCCACGGGGAGCGAGACGCGCGGCCGGGAGAAGTAGGCGTCTCCCTCGAATTTGCCTCCAAGTGAGCTACTTCTGGACATGCCTGGCTTAGGTCCACCCTAATGCACAGTCTGTACGGATCTTAAGTCTGTGAAGTGAATCTTAAATCTCGTAATTTGTTTATTGTTGGCTCACAGTATAAAGAACAGTAGAATCGTCAACATAAAAGCAACAGTTAAAATGTTTAAAACATTTTTTACTGCATAATTATTTTGTATGGAATCATTTAACCATTCCAGATAGACATCCAATCTGGTATATACGCCAGGTGATCCAGGACGTCCACATCCTCTTCCCCATGATACTATTCCCACTTGTGTACCGCTGCAGAGTAATGGTCCACCGCTATCACCCTGTAATATTAGCAGTCTTTATTGACAGAAAACATTGAGTAAAAAATATTCAATAACAGACATGTAAATTAAACAAAGTATACATGCATGTCCTACATGTGAAGGGTTTATTATGACCAAACATGATAGGAGGGTTAAATGACAACTTTTTACTTTTCGAATGACATGCACTTCACTTATAATTCTATGTATGTACTCATATAAAAATAATGCCTTACTTGGCAAGCATCCATTTTACCCTCAGCCACACCTGCACAGATGTGCACATGCGTGTCCACATCATTCATCAGACATTTTTCAGGAGGAATTAATGGAAGGTGGACATGACGAAGGTAGGTACCGGATCCGACCTAAAATGACTCATATACACAAAATACAGGGTGAGGCGGAAATTCTAGTACAACCGGGCAGCGAGTGATTTTACTACAAAATTAAGAAAAAAATTTGCTATATCATTCTTTCATTCGAAGCTTCGTTTTCGAGTAATTCGAGTTTAAAAATGCAGCAAATACCCTTGCTATTTGATAGGAATCGTCTGTTCCTGTCCAGCCAATTATACTTCCTGCATATTGTACCAAAGCACGCAATCCGACGGATCTTTAAGCTCAGTTTAAAGACATGTTATCACTTTTTTTTCGATTTATTCTTACATGTAGAATCACTCTCTATCCGGTTGTACTACGGTTTCCGCCCTACCTTGTATAGTAAACATTGTATGTAGTATGATTGTCATTTACTAATTATTTTTGTAAGGTATTTTTGTTCTACATAAATAGTGGTACTTCATTAAAGCATGGTACTGAAATCAACAATAATACACGATTGTGGTCACCGACTTCAATTCTCTTTTTGCGATTATGATAGTCAAAGCTTACCATACATACCTCTAAAATAATATTAATGGAGTACTACGGTCATATCAAGTTAAGTTAAAGTTAAACGGATTATGGGAAATTCTTAAGAAATGTCTTTTCTCAATTTAATATTTTCCAAAACAGTGAAAGACCTTTTTTAAAAAAGTTTTACATTTACAAAATGTTAAAAGAGAATACTTGTATATAAGCTCCATTATTGTTTAATATTTATGTAAATGTGGAGTTAATGAGATACTGCACGTACGTAATTAATTTTAATGCTGCAATGTAATGAGGTAACCCAATATTTGGAAAAAGCGCGGCCAAAATTAATTTCGTTAAAGCTTTATTCTTTTCTACGGCAATTAATCGTTTTGTGGTGTCATTTTATCCTACATTAAACATTTAGAATATCAACTTTGAATATCTCAAAACATGATTTTAGCTTATTCTAAATAACTCTTCGATTTTACCTGTAAAGAGAGATTTATGTCGTTTGTATCTGTAACTTGTTAGCGACAGCCTGTTTTTTAGGTTAATAGAAGGCAGATAAACCAACGCTACCCTGATTTCGGTCAAACCAGGGTAGCCGATACTTTGTAAGCACGGGGAATTCTAAAGGTTCAACCGATCGCCGACACGACCGTTGACTCGACGTCATAGGTGATGCATTTGGTGGGCAAACCAATCAGAATGATTGGTCGGCGGATCTGGCCACGAAATGGGAAAGACAGTGTGTCTTTTGGCAAGAGGACCGCGAGAATCCTCGCGGCACTTACCACAGAGCCTCTGGAGAGATCAGGTCTAGCACCAAATTCTAACAAACTAAAAGGTAGAACCTGCCCCATGTAATTAAATAAATTAACTCAAATTCCTACAACTTTTAAATTCTGCTAATCAATACTCTCTTTCTGATTTTGTTAAATCTATTAAATCTAATAAATCTAATAATAATACAGTATTTCATCGTTAAATGTCGTCAAATTCTGAACAAGGATCGTCGCAAAACAATCCCTCCTTCCGCGGGGTATACCCCGTAAGGGGCCGTGAAGCTCGAGAAGCCTCGGTCGCCGAGAAGTTTAACATAATACGGGTCGAGTATATCGGTGAGAAAACTGCTAATCCAATGACAAAACTTCTGTATTTTTTATTATTTTTTTATGGATCTTTCATCAACATATTCGTGGTATTTTTCTAATGAAAATGATACCAAATAACATATAATTGCGATGGTATTTACTTGTGTAATGGAGGATGAAAGTTTCAGGCGCAAGAGACGCGGAGAGTCGCGGTCGCCGGCATAGTTCAAAAGCCCGCGTGTCTTCACAGTGTGATGCCAATAAAAAAACTTTTTTGTTATTACTTATTTTTTAATGAGACTTTCTCCAATATATTCGTGGCATTTTTCTGATTCAAATAATAACAAACACGATATAATTCGGATCATATTTACAATAATTTTCCGAAACTTTCATCGTCCATTACACAAGTAAATACCATCGCAATTATAAATATATATATATATATAAAGAAAGTCCAGACTCACTCACTCATCAACGCCCAGGCTAAACCCTTGGACCTAGAAAGCTGAAATTTTGCACAGAGGTTTCCTTTATGATCTATACAAGGAATAAGAAAGGATATTTCGAAATTCAACCCCTAAGGGAGTGGAAAGGGGTTGCAACGTTTGTATGAGGAATATTTTATTTGTGGTCGGATTTGCTTGAAACTTGGTCATAATGTTCTTTGATATAATTAATCAAACATGGGACAATAATTACGAAAATGGCATAAATTTTGAAATCTAAGATCGCGACATGAAATAAAATTAAAACTCTATAGGGATGGGTTAAAAGGTTTTATGGAGAAACAATATCAATTTCCGAGGGCATTAAATGGTTTCCTGTGCGAGCGAAGCTGCGAACAAAAGCTAGTTATATATAATTTGGTATCATTTTCATTAGAAAAATGTCACGAATATGTTGGTGAAAGTTCCATAAAAGATAATAAAAAATAAAGAAGTTTTGTCACTGGCTTAGGTGTTGTTTTCACACCGACATACTCGACCCGTGTTATGTTTCTCGGCGACCGAGAGTTCTCTAGCTTCGCTGTCCTTTTCTACGTTCAGCATAAGTCAAAGAATAGTATACTTGAACACGAAGTGTCGCTGGCCGGACCCGTGGTTGCGACTTTTATCGATTAAATACTGTATTATACTTTTCCATTATATTATGTCTCAGATTTGCTTTCTAAATGTCATCGTGCAATTTTTATAAGGCGGACACGCGAACCACAACCACGTTATTTCATTGATCAACAAACTAACCTTTGCGTTTGACAGTAAATAAGAATTATCAATTACTTACATTCGATCCAGGTGTCTGTCTTCCCCAGCCAGCCACGGTGCATGGTTCTGTATATCGCTGAAACAGTTTTTCGTCATACGCCTCCGGAATGGTGACGTATTTCACGTGGGTGTTAATAAGAAAAGGATTCCTAAGCTGCATAGAAAAAACAGTATAGATTCACACTGAAGATTATTGAAATGTAAACACGAGACGACTAAACCTAAACAGTTTTGTTGATGTTTCAGGGAAATTCTGAATTGAAATCTGAAAAGTTTTCTTTTATGTAGTATGCACAATGAAAGATAATATTTTAGCATTATTCTATAATCTTCAATGCTTGATCGACGACATACTTTAAGCAAAACTTATTTTATTGCGAGAGAAATGTTGCGTGGCTACTTATATGAAATTTTTAGCTTGATATGTCTTTTTGGTTTTAAAGTAAAGTCACTTTTTTAACTGAATAGCACGTAGTGATTCTAGTAGTCATTTAACATAACTATTTAGCACACACTACCATTTGCAAAAAAATAATATAATCATACCCTAGAAACCGCATAAAATTATTAAAACTTCTCGATTGAATGAAATCTTTTTTAAACAGAGCGCAGTTCTTATTTGACACGTTGACGTAAATGCCGCCTATAGACGGCCAATGCTTGGGTTTGTAAATGCAGATGACGGCTATAGACGTCCGTCAATTTTTAGGCAAATTTGTTAGAAATAGTAATCATTTTATCCTGTAAGGTCATTGAACTCCCCTAGAATCAAATAATTAACAAAAAAATAAGTTGCTTTTGTCATCCATCACCGATTTCAGAGTGAGCGTCAACGTGTTAACTTGCACTCTTCATGCCGTGCTTCTAACAATAATTACGTAAATCCACAATCTGCGTAGTAGTAAAGAAGCTTAAGAAATAATGTACACAATTCGACAAGATTTATGAATATCACAAGAAATCCCAAAATAAAGTAACTTCTGCTTAAAATAATTGTTAGTATAAGTAATAGTTTGGCAATTAATACTGGTCATCAAGAATCTCGTTACATAGGACATTTAAACTGAGAAATTCAAATTTGACAAAAAGGTAAACAACTTTAAGAATTTTTGTTGTCGACAACAAAATCTACATATTTAGAGTTTGCCACAGACTCATTTTCAAACCGAATTAAAGATTTCGAGCTCTCTTTAAACATTGTTTTAAACAAACACTCTTTAAACATATCTAAATGTTTATAGTGCTACAAAAAGTTGTACAACTATATTTGGAAAAATTTGTCGAATCGATGTACGTAAGAATTATCCGTTTAGCTTTGACGGTTAAAAAATTCTTCGAGTTGAAAATTTATGTCTTTCAAAGACTTTAATCTTGTCGACCAGTGCAATTGAGTTCAAAACAATAACTCGGACATTCTGCTGGTGGAGACACTAAGGGTTGAGGCTACAGCTACAATGGACGCATTTTTTGACAAATTAACGTTCTGAAATTGCATTTTGAAAAATTTCGATTTTTGGCCAATTTTGAAAGATAGTGTATCGCCTGCTCTGATGCTATTTCGCGGTTCTTAAAATCTCCCTCCTTCAATTTAGTGCCTCGAACGTTTTAAAATTCCTTCGGAAACACATTCAAAATGCGATTTTAAAATTTTCGACGGTTAGAAAATTTTGAAAATCTTTTTTCACAATTGCGATGTGATTTCTTCATTTCCCACATTTCCAAATGTGGCTGTCTCCTTCATTTATTTTCAGTCCTCTGAACTTGAGGAATTCCTACGGGAATCGTGTTCTAGAATATAAAACCTTAAGAATGACGCTGACTTCCTATAGAAATATCACTCGGAAAATTAAATAACGATTCGTGAATACTAATTTGGATATGCATGCAGCTTATTTACTGGACAGGCCACTCTAGTAATCGTCAGAATGTTAATTCGTCAGAAAATAGCTGCATTGTACCCGCAGCCTAGAACATAGTGGGTCAAATGATGAACGCGTGTCCGTTTGTCAACGGTGTTTTCATGACTGTATTTATTTGTATTTTCGACACTGAACTTATATATACACATAATAGTCACCCTGAACAATCCAATATCGTTACGCTTGCTCGTGAATCTAAAGCCCATGTGCGGGATTACTCGGTCTATCAATTCCATCTGTATGGAACTCCAGCTCGGGAAGTACACGTAAGTCGCGCCGGCGATCGCATAGAATCGAAGCGGATTCTGTGGTTTCCAAAAGCCGCCGGACGTTGCCCTAACCAAACGAACACGTACAATAGCGATCAGATTCACGATTACACCGCGCGCTTTTGTTAAACGCGTTTAAAATGCACTGTTCCGTGTAAAACATGAGAACAGTGAATACGTAGGATCACGGCCGGCCACTGATTTCCCTGTTTCCAAAGTGGAGAAGCCTTGATCGCGAAAAAAACGCGCCATACGAGCTCCATGTTAACCGATACAAAGACAGTGCCGATGCGCATCCGGCTGTTTCACACGGTAACCGCTCGTCAAGGGACCTTCTCCGTGTCTCTTCCTAAAGAACAACACTCAATTTGCTCGCTTTCTTTTTACTCTACCAAAAATATATGTTCTTAACAGGTTTGGTGTAGCGTCGGTCACATATGACGCTAATTTCTCACTAGGATCATAAATTTATTTTTATTACCATATATGCGAATAAACTATATTTTATTGTGATTTTTAGAATGCGAACGGAGTTGGAGTAACACTCATTAGAATAAATTTCGGCTCGACTGCGTGTTGGAGAACTCCGTGTTCTTATCTTTTTTGAACTTTTTTTTATGGTATCCTGTAGATATCGATGAAGACATTCCGAAAATGTGTGTATGGTTGTTAGGAATTCACTGGTTTATATACGCGTGTAAAGATGAGCAGTTTTAAGCGTTTTTGACAAGTTAGAGCGTCGCCATATTGGATATTCGTTGAGTGGTAGAGGTAGGTAGGTCTGTTCGGCGCATGCGCTGGATAGATCGTGAAATAGTATGGTGTATTTGCGGGATCGGCTAAATAGTACTGAACGTATGCACTAGATAGCAATTCAGTGGTCATACATACTTTGTAAACATAAGCAATTTCAAGTGTTTTTCACAAATTAATTATTAATAAATTTATTTTTGATTTTGAAATGGCTTGGTCAAGTATTAGAAATTTTAACTTTAGAGACATGCCAATTAGTAAAGAAGAAGCAATTACTTGGCCTCAGGATTGTGGATTGTTGCGGAAACTTAAAAAATGTCGTACTCATTGGTGCGAAATGAAAATTTATAATAATAATTATGGAATCGGTCGTTTTCGGCGTCCAGTAATTAAAATATACAAAATCACATACAGGATTTCAAATAGAAGGTACTGTCCAAGATGGTTTGGGGTTAGGTCGTCGTGGGTGCGGAGAAGGCCGGCCCGACCATGGTATAATGTTTCGCATTCTGATTTAGTAAATGTTTTATTATGTATTACGTACGTGTCTGTGCTGCCATCTAATGGATTTGTTCGGAAGTATTTAGCCTATTTTGTGTGTATTACCTAGCAAATATATCAATATGGCGGCGCTGTAACCTGTCAAAAAGGCTTAAAAGTGTTCAACTTTATATGCGTATAACTTTTTAACTAATGAATTCCGCGCAATAAGATTTTCATTTTCGATGTTTTCTCGTCGAAATCTATAAGACTGTATAAAAAAACTTGACAAAAAAGAGTTCTCCAAAACGCAGTTAAACCTAAATTTCAACTGTTTACTACCGGCTTCAGTGATTCAATTACTTTGATTTTATGGGAATTGTTGCGGTTGATACATTCGATACTTAACGTGTTGGTCAATTTGACTCACTCTGCGAGAGACGTGTGGTTTACTCTGCGCGCCTCACAAAAAGTCCCACGATTGGTCAGGGTTGGAAGAGGTGCGTCGCCACCGACTAGTGACGCCACACAGGGCAAATTCGGGAAAATAGAGTTACGCTGCGGAATACAGCAACGCGAATTGGATGCGCGCATTATGTAGCGTGACCGGTCCCTGGCAGAATCGTGAGAATGCTCGTCGCCGGGGAATGGGGGAATGGCGACGTAGAAGAGGTAATGTAAAGTGGGAGATAATGTAAAGATCTTAATCTGGGGACACTGCTACTGACTAAAACAGTCACAAATACTCAATTGAGGCAAAACCTTCCCCACCGTTACGTCCACAATACCCTTCCAGCAAGCGTTGTACGGTGGGGCAATGAAGATACGAGCAGAGAGATTCGAGGCACCAGCGAAGGGCTGAATGTGCGTGTTACATGAAAGAGTGGAAGAGGTAATGTAATGTGGGAGGTAATGTAAAGATCTTAATCTGGGGACACTGCTACTGACTAAAACAGTCACAAATACTCAATTGAGGCAAAACCTTCCCCACCATTGCGTCCACAATACCTTTCCAGCAAGCGTTGTACAGTGGGGCAATGAAGATACGAGCAGAGAGATTCGAGGCACCAGCGAAGGGATGAATGTGCGTGTTACATGAAAGAGTGGAAGAGGTAATGTAATGTGGGAGGTAATGTAAAGATCTTAATCTGGGGACACTGCTACTGACTAAAACAGTCACAAATACTCAATTGAGGCAAAACCTTCCCCACCGTTACGTCCACAATACCCTTCCAGCAAGCGTTGTACGGTGAGGCAATGAAGATACCAGCAGAGAGATTCGAGGCATCAGCGAGGGGATGAATGTGCGTATTACATGAAAGAGTGGTTGGTGAGGGAAGTAAGCATTTGAAAAACCTCAACCGTGCCCAGCCCTGGTGTACAGTATTCTCTTCATGAGTATCGCAAAGGTGTATATCGTGAATGTCGAAGTTTTATCCCCACCACTGGGAGAATCTACCTTGGAACCGTCAAGGCGTAAACAGGCTGGACGACCGAGCCAGCAAGGGATCGAGTATGGGTGAGACTCACACTAATGCAAGCGACGCAAATGATTGCATGTTTTCTAATTTTTGATATTTTTATGAAACACTTACCGTCGTATTCGTCGCGTTTCTCTGATTAAAATGACCCCAAACGCGACACAGTTACGATCGCAATTACTTGTGAAGCGATTAAAGTTTCAGACATGATATTCACGGTAGAGATACGAATTCGGTAAATTGTGAAGTTCGAAATTTGAATCGCTTGTTACACAAGTATTATGATTGTAATTATATCGTGTTTAGTGTCTCTTTAATCAGAAAAAGAGACGAATACGATAGAAATTTCATTGACGAAACACTAAAAATAAGGAATTTTGATTTTTTAAATTAAGAAGCTGAGCAGACATGAGTCCTTTGATGTTTACCGAACGTCCGAACCTAAGTCCCTCTTTTCAATGGCTATTTTTCTCTACGTTCGGTAGACTAAAAGGAATCTAGTCTCTATTCTATGGGTGTCGCGTGGCGAACCTGAAGCTACGACTCTTACGGAGAGAATATTGTAGTGTGTGACGTCGAAGCTTAAACATTGGGACTATGGGAGCATTAACGGTGGGGATAAGCGGAGCGAGCGTGGGACCCCTCTTACCTCTGTGCCGTCTCGCGGGACTTCTTGTGAGGTACAAGCAATACATCACTGAAAGCGGAATAATTATTAGATGAGCAAATTAATTCGTGGAAGAATTCTTTTAAATTAGAATCTTATTGGAGAATCATGAATTACTTATAAGATGCAGTATAGAAAGCGGTGAAGATTATTTTGGGAAGTAGATTGTATTTTGGCTGTTATTAATTAATTCGTAGCCTGTTCTTTACAAATCTATTGATTATATAACGAATTAATTTGTACATCTAATATTGCTTAATCAATTAATGCATTCGCACCGAATGACACGTAGACGAGGTTTTACATTCTTTATATTTCTGCCAGAAAATCAATGCATAGAACTTCGTAAATAATTCGATTTCTCTTAAGATACATTAAAATTAAACTGTCGATGTTTATATAAAATAAAAATTGACTACATTAATTGCAAGACACGCGAACCAAATACGAATTTACTTCTCTCTTTAATAGTTTTAATAAGTTTTAAGAAATGTGTTGAAATCCTTAAATTCTTTTAATCTTCCTACTTTTTGAACTGACACCCGCCCATTTTTTTCATAAATGCATAAAACCTGCAGTCTAGTGATAATAATAGTTATCTTAGAAGTTAGACACATTGATATGATATAAAGTTATAATCGATTTTTTTAACTTTGCAAAGTGCTGGGAATTCGTTCGAAACCTACGTCAGAAATAACCCAGTGCGAATGTGCTAACTTGACCTATTATTATTATTATTATTATTAGGTGATACGAGAATCTAAAATGGTTAAAGGAGTAATTGTGGTAATTTTTAGCTTTCTATTACCCCAGTTCCGTTAACTAAATTACTTTCTGGGATTCCTTAGGATAGAGAATTACATTAGGAAATTTACAAAAAAGGTGCAAATGGAACTCGACGCAATTGATTAATAAGAACAATTCTGACATGCCTCTTTGCGTAACATAGGACAACTCTCTTGACAAGCGATTTCCGTGTTCCCATTGTTCCAGTTATTATCGGACGATGTTAACGCCGTTAACCCTTTCACTGCTGATACTGTTCCTTGTACGCTGCCATGTACGCAGACTTGCGATTTGTAAAGTACAACCGGGGACGCAAATTTTATTTAATGTTTTTATTCCTCCACTACTTTCGAAAAAACGTTCTCTGCTATCGGAACCAGCTAATTCACGAATTGATGTTCCTCTTGTGTGTGTGAATGTCTTTGACCGTACTTATTCGTCGCTTTATCACTTGTCGCATCGAACAAACGATATTCAACTAACATCATATTTTTTATTTCTTCATCTAGGATTTCTTCAACACTGACGTTCTATTCTAGATTGCACGGTTCGCAATCTTAATCCACGTATCCACTGAGGAAACATGCGGAGCCTTATTAGAAGTCGTTGCTGACGCAAGAACATTTTTGGGAAATAACGAGAAGAATTTAGAAAATATCAGAATTAAAGTTAAACACCGACAGCGAAGCAGTTCGTCGTTAAAAAGTTAACCCTTTGTCGTTAATAGGACGTGCATGTCTCACATTTTTGGCTAATCACGGACAGATGTACACTACTTTTAATGTTCATACATATGTCCAACAGTAATGGACAGCGCGAGTGAGTAAGTTGAATACAAATTTCAAAATAAATACTGCTTTCTTTTCAGCGGAAGGAATTGATTTATAACTCGGAAACTGATATTGGAATTTTAAAACAAAAACTGTTTCAGTAACGCTGATTGATTAATGAATCATATTGGAATTAAATCTATTTCGACTGTGGATTAGCATCGATAAGAGAACAGTTGTTTCTCTGGTGGATAAGTGGCTTGAGGAATCATTGATTAATTGATTTATTAACCGGAATTGATATTGGAGTAGTAGACTAATTGTAATTAGAGTCAACGTACACTAGTAGATCACAAGTGTCGCGTGGAGCACGCGCTCGTCGCGTCCACAAAGCAGCATACGTGTTCTACGATAGCAATGAAAGCGCTACGAGCGGAGATTGCTCTTTTACCGTGAAAATGGCAGCACATGAAGGCATATATATGGGGTCGTGAATTCATGCGCTGTTTATTTGATGTTCCCTATCTACGATCGCGATAAAAAAATAACTATGTGCTGTTCCGTCACGCGTTTCATTTCAATGAACTAACTATAAGATACGTATGCTTGCTGCCTCCGAAAGGAAATTGACTCTTCACCATATCACTACTACGTTGAACAGATCGATTGCAGACTACCATAGAAATTATTTAACGTATGCAACCCCCCTGTGACAATTAGTCGTTCAATCCTAGGCTGTCAATCTCGATCAATGCCGCGGTTGATCAATGTTCTTGTTGATTTATATTTAATACACAACTACGATCAAATATTTTAATCGAATCTTTCAACGATTGCGATTTTCTTCGTCCCGTGATAGAAGTTCGAAATCAAGGATTAAAATATTAAAAAGCTTCTGAGATTCAATGACTACAAATTCGTGCGTTTTCCATTTTTGTAATGATAGAATTAAACTGTGTTCATTGTTTTTCGTATCTCCGAATACTTAACATTGCCAGGTATCAATTATTCCATTAAGCGCCGATGAAATATAAATTGTAAGACCTTGCGGGTAACTTTTAGAAGGATAGGTCTATCGATTATTAAGACAGGTTACGAGGCTGCATGTTTTGTACGCTGGACTGCTTCAATTAAACTAAGTGTCTAGACTGTCGACCCATTTTTCCACCGTAAGTAGAATATTCGAAATGATCGTTGGCTTACCCGAAAGTTACAACTGTATACCTACATAGGTATACAGGATGAGTCGTTTGAAAAAATAGATCATTTGGACGTCAACGTATTATGCACGTGTATGAATTTGTCTTATCATTGAATGCAACGCTACACTAATCAAAATACGTCATCGAATTGAATAAAAAAAAAAACGACGACGAGACTCTGAGAAGTCAGAAAATGTGACCTTTCGAAGAAAATTTCCATCGCAAGAATTGTTCCACCGAAGCAAACATTTTTTTCTTTACATATTTTGTCGTACCATTAAACACAACGGAGATATTTCAGTTGTAAATGTTAGGGGACTCACCCTGTATATTTTAATTCTTCTCGATTTGTCCTACAGCAATTAATCGTCGTATCGGGAGGGAATGGGTAATACATTGTACATGTATTTTCACGTGCTGCCGCCATTTTCAGGTAACGAGCGGTAGACTTGAGAATTGTTGCAGTCTTAAAACGCACCTGACCATACAGTGAGCGGCTGACAAAACGAATCTCGGTGCTATGTAAGTACCTCCGCAGAAATTACTACCGTGTCGCCGTTGGATCGAGACCTACGAGAAATTGACATTGAAAATTCGGTTTCGTCATCCGCGAACCTCTATAGCTTATCGGTAAAGTGAATATATACGACGATCACTCTCAGTATTTTGAGAAATCCGCTCCAAAAAACGAATCGCTGTATACGTGTAGCAAGACGTTTGCGGTGTACGGGGTATCTGAGGTCTCGATCAACTTTCAAATCCGAACACCCGAATCTAAACGTCGCATACACATAGAAACGTACCCAAAAAGCTTACTCAAGCATTTCATTTTGTCTCTGTTCTTTGGTAAGTTAAATGCTGAAGTTCTTAATTGCTTAAGTGGTCAAGTGTTTAAACAAAAATGTATGATAGTATTCCGGCACTTAGTTGCAAGGTTCGTATATCCAAATATTCGATTTTTTTATTAGGTATTGGAGTATTTAAATACTCCGGCGTTCGTGAACGTGAGCATTCAAATACTGCAGCATTATAGTACTTGGGCATTCAAATACTCTACCGTCAATTACACAGACGTTCGAATGTTCCAGCGTTACAATGCTCGGGCATTTCAATACTCCGCCGTTCAAATACTCCGACAGGTCGAGAAGAATTTGGGTATTCAATTACTCTAACGTTCAAGAATTTCAATATTCACATACGCCGACGTTCAAAGACTCGGATATTGAAATACTCCAGCATTATAGTACTCAAGATATTTAAATACTTCGATGTTGGTGTACTCGAATATTTAAATGTTACAACGTTCTAGTACTCGGATATTGAAATGCTCCAGCATTCAGGTGCTTGAGGATTTAAATACTCGAACGTTCAAGTACTCAGATATTGAAATACGGCAACGTTCAAGTACTGGGGTATTTTCAAATACTCAATCATTCCAATACCTGAAGACTCAAGCTTTTGTCTAAAAATCCATGTATTGAAGCATTCAAGTACCAAAGTCTGTAGCTTTCCACAATCGGACACAAATGTCCACAAGCCTAAAGTATTAAAGCAACAGTACTAAATGATTAAAAAAAATACTTGGATACACAAATACTACATATCATTAAACATTGAATTAGCCGATCCAATAGAATAAGATGTACAGTGACTCACATAAATATTCGGACACTCTTGAAACGACGGTAACTTTGTTACTATTGGACCCTATCACTTGGATTTTTTTGAGAAGTTAGAACAATTATTTTATAACATGAAGTGAAAAAAAGAATATTGAAAAAATTACAATTGGTGAGAGTTGCAGAAAAAAAAATAAAAGTTGCGTTTCAAAACTTTTTTATGTGAGCCTATATTGAAAATTTAAAATACACGTTTTGTAGATCTGTTAATTACAGTGAAGTCTTGATCTAAGTCCGATTCTCGGGTCCGCGTTCGGACACAGATCGCGTACCGCTACTACATATTGTTGCATTGAACGATCCCGCCGATCGTAGAAAAGGACAGCATGTAAACACGGACCGCTATCCTCTTCTACGTCCAAAAGTCACTGTATATTCCTTCAATTAAACCACTAAATACAGTTCAAATTATATCCTGTTTAGCGTCATTTTAATAAGAAAAATACCACAAATAAGTTGATCAAAGTCCCATCAAAAAATAATGAAAAATAAAGAAATATTGTAATTGGATTAGTAGTGGTTCACACTGATATACTCGACCGATATCGGATTACGCGGCATGTTTACACTACTCGGCGACTTAGCTTCTTAGCCCCTCGTGGGGTATGCGCACCAGTGGAGGGGGTGGGCGAACTGACAGAGATCGCATACCTCCGTGCGACTTAGATCAAGATTTTACTGTATACATATTCTGAAAATTTCATCGAAATCGACAAAGAAAACAACATGCAATGGAAGATGTAAGACTCTTTAGATTGATTACAATCAGAGGCTGAAAATAGCGAAAAACTGCAATTTTTATCACTTTTAAACTTTGTAGCTCATTGCAACGTTGATCGATTTTGACGAAATTTTCAGAATGTGTATGAATGAAACAGATCCACAGATTGTATTTTTCAAATTTTCAATATAGGCGCACATGAAAAAGTTGTAACATACAACTTTTAGTATTTTCTCTGCAATTTCGACAAATACTTCCCAAATCGATTCCCAATATTAAAAAAGTCATCACCCTTTTAAGAGTGTTCGAACATTTATTTGAATCACTGTATCTGTGAAATACAGACAAACAAGTTTAAAGCGCTCGTTGGTCGACGCAGGACGTTCGGATACCCGCATCACGCCGCAAGATATACAGTGTACTATCTCTCGGAAAAGAAATCGAAAAGCTTTTCTTCATTACGCGGTTTCTTCTACGCAGCTAATTCAATCAATTCCATCGATAGGACGCACATCACGCGCTCTCTTGCTCGCGCTAATGAAATAAACCGCCGCGAAGCAGTTGCTGTCGCCATACAAGACGTTTAGGAAAAGTACCGTGAATTAACGTAGATGCCGAACACTGCCGTTCTCTCTCTCTCTCTCTCTCTCTCTCTCTCTCTCTCTTTCTTTCTTTCTTTCTTTCTTTCCTTCTCTTCCCCTTTCTCTCTTCGTCTCGCTCTCTATCACACACACGCACGGGCGCGCGAAAACGTACACGCAGAAACCGCATTCTCTCAAAGATAATTGAGAGTGATTCGTGTATTCAACATTCTATAATAGCAAAAATGTCACGGGCGCATTTCACCTACTATAAACGGATAATGCCTTATACTGACGAGCTCTCCGCCGACTATCCTCGCGGTGACCGCCGTCTGCAATGGATTCGTTTCATCCGAGGTGGATAAAGCTCCGTCGTCGCAATTCACAGGGACGATCAATGCCTCGAGAACGCATATCAACGCTATCAACATCCCGTTCCTGTGACGCCAACGCTATGAATTTGTCGCGTCTTTCGCCGCTTCGTCGGCGTTCTTTTGTTTTTTCGTTTTACGGCTCGCCGGCCAATATAGAACGCGTTCGATCGTGCTTCTCGTCGTCTTCTATCCATTGTGTGGCCGCCTATTTATCGCACGTATTATCCACCTCCGCGAAAACACAGACGATCAAGAACCCGGGAGGATCGGAAAGATTAACTCTTCGCGTCTGACTTAACACTACGATATGTTGCTCGACGGGTCGGAAACATCGCATCGATTAATAGATTCGTTCGGGCTGTTCCTTCTCTAGTTAAAAAACTCCGCCATAATCGGACAGACGACGTCCGATCGACTCATGCTCGCGTTCTCTCGTTTCCCGTTCGATATTTTAAAGTTCCTTTTTTTCTTTTCTCTCGATGAAGTTCGGTACTAGGTAGTTGTACGTGTAAATAGAAAACGTTGTAAAAGAGTACCGATTGAAATGGTTAAACTCGTTTTTTTTTTCATCGTATACGTCGAGAAAATGTAGTTTGTCTCTTGCATTCGCGGTAAGTGAATCGAACCA
Source organism: Sphecodes monilicornis (assembly GCA_913789915.3). Lineage (NCBI taxonomy): Eukaryota > Metazoa > Arthropoda > Insecta > Hymenoptera > Halictidae > Sphecodes > Sphecodes monilicornis. Next base: position 26,616,282 of record OU565284.1, read on the forward strand.
ATTCTGACGAAAACGTTGTCGAAGCTTTCCAGGTGGTATATTCTCCTTGAAAAGTGTAAAACGCTATAAAACAGTTCGCTTTTGTAGATTGTGAACGTTTCGAACGAAATCGATTTACACGTTTGTATGTAAAAAAATGTTTTAAATATGCAGCACAGCGGAAATGTCGCTGTAGCCTTTTTTTGTGGTGAAATTGGTGCTCTAATTCGGCTGTTATTGTCATCGAAAAAGTAAAAAATAGTTATATTAATCAAATAGTAGCAAGTTGTCCAAGAGTAATATTAAACATTTTTTTGTTACTTTTGTTTGTTTTATTAAAGAAAAAAGTTTGTTCACGCGTTCAATCTACAGAACAAAAGGACAAATTCTATTCTTATATAAGCATTCTCATTTACCATTATTTTTATTCGGTAACTGTTTAATTGCTCTAATATTCTAAAATTCTCCTCGTTTTAAATTTTCTATATTATCGAACGAAAATCTTTAATTAATTTCTTACGCATCACAGAATCCACTTATCGTTAATCACCCTAATTATCTTAGCTACTTGATTGTTAAAGCGGTTGGTACCCAAATTGTTTTGGTCTAGATATAAAGCTGTACACTTCTACCCGGTAAGTGACTAATTTAATTGATTTTCTCCCTATAGTTAACTAGATTAAACGATCACCTGATTCCTATCTACATTTTCCTGTTTCACATGCTGTTCAACCAGATCGGCGCGTACTCGTTAAAACCTCTGCTCTCGCCGCAATTGACCGTGTAGAAAGACCTAGCGCGACCAGCGCGACGATAACGCTTTCCTCATTGGACGCCAATTTCACGTTATCTGTCCAAATTACGTGACTCGTGCTAACGTCGATAAATTACAACATACTGTATTTCAAATTAATTTAACGGCGTGATACTTCGTGTTAGTTAATAGCGAACACCGATTATCCATCTAGAAGGAACACGGTAATAATTCTTAACTGCGTTGGTCACGATTTGAGCGTAGCATTCTTTTGGAGAGAAATTGTGTAGCAATTGTGTACAATGATTCGATGTTTGGGATTTGATTCGCGATTCTGATTAGAAATCGCGAGGAGCCGGATCGGGTTAAAAACTCCGTCAAACCCCGTTATTTTATATGTATTTCTGTCCAACGACTACAACAAACGAAATGTACATATTGTAATAAATGACTCGGACGACTAGCGCGACGTCGATCCTGCGTCCCCTCTCGCGACCCTGCGAGTTCGTGGGTGGATCGAACACCTTGGCGGGTCTCGCGGGCCGCGCGGGGGACGGGCGACAGGAGCGATCGCGCTAACAGCCGATCGAGGCAGTCTCTGTTCAATCGACCATCGATATATTGCAAGCGTGTTCTTCTCTCTCGCTCCCTTGTAATACTCGATCCGTCGGCCTTTTTCCTGCCATCCTGTTTATCCGAACTGACGGAAATCTTCCCGACTAGTGAAAGATCCGAACAGTTCAAAACATTCGATGAAAAATAATTTACGATGTTGCAAATTTTAAACGAATTTCCATTCTTTTAAGGAACGAAAACTAAACAATAAATTCCTTCTCTTCAGGAAATTGAGTTACTTTTGAAGCAGAAATTTGTTTAACGATCTTCAGATAAATTCCATACAGTAATTTTATACCAGTGTGCGCTAGTGAAAAAAATCTATTTTTCAGAAAATTAAAATTACCTCGAACAATGGATACATGCAATGAACGTTAACATATTTTACCGCGCAGGCTTTCCAGTGTAAGCCACACTTTCTTGAAGAAACTGTCGATACAAGTGCTACGTTAATGCATCATTTGACTCAGAAACAATTTTTCTAAAGGACAAGGTTCAAACCAGGGCCGTGTATACGATAGATCCCTCAGGTAGAGTGTCTAACGCCTACGACAAAAACAAACAGACCCTATGAAAATAAAATTCAATCCTCTAAAAACATGCACAGGACAGTTCAGCTGTTCAAAAGATTAAAGGTAGGGTTGGCATGGTGGGTTGTATACGTAACTGCTTAGAGCTTAGGATCACCTAAAATAACAGAAAACAGCCCAACGATAAAAAAAATATGGTGATTACAGAGAATAAGGACACGTTTAGTCAATTTTGTTTATTCAGTTGTATTTTCTGTCACTGGGAATATATCTGCCATTATCTTGAGGACAGCATCTAATCTTTTATCAAAATCAAATGTCCTTTTAAAAATAAATTTATTTAAATAATGATTGATAAACGAAAGGTTTCATAAAAGGAACACAAAAAACTTTGAACAGTGAGTCTCCTATTCATTGAATAGTATGCAGTACTTAAGAACAAAATGTCTGTCCCTGTTAATCAGAATACTTGTTTTTCCCTATTTCATAAATTCTATTGAAACTAAAATTTTTACTTCCATGTAAAAGAATTTATTTGTCCTGATCAAGATTAACAATGTGAAAACGGTATTTTTTTAAAAAGTTCCACACTATGCTTCAAATGGAAATGTTTAAAAGGTACCATCATCTTTCTCATTCTTGATCTTAACTCTTTGCGCTCGGAGGCTTTTCTCACGAACACCTCGAACCCATGTCTTTGTTTATTACTTTCGGAGATAGTTGGCTTATTCAAATGGGATTTGACATGTAATTGGTGAATACCCTTGAAAGAGGACTATCCTGTGTAAACTATTATAAGGTGATTGAAATTGGAGATGGATCGCTTAGTTCGTGCAATTATCAAAACTATACGTATGATGCCAGGCGGTAGAAGCATCGAATTTGTGACTGTGTCGACCAAATGTTGATTCGAGGAATCCGAACGAATTTATTATATCGTACGTATTCCGACCGACTCTCCAGACCACTTAACAAATAGAACGCGATCGGGCAACAGCTGTGGTAAATTAAATCACGCGCGTTTCAGTGTATCGTGCACGCGTAGGATGGCCCGGCTGGCCGCCTCCGGTGTACACACTTTTATTGATCGCCGGTGCAGGGCTCTGTGCGTAAACAAGGAAATTCTATAATTACGCGTGTTGTTTTTCTGTTGCCGGGATATATTTTCCGACGACAAAGAAAGCCCCTTTCGTTCGACGCTCGCTCTCAGAACTTTTCTTTTGTTCTCCGGTTATTTCGTCATCGTTATCCTTTCGTTTTCTCGCGGACCGTTAAAAATAGTGGCCGCCGAATCGATGAAGCTGCACATGGACAGCGATGGCTCGGGACAATCTACGCGTGCAATAAATTTTCTAGTATTCATTAACTGCACGCTCTCCGTCTGGAGACGCCCCAAATGTTCTTCAAGGTATCTTTCTATATAATCGGTAGACTGCGGATCTTTCTTTGACGTCTACGTTTCACCTGCCATTCAAGTGTCTGCACTGTTTAACCAGGATCTGTCGGCTTCCAATACCCGGTTTACCATGACAGATTTATTCGATTTGAAAATTCGGTATCTGATGTTACTATCGTAGATCTAGACATTAATTATTTAATGGAGAACGTTAATCTTGCGACGCGATATCGCCTCGTGCATCTTTGTATAACCCCTTGCCATATTTTAACGAGTCGGACTCGTGATAAAGATTTTAAACGAAGTCTAACAAATGTGAATGTTATATGCCTTTAATTTTGGACGAAATAAAGATTGATTCTTTTGTGATCGATATTTAAGTATTAAAGTAAATGTGGCCATACAAAAAATATATATTTTCTTTCCTGTTTGGCGACATTTTTTTTTAGGATAAAGACACGTTCTAATCACTGAAGCCGCAAAGAAAATGGTACGGTAAGGGGTTGAAGTCTACATTTCACGGGTTCGCCTGTCATTCAAGTATCTGCACCTTTTAAAATTAGATCTGGTCGATTTGGAAAATCGGTTTTATATGTCGGCTATTTTATATGTAGACCTTACTTATATAATTGAAAACGTTAATCGTAGACGCGATATCTCCTCGTGCACGAACCCATTGTAGTAAAACTAATGTTCATGAATCAGGCTAATGTTTGACACGCAAATCCACAGGCACACTCTGGTTTGCTATTATATACGGTCGCACACCGATTGACCGATGACAACTCGTTTTATGTGTAATAGAAATTGTATTTCCTCGTGGAAAACTTGTCCTTCAATTTACGCGGCAAAAATTTTCAGTTAATTTATATGAATTAGAGAAATTTATATAAATTTAGAGAAAATTTAATTAGAACAATATTTCTGTGGCTGTCAGGAAGAACGCCGCATGTCACATGCTTTCACTTTCGAGATATTGCCGTTTAAAGATTTGATCACAAATGAATTGACATAGGACATCGGTTAAATTGCATTAATTTTTTGAGCCTTACGAATTTGTTCTCATGACTTTTTTTCTGGTAAATATGTAAATCCTATACTATAAAGCTCAATTAATGCATAAACTCAAATTTGTTGAAATTGTGACATGCGGCGTTTTTCCTTGCAACTACAGATTTACGCATAGTTTTCATGCGCGATCTTAATTTATGCTGTCAGAAAATATATTTTCCTACCTAAATAATTAAAAACTTCATTTCCTTTCTAACTTTTATTTGCAATATTTCTTCTTTCGTACTGACAGACTTTATTTACGCAACTTTCAATCGCGTTAAGCGGATCCACGTGGAATGGATACTCCGTGTAAATTGAGGGACGTGTGTTATAATTTTTCTTATTTATTTGTTATTGTATAAAATATATTTGTGTTAGCAGTTGTAGTTCCACATACGTGCCGAATAGATTGTACAATTTTTAAATTAGTCTTAGTATTTCATCACTGTTTTAAGAACATCTTGCTTTGTCTGTAGCAATTTGACAAAAAGTGATTTAAACCTGATCCTTTTATACAAGATTTTTCGATTTAAAACCAATGAAGCGACCATGTTTTTGTTTCAGCTCTGGCGCATTGAATTCCACGGGATTGCTATTGAATGATCAATTTCTATTCAATTCCGACCTTTCGAAGCCACTGCAAGGGAACAAGAGATAATAGATAAAGATCCGCAGTCTATTAATCAGGGACTTCACACCGAATCTGTTATTATTACTGATTGCTCTGTCGATACCGGAAGATATGCAATACGATCTGCCTGTACAGCATATGTTGTAAACAAGAAAAATCTCAGAAAAATTAGTATTAGCTTTTTTTTCTATTCCGAAATATCCTCTCAAAATTTGACTTAATGTAGCCAAAAACGAGGGAAGATATTAAATAATATACATAATAGTACTAACTAGACTGTGGATCTGTATGCGAAATAAATATTTTCTATTTAAATCTCAACAAACTGGAGTAAAATAGAAATTTATTTCCTGCTTTAATATGATGAGAATATTTTAACAATATTTTTATATTCTTCTAATGTTTCCACGACTTTGTATTTCTCTTACTCATGTTTGTTATAAATGTATAAAATCCACAGTCCAGTAACAATATTGCTGGAATATCGGTGGCGTTCCAGTATCTTTGATATGTAAGTTTCATTTTATAAAAAAATATCAATAGTTCGGTGAAAATCCCCGTCTACAAACAATATCAACGATTTGACAAACAAGTATCCGAGGACTTCATATCTTCGCACAGATTCGAAGGATTGCGACGAAGCATAAAAATAACGCACAGATATAAACGAGTAAATAAACAACGTTATTGATATAACAACGAATCGTATCTCTCCACGAGTAACAAGGAATAACAGTCTTACTTTGTGATTTGTCGATACAATTTCTACTTTGATCTACCTATATGTTTATGCAAACACTATTTCATAAATATACGTACATGTATGTATGTTATGTATATAATAAGTATATAAATATCTGATAAAATTCAGAATAAAACTTATGTGCACACGTTACGAAGCTCTTACGTATCGCAATATGTAGTATTTATTTATGTGTAGAGGTATGGTATGTATAGTTATCGTAATAATCGGTTCTTATTTTAACTTAAACTGATGACAAGTTATTCGGTTATTATTATTCCCATATGTATACGAGCTAGAGCTGGTAAATGATCGATCACAATGTTTATCTTTGGTTATCGGTGATCAGAAAATAACAAGTATACCTCAAGTAAATCGTTTTTTTTTTAGTCGTCGATGAAAATAAACAATCTAAATCAGCGACGTGTCCTGAAATAGTCGTATTTAAACGTCTGCCAGTTACGCTTCTTAATCATAAACGAGAAATTCGATCTACGAATTGACATATATTATAGCTTCTGTATTTCTAGGGGAGGCTGCAGGGAATATCTGAGAATCGGAATCGATTTGATCATCCAATCAAATTATTCAGTATTCTTAAAATATTTTACACGATTACATCAATTCCAAATTTGAAAATCGAATTTCAGATATCCGATATTTACATACATCGAATCAATTTTAGTAAGACGAAAGAACGCTCGACCGAGGAAGAAGTTTCGTACCAATTTAAAAGACCACCGGCATATATTTTATATTTATAAAGTTCGTTTAACTCCGTATAATTTGAATAACTTATTCGAAGGTTAATGATTTCCATGTAAACTCCAGAAATGAGAAATCCTGAGGTAAGGATTCGAATAATATGAGAACGAATTTGTAATATCTGAGAGCTGATTTTGCGTGATTTTGCAACGATCGAAGCTATTTCTCTAATCTCCGAAGAACCGATTCCCAAAGACTGTAACCTCTCCTAGTCAGTGCAACACACCGATTACGAGTAAATCTACCTACCTATCAAACGCACGAGATCAAATTTAAGATTGCCACGTTTTCGATTCTACTAAAGGATACGGAACGACGGATCTTCTAACCCGAAATCGTCTCCACGAAAGAAGTGCAATAATTATTTCCCTTAAATATAGTGACAAAAATATCCATTCGGTTATCAATGAAATGACGAACCATCTGTTACGAGATCGTAAAGAAAAATATAGATCGCTGTTATGTTTCTCGATTGAACCGCGTTTCGTCCAACAATCTCTCCGTTAGGTGGCAACCCTAATCGCTTCTCATCGGCTCAACAACCACGACATACATATATCGCGACAGTTCGGTACAATCTGTCTTTAGGTACTATTATGGATATGTGGCGCAATGCTCGAATTGATCCAAGAACTATCCGGGCGGCGCGCATCTTGTCTTCGAGCAGACAATGACAACGGTATTGCGTGCCTAATTCTAGATTACATGGTAAACTCTTATCACCTGTTGAGTATAAAACACAATTGTTATTCTATCTAAACAGCGTCAACTTGATTTAAAGGATCTCAACAAGGCGAGGGGGAGTGGGGTGCGGTGGAGGAAACGGACACGTTTCGATCCGAGAACCAACGCGCACGTGTCGACACCACGTTCTCAATACCGTTCATGTTAATCTTACCGTGGTCGACGTGAGACTGACCAATCAGAAAAATGCGCCCGTGCACTACATTTGTTTCTCGAGAAAGGGACAGGAACAGAAAAAATCAGAGAGAGAGAGATAAAAAATCCCCGGAAACCAAATGTCCTTTCCTCGTCGACGAGAGGTACTATAATATTTAATGTTTCCCTACGGTTTCTCGTCGTCGTATATCATATTTTTTTCCTCTTTCTTTTCTTTCTCGTATTGTTTTTCTTCTCCTTTTTTTTGTTCTCATCGTAGCCGTTCTCCGTTGCGGAAAGGCTCCGTGAAACGAGCGTCCTCGCCGGGATTACGTTCCATGAAATAGATAACGATCGATACAAGCGACAATCGAAAATAGTTTTGCACGAAGAAGCCGCGTCTATGAGTTATAAAATTTTCTGCAAGACAATAAAATCGCTGCCCCCGTGTATTTCGGTATAATCAAGGAAGACATTGTGATTGTTCGTTCTTTTATATATATATATAATAATATATATGTATATAGATCCCTCACTCCTTCCCCCAAAATTCACCCTCTCTCTTTCTCCGCTTGTTCCTTTTCTCGATTACGTATGTATATTATACATTATCTCACAATCGTTCACAGTCGTTCCGTCTATGTTTTCGCTCTTTCCGTCTTCTTTTTTTATTCATTTTCTCTTTTGTTTCTTTTAATTATCCTAAAGCAATTGACTTTTATTAAGGAATGATTTTGTGCATCGCGCAGAGTATGTACAGTAACGCAGGTGGGGCCCACCCTTGCGCGATTCTCAGTGCTGAGGAGATCGGCGCAGGTATAATTTGCACTGGAACAACCGAGAACAGTTTTTCTTCTTGTTAAATGAAAACAGTCTAAATCGAGGGGCTGCATACCTTTGGTCAAATAAAAGAAATCAATTTTTCAGAAACAGTATGTTCTGTTAGTTATTACTACGTAGTTAGCTACTTTAGAAGCTTGTAAAGCTGCTGGATTTATAACTCTGAGAAATAGCCTTTCTCTTGGAACGAAGTCTCCAAAATCGATATTAGAAATATCGGGAAGACTGTTCCAATTATAATGCAACTTTGCAGTGATATTCTTAGAACTGTTGTCTCGTTACCTAGTTCTGGACGAAGCGGACTCTTTATTCGTACATTTTTCTTGCGTTGCATCAGATACATACATCTGGTACCAGAAACAGTGCTCTGCAGAAATGGCTTTAGGAAAATGGCTGCCACATCTTTCTAGTTAAGATAATACTCGAGTATCATATAATAAAATGTATATATCAATTTTTTAAACAATCATAATTTTATTTAAAAAGGTATTGTTGAATTTCTCTTATTTTTCAACCATTCAAAAGTATGTAACCCCTCAAGCTGCATCCTCGCTGAAGCAATAACGAGCAACTTCTATTTGTCTCTTGTTGTTGCATGTTCCAAAACATGACCATATTTTACAAGTATTTTCAATACTTGATGATTTCTCTACCAACAATCGCAGATTTGTAAAAACCATTTCTGGTACTCCTTTTGATATCCCTTTTAACGTTGAGAACGCTACGTCGAACATCAATTTCATTTCTGCATATGTATTGCTGCAAAATTCACTAACATACTAAATGTAACTCTTTCGATATAGATCTCTAGTGAGGTCATTCCCATCGAAACAGCTATTGGAACAGCTGAAAATGGGTCACAAAATGGTTACCAGCAGGAATATTCCTAATTTTTGTGATTGCCAATAGAATGTGTAGAACTTTCGCGACATCGTAATACAAATTTCGATGTTGTCGTTTACTTGCATGTGACAACGAAAATCGAAAAATTAGTGTAACTCACTGCATAATAACAATGAAGGGTGAAACTGCAGAAAAGCTACTACCTCTCTGATTCCGATGATTTTTGTATATGTTGTTAAACTCAACATTTTCAACAACTTCTCCCTATACAAATAAAGCGCAAACTTTCTTAGTTAATTTCCGAGATATGCGCGAAAAACTGCCGGCAGTAACAGCGCATTGAATTCTGGCTATTGTCACGTGCGTAACAGATATCGCTCGAAAATAGCGAGGCTAATAATAAAGTAATTTCTGAAGAACTGGATGATAGCTGACCACCCGCATAACTGAGAAAGTTACGGAACACGGGATTATTTACAACACCGAAAAAACAGGAAAAACCTCCACCTTCCAACACCGCACACAGACCTCGTACATACGCTAATCAGAAAAATACACAACCATCTCCACAAACACCCAAACAAGCAATAGAATAGAAATTATGATATTTTGTGATTTATTATGTAAAATAAAGTATATACATTAAAAAATTCGTTAATAGGAAAATGGGAAAAATTAGTTAATTGGGAAGGGATAAACAATATAACATTACATTATTTTGAATTATTACTTCATTGATGATCTGGTTCTTGAAAAACTGAAGGACATCATTCAAATATTGTTTTAATTTTCTTGATTTTAATTAAGCTTGATAACTACGGATCCGAAGAAATCGTTTATCTCACGCTCTTTCCAAAAACATTGTGACCTTATTTCTATACTATAACGTGAATACTTACATCTAGATTTAAACGAAAAAAATTAGCAGGATTCAAAGGGACTAAATAATAAAGAAAAAAATTAATAATCAGCATCCAAATTTGAATTTTTTTATTTTTGGAGTTTAAAGTGATATACAATACTTAACGCACTGTACGATAAAACTTTGAAAAAGCAAGAATTGGGTATACGTAAAAACAGGAAAGAAATGGAAAAAAGGTTTTTTCTTAAATAGAATATGGCGCAGGTGTTTTGAATGTCAGTTTCTGTTTTTAGATTCGACTATAAACAGTTGTTGAAAATGTTGAGTTTTACAAGACATATTCAAAAATCGTCGTAGTAGCTTTTCTGCAGTTTGACCCAATGAAGTTTCTGTTGCTTTTCGATCCTTGTAAAGTAAAATTCTTATTGGAAATGTTACAAAATTTCGGCGAAATTATAGTTTGTAACAGGACGAGTCGTTAACGCCCGAAATCTTTCATCTGATCCGTGAATAAACCTGTACGAGTCACGCAATAAAATGATAATGAAATGACTTCGTCACGGTGGGTGTGCGAGCAGCTTTTATGTAAACAGTGCCCACGGTTTCAGAATTGAAAGTCGCGAATAACAATTGCCTCGCAGCGATATACCACTGGCTCGAGAACCGTAAAGTTAACGGAACTTCGCGAATATGAGTTCAATTCGGCTGCGAATCGCGAAAGTCCCTGTTCCTAATTGAGAAACTTCTTTTTAAGCGGCACGGTGACGCTTCAAAAGGCTCTAATTAGGAAACTCGCGCGTTTTTTGGGACCACGTATCTCACTTTTTTTCATGTTGCCTTTATACCTTTTTATATGTTGTATCCAGTAATTACGATGATTTCACGTGAAGTGTACACAGAATATATTACAGATATTCATTGAGAAAAACAGCGAGCCATCGCAAGGAGGAAGTTTTAACATGTAGTTCCCGTGCAACTGGATTTTACTTACAAAGGTACACCACGAATATTATTCCGACGTACGAATTAAATCGCGGTGTAATTGTAAACGCGTGCTACAAAGAATAATTTTTAATATATGCATCCGTATGCTAGGCGAATACAAAAACTAATACTTCAACAAAGTTTGACTTGCGCGCTCTACGAAGGTATGGGCGCGGCATCGTGCTGAACACAAAGGATAATGAAAGATAAATAATAATGACATATGTTCACATATTGTACTGTAGCCAAGCTATTTATTCTTTTCAGTCTCTGTTTTTAATGCTTCTGTGAAAAAATGTATTTCATTAAACATACAAAAAATCATGATAGGAATAGTAATATTTTCGTAAATTTGGAGTTCGAAGAAGATTCTAAGAATTTTACTATATCAGTAAAAGTTCAAACTTCATGTCACACATTTAATTATTGATTCCTATAATATTCGTGAATTTTACTCTGCTAACTTTAGTTGCTTTCAGGTATCGAAGATCTATAATTTTATTTATTAAATAATTTCATTTAATAAATCGTCCATATTGAAGAGATATTCCATTGGTGTTCCAAGTTTAGACTGTGGATCTTCATGCAAAATAAAAATTCCTGCATCGAATACATATAGATTTTTACGCTCAGTAATTTTATAAAGTTCATTTATATAAGTCTATTTCTGGAAATGAGTTAATGGTAGTTTTAGTCAGATATTGATATCGTCTTTTTATATTTTTAACCACGCAGTCAGTGGTGTACAATGTCCTCATAAATTAATCAAAAGAAGTTGAACTGTAAAATGTTATCGCAGAAATGTTTTTGTTGAAAGTGGAAAAAGTCCATTTGTAATAATGATAATTGAAACAACTTTCTAATCGCATTATTAAGTATTACGACTTCAGTGTGCACTGCCCATAAAGTCTTTACCGTGGATAATAGCTAATGGTTTAAAACGCATAAACCCTTAAATATCTCAACGTATGAAGAAACAACGGCTCATATTTTTTGTAGCGAAATAGGGGAGAACAATAAAAGTTATTACAACACACATACAGCAAACAATAACAAAACTTTTATATTAAAGGATTTAATATATTATTTATTACAAGGAACAAAGAAAGACAATATTTTATGAAACTAAATCATAAAATGAAGAATTGAAATATAGAACTGTCCTTGAAAATACGGGACGGATGGTCACCGTATCATATAAATGCATAAAACTCGTAGTTTACGCATGTTCCTTAAAAAAATTACTGCTTCGTGCCGAATATCCCTTAAATTTACTTTGTATTTCCGTTGCCGACAACAAACATCCCTTCTTATTGCCTGTTTCCATTGCGAGCAGTAGAGATCAAAGAAAATTTGGAAATACGTGGAAACTTATAGCAACAGAAGAGAATGCACCGTATCCTGGGACTGTACCCAGTGTGTGAGCTTTGTTACTCGACTTACGCATTATCATCGACATCAGCGCGATTTACTGTATAATAAAATCTCCGGAATAGTAAAGTGGAATAATGGTTTCATCATCAAATTAATGAAAAAGAAGAAGACCCGAATGTTTAGAAGTTAGCTTTTCGTATAATAGAATCGCTATGACGTCTCGTCCATCTGGTAATAAGTCGTCGTTGGACAGAAACTCCCATTTTCATACGTATAAAAGTTAGAATTAGGAAAAATTGTTGTTCATCGTCGGTCATTCCTTATTGTAAAAATAAAATAAAAATTAATAGTCCTTAGTAATAATGAACGATTAGCTACTAGTTGTTAATATATACGTTTCGTTGCATTTTGCAAATAAAGATCCACAGTTTAGTGACTATGCTTTAATGCATTCACGTAGACTTGACCAAACTTTCCGTTTTTTCTTTTCTTTTTATCATTGATGATAATAGGTGCTGCGCTTGCAAGAAGTCAGCCTCTTTCGATCATCGTGAAGCTATCCCCTGCACACTGAATCAACACCGAGCAACTTCTTGTTCGGTAAAAAAATAAGAAGGCAACAAAGTTGCTCGGTGTTGCTTTAGTGTGCACATAGCTCTAGCAGGATGGAGCAAACTTGAATGTGAACAACTTGTTGCTAGCAATAAATTATGTTCGTCGGATTGCGTTGCTTCAGCGTGGACGTAATCTTTCCGTAAACTGTTTGTTGGAAGCGTTCAGAAACGAGCAGCAAGAGGCGATAAAAAGTCCCTTGTTGTTGCTTCGATGTCGACATGTCTGAAGGCGAATGTTTTGCATCCCGCTTTCACGTTCGTTTATTTTGACAATCGACAACACCGGTGCGCGCGAACGTGAAACACGTTTGCACACGTGTACCCTAAAGTAGGCATGTCCAGAAGTAGCTCACTTGGAGGCAAATTCGAGGAGAGACGCCTACTTCTCCCGCTCGCGCGTCTCGCTCCCCGTGGCGGCCGTAGTCCTCCGAGCTCCTCAGCCCAGTGCCTACCGTGGGTCAGTGATGGTATATGGTCTCGGTTTTCTCGCGCATGCGCGACGATTTTAGCGTCAATAAAGTACAAAGTCGGGCTAAAATGGGGTACCTTAGTCACCCCGCACAGTTTCGCAAATTTTTTTTTCGATTTTCAAATATGAATTGACAAGTAGCTCCTTCTCCAATACTAGTTGCCATTATGAAATCGAATATATTAACATTAACTTACCAAAATTTCGAAGTACGGTCGTCTCGTCGTGTCGTCTTGCATTCTTCTGCCCGGTTTCCCGCCAATAACAGTTCTCCCCTACTTTCCCAACAAACATAAGACGTATGGTACGTTCCTGCATTTAGTCGCGCATGCGCGAAAAAACCGAGACCATATACCATCAGTGATGGGAATGTTGGCGCTTTTCACGCGCATGCGCGAGTTTCGACAGCACCGGAGCTACGTCCGAAGTTTGTGGGGTACTATTGGGGCGAAAGTAGTGGGTTTATTATTATACATATATTTCGTTTAAAGTTATTTTAGTACCCTTCCCTTCCTTATTCCCAAGATGATGAAGAAGAATAAGTTATATTATATTGTGCATAGATACATAAATATTATATATTTATATATTATATATTCTATATACGTATGTATATATTACATTTTAATACATATATACATATATATATATATATATATATATATATATATATATATATATATATATACGTACACATGTTGTACATTCATTTTTCAAAATCAAATCATAATAAATTTTGCGAAATTAGCGGGGCGACCAAGGTACCCGATTTTCGTGTTGACTGAGGCTAAAATCGCCGCGCATGCGCATGAAAAGCGTCAACATTCCCATCACTGTATACCATCACTGCCGTGGGTCCGAGAGTCGCCCCAACGCGCCACACGCGGTACATATTGCAAGCGATAGGCACGGGTCTGAGGAGCTCGGAGAACTACGGCCGCCACGGGGAGCGAGACGCGCGGTCGGGAGGCGTCTCCCTCGAATTTGCCACCAAGTGAGCTACTTCTGGACATGCCTGCCCTAGAGTGATCCTTAGCTATAGGGTCAACATTTTTTTCAGACATTTTCTGGTCTTACCCCGGTAAATTGGGAGACTTGGTAAGGAAATGATGCGTGCAAAATTTAGAAGCAATCGGACAACGGAAACCCGTGCTGCATTTGCGTTAAAGTTTAAGTATTTCAATGATTTCATGTCCATTTTCAAACATAATTGTATTTCGTTATTTATCGTAAAAGACAATGCTTTACATGAATAATTATAAAATTTATGTGTTACTTTCAAGACACATACCAAATCTTTAAATTTGGTTTATCATTAAGAATTCAGTGCATGATGCAGAATATGATGAAACGTTTTGGATATGATGAAATTTTAGTGAGAGGTAGCTTTCGGAAAACTATTTGACACGTATTTTTTTGGCCATTATCCATGTTGAAAGGGTGAATACAGCTCTTAAAGTTGTTAATTTTTACCGACTTTTTCCAACTTTAATAAAATACGTGTCAAATATTTTTCCGAATTTTTAACGGTAAATAAAATTTAAGGATTTTGTATGTGTTTTGAATGTAACACAAATCTCATCATGGGGAGATTACGATTTCCGTGGCCCCTTGTTTAGAGGTAAATTTGTGTTCTTGGGTTCATCTTAAGAAAAAAATGTATATGCCACAGGTATCGAATGGGCCTGGTTTAGCCGGTAAAGTAGATTTCCTGTTTTTTATAAATCTGCAAATATCTCGGTAAATATGCGAAATATGGCATAATATCAAGAGACCCTTTTTGTTGAAAACTAGATTTCAAACAATTTATATCGTATGACATTTTTTTATCAGCTGCGCAATTCCCGAGTATATTTATATTTCGGTGAAGTTGCAGAATAACTGCCTCCCTCCCGAAATGATGGTGGGGGGGGACGTAAAGGCTCCGTTCACAACTGCTTATCCGAGACTCAAGAAATGTATATGCATTAAAGCTCAATTAGCAATGAATATTATTGATGTATTAGGTTAGGTTAGGTTAGGTTAGGTTATGTATATTATATCGCATAGTTTCCGAGATATTTGCAGGTTTATAAAAAACAGAAAATCTACTTTACAGGCTTTGGTACCTATAACATATACAGTTTTTTTCTTAAAATGGCCCCAAGAACACAAATTTAACCTTCAAAGTAGGGGCCACGGAAATCGTAATCGTGCCCTCATCATTAATCATATTTCCAAAATAACGAAATACAGTTATGTTCGGAAATGGCGCATGGAATCATAAAAATGGAATCATGAAACTGTAACGAAAATATGGTACAGGTTCCCGTTGTCCGATTACTTCCATCACACATCATTGTTTCACCAAGTGTCACAATTTAGCGGGGTAAGACCAGAAAAATTGGAAGTCGAAAAATAATGATCTCTCTAGCGTAACCGCATCGAATCATTTTGACAAGACAACGGACAGGCTGACAGCAGCTTCTGTTCCGAAGAAACGATTGAATAACAATATCATAATTACCCGAGACCGTTTCCTTTCTGATGTCGGCGTATTCCTCGTTCACAGGGTAGCTCGGAATGGTCGAGTAACAGCTGATCTCCAAGTAGCCGTTCTCCCCGGCATGCAACGCGGACACCTCGATCATTAATTTCGCAGTCGCGGACATCAAATGGTCCTTGTGACGCGTGTGCGGATAATGATTCACCAAAGTGATATCTACCTAACGAAACAAACAGAGAAACCACCGAATAAGAATTTCGAATTCCATGTGAAGCTGGACTTTCGCATCGACGCGATTGACAGTTAATTTCCGGAAAATGGTACCCCTCTACCACCTACAGTGGCCATTCGATAACTGAGAGGCTCGAGACTTTGGAGACGGGATTCACACTTATCGAGCAGTCAATCACATGCGCACTCTTCTCGGTGTGTGTTATCGCGAGTGATAGAAATTACATTTAAATTTAAATAATCAGTACAATGTGAACACAATGTGCATTGTGTCCCCGTTCTGTCGTCAGTCGTTGTCACGATTAATGTAAAGACGTACATCGTGTTGTGTATTGTATCGCTGTTATATTAAATTGATTTGAAAACACACATTTGCATTATGTACTATGTTTAAACTTGGAGAATGCTAAAGAAAAAATTATGACCATTTGATAAATATGGAAGCCTTTTAAGCGAGAATGTGGAACGTCTTTCTGCAAAGAAGAATTTTTAGATACATCGCGAGTCTTAAATTATTACGAGAGACTGCGGCTTTTTATACAAAATAAAGATTGTCTACATTAATATCAAGATACAGGAGCTGTATAAATATTTATTTTTTCTTTTAATAACATTGGCATGTTAAAAGTATTACAGCAGTATCTTCAAATTCTTTAAATGTTTTCGCTGTTTTCTGTTTCAGCTGTTCATTTTTGCCATAAATGAATGAATCCGCAATCTAATTATTACGAACCACAATGGAGAAAAAGATCTTTTCCTTTAAAAAGCAGGGTATAATACAATATTTTTATGAACACTTAACTTTTCCTTCTTTATATAGTAATTTTTGTAAAAGGAAATGAAATTGATCAATATTTAATATCGAATTTGTTCTTGAAAATCGGCAATTTTTAATGAATTATAAAAAATCAAAGTATATCCTGCTCGTATAAATATGAAGACATTTAGAAAAATGGAATTTTGATAAATTGTTCTTTATATTTACCTCCTTGCCATTTATGAACCATGTCAAATGAGGAACAGGATGCGCAGCCGATGAGGTGCAATTCGCCTCTAGACTTTCGCCGACCACGTACAAGCTTTTCTCGAACCTAATCTTCGGGTTTTCAGTCTGTGGTACTGTGCAATTTCAGAACGTTGATTTGTAAATCAATTAAAATTCGTACAAATTATACAAGTTCAATATTTCGGACAAATACGTTACTATACTAAAGGTTAACCAACTGAGATGATTTTCTCTAACAGGACCCAAACTATACCGTTTGATTGTAAATTGCAAACAGAAATATTTTCAAAATATCTTATTATTAGATTATTTAGACTCTTATTAGCCAATTTTAAGCTGTAAACGATACACAGTGATAGTGAATGATAGATGTGTAAGCTTCAATTCACTGCGCAAACGATAACCTTTATGAATACATTTCATTCATGAAATTGTGTTTAAATTAATATGTAGAATTTGTTGTTCCGCGCGCACCGACGCAACATCACAAAATTAATGGGAATAATTAAACAACAACGTGAATTCGTGCCGTAAATAATCTCGAATTATAACTCTCATTTCAATAAGCAATTGTCCGTTACTGCACCGCAGCATATTTTCTTCTCTATAAATTAAGTTAACGAATCTATTCTGTTCGTGCATTCAGGTAGATGCACTCACTCGATGTATTTATGCAGCAGCAAGAATTTATGCCGACAAACGGACAGACAGCATTTTCACGCTTGAATGTCGCATTATAATTGCAAAGACGTTGAGTTTTATCGCGATTTTGTTTCGCGGTACCGTCGCGCCGGTATGATTGCATAATTAATTGATCGGACAGCGAAAACCGATGGGCACTGGGGCACAAGTTTTGTTGCTCGACCATTTTGCAGAACAATCCGCCAAAACGAATGTAAATGTTTCTTTTCCAACGGTGAATTTGAATTGGATACCTGTATGGAGCGCATGTTCGAATATCATTCGCAAATATTCGAGCATGTTTTTTATTCGCATAACCAAAGAAAAAAACAGAGATTCCAATATTTTGCAAATTCTATCAAAATTCACATTGATTCTCTTGATAAAAACTGGACTTCCGACGATAAATTAATTTTCATGTCAGAGGTTATTTGACGATTAAAAATTGGAAGAGTTATTACTGTTGCACAGTACACATTAGTTCATTGAAAGTGCAATGAACAAGTACCAGATATTTTATTATTTTATTTATCGTTCCAGAATTCCTTTATGAGATGATAATATTCTGGTATCCATAAAACCGATGAGTTTCCACAATTTATCAAGGAATTTCCATGACCATTGAATTACGTTGTTACATATGGAATATCCGATTTTATAGTGCCAACGGTATGAAGCTTTCATATAAAAACATAATTTCGTGTGTGTTAATGTTATATAGAATATTTAAAGTACAAATACAGTTTCATTTAGTTATTATTATCAACGCGTCTGGTTAAAATACGTAAATTAATGTGTCATTTGTCAATGGTACGAGAATGACAATCTTCACAATGATCTTTATAAATAAAAAACATAACTAAGCACAAACAAAGACACACGAAGTAATTGGTTGAAGAATTTACCAACTAAACTCCAACCATTATAACGTTGCGGGTCATTCCACAATTAGCGAAGCAATATGATGCAATCGTTAAATAAAGAGTGTTTGTTATTGAAAAATTGATTGCTCCTTGTATGTTCAAACTTGAATATCCGGCCAGTGAAGCTGCTAACCCTTTGCACTCGGATCTATGCAAGCTCCAAATGCAAACATTTCTTCCGATCAACAATATTTCAATTCTATCTGGTTCTTTTCAATTTATGTATATGAAACTGATGCGCTTTACTCGTACAATATTTTAATATTTCATAATTTGTTACATACAAACAGATTTAACAATGTGAGAAATATTTTGGATAATGTATAGCAATTTTTAATAGTGACTCAGAGTCACCGCTCGAGTGCGAAAAGTTAATAAGTTTTCTATAAGATACATTCATATTAGGTTGTCCCATAAGTTCGTGCCGTGGACATGTTTATACTCTTCGCGGCGTGTTTTTTCATTTTTAACGAAAAACCACAGAAATTTTATAGTAACGGTATAATATCTTTACGAAAAAGGTGGGAAGAGATTGTAAAATGAGAGGGTGATTATATTTTTTCGTAAACTTTAAAAGTATGTTTCAAATATTCATTGAAATAGTAGAACAGTAAACGGCACGAACTTATGGGACGACCTAATACATTCATTCAGAGTAATAAGTCCGTTCGCATTTCTTTTCAGGAATCTTGCTACATTTCGTATAAAATGTTCCTAATCAATGATCTATATACAGTCATTGGCATTAATACCAAAATAGTTAGGCGTAAAACCTCGACGCGGTAGGAGTAAAACCGATCTGGCGATGAAACGATGAAACGATGAAACGAAGAAACGATGAAACGAAATTCTTCTATTAGCATATACGATTGAGGGTTCGGCGTCCGACGACACCACAGTGGTGTCGCGCACAAAGTATTGCTCAACGGCCGGCGACACCATAGTGGTGTACTGGACGGCATAGCGTTAATTGCGCATTATTTAATATTTACTATTTACTATTTACTATTAATATTTAATATTTACATATGTATATCTTCCAAATTTCATGAAAATAGGGGGCAGGATTGAAAACTCATGAGAGGTAACGATGACATTAGTAAAACTTGAAAATTTATAATCACCCGATAACCTCAAGAACGGCCGGCGCTAAGCGAAGAAATTTTTACGAGACGTGCGGACGGCAAAGTGTTAATAAAGATTATAATAAAATTCCGATGATACTAAGTGGAGATTTCAACGTGAACTTTGCATCGGAACAATCAAAATTATTAATAGAATTTTTTAGAAGTAAATTAAGATTGGAAATGTTAAATAATCCTAATGAAGCGACAACAAGATCAGGAACAACTCTCGATGCAGTATTTGCAAGACATTTAGACAAAATTGAATCAAGAATATTCATATCATATTTTAGCTATCACAAACCAATTGTTTCAATAATGGAATCATAGAAAATTAAATGTCAGAAAGTGTTAATAAAAATTCGAAAAAAAATTAAATAAAGAAGTTTCACTTCAGCCATGTGGTATAAGCACACACCAATTTTTTAATATTGCAACATACAGCTTGAATTTTTTTGAGAATTTAAAACAATTAGTTTACTAGACGACGTAAACAAATTTTGAAAAGATTGTAATTAGTCCAAATTGCTGAGAAAATTCTAAATGTTGTTCTTCACAACTTATTGATGTGAGTCTATATTGAAAACTAAAAGAATACGTTTTGTCGATTTGTGTCAATAATATACATTCTGAAATTCTCAACGAAATCGATTAATGCGGGAAAAAGCGACAGGCAGCGAAAGAAGTAACAAGATTTATTACAGTTAGAGAGATTTTGATAAAATTTTCAGAATTGTATATATAATGACAAATGTCTACAAAACATATTTTTTAATCTTTCCATACAGATCCATATAGAAAAGTTATAAAGAGCAACTTTTAGGATCTTCTCTGCAATTTCGGCCAATCGAAATTTCGTCAACATTTTTTTTCCACGTCGTGTAGTAAACCAATTGTTCTAACTTCTCAAGAAAATCCAAGTCGTATGATCCGATATTAAAAAAGTTGTCTTTTTGAGAGTGTCCAAATAATAATGCCAGTGACTATAAATACGTGACAGTTTGTCCTACAATCTTCTTCGTGTGTTTTTATTAAAAAATACGCATTTAACGCCACACCTGTGACGCAAACGAACTCGGTTGTTACTCCACCTACTAAAAGTTGGGTTCCATGAAAATCACCGACACAGGTTTCACCGACAATATTTCACCGACTCCAGATTTGACCGACGACTTTGACCGACAATGATTTTGGCCAGTAGACGGCTACCTCATTGATTATGTAATTTTTTCTCGGTATCCCCAGACCTAACCCAGTCCTAACTATTCTGCACTGACACTTTTACTTTTGTATAAATATATAATTATTACACTATATAAAGTTAAAGGCAGTCGTTGTTGTTGTTGTTGTCACATAATGTTACTACTGGATAATACTGTCGTAGACCATAGTCGTTGTCGGTCAAAGTTGTTGTCGGTCAAATCTGGAGTCGTGAAATATTGTCGGTGAAATCCGTGTCGGTTATTTTCACGGATACGTAAAAGTTACGGTAAGAAGTAACGATAGCATAATCGTGGCTTGAAAAGGCGAACGTTACGGTTGAAACTCCGACATTTGTCGCGTAATAATATGGGAGAACAAAGCAGATGGTTACTGGCACTTACCTATAACTTTCATGTGAACGGGTTCGG
Organism: Sphecodes monilicornis; assembly: GCA_913789915.3. Classification (NCBI taxonomy): domain Eukaryota; kingdom Metazoa; phylum Arthropoda; class Insecta; order Hymenoptera; family Halictidae; genus Sphecodes; species Sphecodes monilicornis. The sequence continues at coordinate 26,637,693 of OU565284.1, forward strand.
AAGCCTCTGTATAAATAGGAGACGCCATCGAGACCTGGCAGCAATACGAGCCGGACGCCTCGAAACGTACGTCCATTAGTTTGATTGTCGTGCCGTTTTCCAAGTACTGTAAACAAATTGCGTACGGTTTTAGCTTTCAATTGTGCTCCGTCGATTACCTAACACCCCTTAAACAACCCCCAACGCGGCGCGCTTGTGTATTCATTCAGGCTCGTCGCCATTGTTCCCCGGCTTTATTATTGCCACTCGCGTGGAACGGGAGCTTGAACGAGAGCTTGAACGAGACGTATCGATCGTTCAAAAATGGATCAAACGACTGGCCTGATCGCTTAGGTGTTGGCCGAAGTAGGGAAAACTGTTCTAGCCTTCTTGCGCTGATCGCGTAGGCGGGGTTCAACCACTATATCCCCTTTCAACTGATCACCAGATAGAACTGTCCTCGGTATGCACTCGAGAATCTTGATCGCTTTACTAAGTTACAGCAGAACGTCGTTTATACGAACTAATTACTGCTAAACCTCATACAAGTATACGAACTCTTAACCGAGACTCTATTATACAAACTACAACCCAGCTACTATTAGCTGCAGGCCTCATAGAAGTTAGCCTTCCACTTGTAATATTATATAATTTCAATAGTTGTGTAATTGTAACTATACAGTGGATCACAAAAGTATTCGAACGCCCTTTAAATCAGAATAATTTGATTATAATTACACCGAACGACATGACTTTTTTCAAGCAATTAGAAGCACTGATGTACTAAATGGCAAGCATACAAATTTTGAAAATATTGCACATGCGGCTAAACTTCCGAAGATGTTCATGCTCAGAATTGAATAAAATATTAAGAATAGGTTCCTTTTTGACTAAACTGATGATTGTCAGAAGGATTTTTGGCGACTCGAAAAAAATTTTTTTACAATTTTAATGTCACTCGCTATCTTACCGACACAGTCGTAATCGGCACGCATGGTTTCATACCTCTATTACTGATTCAATTAATTCGTTTCGCACACAAATTCCTAGCCAGACCTAACCCAGACCAAACCGAGACCTCTTTTCCAAAAAATTTCCCACGGTTTATTATTAAACTAAATTCACTTCCAGATTGACGACAACTTCAGTCATCTAGCCAAACTTAACTCAGACTAATATTATTTCTTCTTAGACTAACGTCGTTTCTTCTCAGAAAGCTAGAGAGTGACATTAAAATAGCAAAAAATGTTGTCGATAAGGTAGAGAGTGACATTGAAATGGTAAACAAATTTTTTTCAAGTCGCTAAAAATCCTTCTGACAATCATCATTTTAGTCAAAAGGAACCTATTCTCAAAATTTTATTCAATTCTGAGCATGGACGTCTTCGGAAGTTTAGCCGCAGTTGGTAATAATTACATGAAAAAATGCAAAAGGCTCTTGTTAAAACTTTATTTCAGTGTGTAATGAGAATTTAAAATATGCATCTTGTAGACCTATGTTAGTTGTATACATGCTGAAAATTTCAGCGAAATCGATTAACGTACGCACGAGCTACAAGCGGTTGAAAACAGTGGAAATCACAGATTTCCACGACTTTTGGTCAGTTTCCGCTTCAAATCCACAGATTCCTACATCTTTTGATGCGTATCGTTTTTTTTCTGCATCAACCGATTTCGATGAAGTCTTCAACGTGTGCATAACTGGCATAGATCTACAAAACGTATATTCTAAATTTTCATTGTGGGCTGAGATAAAAAACTGCAAAATAGATCAGGTCGTTTGGTCCAATTTAAAAAAAATTATTCTGATTGAAATGGCGTTCGAATACTTTCATGAGCCACTGCATAGGGTGACTTATCCAGTGAATGAACATAATTCGTATTAAAAGAAGAAATAATCACGTTGAAAATTATGCAGTAATTGTATTGTAAATTCACAGATGTCTCGCTAAAGAGATCTAATTTTTTACAACCTATTCGCCACACATTCATTTATTTAGTAGTGGTTCGAACGACATCCCATATAATTCAAGGTAAGTATTACCGTTGTGTAACAAAATCTATTGTCTAATCGTAATCGATTAGCAATTTGTATTTTGATGTGATAAGTTTGTTTGAATAATTATCATTCACTGGGGTACCTCTGTTTATTCGTTAGAAATTGATGTTCATTCATTGGTCATTTGTCCCATGTTTCATTTAATCCCATGCCAGATTTTGAATGTAATACCACAACTATCAGATATCGTGAGAATTGTGTTCTGGAATGTAAGAACTTAACAATGACACAAACTTCTTATAGAAGTAGCACTCAGGAAATGAAATAACGATTTGCGAACACTAATTTCAACAGACATGCAGCTTAAGTGTTCCTTCGTTAGACAGGTCACCCTATGAACTCGTATTCTGAAGTGTGGTAATAACTACTATATAAAATTACTGAAAAAACTTTGCAATGAATTATGTAGCAGCATAAGGGACGCGTCGAACAAGTATAATTTAACCTTTTGTATCTAATATTTTTTCCGAGATATCAAGGTGACCTTGGGTATTTTCAAACGTTTTTCCAAGGTCAGCTCCAGTTCATCATATTATAGATCGAAAATATAATTAGCGAAGGAGAACATTTTGATTAAAATGCGATTTACCGTACTTCTATAGTATTCGTGTCTTCTTGGCAAAAAATAAATAATAATACAACTTTTACTCATTCGGAATCTCGTAGACGTTAACGAAAACTCCTTTGTTCCGCCTTCGTTGTAACGATTAATCCTTCGTTGTAACGATTAATCCTTCGTTGTAACGATTAATCCTTCGCTGTAACGATTAATCCTTAACTTTGAACTGAAGATTAAATCACCCACATGCAATCAAAATACAATATTAAACCAATGGTTTCTGTGACTCTGGTGTGTACATTTCCACGAAATTAAAGTTTCAGTTTGATAGCAACTTATACACCGTGAATGCCTTTTACTTTTCATTTCGGAAAAGTTGTTCGTTAAACGGTGGCACTGACTAACTAAAATTTTGATAATAATCAGTAGGCGATTCTTATGGACTTTGATGACCTGAACAGGAATCGTGAAGTCGTTTTCCTCATCATATTTGATATTGAAACCAATAAGCAATAACTATGCGAACGATGTCTACATGGAACCATACACACTTTTCCAAATGCAATGATAAAAAATATCAAAATCTATGAGAACATAATCGAAACGCAAAAGGAAAGTTCAAATTTGTTGGACACCGTAATTTCAATATATTCTGCTTATCATTTTCGTCTGAATAATTGATCGACCGAGTTTGTTGCATGCGAAAAAATAAAGTTCCGACGGTTGCGTGAGGCGTGCACACGCGAGAGATTACAAAAATCTGTGTCGTCACGCATGAACTTAATACACACGAGATCGGTACACGCAATTTGTTTTAAATTGCTAATTGACACCGGTGAAGAGATAAGGATTTCGAATTGAATTAACACTCGTTTCAATATTAATCAGAAACGCAGGATACAGCGATTATTGTCCAAAGTCAAAGGATGTTCGAGGCTTCTGAGGCCGAGTATCGTGTTCAATGAATTTTTCGCCTCTAATTGCAGTTAGGTCGATGAACACAAAGGACCCTCTTCCTGTAAAGAGAGTGCTAAACCGGTCGCTAAGCAAAGAGGACGAAAATTCGACGCCAAACAACTTTCTCCGGCACCTAGGTTCTTCAGGCAAGACTACTTGACCTGGATTATGTTGTTTGTCATCGTGATTGATTTATTTAAGGCCGAGGGCGAAAAGTTCGGAGTCATCAAACGCCTCTTTGCAAGTGGTAGGAAGAAGGACCTCTCAGCGAACGGACATATATATTCAATTATAAACAGCGAGTTACTATGTTTACGGTCGATTGGTGCATTAACACGTTGACTGCCAAGCCAACACTCTGAAAAGACCCAAACTGCATAGTTAAAATTTATCGCATTGTTTATACCTTTAACCCTTTTCGATCTTACCAAATCTGATATTTGGTTTACCAAAATACAGGGTGGGGCACTAACTATGTCCAGTTTGAATATTGCCGTTATTTGTAATAATATGAAAAAATGTTATATAGAAAACTTACACGGTATAGAGAGGGATATATTGTGACACAAACATTTTCTGCGTGGGTGGAGGCATAGAGGAGATTTCAAGGTCAACTCTATTTTTTTAAATGGAATGCTATGTTTTTTTATCACGATGTGATAGCCAGTGTTGAGACGAATTCAGTGAGTTATCATTGAAGGTCATGCAAGGTCAAATATGGTAGTAAAATAAACTTTACTACATTACGGGAAATGCTCGAATTGATGACTGTTTCTGTCAATGCAAAGTTGCAATCTTCGTATCATATAATTTTTTGCACAATCTTCCAAATGTTCGGTGCGAAGGATGTCTACGGTTTGGATATCGTTCAGCATACAAGGATTGAGCTCTTATCGAATTTTGTCGCATTTCTCCATAAATGAGGATCATATCCACTTGCTCTTCGAAAGAAAACTTCATTTTGATGATCACGCAGCTACTTGACTTAACAATCGACCGAGACTGACTGACCGATTCATGTTAATGTTACGAACTGGTGAGATGTTTACATTACGAGCTGATGAGATGTTTACATTTCTAGCTATACGCGATGTATTGCCACAACATAAACAATGTTACAAAACCATTCGTTTATGTAAAAGTGAGGGTCTGTGAAATAATACAGCATGTGCTAGAATAAGTTCAGAAACGATAAGACATGCACGTGATGCAGGGATACGAAGATTGCAACTTTGCATTGACGCAGTCATCAATTCGAGCATCTCCCGTAATGTAATAAAGTTTATTTTACTACCATATTTGACCTTGCATGACCTTCAATGATAACTCGCCGAATTCGTCTCAACACTGGCTATCACATCGTGATAAAAAAACAGCATTCAATTTAAAAAAATAGAGTTGACCTTGAAATCTCCTATATGCCTCCACCCACGCAGAAAATGTTTGTGTCACAATAATCCCCCTCTATACCGTGTAAGTTTTCTACATAACATTTTTTCATATTATTACAAATAACGACAATATTCAAACTGGACATAGTTATTGCTCCACCCTGTATATTCTTCAAATTTTTAATTCACAATTATTGAGACTGCAAAGATGCTATCATACGAGATGATACAATCAATTTATTTCTTTGAACATACAACAATGCAAGAAGAATCGTTAAAAAACGTATTAAAAATGCCATAGTAATCTAAAGACTGTGAATTTTATGCACATCTGGCAAGAAATTAGCGAATAGGAAATAAAATTGTAAAGGTATTAGAAAAGATTGAAAACATCGCTAACATATTTTCTACTTGTGAAAATGACTAAAAGAACAAATATATTTTCAACTGATTTTCATTTTCTACGATCGACTCCGACAATGTTCATTTTATAAGAGTCGCCGTCTAGTAACAAATAAAGTTGCATGAAATAGTGAAGGAACAGACGATACAGACGACTGTTGCATAATTCAGCAATCATACGACATGGTTTCATTGTAAAACAGTCCGAGAATTGGGGAGTCCAATAGCATCGTCATTTCGCAAAGAGAAGTACAGAATTCAAGAGAGGGAGAGAGAGAGAGAGAAAACTATACGAAAATACGCCGGCGAATATTAAAAAGTTTGAAGATTTGTAAATCAAGCTACAATACAGGAGATTTCAAATTAAAGGGGCAGGATCACCACCGGAAAATTGCTTCCCCCGAGGTTATCCCGGAAAGTTATTGGAGGTAAATATATACTTTAATCTGCGAAATTGCATGGTTCCTTGTGTAAAGCGATGGAATGGAGATAACTTTTTACTGGCACTAAAATTTAAAGAAATGAGGGACCGAGCCCCGGTATTTACAATCCTTTGACGATACGTGTCAGTGTGAGGAATACGTGTCAGTGTGCGAGCACAGTGAATGCACTTTTTTCAAAAGAAATCTTGTGGCGTGCTTGTTGACAGAAACAGGTAGTATGTCAACTAAGCTTGTGGTCAATATAAACAATTAATTGGCAGGGAAATTTATATTGACTACAAGTTTAAGGGCGGATTCTCGTGTAACAAGAACGAACGTAAGTGATTTTTGCGATTTTCTTTTGACAGAAACTGTTTATATTATCGGAGGAAAACTTGTGGGCATACACTTAAGCAATTCTAAACTATAAGAAACAATTTTTTTGTTTCCATTTTTTATTAATTTTTATGATAATTATTACAATCCTGTCATCATTATATACTTATATCATAAGAAGAAATAAATTGTAAATCAGAAATTAAGTTGAAATTCTGGTTCAGTACCTCGAGAAAGTAACGAATTGCATTATTATTGCGTACGCCAGTTTAAAAAACATAGTTTCGAGAAACATGCGTATTATACAATAAATAATCAGAATTGAACTAAAAAAAAAACACTTGACTTGTACTTCAAGACTATCTGTTTACATCCCCAAAAGGTCTAGTTATACAGGGTGTAGTCGGACGGGTGTTACAACCGGGCAAGAGATGATTCTACAAGTAAAAATAAGTCGAAAAAAAGAAATAACGTTGTTTCGTTTGATTCTTCGTTTTCGAGAAAATCGAATTTGAAAGTGCAGCGAACACGCGTGCTGTTAGATAGGAATCAGTTGACGCGTTTGATCATGATCAACCAATTCTACTTCCTGCGTATACTAAAGCACGCGGACCCGACGCGCAGTGGTCGGAACGTATAGGGAAGATGGAAAAACTGCATAACTTCGGCATTTCTAAATATTTTTGAATAATTCCTTTTTTATATTAATTCTTAATCTTCAAACTTCTCATATTATGAAACAAAATATTAAACAATGAACTTAATATAATTGTTAATACATAATATTATTTATTGCATTACGAACTATTATTTCAGCATACTAAAATTGAAAACTTGAAATAGTATTAAGCAAACAAACTAGAAATAGAATTAAACAAACAAACTTGAAATAGTATTAAACAAAAAGCTTATTATCAAGACCTACATATCTTCAGTAATAAACCTAGAATGAACCACGGCCCACTATTAAGTCGTCTGTGCGAACCGCAAATTACAATATTAATTTCAATGTAAGATGAAACAATTATTTAAACTAATAAACAAAAACATTCTTTTATGCTCTCTCTCCCTCTCTCCCTCTCTCCATCTCTCCATCTCTCCATCTCTCCCTCTCTCCCTCTCTCCCTCTCTCCCTCTCTCCCTCTCTCCCTCTCGCCCTCTCTCCCTCTCTCCCCCTCTAACCCCCATTCTCCCTCTCTCTCTCCCTCTCTCTCCTTCTCTCTCTCCCTCTGTCTCTCCCTCTCTCTCCCTCTCTCTCTCTGTGTGTTTCTCTCTCTCTCTCTCTGTCATAATGCCATTCCAAACTTTCACTCATCTGTTTCTCATAAACATCCCCGTGACGGCCGATAGCCGGAAGACGCATCACGGTCGCCTGCCATCGTCCATCGACGGTTCTATTTAGTTTCAAGCGCAGGACAAGATCCTGCCATAAATCTGTCCAGGCCTATGAGCCGCCTCGATACAAGCCCTTTGACCTGGCTTAAAACACGTTGACGCCACATGCCTGTATTTCAATATATATCACAAGGAAAGAACAATATCTCGTTTTTCACTCTGGCCGATTTTCTAGGTATCGGATGTATGGAGTGTACTCTTCTGCTTATTTGGAAAAATAGAAATACGCATACATTCGCAAGAAAATAAGATGTGTCACGAACCACGTGCGGATTTTTATTATTAACTTTGCATGTTACGATGCACGTGCTCGACCAACCATCCCACCCCTGATATTGTGTTCTGACTTTATGCCTGACCACGTTAGCGTTACGCGCAATTTCAATTTACCCGTAAACTCGTTCTGCTCGTTTGTGTGGTATCCTTTAAGAAAGGCAGGTTTGATTATTCCCTCTAATGGAAACCGATGGTACTTATCTGATTCCTTGTTAAAGGATGTATACCGTGTTCGGAAACTTTTTGCCGATACTTTGCCGGGGGAATCTTTTTATAATAAAGAGATTGATTTCTTGATCCTGGTGCTACTATGGAACCGGAGCAGCACGTTTGTAGACGCGCATACTAGCTGCTATTTATGCGTTGGAATATACAATACATATTTAGTAACTTTCTATTTTGAGAAGTTATTATAACGATTATTAATTTGAAAGACTAACATTAACTATAACAACGTTCCCATCACAATGCATATGTTCGCTTTTAATTTGAAAAATTATCATCGCGATTATTACTTCTAAGAATTAATAATGGTGATGATGACAACGTTTTTTTATAATAGATATTACAGCTTCTAATTTGAGAAGCGATTATTGATTGTAGCGATTATGAAATTGAAGGATTAACTATAACGTTAACAACGATACAACGATCGTATTTGATTCTTAAAATTAATAATAATGATAATGCTTTATAATATTAAAAAATACATATATACGTATTGAAAATTATTTCGATAATATCTCGTTAACTATTACATTAGGACATATAAAAGTCCAATATATTTTTACGCATAATTTGATACTCTATTGATTCATGATACAAAAAGTAGAACTTTTTATTTAAAGAAATGAAGGGGACATCGAAATCTCCGAAATGCCTTCACGCACATAAAAAATGTTTACATCACAATATTTCCCTCTCTATACCGTGCAACTTTTGTATGCAGGGTGCCCCATTTAAGTTGAGATTGTAAATAATCTCGAACACATATGATTTAAAAAAAACAAACTGACACATGTCTTTTAGTGTTTCGAGTGGGGAGTCAAATGGCACTACTAGTTTTCTAATTCGTGGGCGTTTTCAAGGTTGTGTTAAGGTCATTTTGTCTTTTTTATCATAAACCTATATTTTTTATTTCGGAATCATATTCTACGTAAAAAAATGCACAACTTTTGTTTGAAACATTTTTTTACTCAAACAAGAGATTTTCATATTATTAGTTGTTGCCCCACCTTGTGTGTGTGTGTGTGTGTGTGTGTGTGTGTGTGTGCGCGCGTGTGTGTGTATATATATATATTTAAATTAATTTGTGGTATTATTATAATGATACTGTAGTATCGCCTGATTCGCAGGTGTTCAGCGAGTTCACGAGCGTCTGCAGGTGGCCCGATACAGGCCTCCGTGTTTGTTTACCTTTTCGCGTAACGCTGTGGTCAAGAAAGAAAGAGAGAACGAAGGAGTGAGAGAGAGAGAGAGAGAGTGTGTGAGGTGCAAGTGGGGAGTGCAAGTCGAGCCATTCCGGGTTTGGAGTTAGGACAGTGAAGTCGGACAGTGAAGTCAAAAACAGCGAAGTCTAGCGTAGAAGTAGTGTATACCGTGCGAGATAAAATCGTACCGCGTAGAACATTAGATTAGTTATAAGTTTTGTTAAATAAATACGTTACGTCGAAGCTTGTTCTTGCCAAGCCTTCCAATCCCACAATACTATCACATAATATTGGCCTTGAGAATTAACAATAATAATAGCTATGCATATATTGGCATTTGATTTTGGGAAATTATTATAATGATTATTACTTCGAAGGATTAGTAATAATTATAGTAACAACCTAGTTTGAGAAATTATGATAATGATTTTTAGTTTGAAAAATGATTAATAACAACGATAATAACGTTCCTATCGTAATGCAGAAATGCTAGTAAGGGACACATGAATGATAAACGAAGTGGCAATCATGTAAATGGCGAGTGGAGTTTAATTGCTGTTTAAATACCTAGCCATTATAATGATCTGACCGAGGACTTTTCACATTTACGATAAACCGAATGTCTTTAACGTATGTATACACGTTCATTTTTATGATAACACACGGGCGTAATATTATACTGCACAAACTCGAGCAAAACGCGTTCCAACAGTTGCTCGTGCAAAAAGTTGCAGGAAATAATGCATTAAAAAATATGCGATTGCACTAAAAAAAAACTTGAACAGGGGTAATATATCTTGAGATAAGAGATTCAGTAGAACGCAGCGAATTATAATTACAAATCCTATTTGTCGAGCGTGCTCGCGAAATAATTGGAAAGGAAGGTATAGAAAACTTCAAAACAATTTTAATAACCACCTACACGAGACTTGTATCGTGTATTGCATAATACGATATTAAATAAGAACGAGATTTAACGTGCCCGTAATATAAAAGTACTGAAAAGAGTACTGTTTTGTAATATCTCGTAGGTAGCTTTAGTTTTAGAGGGCTGAACGCGCTGGATCGCAATTTCAAGAAGTAGAAGATGAAGTTAATGCTATGGTATTATCAAGGAAAATTGGATAGCGAAAAGAAAACCGGATACTAGTTGTTTGCCTTTATCCAAAATGTAATATTTATTTTAAAAAATTATCCGGAAATACTCGATTGAATGCTGCTCGAACAGACACAGTGAAATAATTGAGCGATCTTGTAAAGAAAAGCCTTCAACGATCTAACTGGGAATATAAGAAAAATATTCATAGATAATATTCATTTACAAATAAAAATACTAAGTGTCAGTATATATAGACTGTGCTATGTTATCAAAATATCAATAATGAGAGTTTTTGTAAAGAACAAGTTAAGATTGAATATAATCAAGGGAAGAATCTGTATGAGGTGACGAGAATATTACGAATTGATAAATGTATTTGTAGGTAGCAAAGTATGATTTTATTTACTGTTGACCCTTCCTTCGCAATTTCGAGAAGTAGAATTGGATAACGAATAGAAAAGCTGGTAGTGGTTGTTTACCGTTAAATTATATAAGATTTATTTTAGAAAGTTATTAGACAATAGTCGACTGGTCGATGTTGACCGAACAAACACGGAAGATAATTGAACAATCTCGGAAAACCTTCAGCGATCTAAATAAAAGTCTGACAAAAATACTCGTAAAATAGGAAGAAGAAAGCCAGCATCTGAAGATTGTGCGATGTTAGAAAAATGTTTCTTTAAGTTCGGACGATCCTTCGTTAGCAATTTCAATGCATAAAAGAAATGAATGCTGCATTGTTATGCAGTAAAATTGGGTAGCATAATGAGAAGGAAAGAAGCTGTCGATTACCGTTAATCACATAAAATTTGTCATATAGGAGTTTCTTACATGAGACAACAGTCGATTGAATGTTGGTCGAACAAACATGATAAAATAATTGAGCTATCTTATGAAGATAGCTTCAACGATATAACTAAAAATCTAAGGATCTTCTTTGCTCTTTGAGGATTTGGAAAGGAAAATTAGAAGGAACATTACCAAGAAAAAAGTAGTCGGAGACTGTCGTGTAATGCTCGCTGGTTGAAACAAAGTTAAAATTGGAGCTGGATCGAGGTCGTAGCCTACATGATGTCATGAAGTTATAACTTCGTGAAAGAACAGAGGTTCTTCCAGATAAAGTAAGATACTGTAATGTTTTGATATATGTGAAAAGTTTGAGACCCAAATGTTATTTATATCGTGTTCAGATTTCTTGCTAGAAAAGTATAGCGAGCAAACAAAACGACACCAGCGTAAGACAATGCTAATCCAGTAGCAAAACTTTGTTATGTTTCATTATTTTCTTATAAAACTTTTACTTACATATACAGGGTGGCCCACATAACTCTTAACAGCTCAGTATCTCGAAAACTATGCCATCGATTTTAAAGTTCTTGGTCTTAAATTGCATCATGGATCTGAAGGGCCTTTCTAACTACATAATCGTGAAGTGGCCCCCTCTTCCCCTTTAAGGGGGGGGGGGCGGGGATACCTTTATAATTTTAAACGGAACCCCCTATAAAAGTTACATATTTAGATTCTACAGAAAAAAACAAGTAAATTTTGGCTGAAAAATTTTTTTATCAGATATTTCCATGATGAGATATAACAGTTTCAAGTTTCGACTTGTACATAGGCACTTATTTGAAGCGCTCGGAAATAGCGTTATAATTTCCGATTATTACAGCATATGTATTGTTTTAGCCTTCAATACTTAAAATAACTGCTATATTTTGAAAACTTCTTTTGTTTATAACTGTTTAACACTAGGTTTACGGAGCACTAAAATTAATTATTTTGCATTGCTTTATAAAAATAATAAAATTGTATTTACTTAGATCTTCAGCGATTTTAATTGTAATATGTACACAAAAAAATAAATCTATTTAATAATTCCTCACGGATGTCTCCTTACACTCTTAATAATCGTAAATTAAAAAATTTTGAATCCGTCATTTTGACGGGCCCCGTAAATCTAGTCTTAAGAGAATCCAGATATCGTCAGTTCGGAAAATCGAGGTTTCGAAAAAATCGTGAAGTAAAAAGACGAACTTACTCCGTCTTATGTCATGTTCGGTCTTTACTCAGAAAAATGTCACGAACACGTTGGTAAAAATTCCAGAAAAAAAAAAATTAAAAACGAAGATTTTTCATTGGATTAGTATCGTCTCACCAATGTATCTAAACCCATATCACGCTACACTTCAAACGTCGGGGCTTTTCAAGGCGCACATCTCGTGGTGGGAATAAATTTTTCACAAATATCGTGGAAATTCTATCACATAAGCATCGAGACATAAGAGTAATTTTATTTACTGCTGGTCCTTGGCTCGTGTTGCCTACTTTTGAATCGTACTAATTCACTGGTCGTATTATCGTCGCAGGATATAATGTGTCACAGGGAACATGGTGAACAGAACAGACGCGTTTAGCGGACGATAAAGTATATGCGTCACTTTTTCTAGGTTAGTCCTGACGTTTCAGGCACAATGCGGCTTGTAACGAACGGTAAATCGTGCGATGCACGAACCGCGTAACGTTACGAACACAACAGAATGCGAGTTGAATCCACCACTCGATACCGTTCCCTTTGTTCTCATTCTTCCTCCTCTAGAATACATATGTGCGCGTACAAGAAATAATGGGGGATCGTGCAAACCGTGTACCATGGTGGCGTACAAATTTGTCCAAACAATCAACGGTCACAATATTCCCAATAATTTTTGGACGTGCATTTTTGAAATCGATACAACAAACAGCAGAATAATTTTGCTTTAACCACTGAAATTGTCACTTGGAAAAGTTCGCTCGAAATATGTATGTAGTAAGAGCCCAGATAGCCAAATCTGACATGACAGAAAACCAGTAGAGTCAGCTGGCAGATTGGCAACAGACGCAGTCGGCAGATTGGCAACAGACGCAGTCGGCAGATTGGCAACAGACGCAGTCGGCAGATTGGCAACAGACGCAGTCGGCAGATTGGCGGCAGACTGTTACGCCATCTAGCATTTATTGAGTAATTTCTTGTACATTGTGACATTGGCCCTTTTTTCCGCGTTTCCCGATGACGAGAGAACGACTCCAACTCCCGTATTTTATAGGCTCTGAGGCCGGGCCTCGTCCAGCCGCGCGGTGAGGTCCACTCGGCACAAAAACGTGACTCGAGAGCTCGGTATCGATACCGACGCGAAGAGTTCGAGCGAGATGATTTCCCGCACACGGAAAATAGAATCGGGAATTCGAGTACTCGAACTTCTTAATACACTAGGCCGTTCGCGAAGGGTCAGAGGTTTGGACGCGGAAAGGACAGGGAGGGCCCTCACGGCAGGATGGATCTCCCTGGCAGAGAAATAACATACAAAGTGGGTGGCCACGTGGCCGCGGTCCGAAAACCCACGCTCTTCGTACAATTAAGCGATTCGGTGGACGTTCGCAGCGCGTGGTGGTCAATATCTTTTCACTCGCGAGCATACGATAATTCGGTATTTAATTCGTCGTAGTCGATACAATTTCTCGCGGACGCAGGTGAATGGCGCAATTACAATACGACTGTCGCGAGGATTCCCGGAACGGAACGAAGCGAGCGTACAACGGCACACTATCTTTTCTTTCGCTCGCTCGTGCGAGAGCGCAATACCCGACATCGCGGTTTAACGCGACCGAAATTTGCAAGACGAATTATTCGACCGAACGTCGCAAAACTACACTCACTCTTTTCAACGCGACTCCTCCAAGGAAAACTCCCTCTCGATGGCAAACGCGAAATATAATATTCTCTCAAAACATACGAAATCGAGGACGAGACGGGAAGCGTGTCGTCCTCGCGCGAAAACAATACGAACCACCTCCGAAATATGACGAGAAGGATAACTTAGTCGATTTACCGTCTTTCGTGGGTGGATCTTAGGTCCTTCTGGCTTTGCCAGGCACAGGCGGAACGGTACCACTCGCACTTGCAAAACACAGAGCGTTACAAAATACTTTAAGTCGGTACGGGAGCGAGCGCGACAGTGATCCTTCGCGATTTCCGTAACGAAGATCTACCTGGCTATTGCCACCCTACTCACTATCCTGTTTGCCTAATTGGTCGGTCTCTCACGCGAAATTTATGATTTGTGGGTCTCTGTCCCCAGACTTCATCAGAATTTTTCATACCGATCGCCTTTTGGCGACCGGGGCGTTCCAGATGGTCCCAGGGCGCTTCCACACCACCTTTTTGGTGGAGTTTCTTTGAGAAAAGTCTGGTGTCGGTGGGGTTCTAGGCCTGTGTCGTCTCCAGAGTGCTCGGCCCGTGTGTGTCGGCGGCCCCTTTCTTCCACCCATGCGCACGGGACGTTTTAGGTGGTCAGCAAGCCACGAAGAGAGATCCCATGAAGCGAGCCGCCGTAAGTACCAGTAGAGGGGCAGGTGGTGCACGGGGCATGTCCTAAAACTTGGCCGTACTCGGCGTGCGCATTTTAAATTAGCCGCCGCACTATAGTCTGGAAACCCGCTTTTTGTGGCCAAAAGTCGATTTTTCAAGATTAAGATATCGAAATTTTTTTTGGAACAGAGTAAGAACCCTTCAAAGTTTCCAAATCCAAATTATTATTCATTTCAGATTATTCTGGGCTGAGATATACCATTTTGAAGACAAACTCCGTAAAATTAAGATCAAATAAAACGTTTAAAATAGTCATCATAGACTATTAAAATACAAGTTTAAATGATAATTTCATACGTGTCAACAGGTGTATTTTAGGAGTGTAATACAGTTGTTAGCATATTTTTTTTACAAATTGGCACGAATATGACCTTTTGAATAAGAAACTGGAAACATTTCTGAATGTAGTGTATTAAATTTCAGCTGCCCTCGTCTGCCCGTTTTAGTTGTACATCGATTTGTTCCGAATGCGTTCGCTAGAATATTCTCGTTGCAGGAACCTTATACGTGTATTGTGCAATTAAAAATTCAGGTATATATTTTAGTTATAATATAAATGGAAACACCCACATCTTCCGTACTCGCGGTCCTCGTGGAGCGCTCTCGAGTTTTGCGAGTCTTTGTTTGCGACGCCAGAGAGCGGTCCGGTCCATACGAACTACGGCTTCGGCCGCCGAAATGAACGGAAAAGTGGCGTTGCAAAACTTGCAACGTCGCAACATTCATAATTGTTATTTATTTAAATTATTTTCCCTCAAAACGAAAATAAAGGTAATTATCTATCTACGAGGAATTGTTCAGTATATGCTAGATGGCGTAACAGTCTTTGATGGCAGATTTTGATCCCCGTCTGCTAGCAGACTCTGCCGCCGATCTGCCACCAAATTGGCTTCCTGGGATGAACTATTTTCGTGAGAAAAAATAAGGCTACAACTTTATAAAAGTATATATTGTAGTTCATATATACAGGGTGAAAATTATAAAGCGTTACAGACGAATATCTCCAAAAATATTGATTATACGCAAAAATGTTTCAGATGAAAGTTGTTCAGTACCGAAGGAGACATGTGGTGGGACATTTATTTTTCCCGGTCTACGCTCCAAGATGAGGTGAAGGTCAACTTTCTTTTTTTTTAATTGAATGATACGTTTTTTCATCCACCAACAAATAGTGCGTTTTAAGACCAGTTCAATTATCTGTGACTCAAGGTGATTCAAGGTCAAACTTGCAAGGAAATGCAGAAAAGGTGTGATCGTTTTATTCGTACTTTTTCATTCGTGCCTTCGAACTTTCACACCAAAACCATAACATGTGTTCAATATCAGCATTACTCAGAACAACATCAAAGTCATTATCAATGAAATGAAAACAAACGTATTTGTGTATTTCTGTGCTCTTCTGCAAGATAGTCAGTGTACTTTCATTACTATTCGTGCTGAGGTGTCCTTCGCTGAACGATAGTACTTAAATAAGTGGTGAAAATGGAAATGTATCAAAATTGTTTTGATATGTTTATGGTACTAGGAGAATGCAGGAAACATTATAGAATGGCTGCTAATTTGCATGCACAACGCTACCCAGATCGACCATCAAAATTGTATATGGCATTTAAAAGTCTAGAACAGCGTTTTCTCTGTTCAGGTCCATTGCTTGAAAACTGCGTAATGCCCATTAAGCCTACGAAGCGTGAAAACAAGAAAGTCAGACTATACGAAGCTTGTGCTTAGATAAATGTTGAAATGTTGAGCAAAGCTAGAGAATCATTTAAACCAAGAATTGTTAAGTGCATTGAAGTAAGAGGTAATCATTTTGAACACATACTAAACTGATGTACAAATAAAACGATCTCATCTTTTCTGCATTTTCCTGCAAGTTTGACCTTGAATGACCTTGATTCATATGTAATTGAACTCATCTTAAAACGCACTATTTGATTGTGGATCATAAAACATATCATTCCATTTAAAAGAAGAAAGTTGACTTTCACCTCACCTTGGAGTGCCCACCGGGAAAAATAAAAGTTCCACTACATGATGCTCCCCTCGCTACTGAACAACTTTCATCTGAAACATTTTTGCGTATAACCAATATTTTTGGAGATATTTGTCTGTAACGCTTTCTAATTTCCACTCTGTACAATCGATGGTTCTTGTTGGTTAATGCATCCGATTGTACGACTTGTAACTAAGGGAATATATAGTAATTGTATATACTTGTAATTGTATGTAAGGGAATATAGAGGGTGTTTCGCGCAATTATTTCGGACGATTACTTCGTTATGTTACGTAGAAAGGCAAAAAAATGATTAGTTAATTAGATATTTCTAAAGAATATGTGTATTGAAGAAGATGCTCAAACGTTTCTCCATTTCATTGAATACACTTCAGACAATGCTTCTTCAATACAGATATTTTTTAGAAATATCTTGATAACATTTTACCCCAATACATTTTTTAAGTAGATGGCGAGATAAATCTATGTAAAAAAGTATGCATTTCTGGTATAAAGAATAATGCAATTGTTGATAGTACATGCGCCAGTGTGCTTAATAAAATGAGGTCCTACGGATATAGTGCTCTTCGATCGAATCATCCTTTTCCTTTGATGTTTCTCTGCAGCTGTACTAGTAACGAAGTTATAGCCGGAAACAATTGCATGAAACACCCTCTATACTTAACCGTATTGTACGATATCGGTAGCTTATCATTAGATATTTAATACTTGCATTGAATAAGTAAATATGTTTTCAAATGTCCGTATTTATTATTACAAAATAATTGCACAGTATTTGTAACCTGCCGAATCTCCCAAAAGTATATCAAAATTTCTGTCGTGATTCAAAATGGCCGGCAGAGATGGAATAATCAATAGAATATCATTTCCGCGTTATTAATTTATTACACCTATTTATTGTATACAAACCTTATGTATAACATGGAAATTGTAAAAATTGGTTTTTCCCGAACAATGAATCAAAAATAAAATAAGACTATGACAAATATGAATCAATTTTCTGATCTAAACATTTTTTGAAATTTTCAAATCAAATACAGCATTTTATTTTTTCAAATAACGGTTGCAACGTATTAAAAGGTAAAATAAACCTATTAAATGTCAATCAATTTTATGTTGTACAAATTTTCGAAAACTCTCAATTTATAGGGTGTAGTCGAAAGAGTGATACAACCGGACAGGGGATGACATTACATGTAAAAATAATATGAAATAGAGAATAACATTTTTTCGTTGGACGCCTCGTTTCCGAGAATATCGAATTTCAAGTTCCGTCGTGTTCGCATGGTTTACGTAGTATATGCAGGAAGTAGAATTGGTCAGTCCGTGATCAGACGCATTGGACGCTTCCTGTCCAATAGCATGCGTATTCGCAGCATTTTCAAACTTGATTTCCTCAAAAACAAAAAATTGTTATTCCCTTTTTGAAGTGGAACTTCTTTAGGCGCGTTAGGCACAAAACCCCGACGCGGTAGGCGTAAAACCTCGACGCGGTAGGAGTTAAACCGATCTGGCGATGAGACGATGAAACGATGAAACGAAATTCTATTTTATTAGCACATACGGTTGAAAGTTCGGCATTGCTTAATAAAGATTATAATAAAATTCCGATGATGCTAAGTCGAAATTTCAACGTGAACTTTGCATCGGAACAATCAAAATTATTAATAGAATTTTTTAGAAGTAAATTTAGATTGAAAGTGGTAAATGATAACTGTATTTGCAAGACATTTAGACAAAATTGATTCAAGACTATTTATATCATATTTTAGCTATCACGAGCCAATTGTTGCAATAATAGAATCATAGAAAATTAAATGTCATAAAGTGTTAATAAAAATTCGACAAAAAATTAAAGAAAGAAGTTTCACTTCAGCCATGTGGTCTAAGCACACTCCAATTTTTTAACTTATTTAGAGTAAGTCTGTTATTCATCTAACTTTGAAATCATTTCTTCATCACTTCAACCACAATCGCGGTTATCATTAATGAGCCACATAGGTTTCCGTCTAAACCTAAAAATTGACTTTCCTTGAAATATATATACTGATCGAGGAATCACATTTTGTTAATATCTATGTACATGAAAGAAGATCGACCATTAGTAATACTCAACTTCGTGGTTTCACCAGAAATAAAACAAACTTTAGCGAAAATCGGTACAATGTCAACGAATTGAAAATTTGAATCAACGAAGTAATATCCAGAATATATGTGGGATTAGGACCCCCCAGATCACAAATACCGTAGGAAATTAGGAAGAAGGCAGGAGGGTTCCGTGGGTATGTGTAAGAGTTGATCAGCTACAACCGCGAGGGTCCCAGGTTCGATTCCCGGCGCGGAATTCCTCATTTTTCCTAAGATCCTACATATATTATATTACACTGGAACTCTCTTACGGTTGTTTATTGTCCATTTTGTGACGTTGTTTACTGTCATTTAATAATCGGACATTTACGGCATAAAAGATGTAGGTTACGCGATTCTTTGTCTAGATTGGAAAATAATCGTCTAGTGAACATTGCTAGGACTTATAAAATTTATAACACGTGTCGCAGATGAAGCAGTCATAATGAAATTCTCTGAGTTCCGTTTCATTAAATAAGTTGCATTGGTTTAATAAAATTGTTATGGACACCGGTCCGACGATAAATTTATCAATCAATTATTTTTGGTCGGTGACGTGTACGATATTGGCTGTACGACACGAAATGAAAAATAATGGCTTAAACAATAGCGTACTACTGTCAGCGAAGCGAAACATTGATCGAGCGCAACGCATAAAAAGTTGACGTGCTCGACTGTGGGTAAAGAAATACTAAATGTTGTAAAGTTCCCCGCTCGGCTAGTAGAATATGAACGTGACTGATCAGACAGGTGGGTCGAACAGATCCCTCAACCGACAAGGGAACCGGGACGATAGATGACAGGATAGGTAAAATGAAATAGTAATTAGTCACAGTAGTGCTGCGTATCATTGACCGTACAAACAAGCACAACACGGAGGAAGCTGATCAGATAAGTAGAATGAAACAGTAATGAGGGACTTGGCTACAACGGAGCGGTACCTCTTTATCCAAATGGTATGAGACCTCGATCAAACGAAGCGCGCCAATGGCTTCTAAGGTAAACAGAAGAGCAATGCGATCATGTAGACTAGCGGAAGGACGAATAGCTGGTTAGCTAAGTAACTCCATATTTTTATAATGCTACTTGACTCTTTACGAACATACATAACATCGGACTAAATATCTATGAGATGTACAGATTAATTCGTGGACCCTTCATTGCGAGCTTCTTGATTATTTAGAAAGAATTATAATCAGACACCGGATTTTTATGCAAAATACAAATTTTCTACATTAATGGCAACAAACTGGAGTGAAATGAAATTTCTCTTCTTTCTTAGTATATTTAATAAATTGAAAACAATATAACAGTATTTTCAAATTCTTCCAATGTCCTTACAATTTACACTTGATAATTTTTGTTATAAATGCATAAAATCCGCTATCTAATTACAACACATTCTATTCTCTAAAATGATGTCCATTACTTTCTATGCATTAATTACTTGTAAAAGGGAGTACATGCATAGAGAGTAATGGTAAGTAATGATACATAACGTGATAAGATTTAAATATAAAATAAAGTTACAATCTATTAATTTTGAAAGCTACGAATTACTTGTAAATTACATTCACATGAAAGGAATCGTGAGAATCTTGCATGGACTTTTTCGTTTTGGTTAAACATCAAATGAATAGCTCGAAAGCCAATTAGTGTGAGACCAATTTTTCCTGAAAATGATATGTGTACTCCAAGAAATTCTTTATTGTCAAAACTTTCAGTTGATAAAGCGATGAAATTAATATTTTCGAACGTTAATAATAGATGACTAGACAAAATTATTGAGAGGACATACAGTGGACCACGAAAGTATTCAAATGCCCTTTAAATCAGAATAACTTATTTAAAAGTGAACCAAATGACTTGACTTTGTGAATTTTTTTCTAATGAAAATTTAAAATTTGCGTTTTGTAGATCTACGTTAGTTATACACGTGCTACCAATTTCATCGAAATCGGTTGACGCAGAAAAAAACGACACGCATCGAAAGATGCGAGGATCTGTAGATTTTAATCAAAGGCTGACCAAAAATCATAAAAAATTGCAATTTTCTAATCGATTCCGATGAAATTTTCAGCATGTGTACAACTAGCATTGGTCTACAAGATGCATATTTTAAATTTGCATTACGGGCTCAAATAAAACAGTTTTAGAAAGTGCCTTTTCTATTGTTTCATGTAATTCTTACCAATTGCAATTTTTCAAAATCTTTTTTACACGTTATTTAGTAAATCAATGCTTCTAATTGCTCAAAAAAATGTCAAGTCGTTCGGTACAGTTTTAAAAAAGTTATTCTAATTTAAAGGATGTTTGAATACTTACTTGAGTCATTGTCGTCATTGTATTTTATGTTCTCGTTGTCATTACAACTACGACAACGGTTTAGTGTGCACTTCTGTTTTTTATACACAGCCAGACAACCTAACTATGTTTTGGTAAAAATTCAAGTATTATTGCGACCCGGAAATTTCCCTGATACGAATCCGGCAGAAAATCTATGGTAATTATTGAAACAAAGAATCGCATCAAATATAATCACCAACAAAAAACAATTAAAAGAAAATTATATCACTATGACATAGCGACCTGGATACACAAAAAGATCGTCGAGAAAACATCGAAATTATAAACAATTATAAACAGTAATAGAGTCATATGTTGGTAAGAACATGACATTAAATTCTGAAAAAAGCCATAAGTATCTTATATAATAATTCTATCTTCTATCAAATAAATAAAAATCAACTTCAAATAAGTAGTAACAAGCGAAGTGTTTATAATTATATGACTACCCGCTGCGTATCAACAGAAATAGATATAAGAACGTACACTATACTGGGTGTCCCAAAAATGTTATATATGTACATGCTTGAAAAGTGTGATTCGTAGTGTCATTTGAAGTAATTTTTTCGATTGAAAAAATGTTCTCCGTTAAGGAGTTATTAACGAATAACGCGGACCAATCAGAGCGCGACTATAGCGGAGGGTTTCCGGCTCAACGACAGGTCAAACGGAACATATTCTTGGCATTGGCGGAGCCGGAATCCGACCACTGTAGCCACGCCCGGATTGGTCCGTGTTTGTTGTTAATAACTCCTCGGCAAAGTCTCGGAGAACAGTTTCATAAAGGAAAAAGTTACTTCGAATGACCTCAGGAATCACCTTTTCCAATGAAGTACAACCTTTGTGGGATACCCTGTGTTTACGCCCGCGGTTGATCAGATGATCGTTCGGGCCTTGATTGTATTCACACTGCGAGGTGCCCGCTAATATTTCGAACTCGAAGGACCACCTTCCTTTGACGGAAGGACTAAGACAAACAACTTGAAAAACTACTATTTATTTACAGCAACAAAACTGCACACCGCAGTTGTCGGGTGAGGTACAAAAATGCTAAGTGTTTAAACTATGTGAGAATTAACTTCTCTGACTGTTTCTACGGCTACACAGTAGAGAGCGATCTAAGTGTTTCAATGTTCTTGTTAATTCTGAGGAAGGGACCGAGAGTTCGCCAATTTAATACCTCGGTTCTCCCTTCCTAATGGAAAACTTATCCCTACTCTATGAAAATTAAGGGTGGGCGGAAGCTAAAACTAAATCTAAGAAAACGGTCCCAGCAAATCGGAAGAGTACGGGCGTTACAAAACGCATAGGCGCAACGGGCTAAAGGAGGGGGTGTTCGCGACGCTGCCAGGGTGTTCAAACCCGCGAAGAGCGAAGCCTGGGGAATCCCAGGCATCTGGCAGCGATACCGCGCTAAGGCCCCGAGTGTCCAGCCGCGCCGATTCGAAGAAAACTAAAATACAAAAGAAGCAGATGTTTTATGGCGGGGACTGCGCTCAAGATGTGCAAATACCATCTTGTGCCCTAGGTCGGAACGGCAATTGCACTAACAAAAGAAAACGGTGACAGGCCCATGCCGTAGCCATATTGCAATGAGCCGCGTACCGACTCTAAGACACAATAGCGATGGCCCATCATAAAACATCGCCCGAAGCTGGCCGCTACACCCTGTATACAAATAATTGATATGAAATGGTTGCAGGGAAATGAATTAAGATTCATGTCAATGCATTAACCAAAGACAACACGGTATCTTGCTCAAAAATAATATTTATAATTTCTAGTGGTAAATTCTAGATTGTGCCTTAAATAACATGCAGTGAAAATTGTTTTTGACACAAAAAGATTTCAGTGATATAAACGAGCACTATAAGTGATCACCCCGGTTGAAAGCGTGGCTGTTTGTAAATTAAACATTTAATCACCTGGTATTACTCAAACAGATTGAACTTTAAAGGAGGCCCGTAGCAATTTACTCGAATCGTTTAAATTCCAGCCGCACGAACGGCTATCGAACATTTGTGAATTATTAATATCGACGCGGCTCGATTTCTGCAATTCGGCCTGAAACACGGTGTGACAGCCTCGTCTTTTCAATCTGTTTATGTGCCCATTGGAATTTGCAGGCTGTTACAAATCGTGAGAATCTAATTTATTATATTACCGTTCAGAATTAATCTCTCAAATGTGATACGTGATATCGTTCATCATTCAGTCTTCTGACCATAAAAATTATTTAAATAAAAATAAATTTTTAAAAATACCACGCTTTTAAAACGGTCTAAAAAGTATAAAATAATAATAAATAAAAAGAAATAATTTGAAAAAAATAAAAAAATGGACTGAAAAGTATAAAATAATTTTTAAAAAACGGACTAAAAAGTATAAAATAATTTGAAAATAAAAACAAAAATTGGAAATTGTGAATTTTGAATAGCTGTGAAAATACTTGTAAGATTTAAAATGAAAAACGTGGAGCGCATGCAATAGATAATGATGCATGAATAGTTCATCTAAATCACTAAAAATTGTATTGCTCCGCAAATGATATAAACTGTTGTGTGAGTTTTCTCAACGGCTGCTACTCCCTACACTCCTTACTATTATCTTGCGCCCTACGTTTTTCGTTTCAAATCTTACAAGTATTTTCACAGCTATTCAAAATTCACAATTTCAAATTTTTGTTTTTGTTTTCAAATTATTTTATACTTTTTAGTTCGTTTTTTAAAAATTATTTTATACTTTTTAGTCCATTTTTTTATTTTTTTCAAATTATTTTTTTTTATTTATTATTATTTTATACTTTTTAGACCGTTTTAAAAACGTGGTATTTTTAAAAATTTATTTTTATTTAAATAATTATTTTCTGCTTTTTAATTTTTTATAACAAATATGTAACTACTACTAAAAAAATTCAGTCTAACGTTTTACGAATATTCTCAAAGTGTCAGTTGACTAAAACTGATACAGTTCAATTTTTAAACATATTCAATTGGATGGCTGCGTCGATGATATAATACTTTCAACAAATTTTGTAACTGGTGATTTGGCGGCTTCCCTGTGAAAATCATTATTAACGAACTGCTCTTTTTTTTTGTAGACATTATTTCTGACACTTTCAAACACAGATTTTTGTTAATTTCTAATCTCGTACACGATATTATTATCACCTATATCATACATGCTCCCCAACGTCAAAAGGCTTCCTCTCCTACTTCTTGCACGTATATTTCAATCGATTTTAAACATTTTGATGAAATTATAACAGAAAGGTGCAACGATTCTTTCACTTGGTAAATAAAGCGATGATGTACTACCGATCGTCTATGATATACTGAGCTCCGTCGGAGCGAAGTGAGTTCGTGGAGTGGGGACGAGTCAGAGTGCGTACGCATAGTAAAGTAGAGAGCGTTGTCGCGCGGAGTGGGGATTGCTGAACGCGATGACCGCGGTGTAACGGTAATAACGATAAAAATATTTAATTGTTATTTCTCCGAAACGGATAGACTTTTTAAAAAAAAAATTTTTGAATACTGCATTGTCATCCAGTTCTAAGCTACTTTTCCAATTTCAAGTCTCTAGCTCATCGGGAAGTTAGTTTAAAATCAATTGCAAGATTTGTACCGTACAAACAAACAAACAAACAAGGAAGCGAGCTAATAAAAACGTGGTAAAAAGGTTCATTATCTTGCACTACTCACTCATTCATGCAACAATCATTCATTCATTCATCCTTAGTTTCACCTTATTATACAGACACCTAAGAGGCACCTCATTTGGTTACCTCGAATAAGTTCTAAATTATGCGATATACAAAATATTATTTCTACAGATGTTACATCGTATCAAGAGGGACATCGTGTGGCGTACACGACTTCTTTGTATTGTAAAGGTCAACTTTGTTTGTTAGTAGAATGCACTATCTTTTTTTACGACAGTTCGATAGAGCATTAATTCCAAAGTAGAAGAGTATAAAACATTGTATGTCCTAAAGCTAATAATTAATGTGATATTAACGAAAGTTTGCGTAACATAAGATCGTATGGAAAGATTAATGTCGCCGAGTGATTCGCGATATTAACGTACACCAACATAAACAATTTTAGCTGTTGTTATTGCACCTTATGCATCAGAAATTCTATCACAGAAATCGTGAACAACAGCATTGAAGTAAGATTACGTGAAATGTTAAAGAAAAATTATCAGATAAATATTTTTTTAATTATTAGCTCTAGAAGAAACGATATTTAATACTCTTTTACTTGAAAATTAATGCACTTTCGATCTGCCGAAAAATCGTAAAAAGAACAAATTTGACCTTTAAATCTCCTAAACGCCTCCACTGAAAAAATCATGCACATCACACGATGTCCCCCTTGATACCATGTAGCATCTGTAGAAATAATTTTTTGTCGTACGCATAATTTAGAAATTATTCGAGGTAATCAGGTTGGGTGTACTACTGTATGTATACTGCTTTTAATACTATTTTCATTTACTTTAACGGTTTTCATCCTCCCTGCTTTTTCTTTTTCTTCCTTTCTGGTTTCTTCGATCACGGCTTCATCTATCCATTTCTCATTTACTATCCTTCTATACGATCAGCCCTTTCTACCTACCTGCATTCTCTTAGCATGTGCTCCAAATTCCCAGATTGGCCCCCACATATTTCGCATTGCCTGCTCTAACTCCCTTGCCACTATCTGTTCCATCTCTTTACCGTTCTACGTCTCGCTCATGCCAATAATATAATCGCCGACTTCCATCTCTTTCTTCTTCTCTTAATCATTTGGTAACCGTGCAGTAGTTATACATTTATATTTTTCATTATACTTTGATTTTTCTATCTTATTATATCGCAATGATGTTGCACTTCGATATCTCTCCTTTTTAATGTCTCTGTAACTTTCTCTTCTGCCTCCCACATTTGTTGTACTTCTAGCAAGCTAGTTCCATTCACTTTCAAGTGCTTCGTCCTTTCAAGCAGCACTGAGGGAAGAAGAAGACAGAAAGTGCAGGATATGTGGGATAAACGACGAAAAAATATGGCTTATTCTAAGAGAATGTGAGGAAACAAGAGGACAGATCTAGGTAGACGAACTTTTAAGAGAGGATAGAGCGGGAGCTGAGACAATGAAAAGAAATCTAAAGAAAAAGAAGGGCAAGACTGATGGAGAGACACAGCATATCAACACATAAAAAACCAAAGACCTCTACAAGTTAAGCTAAGCTAAGTTTTGTTCAATATTAGAAATAGTTACAGTTAGAACAGTTTCCCAAGAAGCCCAAGATTACATATGTCTTGTACTATGTTATATTGCACTATGTCGTATTGGGTGATATTATTAGATATTGTATTGTGCAGTGTTATAGTATACTAATCATGTTAGGTTATGTCGTGTTATATGTTGATATATTATATTATATTATATTAAGTCAGGCTATATTATATTGTGGAGACGTGCTTAGTATGGCCGACTCGAATTTCGGTTTGGGTCTACGCTACGGTCGATTTCGGACAGTGCCATTGTCGCAGGGGTCTTTCTAGTGTCTTTGACAAATTCATTGTTTTATAAAATTATCAGCTGACTCTTGGGAAAGTCAGCCTAGTCGTACTGCTCTCAATGGCACTTGGCGTCAGTGTCGCCAGATCAACCCAAAACTGGGTTGATTTTCCTCTCCTCCTTTTCCCCTTACACTGCCCCATTCCACTCCTGCGCACACTCCAACGTCCTCCACTAAGACCGTAGACTGGTCACGTGACGTGCCGCGCACCGTGTTACATATTACTCTGGTCATCAGAGAGGTGGTAAGGCACCAGAGGGGCCTGTGGCCCTAAGCCTAAATTATAGTTTCGGGAGAAAATACAGGAAAACAAGTGTCGTCTGTTTGGCGACACTCGTAGCATCGATTTCGTCCTTGGCCGTTGGCCTTGTTTGGTAGCTCATTCGTAGACTCCCAAATATTATACCATTGGCTGGGACCCCCACTATTTTGCATTTTGTGGAGGGATTTTTCAACACCACGAGGCTTCTTGCTTCTTGTGTGTTCATCGTAAGATCAGTCGCGAAACAGAGTCAAAGTTGCGAACTAGAGTCATCAGTCAAAACATCTCTATTTTTATATACTATGTTTACACCGTACTTCACACTCGTTTTGATCAAAGTTACATAGTTATCCGGAACCTGATTATTTTCTTATTTATATTTTACCTCTCTTTGAGGCGTGTATCTGAGAGGCTCACTGACCGCAGTCTGAGCACTGACACGACACAACATACAGGGTGTTTCGTATAAAACAGGACACCTAAATATCTCATCTATCTCTGAAAATACAAAAAATGTTTCTAACGTAATCTAAATGGTTTCAAAAGACGAATCAGATGGAAATATCGTTTTTTATAAATTGTAATTTTTTAATCGTTTTTTCAAGGAAATTCTATTTTTTCTATGTTTGTTTATTATTAAGTTTTTCATTTAACGGGTAGTATCTGTAAATACGTTTAACGCGATCTCCTATTAAAGGTCATGCTTTCAAATTAAACGCAAGTTGAATTGTTGCGCCGCATAAACTTTTCCCACGAGCTTTTCGGGCGTCCCTTGTTCAGGCACTCGTCGGTCGTTGAAAATTACAACGAACTATAAAACAGCTTTATTATGAAAGCCTCGAGTAACGAGACGCTTAAATTGATAGAGCAGACGATTTAAATATCGCCGTTTTTTCCAACCGCGTATCGATGTTTCGTATTATTGGAGATGGAATAAAAACGGAATTGATTGCAGCCGGGTAATGTAATGCACGCATACAAAAAAACACGCAGCCGAGAATAAACTCCGTTATAATACGTTTCAACACATCGTAAAAACTTTTTCGTACGATATGAAACATGAATACGTGGAACCGGCCCGTGATTCGAGCACGCGACGATTCCTCGATGGAACCGTTCAACACGGTTGCTTGATAAATTACTTTTTCGTGTTTGATGTTCATTACGAACGGAAAATCGTAACGCTGTAACAACTTGCCGTTCAAGATCTGCAATTATTATTGTTATTATTGTTATTATACCGTGCTGTCGAGTAATCTGTGTGCTTAACCCCATACTGGTCGCGTGGATAACACGTGTTCCAGTATGCCTTCATTGACTTTTTAACGAATACATTTTTCTTTTCGTACTGCGGATATTGGTACTTTATTACGTATTCTTTTTATATTTTATGAATGGTTCTTCAGTTTTGTCTTTCTAACAAAAGTGCGTGGAAAGAAGCCAGTCTCATTATAGTATACTTCGAAAAATTTACAATTTTAACCCTTGTGTGGGCAAGCAGATGCCCGAGTATATGGAGCATATAAATACATAATTCCCCCAAAAATTTGTTGTACTATTTCAAAAATGTTGCAAAAACATCCTAAATTTCCATCGATTTATAATTTCAAAGCAAAACATGTGTAAAAAACTTAAATAGCAAATCTTTAAGATTAAACCATAACCAAATGAAAGAAGAAATTAAAAAGTAAGAAATAGATTATTTATTTTATTTTAGATTTTTTATTAGTTTACTGATTTTTGTATTTGACATGCACTTAATCATGGTAGGGAAATTAGTAAACCTAACGCAGGGTCAACCATAAAATTAAAGGGACGGTCCTCCCAATGCAGTTTTAGTGGACTTGAAGGAGGATATTGAAGCTGTTCAGTCTTGAAAAGGTTTAATGGCAGAAGCTTAGACTACGTGCGATAGAACTATACAAAACTGTTGTTAAGCGATGTCAGATGAGCGCATTGAGCCATCTACATTAGGGTCTCTGCACACCCATCCGGGACGGGCCCCGGAGAGTTTTTTTACATAGCTTTGGTATAGGCAGGGCTCTCCGGGATGTCTGATCCGGTGTGGTACCAATTCTTCCCTCGCGCGACCGACGAGCCATAATTCTTGCACGTTCGAGCGCGCGTTGACAGTTCCCTCTGTGCACAGCACAAAAACAATGTTTCCAGGGACTCCACACCTCCTTAAAGTAAACTATCTAAACTAACTAGCTAAATCCCGGTCCGTCCCGTCCCGGATGGGTGTGCAGAGACCCTTATACATACTTCAAGTCACAAAAGAGCATCATCGTAAATGGTATGTGTACGGTCGCGTAGATGACCGTACAATAGTTAACTTATCCCATTTTTTACAATCAGTAAAATCGTGGCTACGTGCCGAAATTCGAAACACCTAATTCGTCACCCACATCTGCAGTTTCCAGGCCACTTTCTCTCACAGTCCTCCGTACTTGACCAACGCATCTGTTTTTCCTCAAAATCACCAACTCTCCCGTCATCCTTGTCTCATAGTAGTTTCTCTCTTCTTCAGTCACATCCTTCTCTCACTTCTTAACCTTTCGCCTTCCAATCCTTTTCCACCATTAGTTTTTACCTCCCAAAAAGATCATACGATAGAAGATCGAAATCGGCACCATCGATTTTGATCAGAAACGCACCAACTCTTGAGAACCTCACATCGCTTTGTATCAGAAACGCACCAACTCTCGAGAATCTCCCATCGTTTTGTGTCGCGACATTGTCATTAAAGTTTATCGATCATCCACCGAGGAAAACGATTCGGTTTTAACCCGTCCACCACCAATCCATAACTATTCCTCACAACTTTAACACTAGATTGCCCAAGGAAGTCATTTTGACTGCTTTTTAATTTCAATTAGAAAAACAATTATGTATATAATGACACAATTTCTTAGAATTTTGTGACATTTTTTACAACATATAAATGTGTTTATTAATAATTGTCGTTACCTCCCCCCTCCTTCATTTCCGGTATATATATGTGTTATACCCATATTTCCCAAAAGCAGTCATTTTGACTGCTTGGGAAATTTTAAATAATCAAATGACTCTTATTATTGAATTGAGTAAATTTCTTATATGACCAGTTCGGCTCTGTATTGAAATAACAGTTTTCATTTTTTTTCGATTATCGTCACATGATAACATACAAGTACATGATAAATTGTCGATTTGGGCTAGTTCTCGTAGATGGCCCCTCCAAATATTTTTCAATATTTTAGATTTGGCTGTTATAAATGCTTGGATCCTTTACAAAGAAACGGCAGGAATACAAATACAACGAGTTCTTGTTTCAATTAGCAGAACAGCTTTCCACCGAATACAGAGCTGCAAGACAGAAAAATTCTAACAAACGCAAAATTTGTAAAGTACGACTTTGCCACAACAACGAAACAAATAATATATGTGAAAAATGTCAAAAGTATGTTTGCGGAAGTTGTACACATAAAAAGATTTCCACTTTCATTTGCATAAAATGTACAAATAATAATGCATAAATTATTTTTTTTTCCAAGTGAAGTAAATTTTTTTTCTTGTTAATATTTACTAATAACTTGTTATATAACTGTAAATAATATAAAAAATATTAAAAATTAATTTTAAACAAATTTCTTTACACATTAGTTATTCTTTCACAATGCAGTCATTTTGACTGCTTTTGGGCAATATAAGTATATACTAAGTTTCAGTCTTTCTAGTGTTAATTAGGCGTCGAGCACATACGGTCAATCGCGGTTTAGATAAACTCATATCAGTGAAGCAGCGAGTGTAAGACCGTGCGGTATGAGTTTTCGTAATTCTTGCGTAGGTCGTCTTTAATCGGCTACTGAAGATGACTCCATATATTAGAATATGGCAATCGATGAGTTAAGACTGCAGGAAGTTGCGGAACGTTTCAGTTGAATGCGCGAAATGATTATGAGAGAATTTATATTTATGAAAGAATGATTGAGTGGACGATGGGAATGGCAAGTAATTTTGTTGCTTTAAGAATATGTAGATATAGGATTAAATTGTTTGTTCTGAAGCATAGAGAAGTCGGCTGAGGGCGAGCAGACTACAAACACTGTGGTTGTGAGTTCGAATCCCACCGCCGTCACCTCTGGAAATTCTTCTATGTGATATTATACTACGTTGCCCAAGGTGATTCGGAGCCCACCTTTATAAGCTGTAGGTCCTTCACGCACACGTCCATACACACGCACACCCATCGTACGCTCACCGATTACAGTACCAAATCTCATTGTCCCCCCCCCCCCCCTGTCGCTAATAACCTCGGCATTTGATGCGACGTTAAAAACAATAAAATAAAATAAATAATAGAAGTCGGCTGCTATAGCTTGGAACACTCGACGCGCGACGGTCTAAGGATCATTCGGGTATCATGGGGCAACAACTTCAAGACATCCGTGAACGAACCACATTAATAGGGGGCTCTTAGGCAAATTGCAATTTATCGCTTCTATTTATTTTCCTAATTTATCGCATTCCATCTCCACACAGTGTCGCCATATTAAGACATGTCTCCCACTCTGCCTTACCCCTTCTACAACGCCATTCCTACATTCTTCGGCGGAGAGCATCTCCACGCTTCCACCACGGACCGGTCACGTGACATAATGCGCGCATCCAACTCGCGTTGCTTCTGCGTCTGCGTCGTGACTACCCGGTAATGGCCGAGAGAGGGTAACTGTATTCCCCTCAATTTTCCCTATCTGGCAATACTGTTTCCACAACACAGTTTCCCCAAAGCACACTCCTGCTTCGACGATCACAACGTACCACCCAACCACCAATTAGCCACCCATCCTTTTTCTATCCAACCAATAATACAAATATGAGCTAACGTAATACACGACACGATACAGGCGAGCTATAATAGAATTCAAACGCATCTTGAATCAAAAATATCTCGAACCAATAATAGACGTAAACCTTTGTGCATTGTCAAGTTTTAAAATATATTAAAGTGTTGACCTCAAATGGCTGGGTTTTATTTCAATAAGGCGATGTTAACATTTAACCTCGCCATCATTCCTAATATCACACGGTGGAACGAAACAACTTGACGACGATGAAAAATCTATAACGTTGCTTCTGATTTATACACTTTAAACAAATTTTGAGAAGTTAATCATTACATTACAGCCTTTATGTTCCGTTAATTTTAGTAATACTAATGGACTGAACATCCAGATATTCTCTTTATTACCAGATATTCATTTTCCAAGACTTGAACCATCCTAACTAAATTATGAGAACGAACGTAATATATAACAAACAAAGCTCCTATAAATATATTACACAGGAAGCGCGCAATGTATTATCACGATACTTCAATAATGACTGATGGTACGATCAGAAACACAGAATTAATGTGAATTTATATATTTACAGTAGATAAATTATTAATTAATACATTTTCGTGTCATATAAACATATTGTAAATCAGAACTTAAGTTGAACTTTCTAGAAACTTGAATTTTTTATATTTACCAACGATTCAGGGATAACAATAGAATGCAGCATAGTTTTTGTATTCCATGTGAGTTTAAATGAAAGAAATCACGATTTTTATACGCTTATTCACTTAAATCGCTTTGTTCTAAAAATTTTGAATAGATAGATAAAATCTGACAGATGATTTGAATTCGGCATCACAAAATCTATAGAAAACGATGTATAACATGTTAATAATAAAATCTGATAGCACACAATAATGGATAAACGAAAATTTTACTGGAAAAATGCCACTTCAACTCAGTTTTTCAAAGTCAAAAAGTGTTTATGTTGTTTTCTCTATAATTTTCACTTATTCTGCAATATTTCAGCTTTAACCTCGTCCAAGAATTATCGGACTATCTCATTTCTATCAAAATTTCTACGATTTTGACAAAAAGTCCATCGGTTCAACCTAATGTGCGACGCGACGACTGATTCTACTGAGCAGTAACGTATTTGTGTGCCGCACAGTGATCGGATGCAGGAAAAAACCCTAAATTATGAAAATCGTTATTTCAAATATCAACCACTATTTCCTGATAGGCCATGAGCCAATGTATGGTCCTTCCTATGAAAATGGATCTATGTTTTACTCTTTAATAACGGAGAAAAATAGATCTAAAGTAGACCTCTCAGATTCTAGTTAGATTCTTACAGATTTCTAACCACACGTTCGACGTTATTTATTCATTTTTGGGGACATTTATAACCATATATGCTATATATTATAAATGTATATAGTCTCAGCTTATGCCCGATGTAAATAATTTTCGAAAACTCATAACCAAGATAACAATATAAAGCCCGAAAGTAGGATACGTATAATTCCATATTGCAGCTGCTTTCGTCAGCTCTGCAAAGAAAGCTACACGTTCCTACATTCTTTGAGTGGCATATTTTGAAAGAACACACCATCACACAATAGTCCTGCAAAAATCAGCTGCACGTTTTTGCACTTTTGACTAATATTAACGTTTAAAGTTTGAGAGCGCATGAAGTTTCAGCAACGAAGCAGGGTTCCTGAATAAGTGCGCGGCACTTCGCTGAACGGTTCGAAGGATTATGATCCCTGTACCGAATTGTTATTCTCATAGGAATACATTCCAACAAAATGATCAATCGCCATGATAAATCTGTGTGAAATAATACTCATGTATATTTTGTAAATATTATTATACTAACATAATAATATATGATTTAAGTATGCTAAGGTATTCGGTAGGTATTAATAATATTATTAGTAATATTATGTATACAAAATGATATTAAGCTTTTTATTTAATACTATTTCAAGTTTGTTTGTTTAATTCTATTTCTAATTTGTTTGCTTAATACTATTTCAAGTTTTCAATTTTAGTATGCTAAAATAATAATTCATAATGTAATAAACAATATTATGTATAAACAATTGTATTAAGTTCACTGTTTAATATTTCATTTAGTAATATGAGAAGTTTGAAGATTAAGAAGTAATATAAAAAAAGAATTATTCAAAAATATTAAGAAATGCCGATGTTATGAAGTTTTTTCCATCTTCCCTATACGTTCCTACCACTGTGCGTCGTGCTCGAATCGTGACCAATGCAATCGAGTCAGCTCGCGAGTAATTATTGTTCGGTATTAGATAAAAATAATTCGGTATTGCCATATAAGAAAATTCGAAGCTGTAAGTACATTTGCTGCTGAACATGCAAGTTTTATTGAAATAAATTGTTACTCCTTCTCTTGTTCACAATTCGAGCACGACACGACAACAACGCTACTGCTCAGTAGGATCGGCTGCCGCGCCGCGCCGAGCCGGAGCCCGTGTTTTTTTGTTAATAACTCGAAAACGGAGCAGCGTATGACATTTTCGCAAAGAAAAAAGCTTCTTAGAATAACCCGAGGAATCACCCTTTCAAAAAACTCGAACATTTTTGGGACACCCTGTAGGATCATAAGACCTCTTGGTGGCAGTTGTAATTTTCTGCTGATCTTAAGCATCGGTCACCAAAAAACGAAAGCAAATAATAGAAATTGGGGTTTACCATATTATAATACAATTAATTCTCTATCAAGTAACATGAATTTTTTTCTATTTTAGAATTTTACGAAAATGGATTTTTGATCGCCGTCAAATCGTTTCGTCTCACTCTGTGACGTCAGAAGCAAGCGGTGCGGAAGTTACGACCCCGCGAATTTCGATGTACAGATTTTACGATATCGAGAACGTCACAAAACTAGAATCTCAAAATTACAATTTTTAGCCATATAACGCTCGGTATTTCGGTATTTCGAGTTATACCTTCGTACTTTAAAGGTATTCTTCTCGGAACAACATTTTTGCAACTGGTTATTATATGAAAAATGTAATGAACATAAAAGATAATGTACATAATGAGAAACCTCATTAGAATTATTCACGTTAGGTATACTGGGACGCAGATATCATGTCAACCACCAATGAAGAAATTACGCGAAGCGTCCTAGTCTACAGTAGATAAAAACTCTATTTACAAGCAAACTGAACTGACGAAATTGATATAACTTAATAAAAGTATAATAAAAATGTGTACAGAGTTCTGAATTAGTTAGTTACATCGTTCTATTTTTAAAAAAGTGCAAAATATAATAGTTGATATTTTTTACAATGAAAGCAATCCCTTTAAAACAACGAACAGTGAAATCGATTTTTAATTGATAATAATCAAAATGTTTTTGTCACGAATAAAAACGCTTTATAAACTTACTGTAAAAACCAGTGAGCGTTCTGGTTCAATTTCACTGTAGAATACCGGACTACGTATTATTCAGAAATTTAGTAAAAGTCAATGTATGAATAATTTACAGAAACATTTAGGTTAATGGTGACACGCTATTAACGCAAAAGCGGAGGCTTCGGCACCGCCACTTGCAAGATGCAAATTAACTTTTACTACTTTTATGGAGACACTTGAATCCGGGTGGCTGATAGTCCACAGGTTTGAGTGTTACAAAAAAAGATGGTTCCGCGGGAGTCTCCGAGACTCCTCGTCACAGATTACAAGTAAAAGGGTGCAAGACGGTGTGAACGAGGTTTCAGATTTGAGCATTGAAATTGCACTCTGCCAAAGCTGCGAGACGAACGAACGGTCGCATGGTGTTCGAACTCTTTATGTGAGTAGGCAGAAAATTAATAACTTCTAAACTAACTCGTTTTCGACGTAATACCTCTAATGTTTTTTAAAGAGGACCAAAAAGCACATATAGTACTGAAAAACAAATGCAAAATTGGTAAAAACAATTGAACTGATCTTTATTTTTGACTACATAACAACCTTTTTACTAATCTTTTGTTTTGTGAAAAATTTGTTTATCAAGTTATCGAGAATGTCTGAAATGCGACACGCGATGCACGCGGTGACCGTAGCGTTTGGCAGGGAAGTGAAGCGTTACGTTTCGGCTATTTTCTTCGATTTGTGCAAGTTCGAGGATATAAGACCGACTGCTACTTAAAGTCCAATATGTCCAGAAGTAGTATGCATTTTGGTCCCTTTTTTAAAGCTCGAATCAAAGTCGATAAACATTTAACATAAAAATTGGGACAAACTGTGAATATTTCATGAATATTTTGAAAGGCTTCAGAAGATTAAACATAAATTGTAAAAATCAAATTGATCGAATAAACATTCAGCAAATGGCATGTGTTTCAGAAGCTATCGAATTTTATATTCGATTTTACACTTCAGTTTTAACAATAAATTTATGTTTAATAAAAATTGTGCGTAGTATTACAAACTAAATTATATTATTAATATTTCACAACAAAAAATTGGTTTGGAATTCATACTTTCAAAGTTAGTATATTTAGCATTGTTGAGACGTGTTTATTGTATGGCCGGCTCTAAAAGAGTAAGGTAGCTCTAGTAAGGTAGTGTCTCTTGTACGAATTTATTACTTTACGACTTGGGTTAGGTCTGGAAAGTATCAGCTGACTAGTTTGGGAAAATCAGCCTAGCAGTACCACGCTCGATGGTACTTGATGTAGCGTAGGCCCGCACATAGCGCAAGGAGCCTGTGCCTGTAAGCAGTGATGCCAGATCCACCCAAAACTGGGTTGATTTTCCTCTCCTCCTTTTCCCCTTTCACCATCCCATTCCACTACTTGAGCACTAGTATGGACCTTATTTTTCAACCATGAAATTTTGGGCACGCCCCTCTCCAATATTGTTCCATTTTATGAAAAAATGATATATCCAAAGTTTTAGATCAATCGGACGTCGGGAAGACGTGCCACATCGAGCGGGAAGTTTTGAAATAGAAGTAACTGCGCCCTAAATGTGAAAAGTATACTAAAAATTCAAGTTAAATATTTTATACCTCCAAGAATATCATAATTCCTTGCATGCATTCAAGTTCTAGTGAGTGATCGTGATGCTGTCCGAATTTTAATAAAAGTAGCACAAGCTCTAACCATAATGTAAATGATTTGATAATGAATCGATCGTCTATTATCGCTGTCGTACGCAATTGCGCTCTGAACGTGCTACAGTATTATGCGCCGCATTTAAAGAAAAAGAGCTTAACGCAATTTCTTTGCATTGGGATGGTAAAATGTTACTATCTTTAACTGGCAAAGAACCAGTAGACCGATTACCAGTAAGAATAACCTGTAACGGAGATGAACAACTTCTCCGAATTCCAGCGATATCTTCTGGTACTGGTAAAGAACAGTTAGTTAGTTCAACAATTTATTGTTAAAAGAATTGTTTAAATAAATAAATTAAGTTAAATAATAAAGTTTAAATAAATAATAATTCAAATAATAAATGTATTAGATTAACAACAAATTATTTAAATACTTCAGATAATAAGTATGGAAACAAATTATGAAAATTTATTTATTTAAACAATTGTTTTAACAATCAATTATTGAAATAACAATTCAAATAATGAATATAGAAAAAAATTATAAAAATTTATTTATTTAAAAATTGTTTAAATTATAAATAACAATAAATAACTACTTAAATAATAAATATAGAAGGCCGAACACAATACAGAATAGAATACAGAATGACAGAAGACAGAACCGAAACTGGAACCGAAACCCAGAACCGATATCCAAAACCGAAAAATAACTGTTTTAGAACCGAAATAATATCGGTTCTCGAGAACCATAACCGTAACCGATATAAGCCAGAACCGATATTCTCGTAACAGTTATAACATCATTTCGGTTCTTCATAACTTTTTCGATCAGAACCGATATATAACAGTTTGAAACAGTTATTTCCAGAACCGTTTCAGTCCCTGGTTTGTACAGGCGCAGCGTTTTCTCGCCCCGCCGACCAAGAAATCGAGTAACCGACCTGCGCGTCATAAAACAATCGACGATCATCTTTCTAACGCGGGAAGCTAGCATATTGGTACTATGGAAACGGCGAACGGTGGTGGGGACGGCGTTCGGCTCCCGGACAGTGATGCCAGAAATTCAGCTTTTCGCGCATGCGTATCCGCGCGTGGCATCAGTACTGTACTAATTTCAAATTTTTTAGAGTTCTTTAAGGCCCTGTTTTAAAAATAATGTTTTTCATTCAACATTCACATACTTTCTTTACCTAAAAAATTCGGATTATACAGGATAACATAATATAAAATTTTATTTTATTTGGCAGAATCTATAAAGAATACCAACATTTGTTGCAAGGCAAAAGAAAACTGCCAAGAACTTTTCCAGTATCCAAAATAACAAAAATATATTTTCTAATTATATAAATAAACAAGTAAATAGAAAATAACGTCCGTTATCCTCAAGTTCGTCTATGGCAGTGCTATGTCCCGGCACGCCACCTAGACGTTTCTCTTTTTTTGCGCGTATACGTTACTGGATTCCGCGCGCGCCGCAGTACGCATGCGCGAAAAGCTGACATTTCTGGCATCACTGCTTCCGGAGCCGAGTTTGGACATCTTTGATTTAGAGATTTCAAAGAAATACAAGAAACCGAGTATCATCACTGTTTGGCGATATTTATGGCGCCGGCGTTGCCCTTGTTTAGACTTAATTTTGAAACCTCCCTAAAACTGTATTATTGGCTGAGGCCGCACTATGTTGTATTTGGTGGAGGGAATTTTCAATCACACGAGGTTTCCGTATTCAAATGCCTTCGTTGCAAGGTCCGAACTATAGTCGAAAGGCGGAACAAGTCAAATTCCTTATAGTGAACCTCTGCTTCATATCCTTGTAACCGTTCTTCACGCTAGTTTTATTAAAGTTGTACAGTTATCCGAAAACCCGATTATTCTCTTTATTTTATTTATTACCTCTCTTTGAGTCGTGTATCTTAGCGGCTCACTAATTGCAGTTTGAGCACTGACACGACACAATAAGCATTGTTCCGAACACTGGGAGTGATCTCAATTAAGTACATATTTTATAGTAAAATGTATTAGCATTATTAACCTGACAATAATAGAAATGATATTCCTTATTAAGTTCCCAACCCTTATTATTAAATTCTGTCGTAATTAATTTGACTGCTAACACGGAACACAAGAACGAGATATAAAGCAAATAAAGCGTGGAAGCTTTATAACCGATTCTTTTCATATCGGGAACATTTATTTTTATCCACCTATTATTATTGTATGTTCATGAATGCAAACAACGTGCCATTCATTGATTAAGAGAGATTTCTCACGCGGCATATATTGTTTTGTTACAGCATCCAAATATTTGATATGTTAGCTCAGCTCGAAATAATTCTCCCTCATTGACATAATATTCCACCCGTTTTCTTTCGAACGGGAAGCAGATTGTAAATTGAATCAGCCTCGATATCAGGACATCGCATGAAAGAACTTGATTTAATATTTTCAAATTGTATTCGATCACGGATTCGTCTATTTGTCGATTTCACCACAACAACCTGGAGCATCGCGACACGCAGTGACACGAAATTATTTCTCTCTCTTTTTTTTTCTCGTTAGAATGTCCGATAGTTCGTTGCGGTGACAAAAAACAGTTCTATTAGGAGGCGTGGTATAACTTTTATTTTGTAATACTAAATTCGCATGTCTGTGGTCGATTATTGTACTACGTCCGACCGAAAAATATTCATACACGTACGCGACGGTAAAAGCGTCAAACGCGACGTGACGATCGTTTGAAACGCGTGTAATTAAAACAGAACGAGGGATTGTGTGCGTTAATTGCGAACTTACCTCCATATTCGCGCCTTCTACCCGCTGTTCGACGAACGGCGGTCTTCTATCCTTTATGTACTGTAGTATCTTCTTGTCGTCTTTCATGAATTCCACTTTGTGCAACAAATCATCCGGTACATTATGGTTGCAATGCAGAGTGGTCGTGCTGCCATACGTCACATAGGACTGAGCCATCAATTGCACCTGCACCGTGGATGTCATCGTGGAAGTTGCATCTGGAAGCCACCGATAATATTCTGTTAAACAATTTGATTTCCTTGATGTTCTTGATGAGGACACGTTTTATGGTCAGAAATACTGCGAATTGAATCGTCTATAACAGCATAAAAAATGTCTTTTCTGAAGGAATCTAATTACTGATTTGAAGATTGAATCATCGTCTTTACAACGACTGCTTAAAATTTAACCAGTGACTTTCTTTGGCTGTTTTACAGAATAAAAATGAGGAACAAGTTTGGTCGTGTGAGACCATATATTATTGCAAAGATGGCAGTCCACTTTTCAATCAAAACTAAATAAATCGACTAGAAAAAATCGTAGATCAAGTCTTAAGCATTAGTTGTAAAGGGAGTGCTTCAATATTTCAATCCACGGCGATTTCAGTTACGAGAAAAATTTTGCAATGTTTTTACAGACTTTTCAGTTCGTAACATTTTGGATTAAAAAAGTATCTTTAATTTCCCAGAAACTGTAGCATGCAAAAATATCTTAGATAAAAATGAACGATGGGTGGCAAAAGTAAAGGCTTTAAGCTTTAAAACGTGTCCAATTATATATTGTACAATTTTTTTAACGAAATTATCACAGTTCAAATATCGACAATTTCTCGGGAATGGGAAATTCAGTGTTCAAATACATTTTTAACGATTTGTCTCTCGTTTGTCTATGCGCTAACTTTTACACTAGAATTTCTGTGTCATGCGAGTTCGTTCATGGGGTGAACCACCCCTACGCACAGTGTTCCCAGTAGAAGCTGGACAAAACTATACTTTAAAGTTCGTCAACTCTAAATAGGATTCAAAAGAATCGATAGGGTTTTCTCCAATTTATCGACATTTATTGAAACGAAAAACCAAATTATAACCAACGAAATTTTTTAAGATCATTTTACTGAATTCTACGTTGGGAGGAATCGGCATATGCATGAAACTTTCGAAATCTCCATTATACGAGTCCCACTTTATTCAGATTTGAACAAAAACAAAGATTATTGCTGCTTTCATAAAAATTGAAAATTTTAGACATTTCGTTAAAATATAAAACTGCAAATTACATTTCGTGCCCCAAAAAATTCGAATTTTTCACATAACAATTGTCTTCGAAAAGCAAAAATAAGTGATTGTTATGAATTTCATTCAGATTAACCATTACACTATGCAGTCTTACAATACAAGTGTTTTTTTTAGTTCAATTCTTCTTATTATTTATTGTATAATATACATGATTCTCGAAACTATGTTTTTTTAAACTGGCGTGCACCATAACTAGGAATCTGGTAAAGTAAACCACTTCAGACGAAGCACATTCACAACTTGACATATTTCTTTCAGGATTGGAGCTAAAAATGTTTAATTTTTTATTTATAATATCTTTTTAACAATATAAATTTAACTAATCGGCCGAGAAATTTAAACTTTTTTTGCGGACCCAAGAACTTTCCCAACTTTCAGATTTTTTTGTTTTGATCACTGTGATGGACGCTACACTGCACGCCAACAATGCTGAAGCTGTTAAGAAGTCTTTTATATTATACAATAAACAATAACAAGAATTTAACTAAAAAAGAAACACTTGTACTTCAAGACCACTTGTTTACACCCCAAGAAGGCCTAGTCTCAGATATCCAATAGTTAGTCTAAAACAAAATTCAGAAAAATCAATTGTTATCACTGCCGTTACACGTGAAGCCTCCATTAAATCCTTCTTTTCAGTGCTTACAGCGAGACTATAAACTACAAGCTTCTTTAAAAATAATATAAAATTACTGTAGAGAAACAGACACAGCGTTCCTGTAAATGTACAATTGGAACGTACCGCGAGAAACAAGGTTGCAAAACTATTGATGTTGTACTGCATTTCGTTTTATACACTGAACAACAGAATAGTAATTTTATATTAAAATTGAATCGGCCGTGTTTACATTTTATACAATGCAAATAAAACTCGTCGCTGCTTCGCAAAGGGCATGTGGTATGGAAAGATAATAACGTGTTACATTAAAATAAACTCGTCTCTCTGAATTATTGCGATTCACATCTGTTTGCTGCGTCTCGCTCTTAAAATGATGCATTGCGGATCCACGGTTGAATAACGGCGGTTCCACGGAGATATCGAAGCGAGAAAATACAATTTTTCGGGAAAAAACCGCCATAGAATCTAGTGAAATATGCGCGAAAAATAGATGAATCCGAATCCGGGAAATTCTTTCGGGAAAAGAAAGAAATGTGACGGCAAAGTGTTCGTTGATTCGGTCCTGTGGAAACGAAACAACCAATTTCCTGTTGATGCCTGTGAATGGCATTGTGCTCATTATAACGAAACAAAAAGCGTGGCATTGCTTCTCGTGGGAAACGATTATGGGGTTAAAATGTCATTGACGGTTTCGTTTGAAAGAATACCGCCGAAACGTGTAATGTTGCAGCATATTATGCTGCCATTTTGTGTAACGTCGTTCTGCCTTTGTTAATTAATTGTTAATTAATTCATGTACCAAGATAAGCTCGTTCTGTTGACGCGACGAGAGCATAAACACCACGTCACAGGATCCCGTATTCACTTTAATTCGAATAACCAGTGAATCAGTTAATTAAGATACACGTGGATTACATTACGAGCGTCTTTGTTTGTATATATTTCGTCGCATTAACCTCAATTTGGTGAATAATTTTAATTTGATTGCGCCATATTGTTCGCCTAACGAGACCATGGCTTTGATACATACAGCGGCGTGCAAAAGTATCCGGACACCTTTTAAAAACGAATAACTTTTTCAAAATTAGTTCAAACGGCTTGAGTTTTTTTTGAGATGTTAGAAGGATTAGTTTACTCGGTAGCGTGTAAATAATTATTTACACAAATTGCGAATGGTCGAAATTGTGAAGAAAAAAGTAAGTCATGATTTTTAACTTTTTTATCAGTGCCTGTAATGAAAATTTAAAATATACCTTTTGTAGATCTCCATAGGTTATAGACATGCGCAAAGTTTCATCGAAATCGGCTAATGTTGCTATGAGCTACGAACACTGCAAGATGGGAGCTTAAGGGCGAAAATCGCAGATTTTCGATCTTTCCAGGGAATTTTGTCCTTATATAATCACCTTTAAATGTTTGTAACTCATCAGGACGTTAACCGATTTCGATGAAACTTCGTACACGTACATAACTTATTTAGAACTATAAAACGCGTCTTTTAAATTTTGGTTACAGGCACAGATTAAAAAGTTAAAAATCGTGACCTTACTATTTTCGTCGCATTTCCGACCAATAGCAATTTTTAGAAAAAATTATTTACACACTACCTAGTAAACTAATGCGTCTAACATCTCAAAAAAAACTCATGCCGCTTAAACTAATTTTGAAAAAGTTATTCGTTTTTAAAGTGTGTCCGGATACTTTTGCACGTCACTGTACGTACGGTGGGCCGAATTACAATACACTTTTTACAATACAATAACTTTGTTAAAGTTAAACTAAACGACTTCAGTCTTTTGAGATGTTAGAAAGATTAGTTTACTAGGTAACGTGTAAATAATTATTTATAAAAATTGCTATTGTTCGAAATGGTGAAGAAAAAAGTAAAGGTTACGAGTTTTAACTTTTTTTCTCTGAGCCTGTAATGAAAATTTAAAGTGTATCTTTTGTAGATCTCCGTAAGTTATATACATGCGCAAAGTTTCATCGAAATCGGTTAATGTTGCTATGAGCTACAAACAATACAAAATGAGAACTTAACAAAATTTCGACCTATTTCTTTCAGGATTGGAGCTAAAAATGTTTAATTTTTTATTTATAATATTTTTTTAACAATATAAACTTAACTGATCGGCCGAGAAATTTAAACTTTTTTGCGAACCTTAGAACTTTTCCAACTTTCCATATTTTTTTGTTTTGATCACTGTGATAGACGCTACATTGCACGCCAACAATGCTGAAGCTGTCAAGAAGTCTTTTATATTATACAATAAACAAAAACAAGAATTTAACTAAAAAAGAATCACTTGTACTTCAAGACCACTTGTTTCCACCCCAAAAAGTCCTAGTCCCAGATATCCAATAGTTAGTCTAAAACAAAATTCAGAAAAATCTCTTGTTATCATTGCCGTTACACGTTATCACGACTTTTAACTTTTTTTCTCTGTGCCTGTAATGGAAATTTAAAATATACCTTTTGTAGATCTCCGTAAGTTGTATACATGCGTACAGTTTCATCGAAATCGGTTAATGTTGCTATAAGCTACAAACAATACAAGATGAGAACTTAACAAAATTTCGACCTATTTCTTTCAGGATTGGAGCTAAAAATGTTTAATTTTTTATTTATAATATTTTTTTAACAATATAAATTTAACTGATCGGTCGAGAAATTTAAACTTTTTTTGCGAACCTTAGAACTTTTCCAACTTTCCATATTTTTTTGTTTTGATCACTGTGATAGACGCTAAATTGCACGCCAACAATGCTGAAGCTGTCAAGAAGTCTTTTATATTATACATTAAACAATAACAAGAATTTAACTAAAAAAAAATCACTTGTACTTCAAGACCACTTGTTTCCACCCCAAGAAGTCCTAGTCCCAGATATCCAATAGTTAGTCTAAAACAAAATTCAGAAAAATCTCTTGTTATCATTGCCGTTACACGTTATCACGACTTTTAACTTTTTTTCTCTGTGCCTGTAATGGAAATTTAAAATATACCTTTTGTAGATCTCCGTAAGTTGTATACATGCGTACAGTTTCATCGAAATCGGTTAATGTTGCTATAAGCTACAAACAATACAAGATGAGAACTTAAACGTGAAAGTCGCAGTTT
The DNA here is from genome assembly GCA_913789915.3 of Sphecodes monilicornis. Taxonomy (NCBI): domain Eukaryota; kingdom Metazoa; phylum Arthropoda; class Insecta; order Hymenoptera; family Halictidae; genus Sphecodes; species Sphecodes monilicornis. The sequence goes on from OU565284.1 coordinate 26,682,455, forward strand.
TTTGGCGTTTTCAGGGAATTTCGCACTTACATGATCAGCTTTAAATGCTTGTAACTCATAACAACGTTAACCGATTTCAATAAAACTTCGTACACGTGTATAACTTATTAAGTCCTACAAAATCCGTCTTTCAAATTTTTATTGCAGATACAGATAAAAAAGTTGCAAATCGTGATCTTTACTTTTTTCAGTCGCAATTCCGACCCATAGCAATTTTTGAAAAAATCATTTACACGTTACCTACATAGTAAACTAATCCTTCTAACATCTCAAAAAAACTGAAGTCGTTTAGTTTAATGTTAACAATGTTATTGTATTGTAAAGAGTGTTCGAATATTGTATGTATTATTTTCAAGTAACAAACACGAAAAATGTAATTCAGATTTTAATCGAGGCCGGGATGTTATGACACTCGAATAACAGTGAAATCAGCCGTTAGTAAAACAAACAGAACATCGAACGCAAACGTATGGTTTAGTAGATAACGATAAGATACATATATTGTATATTTATACCACTGAAAAGTACCAAAGTAAAATATAACTGTTCTAATTGTACCGCACCAAATAACTCAGAAAATATCTTATCTATTTTTAAATTGCATATTCCACACCTTTTAACACCGAAAGGTGTCTCTAGAATATTTTACGAATCTTAATTATCGGTTGAATATTTCAAACGAGCGATTCCGAAGAAAAGTTCAATAACAAATTAAAATTCAGCAAGAGACGTCAAATAAAGTTAAAATAAGTATGAAACTGGGGCAAGTAAGTAGAATAAGACAGTTCATCGTCAAGCAAACTTGATACGTGGCTATTAGACTTATTAATCAAGTATAATAAGGTCGTTACCACTCACAAGGGTAGAATAGAACATAGAACAGTATTGAATTAACTGATATCATGATGCATTCTGAAGCAGTACAGATGTTATGAAGATCTAATAATATTATGAAGCCGAATACATGAAACCGAATACACGAAACTGAATTAGTTCAAACACGTTATCTCTCCGTCCGTTCTATCTCGAATAATTTAACGTTATCTTCTATGGTGTATAGTGTATCGCATAAACTATAAGACGCATGCTATGCCTTAATTTGATTAGACAGATAAATAACTGTATCAAACCCAACGACCTCGAATTAAAAATGAATCTTGAGAGGAAAATTCCACATGAAATGTTCTGAAAAACTGACCAAGTTAATATACACGATAAAAATGTAACGAAAACATTTCATAAATAGTAAAAAGTGACGATACAAATTTTTCCATTTTCGTTCGCTTTTACGTTCGTTACGATCCATTCCGGGAAATGTTTATGAATTATAACGCGCGGTCACGTCGAAATTAAATACTAAATTAATTCAGGTGCAATTATTGAATATACACCGTCGCAAACTAGTGCGTTAGCGCCTATTAATGCGACGAATTTCTAGCTGGGAAACTGGGTCACCTAGAACGATCAACGTTTACGCGTCAGTTTGCTGCGCTTCTGGAGATCTGTATTATTTTAGTTAACCGCCATTCCTTTGTAATGAATTAATTCATAGCAGAAAGGTCAACAGGAAATTAAATTACTCCACGATTGCTCCTAAACACGTGCACTACGCTACATGAAATATGCAGTCCTTCCTTACATTGATTTTTAGTATCTCATACGATAATTATCTTGCTTACAATAGAACAATCGTACCAAGGAATTATTGTACGATATGTCTATTCAATATCTCTCTGCCTTTTTAACTCCCTCCGGTATTAATAAAAAATTAACGATTAGCTGTTTCTTTTTCGTATAACGTGTACTTATAACTTATTAGCATATACGTGTTTCAAAGACATGGGATCAAAGATGGCTAGCTAGACGTCATACAGCCTTTGAAAGATTTATGATAGGCTTTCAGTAATCTCGAAAGAGTATGACTCGGACTGAGTGAATAGTGGCCACGTTGGGTCATCTAGTCAACGGCTGTAATAGAGATGTTGGTAATTATATAGAAAAGGTCTGCGTACTCCGATTTTGATGAAATTTTAGTATATTATAGATTTCGATATTTTGAACAACTTTTACCTTTTCCAATATAGGAGGGTCTCTTTTAGTTTTTGATATATTTGCAAAAAACTATCGCTAATACTGTATTGAATTTTTCGTATTCCTGCATTCTCCGCGGCAACGTAAACCTGTTCCGGGACCGCATCTGTTTATTTTTTGTTTGTAAACACGTTGTGGAGACGAGAAGCGACAATACCACACACACCCACCCAGTATTTCTAAAAAGAAGGTTCTCACATTATACAATATAAAATCAACTGAGACCAATGCAGCATACATGTATTATCCAACACACGATACCACACACACCCACCCAGTGGTTCTGAAACGAAGGTTCTCACATTATACAATATAAAATCAACTAAAACCAATACCAATTTGTTTTACAATCAAATGCGATAATATAATACATGTACATGCTATATTGGTCTCAGTTGATTTTATATTGTATAATGTGAGAACCTTTTTTTTAGAAACACTGAGTGCGTGTTAAGCAGTGGGTGGGTGTGTGTGTGTGTGGTATTGTCGAAAAAATAATAAGGTTTTGTATGTATGACCAGAGTGAGACCCTGTTTTCTCTCTCAGCTCCACAGCGTGTTAAGAAAAAGAAAAGTAAACAGGCGTCGCGCCGGAGCAGCCTTACGTTGCCACGGAGCGTGCGAGAATACGGGAAATTCAATACAGTATTAGCAATAGTTTTTCGCAAATATCTCGAAAACTAAAAGCGACCCCTCTATATTGGAAAAGGAAAAAGTTGTTCAAAATGTGTTATTGAATTTAAATTTCATCAAAATCGGAATATGAAGAATACAGAAAATTCAATATAGTATTAGCAATAGTTTTTTGCAAATATCTCGAAAACTAAAAGCGACCCCCCTATATTGGAAAAGGAAAAAGTTGTTCGGAATGTGTTGCTCCATAACATATTAAAATTTCATCAAAATCGGTGTACGCAGACCTTTTCTATATATTTACCGAGATGTTTATTTAAAAATAACGAAAAAGCTGTCTTTTTAAAACCTTCTAATTTTCTCTTTCCTCGAAGATTGTAATCCAATTAATTACTACGTATTTTCTTCCTATGTTTATATCTGGTTAGTTAAGCATTTGAAGGTTTAAATTACCCATAATAAAAAGATCAAGTCAAAATAAACGGCAACGAACAAACAAATATAATAAAAATATACTTGCCCTTGACTCTTTTGTGTCACACTACTTTCATGTTAGAACAAGTATGTTATTACCACATTATAATTACTGGATTGAAACTTTCCCCCGGAACTTTGAACGAAACTTTTCAAATTGTCAGAGGCAATAATTTCTTCCATATTTCGCAAAAGTTTTGTAACTGGAGCGTTCAATAACTTTAATAGCAATGTATCAGAATGAAAGGTCCAGAGAATTTAATTAACTGTAAGTGATGTATTATTACCATGTCGACATCAACGTTCTTACGTACGCTGCATACATAAATCGTGAATTTCCATGATCGATTCCCTTTAAAATGGAGGCATACATACGATGTATGTATACGTATATGACAAGCTTTTTCCACATATTTATTCCTTTTTCTGTTTCGAGGGAAAAAAAGTCGGATACTATTTTCAAAGAGGTAGCAAAAAGGGAGAGCAAAAACTAATGGCCACACTCTATCTAAAGAACTCTAGAGCAGAATGTAAAAGTCTGGAAGAATGTCGTAAATACTGGTCGAGTGTGAATGAGAGGGAGTATACGATGTGTAGATATAAGTGTGGAAGATATGCACTGCCTAATAGAAGAACGTCATACGGCTGGCAAAAACGGCAAATTGTTCTGGATAACAAAATCGATATCTCGAATACTTCGCAAAAATTCGTTCAAAGAAATATCCGCGTAAAATGAATTCTTTTCAAACTAATAAGCTTTCGAAAAAGGTGACGTTATATTTTCCTGTCCAGACTTTGTAAAAAATTGCGATTGAGCGCGATAAGGACATTAACCCCTTCGCTTACAATATCGTGTGAGAGACGTGATGAAGATTCTGAACAGAGTCTAATAAAGATGTATGTTATTAATTTCCTTTAAACCGAAATATAATTCTATTTGGTTGTTGTTAATGTACAGCCATTGGAGAACATGTAGTAGACATGCAATAGATATACATTTTCTCCTTTTTCTAAGAAATTATGAACTACAAAGAAATTCTAATCACTAAAACCGTAAAGTAAATCGTAAGGCAAGGGGTTAAGGAAGATATTTGCAAAAAAGATGAAGAAGAAGACGACAGTGGAAGTCTAATTGCGAACGCAAGGTGTGGTAACGTTCAGAAGGGAAATCGGTATTGTTGGATATAGAAAATGCGCCGTTTTGTTGCACCAGCATATGTGGAATAATTAAAACACACGCGAGATAATTTCATTTAGCTATTAAGCTGGTGATGTATCTAAATGTTCAACAGACTATTTTTACGAAGCGATACAGTTTTCTTGTTTGTTATTGTGGATTAAAAATAGGAATGCTACTTGTGTCCACTTGTAGATTTTCACGGACTTTACAAAATTGAAAAAAGAATTGTTCCTTCCGTTAGGTAATCTATTATGTTCCAAAGAATATAAAAATCTTGTTGAACTGTTTTAAACATTTTACCATAGCGAGTTTTAGTGGATCAAAAATGCTATGAGCGTATAAAATTCGCAGAAAGAATAGTAAAAGTGATATAATAAATGAAATGGGAGTAACCTAACTAAGAAATGGAGAGTAAAAGTGTAAAAGGGTGAGAAATGAATAAATCCAAACATTATTGTATTACGTGTAAATATGTGTGCATAAGTTCAAAAGAAATAAAATATATAGGTATAGCAAGTATAAAGCCTACTTTACGCAATGTGTTTTCTTAAATTAATTGGCACGTGTGTAACTGTACAAAGATTATAATTATGTATACATTTCCTAAAACTCTCTAGTGTTTCTTTAGGAAATAAAGAAATCATAACAATTAACAAAATCCTATCCCCTGAATGTTTACAGTCTTTTAAATAATTATGAATAGACAAAGGATGTATATGGACTTAAAATATGCAAAAAGCATATACAATTTATACACGAAAAATAGGTAAACATGCACTAAAAATATATTAGTTATATACAGAGCGTTCCAAGTTTTCTCACCCAGATAGTCTCATATTCCACGAGTCTGTGTACTTTTCTACAATTTTTTACTCTTATGTACGGAATAGCTTTACATACAAATAAAATAATATATCCGATAGAAAATTTGAAGATATCTATTTAACAATATCATTGAAATTATTCAAATACATTATAGTTTGCATCACAGTCAGTGAAAATTCATCAAGCCTCATTTTTATTCGAAGTCGTTGTTTCATTTTCAAAATTTTCGGTTTCATGTAAATTAGCTTTCTGTGCAATATGCTATTTATGCAAAAAAGTATTTGCACGTTGCACTAGTTTCCATTTTTTTCACATTGTATCTTTGTATTGCAAATTTTGCAGTGAATGCTCAATGGATCGGTTTCGTCAATAACGAAAATTGAATGGTTTCCAATCTAAAATTGCATTAATACTTTTCTACATCCTCGAACTTTTGGAATGTTTAAAGAAATAAAGAAAATTTTGAATGGAACATAATAACAGGATGGAACCTAATATTATAAAAATGTCAGGTAATTATATAGAAAAGGTCTGCGTACTCCGATTTTTATGAAATTTTAATATGTTATGGAGCAACACATTCTGAACAACGTTTTCCTTTTCCAATATAGGGGGGTCGCTTTTGGTTTTCGAGATATTTGCAAAAAACTATCGGTAATGTTAATTTCATAACGAAAACCTTCTTTTTAGAAACACTGGGTGGGTGTGTGTGGTATTGTCGCTTCTCATCTCCACAACGTGTTTACAAACAAAAAATAAACAGATGCGGCCAGAAAATCCAGGACATGAAATAACAGAAGAAACAAGCAGAATTAACTCCTGTAGATAACTCTGATCATACATAGATAGGCTGAGCTTTCAATTTTCAAAGACATTTCCTGGATTTTCGGGCCGCATCTGTTTATTTTTTGTTTGTAAACACGTTGTGGAGATGAGAAGCGACAATACCACACACACCCACCCAGTGTTTCACACGCACCCAGTGTTCCTAAAAACAAGATTTCCGTTATGAAATTAACATTACCGATAGCTTTTTGCAAATATCTCGAAAACTAAAAGCGACCCCCCGATATTGGAAAACGAAAAAGTTGTTCAAAATGTCGAAATCTATAATATATTAAAATTTCATCAAAATCGGAGTACGCAGACCTTTTCTATATAATTACCAAATGTCATAAACAATATGTTATTGCATATGCTTCTAAACCTAAATATGCAAAGCATATACAATATGCAAAGAATGCAAAATAAAAAGTAGATTTCTTAAAATACAGAAGTTGCGTTATAAATAGCAATCCAACTCCCACATTTTTATCTTATTTCTACAAAAATATGGGTTTGCATATCAATCCGTTGTCTAATTACGAGTGATACTGTAAGTATAGACGTTTATGCATTTTACAGTGATCAAAAGATATGTGAGTCAAGTCCATTTTAGGGCTCTGAAGCTCCAGGCTTTCCTTGTGTGATTACAAAATTCGTTCTATCGTAACAGAAACCTCGGTGGACGAAGGAAAATGTGTCGAATCAGCTTGTAACTTTTCCGTATTTAATATCAGCGCAATTTAGCGCGATCGGGCGAAGGGAGCGTCTATTAAATCGCGGATTCCTGGGCTGAAAACTAGGTCGTCTAGGACAACCAACGTTTTCGTGTCAAGCTTCCGTGTTAATTCGATTGAAAGTAGCAAGGCCGATTAATTGGTCCACGCACGGTCCCCGACCGGCTCGCGGAACAGGTCCCGGCCGATCCTGTGTCAAAAATACACGACGAGGCTAATGAAACTGTACGGAAGAACGGAGTGGTTTCGGTCGGCTGTAACTACTTGTGGCAGTACCCTGTTGCTGGGAGGTGTTACTGTATCGATCACTGAAAGCGCGTGTTACCAACACGCGCGCACGCCATTCGAGGCTCTCAAGACATTCCAAAAGCACCATATTCGAAGAGGACAACGAAATCGTAGAAATGAAATCGTCCCACGCGTGAACCGTTACCCGTCTCTTCACGCCCTGGCTGAATCGGTTTCCAACTTCACTGGAAATCGCTCGCTCGGCTTCGACGAAACGTGGAAAAAAAAGGAAATGTCGCACGATATACCAAGGAAAATAAAACAACAAAACGATAATCATGTTTTCTACTTACGTGACAGAAAACGCCTCGTCGTTCGATTCTCGAGAAATAAAATACACCGGGATACGTGGAAATGAAGAAATTCAGTTTATACAAATGTAAATCAAGAGGTGAAAGGAAAATAACAAATGTAAATATAGGTAAATCTGTTTTATCGCTGCTGCGTAATTGCCAAGTGGTGTACCTACAATGTGCGAAAAATAAAACTCTTAATTCAGGCTCCATATGTATTAGTCGACAAATTTGTAACACGTAGCATCGCGTGGTATTTAAACGGATTACATGTTCCTACAGAAAAATGTATACATAAAACAACTGAAAATGAGACAGTAATGAAAGTAACGACGGCAGAAGAATATAAAATAAATTAAACATAATATATATTTACATAGAAACATTGTGGTAACAAATATTTGTAACACCATAGTATAATTATTTGAAAAGGGGATGAGTCTATGTCTCTACGATCCCTCAAGTTCGCATGCTTTAGTTTAGTACCTATATGCAGAAAGTAAAATTGGTTGATTATGATCAGACGCGTCACACGATTCCTATCAAATAACACGCGTATTAGCTGCATTTTCAAACTTCCGAATTTCTCGGAAACAAGGTGTCAAATGAAAAAAATTTATTCCATATTTTCGACTAATTTTTTGACGTAGAATCACCCCCTATCCAGTTGTACCACCAGTTACATGACACTCTGTATACGTTTGAATTGTGAATGACACTCGGAGGCTGTTCGAAAAAACCGCGAAAAAATATTAGTGTTCGATTATACGCGGAAATTGGCCAACTGTCGTGCTTTCAACTTAATAGAACATTGTCCAATGAAAAATGCTTAACACGATTCCGAAACATATTTTATTTGGACGTTATGGGTTTTGAAGAAAGTTCCCTTTGAATTTTTGCGAATGACGTTGTGCATTTCGGTAAAAAGCTTTTTCATTTGCGCTTTATCAATTAGGTATTTTTTCATTCCAATCATGACACACGCGTATACAGTTTTACAACGGAACACTTTTATGCGCGAAACGGAATAAAGCCGTGGCCATAAGCTTATCAAGATCGAATGTATATTTCAAGGGAAAGTTTGCCCAGTGACCCAGCAATTGTGACACAAACTATGAATAGAAAACAATCGGTTATTCTTCGGAGTCCGAAAGGAAAATGAACTGGCCGGGTTGGGTGTTTACAATTGCGGGGGCGACTTACATGAAAATAATTGGAAAATATATACGAATACGATTTTTCCCCAGTACACTGGCCGGTGCGACATTGCCGTACGAATTCGTTGCGACGTCTCTACGTAACTGTTACCGTCTCTATCCTACGGAAATTACAGGAAAAAAAACGTGCTTCTATTTTGTACAGTGACGTGCCTTTAAACTACACAACTTCGAGCCGAGTCGGCGCTACAACTGACCAAGCTTTTCGATCGTTCCGACCAACTCCCATAGAATGCGAAACATAGAGTGGAAACTCGCTTGTCTTCCGGTTTATCGGACGATCTTCAAAATCGGATTTGCTAATGAGTCTGGCATAAAATAAGCGATACCGAGCCGTGACCTGACTCGATATTCAATTCTGATGCCTCTACGATACACCGCGACAATATATTTTCACTTGCATTACATGTGATTACATGCGTTTACGTGACATTTCAGGTAACGCCTCACGCAGTTCAATTATATAGTTTTTCCATATCTACGTAACACATTTTCTTTCAATGTATAAAGAAACAGCGTTTGCTCAGAATCGAACGTTACATTACGAAATAATAATACTATACTCTATTTTTTTTATAAAACTATATACAGGGTGTCCCATTTTAATCAATATATGCAATTATCTTCAAAACTATTCGTTATTTGAAAAAATGTTTCATATACGAAACTTTTTCTGTTTCGAGGAAGATGTACTCCAGTGCCGTTATTTTCGGTGTAAATGTACGCATGAAGGGCACATAAAGCAACATTAAATAAATAAATAAAAAAAAAAAAAAGAAAACAATGTAAAGAATGTTTGAACTGTAACCATATGTAAAAGACGTATTTTTTAGTACGTACACGTATATATATATATATATATATATATATATACATATATATACACATTTGGTATGATCATTGTTTTCATCTATAAAAATAGTATATTAAATGTATTTAAATAACAACTGCACCTGCTTACACTGTGAATGCACAGTGCAAATGTAGCTGTTTCATAGGTTGTAATTTGTAATTGTAAGGTTGAAGCATTCTCGTTATAGACACATAACGTGTAAATACTTTGTCGTCTCGAATGTCTGTGCGGACTCAGTCTATGTAGAATGAGATACGTATGAATTTACGATATTAAAAAAGTCGTGGAAACAGTAGATATGGAAGTACATGATGAAGATGATTTAGAAGATCTGAATTCGACTGTTTGCACTCTTCCGCCAAATGTACAGAATGTAATTGAACAGGTTAGGATTCTGACAAAGCTATCAAATTGTTTACAACTGTCATCTCAATGATACTTTAGATATTTTTAACGGCTACAATGTTTTTACAAACTATTAATTTTGACCTACGTTTTGGTAATAGAATTAGATCACACATACTGTCACAGTGCATCATAATTGGTTAAATTTGACAACTGTCGATTATATTAGGTTGTTGCATATAAAATGTCCGATTCGTAACAGTAATTTTAAACAAACATAACTTATCCCTAAATAAAACTTATTGATTAAAGTAAGCAGCATTGTAATCATCATGTTCTGTCAACAAAGGACGAAATTTTCGATCATACCACGGTCAAAATTTAATTTTTTGGTCGTTCGTTCACGTTCTTCATTTATGAGATTATCATCTCTATTTTTGAGATTTTTCTCTGGTCATTTACTACCACATTTTGACCAACCATCACATTTATCAACACGTTGATCACATTGACTGATATTGAATTTTACTTAAAAGTAAAGTTGGGTATAAATAGAAACTGAAGAGAAAACTTAAAAGATAAGCTTTGTACCTTCAAATGATATACAATAAACCTGTAAATTATAATAGTATTTCTTGATTAAAACATAACATATGCATTCTGAAATTGGACATTTTATATGCAACGACCTAATAGTTGTCATTTAGTACTTACGAAATTTATGTTTATAGTTTTTTATATATGAAATCTTTATATCTATTTCGCACTATTAGGTTTTACCTAGCACCGATCCATTGGACCAACCAAATTTCAATGTAGTAGACTACATAAATTCGCTGTTCCCAACGGAGCAGTCTTTGTCAAACATAGATGATGTAGTAAATAATATGGAATTAAAGATACGTACCATTGACAAAGAGATTCGATCTGTGGTACGTGGTCAAACAAATGTGGGACAAGATGGAAGAGCAGCATTGGAAGATGCGCAGAAAGTTATAAAACAATTATTTGTACATATCAAAGACATAAAAGATAAAGCAGAACAATCTGAAGAAGTGGTTAAAGAAATAACAAGGGATATTAAACAAATGGATTTTGCCAAAAGAAATCTCACTGCCTCTATTACTGCTTTGAACCATTTACACATGCTCGTAGAAGGTGTAGATTCTTTAAAGTATAGTATCTTGACTTTTATCTTAAACTTTTAGTATATTTATTATAACTGGACAGATTAAATATTATATTACAAATCTATTTCTTCAGAGTGTTAACAGAAAGGAAACAATATGGTGAAATTATTTTGCCACTTCAAGCTGTAATGGAAGTAATGCAGCATTTTAATAGTTACATGGACATTCCACAAGTAAAACAGTTATCCGACGAAGTATGTAATATTTCAGTCATGAATATTTACTTAAGAATCACTGTACGTTTTGCTGATTAACATTTTAACATACAGGTGCGTCAAATACAAGTTGAACTGGCCCAACAAATTACAGCAGACTTCAAGCAAGCATTTTCTGGTCAAAATCCAAAGTATTTTAATCAATTGACAGAAGGCTGTTTGGTGTTGTCCATATTAGATCCTAAAGTCAAGTATGTATAATTGGTTATAATTGGAAGTACTATGTAAGTTCAAAGATGACTGTAGTAATTCACCTTTCTTTTTATAAGGAAGGATCTGCTTACATGGTTCGTAGGTATACAACTGCAAGAGTATGCACATTTGTTCGAGGAGAATCAAGACTTTGCATGGCTGGATAAAATAGATCGACGATATGCATGGATAAAGAAGCATTTGCTTGACTTTGAATCGAAATTTGGGACAATCTTTCCGCAAGATTGGGAAATTTCAGAACGAATTGCTGTACAATTTTGTAACGTTACGCGTGAAGATCTAACAAAATTAATGCACAAACGGCGGTCAGAAATAGATGTGAAACTATTACTTTACGCGATTCAAAGAACTAGTAACTTTGAGTCACTATTAGCAAAAAGATTTAGTGGCATTACTTTGGAGAATACTGAAGCGGCAACCAAGAAAACTGCTAATGCGGATACCACGGATAAAGTTTCAACTAACCCATTTGAAATAAATGAACAGGTAAAGTATATTTAATGTATACAGGGTGGCCCACATAACACTTAACAGCTCAATATCTCGAAAGCTATGCCACTGATTTTAAAGATCTTGGTCTTAAATCGCATGGATCTGAAGGGCCTTTCTAACTACATAAAAGTAAAGTGGCCCCTCCCCCCTTTCCCTTTAGGGGGGGGGGGGACCTTTATAATTTTAAATGGAACCCCCTATAAAACGTTACATATTTAGATTCTACAGGGAAAAACAAGTAAATTTTGTCTGAAACATTTTTTTGTCACATATTTCCATGATGAGATATAACAGTTTAAAGTTTCGACTTGTACATAGGTACTTTAAACTGTTATATCTCATCATGGAAATATGTGACAAAAAAATGTTTCAGACAAATTTACTTGTTTTTCCCTGTAGAATCTAAATATGTAACGTTTTATAGGGGGTTCCATTTAAAATTATAAAGCCCCCCCCCCCCCCTAAAGGGAAAGAGGGGCCACTTCACGTTTATGTTGTTAGAAAGGCCCTTCAAATCCATGCAATTTAAGACCAAGAACTTTAAAATCGATGGCATAGTTTTCGAGATATTGAGCTGTTAAGAGTTACGTGGGCCACCCTGTATATTATAGAATATCCTTGTAAACTATGTATAAGAACATTATTTAATATATTAGGTACAGAATGAAAAACCCAAGGCATCGCCATTTACCAATCTCGTTGGAAAATGCTTTGAGCCATATCTAAGCATTTATATAGAAAGCTTGGATCGCAATCTAGCAGATTTAATGGAGAAATTTGTATCAGATTCCAAAACACAACCGCCCGGTGCCAGAGAATTCGATGGTATTGAGGGACCTAGTAGTGTTTTATCATCTTGTGCAGATTTGTTTGTGTTTTACAAAAAGTGTATGTTGCAATGTACACAACTCAGTACTGGCTTGATTATGTTGAGTCTGTCTGAAACGTTTCAAAAATATCTGCGAGAATATGCTCTTAAGATACTTCAAAATAATTTACCTAAGTAAGTAACATACATACCATAAATACTATTTAATACTATTATCCGGTGGAGTTTGATTTCGTAAAATCTGTTATAGAATTGGAGGTAGTGCAGGACTTGCTACAAGTATGAGCAGCATAACTCGTGATTTCCGAGATCTCTCAACATCTGGTTTTATACAAAATTTTCAAAGTTTTTTGAAAGAAGGTGAAACTACTAGATTTAGCAAAGAAGAACAATCACGTATATGCTGGTAAATATTTCTTCACCGATCTTATTGTCACTAGGTAGGCAACTAAAAGGAAATATACTATTTGTGTATGTTATAGCGTATTAACGACAGCTGAATATTGCTCGGAAACAACAAAGCAATTAGAAGAAAAATTACGAGAAAAGGCGGACAAATGTTTTGCTGAAAAAATTAATTTGTCTCAAGAACAAGATATTTTTCACAAGTATGTGTCCATACTATTTACCGACTATCCACTACTTTTTCTTTTATTAAAAATTGGATAACTCCCTTTCAGTGTCATATCAAATTGTATTCAATTATTAGTTCAAGATCTAGAGTTGGCATGTGAATCTGCATTGACTGCGATGACGAAGGTATGCCAATTAAACGACTATATATTCTACTATTCCACAGTATTTACATATTTATTATTTTAGGTTCAGTGGAGTGCAATAGAAGTTGTTGGAGATCAGAGCAATTATGTTAATACTATTGTGGCACACCTTCGACAAACAATACCTACTATCAGAGATAGGTTGTCTGCATGCAGAAAGTATTTTACTTACCTCTGTGTAAATTTTGCAAGGTAATCTATTAATTTTTGTTAAAATTATATCGATACATTAATAATCTTTTTATTTTTCTGCAGCTCATTTATAGTGAAATTAGTGCAACAGCTGTATAAATGCAAACCTTTAAATACCATGGGTGCTGAACAATTACTGCTAGATGTAATTGTGCTGAAGACTGCTCTCTTGGATCTTCCAACAACAGGCTATCAAGATCAAAGAAAACCACCAGCGGCATATACTAAGGTAACGTGTTGTCACTATCAGTATACCTATGACTATATTAATTTGTTCTTTATTATGATCAGGTAGTAGTAAAAGGCATGGCAAGTGCTGAAATGATTCTCAAAATTGTTATGTCGCCAATTGAATCTCCAAAGGATTTTGTGAAACAATGTAGACTGCGTTTTCCGGATCTAGAGCCACAAGAGTTTAAGAAAATTCTAGATATGAAAGTAAATATCTTAATTGTTTTTTAATTTATGTAACTTGTATTTAACATATCATGACTCTAAATTGTTTATAGGGTTTGAAAAAAACAGAGCAAGCTCTACTAGTTGAACAATTTAAGCAACCTGAAAATGCGGTTTCCTCCCATGACACGAAGAGCCACATTACTCAGGATAGTCCAGAACACGAAGCTGGACGAATAAAGAAGCTAGAAAAATTAATAAAGAAAAGAATATAAACATGTTTATATAGTAAGTCTTATATTAAATTGTACATATTGAATTGAAATATATCTATATAAAATTTGAATACTTGTTAAGTATCATATACCTTACACTCTATTTTAACATATATTAAAATTATTTTAAAGGTCATGTGCCATTTAAAACACAAATGAACTGTTTTTCATTCTTTATTGTTATACATTGTAAACAAACCCCCATAAACAGGACGATGTTAACCCTGTTTTTGCGCAAGTTCTTTCGCCTTAGCTTTTTCTAGCTTAGCTATCCTAGCAGCAGATTTGCTGCCCAAAAGACCACCACCCCAATGACGTCTGATTTCATCGTATCTATCATTGAAGTTTACCTTCACAGCTTCAACCACTTTAGCGAAGTTGGCCCTGTCACCAGAATCCACCTGTTAACATAAACAACATGTTATAGAAAAGTTGATGATATTATGAAAACAAAGATATTAGTAAGAATACATCAGGTAAATATTAAATAAACATATCACGAATATTATCATTGGATTGGCTCTATTGTGTTCATCATTTGTGACGTAGGTACATAAATAAAATAAAAATAATGTTTGATAATGTAATTGTTATAATTATTCTTACCTGAGTTATAGCCACTGTAGCACAAGTTTTACGTCTAACAAGACGCCCCAAACGAGCTTTACCCTTTATAATGCAGTATGGTACACCCATTTTACGGCAAAGAGCAGGCAGGAAAAGAACAATCTGTAAATAAAAACAATATGTAAATATTGTAAACATTTATAAAATAAATTACTTAAGCCATAAAATTACTTATATATTTACTCAGTATGTCATTTGTCATCCTTTGAATAATACTGATTATATCAAATGTATTCTCAGGTGAAGAAATTCAGTAAACATCATTGTTAAAACAAAATGGATAATAAATTGTTATCTTAATAAAAAGGAACACTCATTTACCTCGATTGGATCCACATCATGTGCAATCACAACTAGTTGAGCTTTTTTCTTTTCAACAAGCGTAGTGACTGTGTTTGTCCCACTACGCAGTACATTGGGTTTCTTTGTTGGCGAGTCTTCCGTCTTGGCAATTTTTTGTTCTGCTCTAGCCTTCAGCCTCATTCTTTTCATTGCTGCAGATTCAGGTCTGTACTTTTCCATCATTTTGAATAACTGTGTTGCTGTAATAATTGAAAAAAGTTAAAGATTCCTTTTAAGTTATTTAATTTATTTTAATTATTTTTCAATTACAAACCTGTTTGTTTGTCCAACGTTTGTGTGAACTGGTTGATTGGCGGTGGTACTTTCAATCTCTTTTGGAGCACAGCCCTTTGCCGCTGGATACGAATATATTTGGGCCATTTCACAAAACGACTGAGATCACGAGCAGGCTGAATATCCTGTCCTAAGTATCAAATTTGGTCATTAGTATAATGTAAAAGCACTGTTTATCAACTGTACATGTAAAGCAATGTTTTCTCACCGATTCCAAAATTGCGGGTGCGTTTCTCAAAGAGAGGATTCGTCTGTTTCTTAGGTTCAACTTTCTTCACTGCCAGTGGGGCAGCTGCCACCTTCTTCCCCACCTTCTTCTTCGGCTAAATAACAAAAAGAGTTTTGTTAAAAACCATAATCGGAAAGTACTGAAGAAAGACTACTACTCGTGTATAAGTCTATATAGGTTAGGAAGGTACTGATTAATCACACAGATGTAGCTTGTATACAGTCCTATGCATTCGTATTTTTGCAATTGAAAAAAATAATTTTATTCATAACAATTTATGAACATTTTAAACGAGTACATGTACTACACAAGAAAAACATTTATTCCGTACGAACGCATCCAAGACATGCCGAATTTTAACCATTCCAATTCATTACAGTAACATGCTCCACCTTAGAAATATTATTTGTATTCGGCAATGTAATAGATTTACCTTCTTTTGGACCATTGTTTTCAATGAAAACCTAACGGATCCTTTATATCACAACGGATATAAAAGTTTGTACTTCGCTTAACACGACGCGAAGTACGGACGCCGAGAACGTAAAGAACGTTTTCCCGTGCAGCGCCCCCCCAGGCGACAACAGCGCCACTTGACAAATATATAGTCATGGAATAATTGTTCCTAGATAAGAAATTATGGCAATTCGGTTTCTTATTCCGAGTCACCTATCGTTCAATTTTGTTAATAATTATTTCAAAACGCCGTTTTGGTACGACAAGTAATTTAATCACCTAACAACAATCATGCTTTAACTATTTCGATTTGATCATGAACGCATTCATAAGCAAACAAAGATATGATTCCATAATCTTATAAAATTACATTTTTTACTTTCACACGTACCAAACTGTTTTTATTGTCATAGGTAAAAATGGAATAATTAGACATACATATTTTAAAATGCTTGCTTCCTGAATTATAGTAGTTTCAAAGAGTAGGTATAATAAGAGGCGACACTGATAAAGATACAGATCAGGTAAGGATCGATAAACTTCGGCAATATTCATTGAACTGTACTATAAATATGTTATAATATATTTAAATTATTGTTGATTATTTTATTGGACTAGTTAGTTTATTTTTATTTATTTTGAGATTAGAAATTGAGCTTAAGCGTGTAGTCTATCCCGAGACGAATTCACTGACCTATATAGAAATCCTATTTTTTAATGTATATTAGAAATACGCGTGCATCGGGATACGCGGATCGTTGTATACGTATACTCGAGTATACACGATCGTGTATTGATAGTCACGGGTACACTTGTAGCAAAATATA
Organism: Sphecodes monilicornis; assembly: GCA_913789915.3. Classification (NCBI taxonomy): domain Eukaryota; kingdom Metazoa; phylum Arthropoda; class Insecta; order Hymenoptera; family Halictidae; genus Sphecodes; species Sphecodes monilicornis. The sequence goes on from OU565284.1 coordinate 26,699,568, forward strand.
CGATTTAAACGACAGTTGATTTAAATTTCCCGCTTGCCTAACAACGAATTTAAAGGGTCACGCCACCGACCAACTTCAAAGCTACCGCCCGAAGTGTCGCCTACATACGCATGCGCCGGTTGACCACGATTCTGGGGAAGCACGGGCATAGGCCGCGCGTGCGACCTATGCGCCTCCACTTTAGACGATTTTCTGACGAGGGACGCGTAGGATCCAAGCTGCGTCAATATTTCGTAGCGTGTCCTGTGTGTCGACGATCAGTCTGCAATACATTGCTGTCATGAACGTCGCTGTCCGGTATTCTAAAGATTTTCGTTCGTTGGTGTGCTTGTGATGGTATGTGATTTGGCTGGTTAGTGATCGCTGACTTATCGTAGCATTTCCTTCCGTCCATTCGTCGATTCCGAGAAGCCTCACGTTTTCTATTAGAGCGTACGTTTAGAAACGTTAGTCACAGGTAACGACAGCATGTCAAGAGTGCTCTTATTCATTTACTCGAAATATTAATTGTACTTGAAGCGCGTCCATTCAACCCTCTCAAAACTAATGAGAGTTCAACAGAGTGTGCCCGGTCGAGTTGTTTGCATTACACGTTGCAGCCGTCATCCGGCATTCTGTTAGCGGTTACCGACAAAACTTGATAAACTATTACATTTATGATTCGCTGGATTTTTAATTAATAATACGTATATATAAATTCGAACTTGATGATTCGAACGTAAATGAAGTATCATTATGGAATAAGATCCAGCCAAGTTTTCAAAATAATTGTTCAGTTGCATGCGCAACTGATACGAGCGAGGGTGAATTTTGGTCGAAACAAAATAGATTATAGTATGTATCACTCAATCAGCATTTAGATCGATATATTAATCAGGTAATATTTTCGATATACTGAAACATCCAAAACTATAACTTCATTGAAAATTACAGATAAGAAGTAGTCATGCACTATAGCGATTACCGGTACTTTACTTTAATTTTTGAAATTCATTGTGCGCAAAACTAACAATATAACTCAATATTCTGTGCACATTTTGTGAGAGCTACTTATAGCTTTTCGTAATACAGATAAACAAGACAATTTCACGTTGGTATTATTCGCAATGAATGTTACGTTGTGATTCACTCTACGGATCGCCGCGCAACAATATTCGAATTGTGAGCAGGGGTCGAAAACAGTTATTATATCGGTTTCGGCTCTGTAAACAGTTACGGAGAATCGAATAAGTCTCATAACTGTTATAAGTTATAAGGTATATAGGCTCTGACTTATATCGGTTACGGTTACGGTTACGGTTACGGTTACGGTTACGGTTCTGACTGACTGATCTACCCCGAACCGAAAAATAACAGTTATAGAACCGATATACCTTATAACAGTTATGAGACTTGCTCGGTTCTTCATCACTTGTTTCAGTCAGAATCGATATAGAAGAGTTTGAAACAGTTATTTTCGGAACCTTCTCAATCCTCGATTGTGAGGCTCCTGAATCGTATTATAAAATTGTTACGTGTACACATACACTCGCGTTATGAAAAATATTAAATTCGTTTAATCCGTGTCATTAAATTTATACGAAAATTATGTTCAGATTGTACATTTGAAACAATATTTGATCTCTTTTAGAATGTCAGAATGAAAAGATTGGCTCGCGTAACGAGTGGTAAATGTTACTGATATCAGGTAGAGTGTTGTCGATCATTGGAAATGACGATCCGGAATATTTGCTGTATCGGTGCCGGGTACGTGGGCGGTCCTACCTGCAGTATTATTGCTTTGAAGTGTCCGCAAATCAAAGTGACTGTCGTGGACAAGAGCAAAGAACGGATCGCACAATGGAATTCGGACAAGCTACCGATTTACGAGCCCGGCCTGGACGAGGTGGTCAGGATCTGCCGCGGGAACAATTTATTTTTTTCCACTGACATGCAGACCGCGATCAAGGAGGCGGACCTGATATTCATTTCCGTGAACACACCGACGAAAACGTTCGGCAACGGGAGAGGAAGAGCGGCAGATTTGAAGTATGTCGAGAGCGCGGCCAGAATGATCGCAGAAATTGCGACCGGGGACAAAATCGTTGTCGAGAAGAGCACCGTACCGGTTAGAGCGGCGGAGAGCATTATGAATATTCTGCGTGCCAATCACAAACCAGGCGTTTCGTATCAGGTAATGTTTACAACTATATCTATTTACCAAAATTTTCGTCCGAAGAATGACGCGCTGCAGTCACGTGACTTTGCATGCAACCCCGCGGGGACTATCGACTTTGTTAAATAAAATGTTAGTCTAAAGGAGAAATATATCTTGTAATAGATTAACACAAGCAAGGCGCAAGGCGCATGCTTTTGATGACTTAATGGCAACCATGCCTAGATCCCTTCTAATTCTGAGGGTAATTTTTTTACATATTTTTAAACGTACGTCTTTGAGATCATTGTTAATATTTTTATTAGGCCTCATATAAATAATTAATAATTTGAACTGGTTACTGGAAAATTCGAATTTAGATGGGAAACTTGTAACTCTGGGTCCAAATGGAGCGATGTTCCACCATCCGAGGATTACAATCGATTTAATAATTTTTCTTCTATAATTCTAGTATTATAAATTTCTTTAAAATATGTCTTATAATATTTATATTTATATATTTATAAGACGACCGAAATGATTTTCAATAGAAAAATCACATTATTAAATGACATGAATTTTAGTGTGTCGATATTCCACGCGATAGTCAATATGCTGGTCATATTTTGACGGTAAATTTCCTCCTAATAAATAAGTTTTATACTTGCGGGATACTAATGTACTCTTCTTGGTATTTTTGTGAATGGGTCACATGGTGCGTTCTGCTGATTTATTTTTAGAACAGTCTATTATAAACAATTGGTCCTCAAAGTAATTCTGTGCTGGTACGCTTATGGGCGGTCAGCACGCGTGTTTCCGAAATGGAACTACGGGATTTCCGTGTGTGACATATGCCAAGTGCTCAAACTTCCGTATCGAAAACACACAGATACAGATATGATTACGTGTGGCCATTTCCAAATAATTAAGAAAGTGTGATATCCGCAAAACTAATACATATTAGGTTGAGCTCTTTCTTATGTGTAATTTTTATATCAGACACAACAATTTCCTGTGATGTTCAACAAATTTGCAATTTCCGTGCTTAAAATTTTCAGGGTGTATGTATTGTTACGATGGAAATGTGAACGAACCTAGAATTATTCAAAGGATAAGTCAAGGCAGTTCAACAACTTTTAACTAAAAATTTAAAAAATTGATTAATATTTGTATTCTCGTCTCTTTTTTACTATTGTATGCTCCAATATTTTAGCTAATGTTATTTCTTATATAATTAAAGAAAGGATTAAGTGAGAATACTGAAAGATATAATGAATTATAGTATCTTGCGTTATAGGAAATGAAGTTCAACGATAATGAGTGCTTTTTGTCGAATTGTTGTTAATTATGTTTATTGGTTAAAATCAAATGCAAACATACTGTTGTCCATAACGATTTTTGCTAATATAGTCGTTTGATACATTATACAGTATTTTATCGATAACTGTCCCAAATATCTGGACGATATCTGTCCCAAAACAATCCTTACTTCCGCGGGGGGCACCCCGTGAGGGGCCAGGAAGCTCGAGAGGCCTCGGTCGCCGAGAAGTGTAACATAATACGGGTCGAGTAACAAAACTTCTTCATTTTCTATTATTTTTTATGGAACTTTCACCAACACATTCGTGGCATTTTTCTAATAAAAATGATACCAAATAAGATATAATTGCGATGATATTTATTTTTGTAATGGACCATGAAAGTTTCGAGCGCAAGAAAGGACAGCGTATGACGTATGGAAAAAAGAGACGCGTTCGCCGGCACAGTTCAAAGTCTCACATGTCTTCACAGTGTAATGCCAACAAAAAAGCTTTTTTATTATAACTTATTTTGTTATGAGACTTCCACCAATATATTTGTGGCATTTTTCTGATTAAAATAATACCAAACACGATAGAATTCGGATCACATTTACAATAATTTTCCGAAACTTTCATCGTCCATTACACAAGTAAATATCATTGCAATCTATGTATATAAAAAGAAAGTCCTGACTCACTGACTCATCAACGCCCAGGCTAAACCCTTGGACCTAGAAAGCTGAAATTTTGCACAGAAGTTTCCTTTATGATCTATACAAGGAATAAGAAAAGATATTTCGAAATTCAACCCCTAAGGGGGTGGAAAGGGGTTGCAACGTTTGTATGAGGAATATTTTATTTGTGGTCGGATTTGCTTGAAACTTGGTCATAATGCTCTTTGATATAATTAATCAAACATGGGACGTTAATTACGAAAAAGGCATCAATTTTGAAATCTAAGATTGCGACATGACAAAATTAAAACTCTATAGGGGTGAATGTGGGGTTAGAAGGTTTCATGGAGAAACAATATCAATTTCCGAGGGCATTAAATGGTTTCCTGTGCGAGCGAAGCCGCGAACAAAAGCTAGTTATATATAATTTGGTATCATTTTCATTAGAAAAATGCCACGAATATGTTGGTGAAAGTTCCATAAAAGATAATAAAAAATAAAGAAGTTTTGTCATTGGATTGCTAGTGGTCTCACAGCGACATACTTGACCCGTATTATGTTACACTTCTCGGCGATCGAGGCTTCTCGAGCTTCGCTGTCCTTTTCTACGTTCGGCAAAAGTCAAAGAATAGTATACCTGGCCCATAACTGTCCCTGCCCGGACTCGTGTTGTGGCCAGTTATCGATAAAATACTGTACTGTGTAATAAGAATTCGCGAACACCGAGTACAAACACGAAATGAATTTAATATGCGTGATCTTGAATTATTCAGAATATGAGGGTAGTTGTCAAGAAAAAAAGAGTAATTCATTTAATATAATTAATTATTTGAACATTGCTATCTTTAAGTAAAAAGTTAACCGGAATAAAGAATTACGAAAGCGCGTTTTATCGAGTATATATTATAGCGCGTTAAATAGTTTTGCTGTTATCGTAAACACTGTTCTTTAAAGCATGTATTGTGGTAAACACGCTTAAAATCGTAAGTACTCTAGTATACCGTCTATGCTAATGTAATATACCGTAATATACATACTTTAATAATACGAGACTTTACCCATATATTACAGAGCAAATGAAATATTTAAAAAAATACTAATCTATTTAGAAGCATTGGATAAAGTTATCGTTTACTAACACTGATGAAACTTTAAATTTCGAGGTCACCAAACTACATTTTTACAAATATTGAAACACTCAATTTAACGATTTAGTCAATTAATCGCTCTTGGACGTTTTGAGGTTCGATATTTTGCCAAAAACAATTATGTTAGTGTTCCTTTCTGCCATCAGTCGGTGACCGAGAAACGGTCAAGCAATTACCTGATTCGAGAAGGTATAATGGTGGTACAATGTAGCCAATTTTAGAATCGTACAGAAATAGAAAACGTTTAAACTTAAGATTACAAAATTTAAGAAGCCGGGATAAAATTTTTCTTAACGAACTATTTTTACAGTTATTATTCAATCATCATGTAGTACCCTAAATAGTTTACTTCTAATTAAGAACAATATATTAATAGCTCAAAGCTTGCCTTTTCTAAAGTAACGACTGCTGAAACAAGACTGTCCTACGTATTTCAACAATATCTCGTGAGCCTAGATTAAATTTTCTACACGTAATCACAATCCGTATCAGGATGATAAGATCATCGCCAATATTGCCTTTTCAAAGTCGTATAGTTTGTAACAAAGTTAACAGTTTCATGTCCTTGGCGTCCGTTTACAATATTTCTCTTTGTATCCATTCGCTTTATAACTTCTTGGTGAAAATAAATGTAAAAAATATTTTCTTTAATGCTGTGTTCAAATCAATGTGTGTACTCATCCACGTATAGTGGATAAAAAAATTTGAACATAAATTTCGAATTTTCCATCGTTTATTTTGTTCTAGGGTGTTTGTCTCGAATCTTTTTTGCTGTCTGATTCTACCATAGGTTTGAAGATAGAAGCCTCTCTGTTACAACGAACCCCTATAATTTGACATAATGATCATTTAATAGAGTTCCTCTATTGATGCATTGGAAATTGATGTTCCTTTATTGGCCATTTGGTCTACTTTTCGTTTCATCCTGTGCCAGATGTTTAATATGATTTGCGAATACTTTTCCAGAGACAAGCAGCTTAAGTGTCCACTGGACAGGTCATCCTCTATGGATTGCTTTAGACTTTAGATCAAACTATCTTCCAAGTTGTAAATGTCACTCCATATTGTAAATACAATTAGAGATGTGCGAGAAATCGAAAATGTCGGGTCGAAACGGATCGAGAACTTTTCCGTGATCGGGACGGGTTCTAAAAAGTTTCGGGATTCTCGATTCCATTTGGGTTTACGAATGTATCGGAATTCTCGATAATTTTCGGGTTTATACTCGATAACGAAAACAACGATAACTTTCTTAATATTGGATCATCTAATTTGGATTTTTTGAGACGTTAGAACAATAAGTTTATTTTATCACGCGAAAAAGAAATTCTAAAATAATTGCAGTTGGTCGGAATTGCAGAGAATTCTATACTAAGAGAGAATACTAAAGGTTGTTTTTTACAAAATTTTTATGTGGGCCTATATTGAGAATTTAAAAAACACGTCTTGTAGATCTGTGCCAATTATATACATTCTGAAAATTTTATCATAATCGGTTCAAAAATGTGAAACATTGCAATTTTCATCATCTTTAAATATTTGTAGCCCATTGCAACGTTGACCGATTTTGATAAAACTTTCAGGATGTTTATAATCGACACAGATCTACAAAACGTATTTTTTAAACTCTCAATATAGGTCCACATAAAAAGATTATAAAATACAAATTTTACTATATTCTCTGCAATTCCGACCAATTCCAATTTTTTTTAGAATTTCTACTTCACGTAATGGGGTAAACTAATTGTTCTAACTTCTCAAAAAAAAAAATCCAAGTCGTATGGTCCAATATTAACACTAGGTTTACGGAGCACTAAAATTGATTATTTTACATTGCTTTATAAAAATAATAAAATTGTATTTACTTAGATCTTTAGCAATTTTTATTGTAATATGTACACAAAAAAATAAATCTATTTAATAATTCCTCACGAATGCCTTCTTACACTCTTAATAAACGTAAATTAAAAATGTTTGAATCCGTCATTTTGACGGGCCCCGTAAATCTAGTGTTAAGATAGTTGCCGTTTTTTAAAGAGTGTCCAAATATTATTGCAAGTGACTGTACATATAAATCTTTAAATTTGTAACAAGCTTCTATTCATTTCAATGAGCACGATGGTCACCCTATTCCTCTCTTCCAATGTGTAACTTCATATCCTCGTGTAAAGAAAATTAGAAAATAGTGTATTAATAATAGGAACGTTTAATGACTGATGGTCGATAGCTGACTACTGGAGCAATTACCGTAGAAAGAGTTCAGACATCAGAGACCCGTATAATCAAGTTTCATTGTACTTTTCATTATACACTTTTGTGTACCTTCGTGTTGAAGTTCGAATACCCAAGTATACCGAATACTCATACTCGTATCTCTTGGGTCTGTTTATAATGAGTACTCCGAGTACTCGGATACTCGGGATAGTTAGAGTTCTAGTTCGCACCTGTTGAATTAACACTGGTCGTTCAAGGCGTCTACTATCCGGCGGCCGCACGATCATGACCCATTTTTCTCTCTTTCCGGCCGCGTTTTTACATACATTTATCACGCGTCGCTTGATATCATCCATCAGTGTCAAGTGGGATGTGTCACCATATTGACCAGCGTAACAAAGCAAAAAAAAGAACCGTCATTTTTTTCCAGATTCTGTCAAATCCGGAGTTCCTGGCGGAAGGGACCGCGCTCGAGGACCTGGTGAGCGCAGACCGAGTTTTGATCGGCGGCGAGGACTCCATCGAAGGTCACGCCGCCATGGAGGAATTGTGCAAGGTGTACGAGCACTGGATCCCACGCAAAAACATCTTAACGATGAACACGTGGAGCTCAGAGCTATCGAAGCTGGTGAGAGCAAGCCCGTTTTCTGAGAACTCTGGAAGCAATACGCAACGTTTAAGCACAGGTGTGCAAACCGGTAGATTGGAGTCGCAAAAAACTCCTGTATCAAAACTGCAAACCAAAAGCTAACGCAGACACGTTTCAAAACATGTCCGTTGTTCTCTTACCATATATCATTTTATAAATGTGTAACAACGCGTATAAATCTTTGAGTGCTTAAATTAGTCCACGGTAAACTTTCGACTCGGTTCATATAAATAATAGGGATACTGAACATGTGAAACTTATTATCATTGTTGACAAAATTTCTTTTCTCGGACAGATTGTGAGACGGCTAGTTCGCTGTTAGTTAATGACAATTTTAATGTCTACACAGTGTCAGTTAATAACAGTCAAACTGCGAGAAGATTAAATCGAGTCTACTGGCAAGCACACCTGTGTAGACCAGTAGCAAACAAAGCACATTCGTTTCCATCTTTTATGTATTTTTAAGAAAACGTGCGCCATTAATTGAGCCATTCACAGACCAAATCGCTTAACTGCATCTTAAATTTTTTGACATTTTGCTATCAAAGCATTCGATCGGTGTTGAACTATTTACATTTAGACTAAATTTCCTTAATAATTAGACTTAAACGACTGAGTGACAAAAATTGACTGATCTTTTAAACACACGAATGTATACTAGCTCATCAGTTCTCTCCGCTGTTAATTTCGTGGATTCAATCGATTTGGTAAATGAAGTCTTTGGACAAAATATTAAATACACTCTTCTCTCCGAAAGTTATCAAACCTCGGAGCTCTGGAGTATCAACAATCGTGCAGGTGTTTCCTACGTTATTTGAAGTTTGCCAAACATAGAGAAGGCGTGTAGAAGACGACGAAGGACAATGTGTCGAGGCAACCGACATAGTTCAAAAGCGTTCATGCAAATAGGAAAATTTTCTATTTTTGATTCATTTTTTTACAAAACTTTTTCTAACATATTTGCGAGATTTTTCTGATTAAAATGCGTCTAAACACGGCATGATTTGTAAAAACGGGAAAATATTAAAAAATCAGTAATTTGAGTTGAAAATGCCGTCATATTGTAAATAATCAAGATGTTTACTTCATTTTGGTTCAGATCATAGCTTCGTTCATACTGATTAATAGACTTCCCCATTTTTTGTTTTCGATTAGCAAACAGTGGGAATCATGGTCACAGTTAACACATATACATATTTCAAAACATACTCTATAAAAAGATGTCTCATAAAACATACTCTACAGAAACTAGTGTAATTTTGATTTATACTTTAAAAAAATAACTTGTGTACTCCAAATACTCATAGATACGTGTGCTAAATGCTAATCCAAACAATTCTTCTGAAGAAAATGCGTAAAAATTTGTGAAAAGCGGCCACAAAAACCAAAATACATACCCCTGTAACAGGGAATTAATATGATCCAAATTATGCAGTGTTTCTACTCATTTTTATCAGACAAATATTACAAATATGTTTGTAAAAGTACTGTAGTAGAAGAATAAAAAATAAGAATGTTTTGTATTTGCGTTACTATTGTAATTGATACGCAAGCCTATTTTAAACGACTTTCATCGTTTATTAAATAAGTAAATATAATCGAAATTCTATCGTGTTTGGTCTCGTTTTGATCAGAAAAATTTCACAAATACGTTGGTAAAGGTTTCGTGACGAAATAACTAAAACTAATAAAGTTTCATCACTGCATTAATATTGTCAAACCGATATCCTACTCTGGATCGTGTTACATTGTAACGCGACCGATCACCCAGAGGGGATCCCCCTAGCAGTGGGGATAAAATTTTATCATTTTCGGAGGGAAGACTGTATATTTTTGGGTATTTTGAATTGGTGCGAAATTGCGTGAAGAATGCAATGCTGTAACTAATAAACTATTGTATATGTACCAGAGCTAGAATATTAATCGTTTATCAAGCTAAATGAAATGTGAAATCATGTGCTTCTTGAGATTTTTAAGACTCTATCCTAAATAATAAATTCTTGAAAAAATGGTTTCATTAGTCATATTTTGCTGTTCACTGTACGTGAACCGTCAACGTTTCAAATTTCGTCCGTGTTTCGCAACATTGCCTGGCATTATCTTGGAGTCAATGTTTGCCAATTGTTCGCGCGGTAACAGGCAGATCAGTTATGCAATTACGTGAAAATTTTATTACGATTTTAGGCCGCCAATGCATTTTTGGCGCAGCGCATATCCAGCATAAATTCGCTATCGGCGGTGTGCGAGGCGACCGGCGCGGATGTCTCAGAGGTAGCACGAGCTGTTGGCCTTGATTCCCGAATAGGATCGAAGTTTCTTCATGCGTCGGTGGGATTCGGCGGCTCCTGCTTCCAGAAGGACATACTCAATCTGGTGTACATGTGCGAGTGCCTGAACCTGCCCGAGGTGGCCGCCTACTGGCAACAGGTCATAGACATGAATGAATACCAGAAGTCAAGGTTCTCCGCGAAAGTAATCGAATCGCTGTTCAACACCGTTACGGACAAACGGATCTCTATGCTAGGGTTCGCCTTCAAGAAGAACACCGGCGACACGCGTGAGTCACCGGCCATTCATGTCGCCAAGACCCTGCTTGACGAGGGTGCTATGCTTCACATATACGATCCCAAGGTGATTTTCTTTAATGAGCATTCAAGGTGGCATTGCACAACCAGCCGCGGAACGCGCGGCCTTCAGTTTATCACGGCAGATGTTTAACCCTCGACCGGGACACGTGATTTTTCATCGTTTCTCTTTACATAGAAACGAGTAGAACGAAAAAAATATTAACAAACAGTCTCAGAATTTGTTATGAATTGAAACTCTTATTGGTGTCATGACAGAAACGTGTTAAGCTGTATAATCCCATACAGGGTGTTCGACCGTACATAGTTTTTTTTCCATAGAATATTACATCTCAAAGTAATACGAAAATGTATAACGATAATGCGACAAATGTCGTCTTCGACATTATTTAATCCCACATGCGACGTGTCTCATAGTCTTTTACATCTACATATTTCTATATGCAGCAGCATTCCTTAAAAAATTATTTCGCATATTTGAACATCTTATGTAAAATTGAGACTAGACTATAGCCTGTTTTTGAAAAAAGAGATCCAATGTACAACGTCAGTAATAATGACTGTTCACCCCACCAGAATCACTACAGATCAGGGCTGTATCCAAAACTGGAGCAGAGAGATTCTTGTTCCACTAAAATAAAAAAAGAGAAAATTCTTTTCTTGTTAGTTGATAGAAAGTAAAATTACTAAACCCATATCACGAAGAGGATTGTATTGGTACGGTTTCGTTTGGCATAGCTCTGCCCCAGATTAATGGTATTTGGATGTTTATTCGAAGGTGGCGAGCTATTGTGATTGTAGCCGAATGCGAGGTCTCTTCTTTCGAAACACAGAATTGAAGTTGCATCGCCGGTACACATTGTGAAACCTTCTGTGTAAACTCCTTTCATTTACCTTCAAAGATTGAGGACATGTTGAAAAACTATTGTTGTGTACGCAGTGTTTGAAAATAATACAATGTAATAAATAGGGAATACTTTTTACATGAATGTGTAAAAATATTTCAAGGATATTTGTTAAGTTAAGTGGGTTCGAACTTTTCCATTACTTGTAAATGAATACAGCGACTATAACTTTTTAGATGATGTCATAAATGTTTCTTTTCGATTAGTTTTATCTTTCGCGGGTTATATCAAAGAAAAATTCTATCGTTCACTTCACACAAGATGAAATTGTAAAGAGACAGGCGAATATAAATTCAACTTTATTAGATCTAAATTTTTAGAGTCTGCGCAGAAATATAAATCTTGTGTTTCAATAAAAACATTGTATAAATTTATATATAGGATAAATGATTGACAATTTCATTCACTGAAGTGATATTTAAAAGTTCGTTAGCTTTACAAATATTACGATTAAAAGAAATTTCTGTAAAAAATTGTAATTTCTGTATTTTTTACACAGGTAGAAGAGAATCAAATTATCGAAGATCTAACACATCCAAGTGTGACAAATGATCCCGAACACGTAAAAAGTAGGATCAATATTTACAAAGACGCTTATAGCGCTACAAATAATACGCACGCCATTGTCGTCTGCACAGAGTGGGACGAATTTATAGTAAGTAACAATATTGATCGGAAAAACTTTGCGAGTACAATTTTATAATTGATTGTTATGTATTTTCTATTTCTTTTTTAGGAACTGGATTATAAGCGAATCTATTTTAATATGATGAAACCAGCATACATATTCGATGGACGAAAAATTTTAGACCACGATAAGTTGCAAAGAATTGGTTTTATCGTTCAAACTATTGGTAAGAGGATTACAAAAACTGGCGATATCAACAACGTGGGGTAGCCAACCTCAGATGTAAAGGGAATTCGGCAGCAGGAAACTTTCACAAATCTATTTCATCGACAATTATGCGAGTGTTTTATTTTTAAAATCTATACTCTTGTTTGCCACTGCACAAGAAGCGATCAACGTGGCAATAATTGTATAAACTATTTTCTTATTTAATAAGTTTGTGAGCATTTACTACTTACAAGGATTTTAAAAGTAGAACATCTGCACTTGCATCTGAAGTGTTCTGGAACAAGAATAATTAAGTGGAGGTTAATTAGTTAGTAATGTTAATAGGCCGCGATAAATACGTTTCAACGTATACAGTAATGAGTGACGTGAGATGCATCAAACGTTTGTATGAACATTTTACATTAATTTTATAGCACGTTGCGAATGAATTGTCATTACTTTTATTAGAATGATACAAATTGAAGCATCGTTTGTGACTTTCCGTTCAAAATATGACGCAAGATCTATTTTAGATTTATCATGGGCATTTACACTTCAAAATCGAACACTACAGAAAAGAACAAAGCGAAGTTTTAAATATTTTTTTTTCGTGCAATATTGTATACATGCCAAAAACTTTACAACTATAAGCGTTTAAATAACAGTACATTCCTGCAGAATTGTACTTGCCTAGAAATATTTGCATTTTATTTGTAAGTGATTCTAAGTTTTACACATGCGATTATTATATAATTAAAACGTCTTTTTTCGATATCCATTTTGCATTCTGAAACGAATCTCGTGTAAGGCTCTATTACAGATTACGAATCGTGTTAGATAATATTTTTACACATTTAAATGATTCCTATGAAATGGTTCCGCCATTTTTGAAAATACGACGAAATTATTACTAAAGTAGTTCTTCTTTGAGTGACGAAGAACACTTTGGTGTTTAAAGTATTATATTTTTCTTTATAAGAATAGTAATAAGAATGAAAAGATGAAAAGTATAGCAATAATGCGATTGTTATCATTGATATTATTATTCATGAAAACGATTTTAAGAAACGAATGAGTACTCATCATTCGTTATAATTTTAAAATACTTCATTTTATTCGATATCATGAAATTGTTATAAATTACGGTTGATCGTAAATTTATTTCATATAATATTATGTCTTTACTTTCATGATTATATACACATCAAATTTATAAATAAACGTTATTTGAAATTGCGTAAATGGTGAAATTTATTCTCCACTTTTATGTACGAACACGAATATATTTCTTTTGTATTTCCCAATTGAGGTTTCGTTTGAATCGAATTCAAAAGGCAAAGGTAAACCTCTCATTCAAACTTAACACGATAAACGCGGAGCTACATTGTTTTATTTTATTACATTTTTCATTTAAACCTTACGTAAATACAAAAAAATTGGTCTGTGCACAAACAAGAGACTTGTTAATCTTTTTTTGTTTAAAATGTTTTAATAAAATCCATATTATATATAAGTTACAAAAATAAAATGATTTTTTAAAGATACTGTAGGCTCTTAGGGACCGATATAGCGTTTAACGCGTTAAACGCAGCAGTTATCGTTTCGAAACGCGAATTCCAAACAATACCTGTAGAAGTGTGCAAAAGTCGAGATAATTCAGGCATATTCAAACATTATTGGTTGAACGTGCTACCTTTCAAGTTTTCAAGCTCTAACGTTCAGTGCGTTAGACCTGGACACTTTCTAAAAGACATTATTTGTAATATTATTTCTTTATAATTACTTCCATACCTGTGATCATTTTTGATATAACATTACTTGAAATATCATTTCAAATAACATGGTGTTTAATTTTATAAATTATTTTAAATAACCATTGAAGATAATTATTAAATTGTTCTTCAAAATTACAGCATGTGACCTGATCATTAGGTTTGAGTCTGTTTTATACTGACATATTTTGTTGCATATTATTTTCAAAATTATTTCTTTTATCAAATTTGAAATACAGAAATAACACAGAATAATACGTTATTTGAAATTACTATTAATATTATTTTGATTTACAAGTAAGGGTATCGAAAATAACAGTGCAAGGTAAATCAGTTCAAATAGGTATTTTCAGGGGTGTGTTGAATCGCAAAATTTCGGGTCGGGTCGCGTCGGGCGTTATCCCGTTAGATTTTCCCGATCCATAAATATTAGAGATATCCATTACACGTGCACATGTGTAAGTCGTATGTCCGTGTTGAAATCCGTGTATCGAAATACACGTATACCCGTTATGGAAATATTTTTCAAATTATTGCATATATAACAATTATATATTTCAATATTCGGGTATTTTATACTACACAAAATAATCACACAAATTAATATGTGGGCATATTACTAATATAAAAATGTGTACCTGTGTATGGAATCACATATGTGTACCCGTGTATCAAAATACACGTGTACACGTGAATTAAAAATTACACGAATTCAAACACGTATACCTACTTATATTCGTTACACGTATACACGTGTGCACGTGAATGTACAATACACGTTCAAACTTGCGATCTCGAATCAATATTTTCTCAGACGGTACCTGATATTTGATTCGAAATATAATTTCCCAAAATGATCTTTCAACTCTAAAGCATTTTATTGTCGTACCGCTCGTTTGATAAAATATTGAATCAAATTGTAATTAATGAATGCATAATGCGAATGAGCGCTACGAAAATAAACTGCTTGCGTATTAAAAGATCAGTTTACGAAATTATGTTTCGATTCGAATATCGGGTCTTGAACCAGTATTGGTTCCCGATGGAGTTTCGGGTCCCGAAATTCTCGGGTATTTACCTGCACATGTTTATGGGTCGGACAAACATTCGAAATCCCGCCCGAGCCTCGGTTCGGGATCCCGCACAACCCTAGTCATTTTTTAATTTTCATTTCAAATCAAATTTGCCCATATCTGCCCTGCGACAGACCTCGGGTTCACGAGATAAAAAACGGGTAAGAAGATGTTGTCAAGGCCTGACGAGAATTGTTTACGGCCCTGGCGCAGAAGAACGATGGCGCCGTTGAAGGGAACTACTTGCCGCAGAAGCAGAAATAGAGGTAGAGGCAGCAGCAGCAGCAGCGGCGAGTGGCGACGGCGATAGTAGCGGGAGCAGTAGCAACAGCACGAGTCGCTCGCTCCCACTGATATATACATACCAGTACATATATCAGTGTTCGCTCCGCATTCGCCGTTAAAACTCTCGCGAATGTTCCGCGTTCCGCGTGACAGTGGTATATTGACAGTAGTTTTGGTTTCGGAGTAGCAGCGTGTCAGACGACGAGGATGTCAAAGTGTCGGTGTTGTGTGATTCGCGCGAGTCCGAGCCATTCATCAAAGTGCCAGTGAATCGTTCGGTGTGCGCCGTTTATTTTTTTTCCTTGTCGCGCGCGTGTCCTCTCTGTTGGCCAAGAGGGATAATAGGCCGGGCCTATCAGCACAGTAGGAAAATGGCGGCTCGCCTTGCGCGAAGTAAACGACCAGGGCCAACGACGGTGTTTTTCGCGTGACGCGTACTCGTAAGATACAGGCAACCTCCGAGCCGTGACAAAATAACCTATACGCGCAGCGATCGCTCGTCGTGTCCTGTCGCGAACTGTGCACGGTGGTTTAAACGCGTGTGTTCGGTTTGATCTTGTTGTGTCGGCGCGGCGAAACGAACGAACCGTCAAGTGTAAGAAAGAAAGAAAGTGAGTAAAAGAGAGGAGATCGTGCGCCACGGGGAAAGAGAAAGACATTGTTAACGCATATGCATTATATACACGGCGATTTGCGATGAGAGTGGGACGCGAGAAGCAAAGGAGAGACAACGCGAGAGGCGAGTAACGAAGAACCACCGTGTGTTCCGTTCCGTGCACGCGTGTGTGAGCGCTCGTATGAGAGCGAGCGGCGGTCGCAGCGGTGACAATTGTTCCGTCGACGGGGAACTTCACCTTATCCCCGACTCGACAAGAAGATGATATTACAAGGTCCGCAGGAGGGCCGTCTGCGTCGTGCGTACGTCGGTCGCGATCCTCGTGCCGCTGTTTCCTGTCGTCGCCATTGAGCTACGGCCGTTTTCGCGAGAGAAGAGTGGACGCCGCGAACGGCGGGACAATCACGAGCAAAACCCCGAGGGAAGATGAGAGGCGCGTGCGACGGCGGCATTGCGAGCTTTCTCGCTCTGGCGCTCCTCTGTTTATTCCACACGTCATGCCTTGTGGATGGTATGTAATGCTTTTACTGTTCATTACTTCCGTCTCTTTTCCGCCGACCTGCCGCTCGTTCTTGCTCCTTTTTCGCGTTCCCTCTTTCCATCCTTCTCCCTCTCCCTCCCCCCCCCCCTCATCTCTCTCACTCTCTCTCCCCTCGCTGTCCCTGTCCCTCTCCCCCTTTTTCAATCTCCCAGTGGTCCGAAAACCCTGTTTTCGTGGCCAGAATTAAATTTTCCAACTTTTATAAGATGTAAAAGAGTTTGTTTGCTATAAAGTGACAACCCTCCAAAGCTCTCACATCCAAGATATTATAATTGTAGACAATTCTATGATCAGTAGACTGCGGATCTTTATGCAAAATAAAAATTGTTTGTATTGATTGCAAGAAGTAGAAGCCAAATAGATATTTCTCTCTTGCATTAATGGTTTTAATAAGCTGATACGAAAACACTGACATCTTCAAATTCCTTTAATCTGTCCACTGTTTTAAATTACATCTGCTCATGTTTTAGATAAATGCATAAAATTCGCAGTCTAGTGATGAGACACAGCATTTTAGAGACAAACTCAGAAAATTCAAAGTAAAGCGAAACGTTTTATATTTCAATTATAAAATATCAGAAAACAGGTTTTATATATTTTAGCAAGTCTGTTTCAAATTTTTAATCCTGTTTTATTCTTTTTTTAGTCCATATACGAATAGCGTAAATTAATAGCATTCCAAACTTTGAAAAGAGTTATACAAGAAAGGTTAAGAGCGCTAATCATCGGACTTGTTTTATATGAAAGCTTGAAAAACGGGTTCTAATATTATAAAGGTCCCGCGTTATTTCGACGCCTGGATACGCAGTTACACTTGAATCTCGAATAGCAGCTCGGAGTTATAAGATTCCCACAATTTTTCAGTTATATGCGATGATCCGGCAAAAAATGTTTTGAACAAAAGTTAATCAGCATTCAGTCTTTTATAAACGTCAGTATGAAAAAATTTTTGGTAATTATATAGAAAAGGTCTGCGTACTCCGATTTTGATGAAATTTTACTTTGCCGTCCGGCGACACCACAGTGGTGTCGCGCACAAAGTATTGCTCAACGGCCGGCGACACCACAGTGGTGTACTGGACGGCATAGTGTTAATTGCGCATTATTTAATGCATTCAGGACATATCAACGTTTCAATACAGAACGCAAGAGTCTCCGATTTCATGATTTTTTATTGAAAGTGTCTGCTGCTCTCCTGAGAGCTAACGATGACATTAGTAAAACTTGAAAATTTATAATCACCCGATAACCTCAAGAACGGCCGGCGCCAAGCGAAGAAATTTTTACGAGACGTGCGGACGGCAAAGTGTTAATATGTTGTGGAGCAACATATTCTGAACAACTTTTTCCTTTTCCAACATAGGGGGGTCGCTTTTAGTTTTCGAGATATTTGCAAAAAACTATCGGTAATGTTAATTTCATAACGAAAACCTTCTTTTTAGAAACACTGGGTGCGTGTGAAACACTGGGTGGGTGTTGTGTAGTATTGTCGCTTCTCATCTCCACAACGTGTTTACAAACAAAAAATAAACAGATGTGGCCTGAAAATCCAGGAAATGGAATAACAGAAGAAACAAGCAGAATTAACTCCTGTAGATAACTCTGATCATACATAGATAGGCTGAGCTTTCAATTTTCGAAGACATTTCCTAGATTTTCGGGACGCATCTGTTTATTTTTTGTTTGTAAACACGTTGTGGAGATGAGAAGCGACAATACCACACACACCCACCCAGTTATAATTGTGATTTCTATCGATCGAATTTTGATCTTCGATCTTGATCGAACCTTGCGCCAATAACATCTTCTCTGACATAATTCAGAATTCAATCGATAGAAATCACAATTATATCATGGATGGCGAAACATTTACAAACAACCAGACCTTTTTTGCGTCAATGTCAAGGATGTTTGGTGTGGAAACGGTTAAAATTCTCAAGGACTGGTCGTACACGAATTTATCCATAGCTAAGATAAGTAACAAAAAACTTTTTCTTCTAAAATGTAGATCCAATAACATTATTCCTAATTTCATTTACAAAAAAGTTATTAAGAAAAACAATTTTATCATTACGTCTCCATTCACTCATGACAAGTTGTTGAAATTACAGAACAGATATATGAAAAAAGTTTAAAAAAAAAAATGATCGAACCTTGCGCCAGTAACATCTTCTCTAACACCTACCCAGTGTTTCACACGCACACAATGTTTCTAAAAAGAAGGTTTCCGTTATGAAATTAATACGACCTGCCTATATTGGAAAAGGAAAAAGTTGTTCAAAATGTCGAAATCTATAATATATTAAAATTTCATCAAAATCGGAGTACGCAGACCTTTTCTATATAATTACCAAATACTTTTCCTCCCTAATGTTGGTCGTCACTACATATTCATTTCATTTCATTTCATAATCTTACAGCTGACATCAAGATGAATTCAACGACCTACAATACTATGATCTTAGCTCTTGAAATAACGTTGAAATAATTTTGGCCACGAAATCAGGGTCTACCGTGCGTCTGTTCGTTTACCTGTCTGTCATTCTTCCTGCCTTCTGTTCGACCATCGTTCCCCCTCTTTCACTCCTCGTTTCGCTTTCCGAACCGCGTTACATTACGTAAGCAACGCGGCATTTTGTGCAAAAGGACCGACTAATCTTGTCGTGTTTACGAGGTTCTGCAAGTATGCGGAAGGGTACATTTAACCCTTCAGCGGTCGCGGTCGTAAAAATTCGTTCGGAGGTTGCGGTGTATCCGAGAGATACAGTAACTTGAAATCTGTGCTACAATGCTAACTTTTGCGAAGAGTGTACAAATGTATACAAAATCTTTGGTAATTATATAGAAAAGGTCTGCGTACTCCGATTTTGATGAAATTTTAATATGTTATGGAGAAACATATTCCGAACAACTTTTTCCTTTTCCAATATAGGGGGGTCGCTTTTAGTTTTCGAGATATTTGCAAAAATCTATTGCTAATACTATATTGAATTTTCTGTATTCTTCATACTCCGATTTTGATGAAATTTAAATGTTATCCAACAACACATTTTGAACAACTTTTTCCTTTTCCAATATAGGGGGGTCGCTTTTAGTTTTCGAGATATTTGCAAAAAACTATCGGCAATGTTAATTTCATAACGGAAACCTTCTTTTTAGAAACACTGGGTGGGTGTGTGTGGTATTGTCGCTTCTCATCTCCACAACGTGTTTACAAACAAAGAATAAACAGATGCGGCCCGAAAATCCAGGAAATATCTTTGAAAATTGAAAGCTCAGCCTATCAGAAGAAACAAGCAGAATTAACTCCTGCAGATAATAACTCTGATCATACATAGATACTACAATTTTCAATCCCATGTTTTACACTGCGTATCGTATTTATAAGTATGAATTCTTCATTCTTCTGTCGCCAAATTTTTCGTCCATCGGAACCAAAAATATTGTATTTACTATCGTGACTAACGATGACGCCATTTCACCATGTATCTTTTCTTAAAATAAATTGAGTAACAAAATTCAATCCTCCTCTTTATTCACTTCGTCTACAAATGGTCTCTTCGGAGTAACTCTTTTATAAAACGTTTTAAGTTTAGGCTATCATTTTACAAATCTTGACTAAAAGTTCGCCAGCTATTTTTAATGCACTTACTTAAGATCCATCTTAATTTTCTTTAATAATTTTCCTTCTGTCACGCACATTCAATTTCTTTGGTTGGCTTCTTTGTGGTATCTATACAATCTTCGTGTTTAAATTTTGTAGTGATATCTCCCACTGTGCTTTTACTTCTATCGAGCATGATAGCAATTTGTCTATACGCTTTTCCTTTATTCTTATGAGAAATCACAAATTGGCGTACATTGGAACTAGTATTTCTTTTACATCTTCCATTTTCCATTACGACAAGTGGATTTCGTGAATGTCCACCACATATCATGAAACCACAACTTACGTTACAGGACTTTATATGTATTATCCGTACAGACTACCGTACTTATAAACAAACATTATTTCCGAATTTCGATGCATAAATCTGTGTTTGTCAGGGAGAACGCCGCATGTCACATACTTTCTAGGGGTGTGCGTGTACCCGAGCCTCGGGTCGAGTCGGGGTCCCGAAAGTTTGCAATATTCGGGTACTCGAAGTTAAAGTTGTATTTATATAAGCATAATGCTGTTTTATGATTTTTCAGTTCAATCTTTTATTTTCAATGGCAGGTTCAGAATGATTTTTGTATATTTAGTGTAATCGGTTATCAAACTTCGCGACGAAAAAAATATTTTAGAATACATTATTTAAAAGAATGTATGTAAAGGACGTTTCTGTTTCTAGTAAACACTGTTCTTACAAGACAAGGACTCTTCATCCGCACACAGTTCGTATAAGAGCACTGTTTCGTAAACAGTGTTACTACAAATCGAAATATTAGTACAACCGATGATTGGACGTCTTAATATGCACAGAGTCATAGAGTTATTTATTGCTGATTTGACCGCAGACTTGCCCCAACTTTAACTTTCAGTACCCGAATATTGTAAACTTTTGGGACCCCGACCCGACCCGACCCGACCCTTTTCGGGTACCCGAAGTTTATAAACTTTCGAGTGCTCGCACACTCCTAATACTTTCACTTTCGAGATATTGTCGTTTAAAGTTTTAATCATTAATGCTTTGATATAGGACATCGGTTAAATTGCATTATCTTTTTGAGCCTTTCGAATTTGTTTTCATGACATTTTTTCTGGTAAATTCGTAAATCCTATACTATAAAGCACAATTAATGCGTAAACTCAATTTTTTTGAAATTGTGACATGCGGCGTTTTTCCTTTTGTACCATAGAAATATCCACGAAAGTTGATACATTTCTAAGTGTCCATTAAAGTAACGTTGAAATGAGACATTATTTCATTTAAAACGTATAGTTTAACAAATAGTATAAATTATGTAAATAAAATATATACTATTGTTAATTAGAAACAGTACTAAAACATTATACGTGACGATGCGTGGTATTTTTTCGTTCCGAACAAAATTGTAATGCGGCAAAGTAAAAATCTCGTGGTGTCCGAATATTAAAGTTATTCACTGTATAGCAGCCGAATGTATTGAACAACAGCTTTTCTTTGTATGGCAGTGCTGTAACGCTTCTGTTAAAAAAATATGTAGAATTAGATTTTATAGTTATCATACTCATACTCATCGTTTTAGTGTTGGGTTAGTGGTTTGATTACTCTGTCTTCATATCTAGTGTTTATACCAGGCCAGTCGGAGTCGGAGTTTGGGAGTAATTGCTGATCACTGGAGTCGGAGCCGGAGTAAGAAATAGCTATACATATATCGACTCCTGGAGTCGGAGTCAGATTCGGAAAAATGTATATCGACTACGACTCCAACTCTAGCTCTTTTGTTTACAAATCATTAAAAGTAACAAGTGTTTCTATGAAATATTAGAGATTATATTAATTTTTGAAAATGGAAACTTTATTGTTAGTATTTCTCAGATTGAAACGTATTTTCTAACTGTTTCCTGAAAGTGAGAAAGTAACAGTCGTGTTGTGTTGTATCAAAGTTATCTGTTACATATTCTTAAACTTATTATTAACTCGTATTATTATTATTACTTAATTACAATATTTCAACTAATTATTCCGTTCTATTACAACCTTTCATTATTTTGAGTACATATTTTTTCAATTTTGAGAGTCGGAGTCGGATTCAGATTCGGTGTCGGAGTCGAAATCGGCGTTAGAGTCGGATTCGGATTCGAAGTCGGAGGTAAAAAAAAAAGAGGAGTTTGAGTTGGAGTCGGAGTTATGAATTTTGTCTACCGACCCGCAGCTCTGGTTTATACTAGGGCTGTTACTTTTCGGAAGCTTCGAAGGATTCGAAGGGACGAAGGTGATGAGAATCGAAGCTTCGAAACTTCGAACCTTCGATTCGTTTCCAGTTAACGGATAAAAAAAATAAATTTTCATAATTTGCTTCTATACTCACTATTTGAATTATTTCAATTATTTATTGTTAAAATAATTGTTTAAATAAATAGATTTTTACAATTTGTTTCTATATTCATTATTTGAAGTATTTCAATAATTTATTGTTCAAATAATTGTTTATAGAAACGAATTTAAAAAATTTATTTATTTAAACAATTATTTTAACATTAAATAATTGAAATAACAATTCAAATAATGAATATAGAAACAAATTATAAAATTTATTTATTTTGACAATTATTTTAACAATGTGCTATCGAAAGGATAATTCAAATTATAAATATATTGTTTAAATAATAAATTATTGAAATAATTTAAATAGTGAATATAGAAACAAATTATGAAAATTTATTTCTTTTATCGGTTAACTGGAAACGAATCGAAGCTTCGATACTTCGATTCTCAGCACCTTCGCAGTTTCTGATAGCGAAGCATCGAAATCTTCGACTTTGGAGGAAAGTAACAGCTGTAGTTTATACATCTGTCTTTCTCCGAGTGCCAGTGGGCCGGCACTGAACCGATGAGTATGACTTGACCCCCCTTAATCGTTGCGAATCGTACGAATTCCGTGTACCGCGGTCAATCGACTATGTATGCATTCTCTCTTCTTACGTTTTGCTTTTTTGGCAAGCTTGTAGCGTTTCAAGCTCTTTCTTTTCCTTTCTTTCTCTCTCTCGTGCGCGCTCCCGCCTGTGTCAACCAAAACGTCTTATTGAACCGAGCAAAGTACTTAGTCGACCGGAACTCGCGAATCTTTCTTGCATGCTGCTCTTAACGAGCGTTCGCAGTACATAGCTTCGTGTCAACCGGTCATTACGATCGCTACGTTATGATTATATTAATCGACGTGTGCCGCGCGTCTTTAATTTTACATAGCGTTTAATACAAAATCGGATCTACTATATTTATTGGCCCGATAAGTGACGCGTCGCGTCGTAAATACGTCGCATGAAGTCGCTAACCGCATACTTCAATGTAATTTGCTCAGTAATCATTCGAATGCTATTGTATATTGTACGTTAATCGTAGGGCATAATGTTTCTGTGAATTACCCAGACTATACATACTTGGCCCGAGTAGTTACCGTTACATTAACTGTCGATATACGTTTTTTCGTACGCCAACATCATATTAGATATTGAGCAGTTCTGTTGTTTCCACGTTAAAAATGTTGGATTTATGACTGCAATTTTACTTCAAGATTTAAGCCTCTCGGCATTAAGCTGCAGCGTCTTGTCGCGTTTATTTTTATTAACGAAGCTGAAGATAAGCAGTACCTTGAGGTTCTGAAATCCAATTGTTTTCGACTGATACGTAATCTTTTGCCAATACGTTGTTGTATACGCATGCAACTCACAATCAGTCCTTTATGAAACACGTTCGGGCCCGCGTTCCGAACTTATTATTGCGAACATGTTCTCGCCAGCTGTTCTCTTATCTCTGTCGTCTGTCGGTGGTTAATTAAGACACTTTCTGCTTCACTTTTTTTCTTCACACAGTGACTTACTGACCTTTCTCTGACATAATTTGCGAATAAATGGCGCTCGGGATTGTACGCATTTACAGCAAATTAAGTATGTTCGTAATAATTCTACAAACATATCGTAAGCTTAAAGTCGGTGAAATATGAAATTTCGTGACATCTCTATTTTGTTTAAAACTTTCTCGAAAACTAAAGTATTTATGAATTTGCTCCTTTTCAATAAAATTTTTATATTTTGTTTCCTATAGATATTATGAGTGTATTTTTCATGTGCAAAATACAATTAATTAAAATAAATAAACTTAACAGAAAAAAAAGAAAAAATGGGAAAAAAGGAAAAAGGGATTTGAACACTGGCCTTCTTCCTGGCAATGAATGTAGTACGTTACCATCACACCGTTTGGCACTTGACTAAAACTTCAACCAAAACTGTGCTTAACGGCTTAACGGGTATAATGATATTTAAGTTGTAAATATCTCAAAAATGATTGAGTATCGACGCCTATAATGCTATATTTTCATAAACAGGAGTACGAAATCTACCAGTATGCAAAGTTCCGACAAAATCTAAGACCCGATGACCGCGACTTCTCCTTGTAAGTTATATTTGAAAATGATTTGAAAGCAAAAATTATACATATGCATAACAAATTATCAATTTTATTAAAATAAATAGTAATACTTGCAATTATCTAAGAATGCTAAAATTCAAAAATTATGAGAATTGAAATAATTATTCAACATTTGCCACAAACGTGGAAGATGGAAGAAGATACACTGAAGTCTATTTTTGTGTAAATAAAACGCCTTGGTAGAACAATTTTTGTCGAAAGCCACGCTAAAATATAGCTTCAGAATAATAATTTACGCAAAACATCTTAAATATTAAAGCTTTGGTATGGTTTATATATTTCCCTCCCTTCCGAAACTAAACATATTGAGATCTCCACATGTCCACGGGAACTGATCATTTTGCGTGGATAGAATTCCAAGTAATCAGATAGTTGTACGAAAATAATTACACAAGAGTGTAATAATTACACTAAACCTTATTACACAAATAATTACACTAAACCTACTCACCATTAAAACTGGCCAGTGTGTGTTATCTTATAAAAATAACACGATTGATTTTTTTGTAATTTCTGCGATTTAGCGCAGTTTATCTATTTTAATTAATTGTATTTTGTACATGAAAAATACACTCATAATATCTATAGGAAACAAAATATAAAAATTTTATTGAAAAGGAACGTAATCTGAAAGAAGCAGTAACTTCATCAATCTTAACGTATCTCAAAAGTTGTTGAGTATCGACGCCTATAATGCTACATTTTCATAAACAGGAGAACGGAATCTACTAATATGCAAAGTTTCGAGAAAATCTGAGACCCCATGACCGCGTCTTCTCCTTGTTAGATTATGTTAATTCTTTAACTACTATGTATTGACACAGTAAGCATTGATCATTTCTCTTTAAATGAAATATTTTTTGTATGTATGTATACTCGCTCATTGTTTTCTTTTCAAGTTACAAATATTTTTGCTTTGCGCTTGGAACATCAGTACTGTGAATAAACACTCGCAGATAAAAAGTTGAGGATGAAAACAGCTCCCATCATGTCCGATTACTAGGCCGAGAGATTTCGCTTATAATGTTATGCGAAATTTTTGCACGTATTAAAAGTTATAACGGTTTGAATTTGTCCATAACGCATTATAACGCGTGTCAGGTGCGTAAAGCATGTCAGGCGTTGCCGTCGTACATGCGTTCGTTCTATGGACAATTCAAATCGTTATAACTTCTAATACACGCGACATTTTGAAAAATCATTCGAATCGTAGTTATTCTAGCGAGAACAACAATTTTCCTTCTTTATGCAGAGCCGCTGTACGTAAAATGAGGAAATGGTTCAATAGATTCCATTATGTTTTTGCTAGCGTTACAGGAAATAATTATTTGCTAAAAATCCAGTAAAGGAAATTTTTGTTCACATCGAGTTTTTACCGTGATACCAAGCGCCATATTAAGCTCGAAGAATGATTAATAAATACGAACGTTATTAAACTTCTTTTTAAAGCAAAGTGATATACTTCTCTTGTTTTATTGCTAGTCAACCTTTAGAGTAAACGTAGATCCGCAATAATTATGGAATTCTTTAAAATTATTGGTAATTACAGTTATCAATAGACTGCAGATTTTTGTGCAAAAGAAAAATTGTTTGCCTTGATTGCAAGAGATCGGAATTTCATAGATATTTGTTCGTTTTCTGAATAATTTTTAATACAGTGGAACCTCGATTATCCGAACCTTTGATGTCTGAATTCTCTGGTATCCGAATGTGTTTCACATTCGATGTAAGGTGTTCCACGTATAGCACAATTTATTGCATAAATCGTGAAGAGCTTCATTTAGCATTGTAGATAGGTAACTGTTCTATTATCCGAACATGCGTGTTTCCCCGATTAGTTCGGTTAACCGAGGTACTGGCATAAGTCGAAAATAATAGAGATATATTCTTGAAATCTTCGAATATTTTTACCGTTGTGCATTTGAGTTAGTCATTCTCGTCAGAAATGCATAAAATCCGCAGTCTAGTTGTCAATAATTCAATTCGAACCAAAAGCTAGCTTGATGAAATCGGAGCCGAAGGTTTGGAACGAGCTCGAGATCGGTGCGACAGGAGGGTTCACGAGCGCGAGTTCCGCCAGAGATCAATCCTCACCAGAAGATAATTTTCGCAACAACGTATCTTCCGGCGCAAGTGAGTTTGATAATACATAGCAAGAATTTATATTTAGCGAATCGAGTTTTCAATCTACTCGGGGCGTGGGCGTATCTCTCTCGAATCGTGGAGGAAACACTCGTGTAATCTCCGGGCCTAACAATACGCCTGACCGAGTACAGATTTATCCCGGTAGATAATAAATTCCATGGTTGAATTAACACGTGTTACACGGCGCTTCGTGAATTACAATTTCGCATTTCGCCGGGCGTGGGTGTATCTTCCTCTGCTTTCCATTTCTCCCGTGTAGGCGTGTCTTTCCCCGTCCCCCTTAAGTTGTGGAGGAAACGGTCGCGTAATCTTCTTAATCCAACAGTGTATTTAACGCTGCTTCTTCTTCTTCTTCTTCTTCTTCGTCTCCACTTTTTTTTGGGAGCTTGTAGTACTACTAATTACGCTGGCATTACTGTATGCGGCAATTAAGACGTTATTTTAGAAATTAGGGCGTACGAGCACTTTTCATCTCGACGAGGATAAGGGCTGGAAAATTTGTTTCCGTTTTAACCCCTTGCATTGCGATTTATTTTACGATTACAATGATTAGAACTTCTTTGACGTTTATAATTTACAAGGAAAAAAGGAAAATTTACTTATACCCACGAATTCTCCAACGGCTAAATATTGGCTACAACACATTAGCACATTCTGTTCGAAGTGTTCATCACAAGTTTGACGCGATATTGTAACACAATGGGTTAATAAACATGTTGAAATACATTCCACTACAATTTTCAATCCCATGTTTTACACTGCGTATCGTATTTATAAGTATGAATTCTTCATTCTTCTTCCGCCAAATTTTTCGTCCATCGGAACCAAAAATATTGTATTTACTATCGTGGCTAACGATGACGCCATTTCACCATGTATCGTTTCTTAAAATAAATTGAGTAGCAAAATTCAATCCTCCTCTTTATTCACTTCGTCTACAAATGGTCTCTTCGGAGTAACTCTTTTATAAAACGTTTTAAGTTTAGGCTATCGTTTGGCGGTGCACTATCTACCAAATCTTGACTAAGAGTTCGCCAGCTATTTTTAATGCACTTAATTAAGATCCATCTTAATTTTCTTTAATAATTTTCCTTCTGTCACGCACATTCAATTTCTTTGTTTGGCTTCTTTGTGGTATCTATACAATCTTCGTGTTTAAATTTTGTAGTGATATCTCCCACTGTGCTTTTACTTCTATCGAGCATGACAGCAATTTGTCTATACGCTTTTCCTTTATTCTTATGAGAAATCACAAATTGGCGTACATTGGAACTAGTATTTCTTTTACATCTTCCATTTTCCATTACGACAAGTGGATTTCGTGAATGTCCACCACATATCATGAAACCACAACTTACGTTACAGGACTTTATATGTATTATCCGTACAGACTACCGTACTTATAAACAAACATTATTTCCGAATTTCGATGCATAAATCTGTGGTTGTCAGGGAGAACGCCGCATGTCACATACTTTCTAGGGGTGTGCGTGTACCCGAGCCTCGGGTCGAGTCGGACAGTGATCGGGTCGGGGTCCCGAAAGTTTTCAATATTCGGGTACTCGAAGTTAAAGTTGTATTTATATGAGCATAATGCTGTTTTATGATTTTTCAGTTGAATCTTTTATTTTCAATGGCAGGTTCAGAATGATTTTTGCATATTTAGTGTAATCGATTATCAAACTTCGCGAGGAAAAATATATTTTAGAATACATTATGTAAAAGAATGTATGTAAAGGACGTTTCTGTTTCTAGTAAACACTGTTCATCACAAGTCTGACGCCATATTATAACACAATGGGTTAATATGGTGTACGCTACATATCAGCAGTTCCACTCTACCTAGCAGTCGAAAAGTCACAAGACTGGATTTTTTAACACTAGAACTACCGGGCGGGACAAAGTGACTTGTTACTGATTTTTTCTTCCACGGTTATTGAAATTATAAGAATGTTTCGATGCAAACTTTTTCAATGTACTTCTTTATTGGAGCACATATTAACATAAAGATTTCACGACTTATAAATAATTGTAATCTTGTCATTATTATAAAGCAATGTATATTAGTGTAATTTAGTGTTCGGTAGTGCTATTGAGGCCAATGCGACTCTACGCAAAATTATAATAATTATTTAATAACTTTTGATAATATAACTATTCGATCTCACTACGTTTCTATTTACCATTCCGATAGAGACGAATATTAAATATAATTTAATCGAATCATTGCATTTTTAACCCTTTGCACTCGGAGCTATTTCAACTAAAAAACCAAACATTTCTTCTAACCTAAAATATTTCCATCGTACATCAGTTTTTTTCATTATATGAATACGAAACTGATATAGTACCTCATACAATATTTAAATGTTTAGTAATTTATCACATATGAACAAATTTAATCATGTAAACAATATTCTGAAGAATGGTGTAGCAATTTGTAGTGGCGCCTCAGAGTCGCCATTCGAGTGCTAAGGATTAAAGTACAGTTTGAAGGTCCACTTAAGGGTTAAAACAGGTAGTGCGAGGTTTTTGTCATTTTCGAGCGGCGGTTCGATCTTTTTTTAAATTCAGTATTAATCGTTTTGGAAAGGATCTATCAGTGTTGCATGTTGTTACCTCCTAAATATAAATTATTATAAATGAAGGTTAAATATTTTATCAAAGAAACAGTAATAGTTCGCACGCGCCAAGACAATAATCAGTAGATCGGCTTAATAATGAATTTCTTGTTACATGGTGTAAAATTTCGTACTGGAAGATTGATTGACGCCACGTGGTCGATTTGGTCACTGATACTTGCGTATCGATACACAAGGACGATGATCGCTTGCGATGATCTCAGTAGACTCACAACAGGTTGTTACGACATAATTGTTTTGTTTATGATCAGAAAAAGTCGACTAATCAGTAATTCATAGATAGCTTGTTGATGAAGCACTAGTTTGCATTTATTAAGTAAAATCACGGAAATCGCCTACTTTTCTTGTTAACCGGAGATTGAAAATTACACGACAGAAATTGAATCCTCAACTTTTAATCTATCGTCGGAATTAATTAACAGTCCTGGATCTCTGAGACAGACGTAAAACGGAGTGTTCAATCAGTAGAATTATAAATAAACTGTTACTAATAACGGACATAAAAACTTTCAGCGCGTTGATAATTTTTTCCCGAGATACAGAGTTAACTTTTTAAAATTCGTTTTTTTTGCCTCTATTTTCACGATTTCTTAATGACTTGCGAACGTTCGCTGAAAAATAAATAAGCCGTCGGTAATAAACATCAACCGTCAGAATAAATTATACTCAGTTTAGCGGTGGGGGTCTAAGCAACCATGAATATTTTGAATATTGTGCGAGCCGCTAAATCAAGCCCGTTGTTTACTGTTAGCAACGATTACCATCTCATTTCTGGTTAAACCGTTGATATGTGGCGGTGCTATTATTCACCCAAAATAGAATCCGGCGAAATATCACTTTTTTTCATGTCCACTGATCCTTCAACTTAATTAAAAATGGTTGTTTCTTTCTCTGTTATTAGAACATCATTGCGGCATTACAAAAAAGCTGTCTTCTAACTTTTTTCCCCCCTCGTTTTCTTATGTCGAACATAAATCATAGTATACAGTCACGAACAATATTATTGCCGCAGTATTAAATTAGTTTTTAATTACTTGCATATATACATGCGGGAAAAACTGATTAAGTAAATTAACTCAATAACAGCATACTATTAAGTCACTGATTATATAATTTAAAGCTAGCCGTAATACTCCTTATTCTAATGATATAGCTCATAATCACTCAATTTAACTCGTATAGCTTCTAAATCAATAATTCTACATTCTTAAAATTCCTTTTTAAATTCATTGTTTGATTGAGTTTTAAAAAATGGATATGTAGAATGTACAGGAATAACGACTTCGCTCTCATTACTTCATATTTCCTCAAAACTATAGTGTACAATGGTAGGTAATTGATAAAATATAAATAGTTACCCGAAATAAATTGTAATCACTTCATAGATTTTTGTGTCAAGTTTCAGTAATCTGGCATACAAAAACATAAAATTGTAGGCCTCCAGTATCTAACCAATATGTATACGTTCGTCGTATTCGTCATTGATCATTATATTGCAAATTTTATGCATTTTCAACAAAAATGAGTCGGTGAAATATAAAACAGTAAAGAGATTAGAAAATTGTAAGAATATGAGAACGTTATTTTCAAATAATCACAATTATTCAGACGTAATACATTTTGATTTGCCGCCCCGTTCTTGTAAGTAGCGCGCAAACGTTTTATTTTGCACAAAGATCCGCCGTCTATCGATCATAAAAATTTTAGTTTTATTTCATAGCACGTAGATTCGAACAGTCTAGCAGGGATGAATAAAGCGTACGGCTACGAGGAAACGCAGTTTCACGCGTAGGAGACAGAGTTGAGCATTATTATTTAGATACTAAAATTATGTAAATAACGATTCAAATAAAAGATACTTTATCTTTATTCGTTATCCGTAGGTACAAATAAAAAAAGTATCTGTATTCGACGAGTATCGAATAAATATTTTTATTCGACTAGAATTTGTCCGACGAATAAAGATACTTTTTAAATTCGAAACGCATTTATTCGTAGCGTCGAATAAAATCTTCATCTCTTATCTTTATTCGAAGGCTTCGAATAAACCTTCGAATAATTTTTGCCATCTCGAATAAACGCGCTGCAGAGAACTGAGCGCCGATCTCCGAACGCCGAACTTCAAACACCTGCGACCAATCAACGACATACGATGTAAGCAGATGCAGAATCATGAATTATTGACATTTTAAACATATTATATTTTTAATGCGAATAATATTTTGCATACAAATGGATTGTAGAGATTATCTCGATGAAAATAAGTCCAAACACGGCATCATTCCGACTATCTTTAATAATATAATTTTTAACATTACGTATCAATAAAAATGGTTCGATTACACTCGAGTTTGGACTCTTTTTCATCGGGAAAAGCTCCACAATTCGTTCGTAATACTTTTACGAAAGTATATTGAAAAATGTAAAAGTTTTAATGTTCATTCGCGCGTGGTCCTCCATCTGCTTACATGCATGCCGTTGGTTTGTCGCTGAGTCTTTAACACTTAACCTACCAGCACCGATTAAATTGACCGGTCTCGGATCATAAATTTTCGCATTGTTGAAATTACAACAGGGGTTGCAAACAGTTATGATATCGATTCCGGTTCTTGAAACAGTTACGAGAACCGAAAAAATGTTATAACTGTTATGAGAATATCGGTCCTCACTTATATCGGTTACGGTTACGGTTCTTGAGAACCGATATTATTACGGTTCTATAACTATTTTTAGGTTCTGAGTTCCGAATCGGACTCGGTTCGCTGTAGCCGCGCTCTGATTGGTCCTTGTTTTTCGTTAATAACTCCTTAACAAATCCGCGAACTCCATTTTTGCAAAGGAAAATGTCGCATCAAACGATCTCAGGAACCTCTCCTTCCCGGATGTTGAACGAATTTTGAGACATCCTGTATAGCCGATACAGAACAAAAAAATATCAGTTGCAGAACTGCAAAACCGATATGAGACCGATTCGGGACATATTATAGGTTCTGAAGTCTGAAGAACCGAAACCGAAATCCAGAACCTAAAAATAATAGTTACAGAACGGTTATAATGTCGGTTCTCAAGAACCGTAACCGTAACCGATATAAGCGAGAACCGATATTCTCATAACAGTTACAACATCATTTCGGTTCTTCATAACTGTTTCAGTCAGAATCGATATACAGGGTGTCCCGTAACTGGTGGTACAACCGAGCAGGGGATGATTCTACATGAAAAACTGAGTCGAAAATATAGAATAAAATTTTTTGATACGAGGCTTTGTTTTCGAGAAAAATCAGTTTGAAAATTGGTTTAGTGCGCGTGCACTCGGATTACTTGAGGCTCAACGGACTTCATTCTGAGTTACCTCAACCTTTTTCGCAAAGGTTTTCGAGGTTTGTATACATCGAATAAATAGAAGGTCGAGGTTACAATGTTAGAATTACCTTTGAAACACCAGCGCACTACAGTTGCGAGGTAAGACGTTTTTTAAGTGAAAATTATCAGTGCTGGATCGGTCGCGGTGGCAGAGTACCTTGGCTGCCACGATCTCCGGATTTGTCACCGTTAGATTTTTATTTGTGGGGTCAGGTGAAATCAATTGTGTATCGTGATGACATAATGAGCATCGTACAATTACAACGAAATATTGTGATAGCGTTTGAACACTTAAAGCAACATAATAATTGCACATTACAAGAGGTTCGAAGGAATTTAATACGAAGAGCACAATTATGTCCACGACAACGTGGACAGCACTTCCAGCAATTTATGAATTAAACGAATTCCTCAAAGGTAATTCTAACATTGTAACCTCGACCTTCGATTTATTCGATGTATACAAACCTCGAAAACCTTTGCGAAAAAAGGTTGAGGTAACTCAGAATAAAGTCCGTTGAGCCGCAAGTATTCCGAGTGCACGCGCACTAGACAAATTTTCAAACTCATTTTTCTCGAAAACAAAGCCTTGTATCAAAAAATTTTATTCTGTATTTTCGACACAGTTTTTCATGTAGAATCATCCCCTGCTCGGTTGTACCACCAGTTACGGGACACCCTGTATAACTGTTTCAAACAGTTATTTTCAGAACCGTTTCAACCCCTGAATTACATATAAAGACTCTTTCATAGGAAACGTTTGACTAAATTTCTGAAATCAAACATATATTAGGTTGTTGCATATGAAACGTACGATTTTTAATATTATCGTTAAACAAACGCAGCTTTTTTCTAAATAAGCTTGTTGATGAGAGTAAGCACCATTGTAATCAACGTATTCAGTCAATGACATTGAAATTTCTTGATTCTATTGTGGCATTAACTCAATTTTTTGGTCATTCACATTTTTCATTTATAAGATTGTCATCTCAATTTTAGAGTTTTTTTTACCATTAACGAATAGAACGTTGATTAATTACCACATCTTCCCTAAAAATCACATAATGGTATCGTCAATGTGTTGTTTTTCCCCACATGTAAAAAGAATGCACGACAATCGTATTGATTGACGTTGAAATAAAATTTATTTAAAAGTAAAATTAGATATCTAAACTAGAATTGAAGATAGAATCTTTAGTATCACCTTCGTACCTTAAAGTAATGTAATAATAAACCAGTAGGCTATAATAGTACTTCTTTATTAAAATGTTTTATAACGTTTGCATTCTAAAATTGGACATTTCATATGCAACAACCTAATATTATTATAAAAATAGCAAAAAGTCTACTAACCCTTAATCTTGTCATTTTTATAAAGCAATACATGCCAGTCATTTTTAATGCTCGGTAGGTTTAGTGTTAACGTTCGGCGCTTTGCAGCGTGTTTATTCGAGCTGGCAAAAATTATTCGAAGGCTTATTCGAAGCCTCCGAATAAAGATACAGATAAAAAATGAATATTTTATTCGACGCTACGAAGAAATACATTTCGAATAAAAAGAAGTACATATCTTTAAGTCGTTATTCGGAATTTTTATTTGGATAAACATTTTGTCCAACTCTGGTTGGAGGTGATTGTTAACCACCCTGTAGGTTCGCGGCGACAATATTAACAAAGTGTACGATCAGGAGTCGACGATCCTTGACGATATCCTCTATCAACCACCATCCGGAGATTATCTTTCAAGGAATTGTCGGACTGGAGCAATGACGCTGAAACGTGTACCGTCCGCCGTGTAATTTATTCTGTGGCGCAGATTCGTGATTGGCCGCGTAACCATCGTGCGATTTGTATTTCAAGCTGCGATTCAACAGGCGGGTCGAATGAGAACCGGATTGCTCTTGAATTTTGTGTTCATTGTACAGGCGGGATGAAGACGTGATTCATTGGTTGTTGGATGGTTAACTCTTTCACGGCCGCACATATTTATCGCTCCGCGTCTACATTTCCAGAAAATTCTGAACAAACGTGCTCGTTGTTTGAAAAAACTAGCAAAACTATCGTAGTTTCCACCGTGAAATATCTAATTTCTGCGAGAAACGAGATCACCATTTTGGAAATTCGTCATTATTGGACTGCGGATTTCATGCATTTATGCATTTTAACAAAATCCAACAACATCCTGTACATTAACTTTCGCTATTATATTGATAATTGCAAATGTAAAATTTCTTCCACTTGTTTCGAACATTTGAATTATTTAATCTTAATTTATGTACAGTGACTCATAAATATTCGGACGCTCTTAACCCTCCCTCTACGGCATACTTTGATGCGTACCGCTCGCACTATACAACAGGAATTCAATCACGACCTAGATACACAGGGAACGGCGAAATTTCCTGTCAGCGTGCATTTCTCATTGTAAAGTGAATGCCTACGTATGGGCGCCTATCGTTTTAGCGGATCGAAGTAAGTTAAGTGTGTATAGGCGCCAACAGTACCAGGGAACTAAATTTTAAAAGCGTCTTGAACCCCTAGTGTTATAACATCGAGTCAGACTCGTGATGAAGATTTCGAACAGGATCAACTAAATATGTATGTTATTAATTTCTTTTAAATCGAAATAAAATTTTAATTTTGTTTCCAATATGGCATAGCCATTGGAGAATACACATCCTTCTTCTTCTAATAAATTATGAATGACAAAGAAATTTTAACCACTGTAATCGTAAAATAAATCGTAGCACAAGGGGTTAAGCAACAGCAGTAGCCAAAGAGTTAAGAAGACGATGCCCTTTTTAATACACATTGGACACTACGAGTTGGATCTTTTTTTTTGAGAAATTAGAACAATTAGTTTACTATATGACGTGAAAAAAAAATTTGATAAAATTGCAATTGTTCGGAATTGCAGAGAAAATAATGAAAGTTGTATTTTACAACTTTCATATGTGTGCTTATATTGAAAACTTAAACAATACGTTTTGATGATCTGTGTCAATTCTGCACATTCTGAAAATTTTATCTAAATCGGTCAACGCATCAATGAGCTACAAATGTTTAACCCTTGTGTAGCCAACCGGTTACCATTTCCATATTTCCTTTAGTAATTTGTAATGTTCCTGACAAGATGTTGCAAAACCCTTCCGGATCCCCATTCTTTGTACAATTTCACGTAGATTAACGTTCAGTGAAAAAGAATTTGTGTAACATATTTTAAATAATTAAGCTTCAAACTTATG
Organism: Sphecodes monilicornis; assembly: GCA_913789915.3. Taxonomy (NCBI): domain Eukaryota; kingdom Metazoa; phylum Arthropoda; class Insecta; order Hymenoptera; family Halictidae; genus Sphecodes; species Sphecodes monilicornis. The sequence continues at coordinate 26,735,809 of OU565284.1, forward strand.
TATACGGTTGTTGTACAACCGGGTTACGGGGCTACCCATATACGACAAATCATACTTGGACGAATTGTGAAAGGAAATGTTATTAATTATTAATTATTCTTAATGCTACTTGTTTATGAACAATAACAATAGTGTATGCGTGTTCCTCGCAAACTAGTTTGAAACATTTTTGGCAACTTTTTCTCGTTTTTCTACGTTTTTTAGTAGATTCTGCGTGGCATATATGGCATGATCCTACAATTTTTTTTCTACCAGTTTGCATGTAATGACAATGGCGGCGAATGTGCAGAACTAGTTGATTGAACGTTTATATGCAGAATGTGGTGACATTAGTATACTATCTATAGCTAATTTGGTTGAAAAATGCCGCATTTCATCGATATTTGATTTTGTATATTTGGGGTACAAAGTTCTGTTAATTGACGTAAAAATATTCGGCGGTCACTCGTTCTTTTACGGTGGATACTATTATTTGAGAAATATATAATGTAAGAGGCAAGAGCGGCAACGCCAACTACGTTATAAAAGAATGCGGTAATTATATAGAAAAGGTCTGCGTACTCCGATCTTGATGAAATTATAATATGTTATGGAGCAACACATTCTGAACAACTTTTCCCTTTTCCAATATAGGGGGGTCGCTTTTAGTTTTCGAGATATTTGCAAAAAACTGTCGGTAATTTCATAACGAAAACCTTCTTTTTAGAAACACTGGGTGTGTGTGTGTGGTATTGTCGCTTCTCATCTCCACAACGTGTTTACAAACAAAAAATAAACAGATGCGGCCCGAAAATCCAGGAAGAAACAAGCAGAATTAACTCCTGTAGATAACTCTGATCATACATAGATAGGCTGAGCTTTCAATTTCAAAGACATTTCCTGGATTTTCGGGCCGCATCTGTTTATTTTTTGTTTGTAAACACGTTGTGGAGGTGTGAAGCGACAGTATCGCACACGCCCACCTAGTATTTCACACGCACCCAGTGTAAAATTCAATACAGTATTAGCAATAGTTTTCTGCAAATATATCGAAAACTAAAAGCGACCCCCTATTTTGGAAAAGGAAAAAGTTGTTCAAAATGTCGAAATCTATAATATATTAAAATTTCATCAAAATCGGAGTACGCAGACCTTTTCTATATAATTACCAAGAATGCTAGTGGTCATCTGGTAGTTCGTCTTTTTGTGGCATATCTTCGCACCATTTGAATTCATTGTGTCAACGCCAGATTTTGTTTAATTATAGAACATATTATAGACAGGAGTTCATCATGGTAATTTTGCCAAAATCTTTTAAAACAATATTTGATATATTATAGAAAGAGATACTTAATAGTATCAACAATGAATAACAGTAAAATTGTCGTTACATATCTCATATATCGGGATAGGACGCTTGGGGTCAGTGATGAGAGAAAGCATCCAAACGGATGCTTTTTCCTCTCCTCCTTTTCCCCTTCCACTATACCATTCCACTACCATGAGCACACTCCAACATCCACCACTAAGACCGTACACTGGTCACGTGACGTGCCGCGCGACTGTTACTGTGGTCATCAGAGAGGTGGTAACTGTATTTCCCTCGATTTAAGCGTCTGTCATCACTGCTTGGGGTACCTGGGTACCCCCGGTTGTCCAACAACAGTAAACATTCTGGTTGGCTATACAAGGGTGAAAGATGATGAAAATTGCAATGTTTCACTTTTATCAACCGGTTATAATACAATTTTCAGAATGTATATAATTGGCACAGGTTTACAAGATGTGTTTTTTCAAATTCGCAATATAGCCCCACATAAAAATGTTGTAAAAAAACAACTTTTATTATTTTCTTTGCAATTCCGACAAAATACAATTTTTTCAGAATTTCTTTTTCACGTCATGTGGTAAACTAATTGTCCTAACTTCTCGAAAAAATCCAAGTTTGTATGGTCCAATATTAACATAGTTATTGCTTTTTAAGGCTTATCCAAATATTATTGCGGGTCACTGTACCTACTTGAAGATATGTATCTGAGAAACACACCGAAGTTTAGAAAGGTCCTAGTCTATTACTTCATAATCTGAGTAAATACTATAAAACTTCAGGGTTAATACTAACCGTCCGAGTTGGGCAGTAATTAATTCTTTTATAATTGGTTTCTGCAATTGATTATTTAATGTAATCGTAGTAATTGTAATCATTAATCAGTCAATAATCGTTCAGATAAATCAGTAATCGTGAATATCTTCTGCAATTTGTAATCATTAACCAGTAATTTTTGAATCATTCAATGATTAATTATCTTGTATCTCCATAACCACAAATTTATCTACTTCCAAGAGAGAATTGGAAATATTACATTTCATGTGTGAACAACAACGAAATTTAAGTATTTTAGACAAATATCTTTTAATAAAATACGTTTTTACTTTATATAAACACCACTGCCATCTTCGGCTGCTGTCGAGAGAATATTTTCATATCGGTTGTATTAAAAGAAAATTACATTAAAAATAAATAAGTAATTTGTTTTAAGGATTTTGTATGTAATTCTATGTAATATATATATATTTCTAATAAAATGTCCACAGTGTTGTTATTACAACGCAAGTACAGATTAACTCATGTAAAATGTCAAAATGTAATTATTCCATGATTAATAATTAATAACGCAATAACGAATAGTGATTATAACAACTGCTGATTCCTTTATCATTCATTAATCAATGATTACTGATTATTCCGTAATCAGTAGTCACGAGTAATAATTGGATTTTATATTAATCGTAATTTTCAATCGTTAATCGGATTACGTTTTGCCCAACTCTGCTAACGGTACGACAACCGGTTAAATGACCGGTTTCAAGTTTTTGTATTTTATAATTATCGAAATTACATTTCATTATAATACATAAAATCAATCCGTACGTTTTTTTCGATGAAAAATACAGTACAAGTATTTTTACGCTCGCGTTCGACGTAGACATTTGCAAGAGTAAATCGGGGTTTTATTTAGGTGAAAAATTTCATTGGCTGAATTTCATCTAGTATGTTTGTAGGTTCAATTGTTCAATCCCAGAAGGAAATTACATGGAATAATGTTGAGCGTTGAACGCAAAGGATCGCAGGCTGCTTCGCGTCGGCGTGTATATGGGCAAACTCTCATTTCGTTAACGTTTTGTTAGCCGTTCGTCGTTCAACTCGATTATAGTTGCTCGCTTCTGTTTGCTTTCGTATCGCGGTCGCTTGACAAAAGTTGTTTGTAAGGGAAGTTTACGGCACTCCCGGCATAACTTTTATCTGTATCTGTCGCACGTCGAACAATAATGCTGCAAAACGATGTCACTTTAATCCGTCGGAAGTTGCACCGTACGCCAGATATTAAATTATAGAATTTAATCGTGTACTTATTTCATTGTTTCCTCGCAAATGTTTCTTTATTTTCCGTTAGATCAGCCGTATAGCAACGCTGTGGCGTAGGACAGAGATAAATGTTTAATTCTATTTCTTGTACAGAATGTAATACAACATTTGGGATTCATTTCGGAAGTGTACAGGGAAACGCAAAAAGAATGACGAAAGTTCATATGAACACGTTTTCTATTTTACCTTATTCTTAAATTTATAGTCATTTTCGTCCTCCAATCATCCGCAGCTGTCTGTCTTCACAGAAAATGGTTGTGACTTTGAAAATAAGGTCAAACAGAGCACATGTTCTTATGAACCATTTTCATTGTTTTTGTGTTCCGTGTACACTCCTGAAGTGTACACGCGGTGTAATACGCTTATAACATACATGTTATTCATCTAGGGCAGGCAGTTCGAACCAGTAGCTCCGGAGGTATTGGGATCTGACATGGGGGCGTGGACAATATATATAGCTATCCAATATGGCGACGAAGAGCTTGGTCTTAACATTGTATTGATATCTTTTTTTTGTTTTTACTTAAAATGTTTGAAAGGAAGGAGAAAACTTTGTGTTGAGGGAAATGCATCGGTATTATGGGCAAATCCGGCTGAGGATGGCAGTGTTAAATTTAGAACTAACATATTTTGTTATATATTCTAAGTTTGATAAAAAATATTTAGCTTTAAAAGTTACAAGAAATGACAGTTTTATTTCTTCAATGTTGACTAAATTAAAAAATATTTATTATACGACTATGTTACATAAAATTTGTTTATTGGAAAAAATATGTGATGAGACTAAATAGACTTAAGAAATAATAACAATTGACGAGAGTACAGACTTAATAAATATTGACGAGTTTAATGTTACTTCGAAAAGATATATTTATTAAATATATGAAATAAATACATGTATAAAAATTAATAAAGTATGTTTTGTCAAATAATTCATTTTACACAAAAAAAATTTTTTTTAATATACCTTCTAAATTTACAATTATAATTTCATAAATTTCGAATCGCTTAGAATTGGTGAGGACGTATTAATTGCTCCACAAATAATTGTAAAAATATCTTCTATTAGAAGCACCAATGACACAGGCATCACTGAACTAAGAATTTTAAAAGTCTTTATACGCTGGTTAGGTCTTTCAATATGCACTCTAGCTTTATTAATTATATTTTAAAAATGGAGGTCTTATAAATTTCAAGCAGTTCACTTCACATACTTCATTTCAAAGTGTGGAAACGGAGCAACAAATTTTTGCTTGCTCTACTATCACAATCTTTCACTGCACAGTAATCAAAATTTTTTTTTGCTACTTGGTGAAAAAATTGGAACTTCCATAACGTTATTTTTAATTAACACCTGTTTTAACACTGTAAATTTATACTGTAATTAACACCTGTTAACACTGTAAGCTGCTATAAGACAAGCCAAGCCAAGCTTAGAGTATTTCTACTTTTCGGCAGCAGACGGTGCCACTCAAAATGTCAGACCCCAATACGAGGCACCTTCCCCGCTTACACTCTTCTCCCACTCTTAGACTTCATCGTTATAATGTGTAATAGTGGGAAGCTCGTACCACGAGAGCCACGCGGCGAGCGCAGCACTCACAAGTAGAAGACGCGGTCATGGAGTCTCAGATTTTCTCGAAACTTTGCATATTGGTAGATTTCGTTCTGCTGTTTATGAAAATGTAGCATTATAGTGGTCGATACTCAATAACTTTTGAGATACGTTAAGATTGATGAAGTTAGCGTTTCTTTCATATTATGTTCCTTTTCAATAAAATTTTTATATTTTGTTTCCTATAGATATTATGAGTGTATTTTTCATGTGCAAAATACAATTAATTAAAATAGATAAAATGAACAGAAAAAAAAGAAAAACATGGGAAGAAAGGAAAAAGGGATTTGAACACTGGCCTTTCCGGTAATGAATCTAGTACGTTACCATCACACCGTTTGGCACTTGACAAAAACTTCAACCAAAACTGTACTTAACGGCTTAACGGGTATAATGAAATTTAAATTGTAAATACCACAAAAATGGTTGGTATCGACGCCTATAATGCTATATTTTCATAAATAGGAGAAAGAAATCTACCAGTATGCAAACTTTCTACAAAATCTAAGATCCGATGATCGCGTCTTCTCCTTGTTAGTTAGAACGCTATACCTGCTCAGAAAGTTATCTGGAAGATCTAATATTTTGAATTTCGAGGTTTTAAAGGGTCCTTATTTGATAGAAAAAAATTTTGTAAAAAAATTTTTGATATTTAAGTTGTAAATATCTCAAAAATGATTGAGTATCGACGCCTACAATGCTATATTTTCATAAACAGGGGAACAAAATCTACCAGTATGCAAAGTTTCGACAAAATCTAAGACCCGATGACTGCGTCTTCTCCTTGTCAGTAACTCTACGAGTGTACGTAGTAGTGGGAGGAGGTTCGATGGTGGGGACTTTGCAGTTCTCGGAGGGGAATACGTTGGAACTCCTTCATCTAGGGTTTTATAAAATATAATTTATTAGCCACTTTGGGGGACAGATCTTCATGCGAACACAGTTCATGCAAGATAATGTGAGTAGACCAGCCTGGCATATGTAGCAAACGGAGCAGGTGACAGTTTGTTAAACTTACAGTGGCCCACGAAAGTATTCGAACGTTTAAATCAGAATAACTTTTTTAAAATTGGGTCAAACGATTCGACTTTTCTGGAGAGATTAAAATCATTGATTTACTGTATGACATACAAAAAAGATATTCAACAAATTGTAAATTGGTGGGAAATGAAGTGAAAATACCAAAAGTTGTATTTTACAATTTTTTTTATGTGAGCCTATATTGAAAATTTTGAAAATACGTTTTGTTGATCTGTGTTGTAAATCAGCTGTTGAAAACAAAAGCGCGTAAGGTGCATTTACATCACTAATATCCCAAATGGTTCGTTCGATTCGTTTAGCAACAAAAGAATAAGATGCCGTCTTTCAGTAAAGAAAGTAGTTCTATATCCATTAACGTTGCCGGTAAATAAATGATGCTTTAAGATTCGAAAGACAATACTACCTCGAATCTTCAGAAGAGCTGAGTAAAATAGTATTTTAAATAGTAAATAGTAAATAATCCCATTTATTTTAAAGTACATGTAGAACTCTAAATATAAAATATTTTATTTCATGTGGTAATTTTTTAAAATGGTATCTAAAAACAGTATTTTATTTTATTGATATTGAAAATATTTGTAGTTTGTCTTTATTTTCAAAATTAGAACTGGGTAAAATAATATTTTACATAGTGAATAGTAAATAATCCTATTTATTTTAAAGTATGTGTAGAACTTTAAAAATGTAATATTTTATTTGATGCGGTAATTTTTAAAAATAGTATTTGGAAATTGTATTTTATTTTAAGAATGTTGAATATATTCGTATTTTATCTTTATTTTCAATTTCAATTTTAAATATTATTGCTTAAAATAATGCTTCGCATTCAATACATTTATGACTATAAATAGTTTCCTAACGATAAGATGCAGTGTATGTTTATCAACAAACATCAGTAGGCACATGTTGTGTACTAAAGTGGTTATGCGCAGTTTCGTATGAGTACCATTTCTCCTCTGAATGATTACTAACAATAAGATAAGAAATATTAAATCACTCATAAATAATTTGGTTTCTATATCGACACAAAAATAAAATATTTTATTTTGTGTTTAAGATTGTTAAAATAGAAATATTTTATTTTGTGGTTCAGATGGTTAAAATAAAAATATTTTAGTTTGTGGTTCAAATTGTTAGAATAGAAATATTTTATTTTGTGGTTCAAATTGTTAAAATAGAAATATTTAATTTGTGGCTTAGATTGTTAAAATAAAAATATTTTATTTTTGAAATTGTATATCTTACTTAAAATACTAGTTTCTTTAAGCGAAATAAAATCTAAAATAGTAAATAGTATATGAAATATTTATTTCTCCAAATAATGCCCACCTCTGTACTTACACCACTATCATTCTAAGTCTGCCATTTCACCGAGTGAATATGAGTAAAATTGAATCGTGGATTACTGTACTAGACAAAATATCGGTGGCTCGACACGTGCGACGTGGAAAACCTTGAACATTCGCTTAGCCAAATGGCGGTGACGACTACTATCGGGGCGTCACCATATTTTTTTCGGCTTTCGTAGCTCCTCGGCTTGCTGATGCGGCAGTCCAGTGGATTCTTCGATCCGTTCTTTCTCTCGGGACACCAGCGTCCGATGTAGGCGTGCGCTAATGACTCGAATTAAACTCGTTTCGTCAAGTCGTGCACCACGGCCCGAAACTGTGTATCCTACCGGCCCGGCGACGGATGAGATGTATTACGCTCGGCATTCTTCTGTGAATCGACCTTCTCGAGAGAGTCAGCCACAAGATTTTCATTCCGTCGATGGTCTCATCCTTCTTTGCGATCGCTTTGAACTAGCGCTCGCCGCTTAACGAATTCGACGAAAATCCTATCGCGCGATGATCGATCCGCCGCGCCACGCCGCACAGTGGGACAAACCGATGAATTCTGTGTCAAAATCAAAGAATTTTCGACAGAAATGAGATAGGGCTATGAAATTTTTTTTAAATAAAAGTTGAAACTTTCCAGAATATGGAATAATTATGGAGATTGTGGTACGAACGTTTTTTAACCTTGAAAAAATTCGTTAAACTTGCACAATTTCAAGAAAATTTTTGTTTTTCCAATATCACGCGTGGAACATTTTTTTTTAACATGTTATACATCATTTCCCGTAGATTTTTTCACGCTGATTTCAAATCTGGCCTCAAAATTTGTCTCCGTCCTCAGGGTTTTTCAAAAAATCGATTTTTATGAACAAAATGATTTGATAACCCACTAGTTTGAAGTGGAAATACACTAATTGTATTCTGGTATATAAAACACATTAAAAATAAACATAATGAAGTATTTGAACTTTACAGTTACTTGCGAAGCGAGAAATACTTCAAATCTCGTGAGCGCTTGACGAATTGCTACCATTGTCGCTGGCACATAAACAAATGTTCGTACCACAATCTCCATAATTATTCGATATTCTGCAAAGTTTCAGCTTTCATTTAAAAACAATTTCATAGCTCTATCGAAAGTTCTTTGCGCGTTGAAAAGTGCGTTCTTTGCACGAAATTCCATTATTCGAAAATTATAGATGATACGAAAAAATGTTTCAAACGAAAGCTGTAGGACATAAAAAGAAGTACATGATGATTGTACTCATTTGACATTGCTGTAACCTTGACAAGCTCTGTAGAGATTACAATTGAAATTTTTAGTGTAAACCTACATTATTGATTATGTAATCTTGACGGTAAGATATTCTCAAAACACTGGAATACTTTTGTCTTTGCATAAACTATTACTGAGATAGAAGCTTTTAAAGTTGATATGGCGACATTAGCATAATGCAGCGTACATTGCGAAATTGTTCAGCTGAACTTTGCACGGTACTATTTTCCTCTTGGCCTTGCAATTTTCTTCCGTAAACAGTTAATGAAAGTACAAGATTTAAATGAATTTTCGAGTTTTCCTTTTTTGGATTGTTTGAAAACTATATAATACAAAATTCAAAATGGCGAATCCAATGTGGAATACTAATAATAATTTAATAATACGCCTGCTTGTTCAATTCACATATAATTAAAAGTTGCAGGATGTAACAGCCAAAAGTCTACATATGTACACGATGAAGGTCTAAGTTTTTATAAAAACCAAGTCTGAAAACTAACATATCTCAACATTTTTTTAAAACTCTTCTTAAAGTTTACATTATACTTTACTTTATATACCTCGTATACATATTGATTGAAAAATGCTTATATCACCATTAAATAACTAAAACATATGTGCTCACACATGTAAAAATATAAAATAAATTTGCATTTCAGTATTCTGTAAGAAGTAATTAAACTATTTAATTGGATCTCCAATTTCATAGTTCTGCACTTACAAGTAAAAGACGCGGTCATGGGGTCTCAGATTTTCTCGAAACTTTGCATATTGGTAGATTTCGTTCTGCTGTTTATGAAAATGTAGCATTATAGTGGTCGATACTCCATAACTTTTGAGATACGTTAAGATTGATGAAGTTAGCGTTTCTTTCGTATTATGTTCCTTTTCAATAAAATTTTTATATTTTGTTTCCTATAGATATTATAAGTGTATTTTTCATGTGCAAAATACAATTAATTAAAATAGATAAAGTGAACAGAAAAAAAAGAAAAAATGGAAAGGAAGGAAAAAGAGATTTAAACACTGGCCTTTCCGGTAATGAATCTAGTACGTTACCATCACACCGTTTGGCACTTGACAAAAACTTCAACCAAAACTGTACTTAACGGCTTAACGGGTATAATGAAATTTAAATTGTAAATACCACAAAAATGGTTGGTATCGACGCCTATAATGCTATATTTTCATAAATAGGAGAAAGAAATCTACCAGTATGCAAACTTTCTACAAAATCTAAGATCCGATGACCGCGTCTTCTCCTTGTTAGTTAGAACGCTATACCTGCTCGGAAAGTTATCTGGAAGATCTAATATTTTGAATTTCGAGGTTTTAAAGGGTCCTTATTTGATAGAAAAAATTTTGTTCTCATATGAAAGTAGAAAAATTGAATTTAAGCCATAAATTGCCGCTCTCGGGACCATTGTGCGATTGTGAGAAAGTTACGCACAGGTTGGTGATGTTTACTTGCAGTCTGTCCCGCCAAAGTTTACTTGCAGTAGCTCCGAAAATGGTAATATATTTGTATCAAATAATATGGATAAAAAACACATCCAAGACATCAGTAAGTTAAAACTTTACTTACCATCAATTTTCGGTAATTATATAGAAAAGGTCTGCATACTCCGATTTTGATGAAATTTTAATACATTATAGATTTCGACATTTTGAACAACTTTTTCCTTTTCCAATATCAACGACTCCGATTTCCTTGAAAAATAATGTAAAAAGAAATGAAATTATGTCCCTCTACAATTTCGTAAATCAAATTCACGTGGTTCTTTGGTTTCACAAAAAGTTAAGCAGTTTCGAGCTTCGCGCAGCAAGGTTACCGCAAAAAATGTGTTAACTTCGGAGTGGTTTACGCTACTGTCAACGTGATAAATTGTTGAAGAAATAATGCTGGCATCATAATTCTCGATAGATCGTGGTGCATTCGAGCCTCGGGCGATTCTTTTTTAAGATTGTCGAGCGCGTTAAAGTGTATATTACTTTCTTGCAGAGATGAATAAAAACTTATTCGAAGATAACGATCGGGGACTGCATGTAACTAAATGATAAAAATCATTTGAATATTTGTAATTCTTCTCTCGATTATCCTAACATTGTAAAAACATATACTATATTTTATCTCGATCAACTAAAGATTGTAAGAATATATGTTTTTCAGATTCGTTCGTTACGTAAAAAATTTTAAATATAGGATACGTTAGTTTAACTCGTTTGAAAATTAAATAATCCTTTTAATTAACGTGTTTCTAACATGCATGTCCTAATTTTTTATACTGAATGCAATGAAAAATCTCGTACGTAAAGAAAGCATTAATGTAACAATGAATATGTTTGTTTTTTTATAAGGTACTTCTACAGTAGGAAAATATTACACTGATTTAAGAAAAAGTTCAATCGTTTCCAAGCGTTGTGTAAATTTATTTGGCAATATTCACTGTCAGATACTGCATGCTCCTACTATCTTGTACCTGCCCTAGCCTGTGTCTTCTTAACAATAGGGGCCTGGCTGCTATACAAATAGCACATTGGAGCGAATCCCATCGTCGACCGAATTGTACCGATGATGGTATTTTTCCAAACTCGGGGGTTTCCCAGCTCATAAAATCCAATCATTGATGCCAGAAACAACCAGAACTGGTCGTTTTTTCCTCTCCTACTTTTCCCCTTCCACTATCCCATTCCACTACCTGAGCACACTCCAACGTTCCCCACTAACACTGTAAACTGGTCACGTGACGTGCCGCGCAACGTATCACATGTATTTAAATAATTACTGATTATTTTAATGATGTAGTTTATTTATCTTGACTTTAGAAATTAAAGGAGTCATGTGTAGATGAAAGAGGGAATGTGTGACATTAGGAAACAAATTATTATAAAATGAGTAATTAAATTATTAAAGTTAAACTTTTTATAAATTTAAATTATTAAATTATTAAAGTTAAAACCGCTTGTGAAAATATTAAGGCTGAACAGTGTAAAAGTTTAGTAGATAGTATGCCAAGACGCGTAGGAGCCGTACTGAAAGCGAAAGGAGGGTATACGAAGTATTAATATTTCATTTTTTCAAACTCAAAAAATTGATCATTATGTTAATTTCATTTAATTTTGTTTAAAAAGTCTAACATATTTAAGTTAATTCTGTATTATATGAACTACGAAAACCATGTTTGTATTATATTAAAATATTTTGTTACATATCTTATTAACATGTGTTCAATTAAATAAAAATTTAAACACTGTGGGAACATTTCATCAATTGTTTGAGTCACTGTATATTACTATTGTGACGTTTGTCAGGCGAAAAGTTAAATAAAGAATCTATGGAAACCATGTCCGGGACTACCCGCCAATTTTCAAGGAGGCAAGAACACTGGCTTTATTATATTGTTACGTCTTTGCAAAATTATTTTAAAAAATGTTTTATTTTCAATTATTATAAATCAAGAAGTTCTTAAATTTATATTCCGAAAAAAGATTTAATTAAAATTGATTGATTATGTACATTTGTTGGGATTTTATTTAAGTGTCCGGGGTTCTACCCGCTTTTCCCCGAATACTTTCTAATGACATCGATAATTTCGCGACCAGTCGAGCTGTAAAATCTTCCATCCACCTGTTTCAGTCACAGCCTATTAACTCAGTGTCTAAGCGATCGATATAAAACATTCACGAAAACGACCTCCAAGTGGCCGTTCAAAGATACAATCTGGTTCATTATCGGGTCCGTTTCGCAGCTATCGCGGATACACGACCAATCTACGGATAAAATCAGCATATTCGTGTGTTCGAGCATAAATTATGCTGAGTTTGAAGATACTGTTTAAGATTCGCTAAAGCGTCCATTTTCCTTTTGGTTTCTTTTCCAGGACTGAAGTGCCACTGTGATATTTGCACGGAAAACAATCACACGTGCGAGACCGACGGCTATTGTTTCGCCAGTACCAGCTTGGAGAACGATGTTATCACGTACGCTCGGAGGTAATGTATATGTGCATGCGTGGTGGCGCTATGAGAAAGCAATTCCACTGACAAAAATTCTCTTCGCCGTCGTATTACAGCCGAGTTTACTCTGACCATCTGATCGATCGTCTATGAACTCGCTCGCTATTCCCCCACGAACCCCAACCCTCTCTCCAGAAGTCGTAGAAATTTGTGAATCACGATAATCGCGAATTATCGAGCACCGATTAGCTAACACGTTTCGATGCGAACGAAAATTAACACGTCCGCTACCCAGTGTATTTTTGCCTATTTGTTAAAGTGTTTTATTAAATGAAACGCACCTGCTTTACGAAATATATTAACACTAGAAAGTCATGAAGTCACTGAATATTATGCACTACGACTTGAAATAGCAAAGTGTATACAATTCATTTAACTGATTTCTTCCCATACTATAACGAGCCGGACAGTGGCAAACATTTCCGGGTCTATTAGGTCGTTTCATATGAAATGTCTGATTTAACAGTAACGTTTGTCAAGCACAGCATTTTTTGTAAAGAAACTCATTGATCAAACTTTACAAGTTTACAAAGATTACAAGATTCTTGCCTGTATTACGGTAAAAATTGAATTTTTTGGTCGTTTACGTTTTTCATATAGAAGATTGTCATCTCCATTTTGTAGTCTTTTTTATCATCAACGAATAGTGTGTTGATTAATCAGCACGTTTTGACCACGCATCACATAACGCTATTGTTAATATTGGAGGTGTGCGAGAACCCGAAAATGTCGGGACGAGACTTTTTTTCGAGTTCGGGACGAGTTCTCGAAAATTCCGGAATTCTCGATTATGTCGAGATTCTCGAAAATATTCGAGATTCTCAAAAGTTTCGGGATTCTCGAAAATTTTAGGATGTTCAGTACCCGATTGCCGTTATGAGACTCGCTTCAAAGTCGATCGCGGTATGAGATTTTCGAAACCATTTCAGGCCGTTTCCGAAAACGCGTCCCATACCGGTAATCAAGTACTGAACACCCTAAAATTTTTGAAAATCCCGACACTTTCGAGAATCCCGAAACCCTCGAGAATCTCGAACATTTTCCAGAATCCCGAAATTTTCGAGAACCCAACCCGTCTCGTCTCGATGTCATCCCGACCCGTCTGGACCATCGAGATCCATACATTTTCGAGTTCTCGCACACCCCTAGTTAATATGTTTGTTTTTCAACTTAACTTTCGAAAGGAATGCATGACAACCGCATTGAGCGACGTTGAAGTAAAATTGATTTAAAAGTAAAATTAATATACATATACTAAACTGGAAGATTGTAATAGGATATCTTGATTGAGTCGGTGCATTCTAAAATCGGACATTTCATATGCAATAACTTAATATTAAATATGAAAGGTATTTATCACATTGCAATCAAAATACAATTTTATTTCTCTGTTAATAAATACAGACAAGGAACGCAATATGTGTGATGGTGGTAGCGAACGTGTTAAAGTTACAATGTTGAAAGGTGAAATTAAATTAATTTTCGGATGAATTCAACTTGATACTCTACATTCAATTTAATTCTGAATTACGCAGGATCACATTTTGCATCTGAATTTCATAGAAAAGTATACAGTACAAGTATATTTTTTAGCAACAGTAACGGTCGTTTCCAATCCTATCCGCGCGAAATGTGTTAAAGAATATAATCGTGCTTCGATTGCGTCAAAGTATGTACTTTGAAATGTCGTGCAGCCAATTATGTAATAAAGTTGTTATGGATAATGTTACGTCGTTTAGATTAAACGATGAGTGCTAATCTTCATGCACACGAAGCTAACAAGGCAAGTCAGGGAACCCGGAAATTCAAACCATTACAAAACTTTCCGTGCAAATAGAATAATACATTTGTAACAGTAATCAATTTTTCATTTTTGTCGTGATACAGTTTTAAGGATTGAAATCACCAAAACGCAATTCTGTGGATTAGAATGGAAATGACTCGAGAATCATGCATTTTTCATAAATGATTCTGTGCTATTTTTATGTAAAACTTCTTCTTGATATTTTCTTTTTCTGTTTTCAAGTTATTTAAAAAAAAAAACTGCATTCCTTTTACAGGGAAATTTCTTCTCCTCTAAGACTGTACTACGTCGCGAACAATAAATTTCTGTTACGAATAAATTACTTTAATTGCAAAGTCATTTTTCATAATTTTCTGAATTTCGAAATTCTCTAACTTCCGGAGAAAACGTTGTTTCGAATGCTATCGTGTTGGCTGAAGAAGCATTCGTCGCGTCATGATTATTCTAAGGGAACAAGAAAACGGTGGACTAATATATACGACAAAAACATGGTGCTATCGTTTAATTATCCGGTCGAATCGATCGGTAGACGTCGCGGTGATAAAAACGAGTGAACTGCGGAATTTTGTTTCTAGTTTCTAGTATCTAGGTTGAACGGGCCGCATAAAAAATAGATAGATACATGTTATCGTTCTTACATAATCCCTGTATTGTTTTCAGTCGTGATCGCTTTATCGGGACAAATTCGTCGATTTCGAGGCTAGCCGTTCGAGAGTACCCATTTCACAATTTTCCTATTATAGGAAGAAATAGTATTGGATCGCACATTTGATGTTCCTGTATTCTAATAGTTTGGCTAATTTGTGCGCTTGAGTGGCTCGAAAATAACATTATTTAGCATTGAGTTGAAGAAAATATTATTTCAGAAAATAATGTTAATACTTTGTTGTTTGAGCAACCATTCAGTAATCTAATTGGGTAATATTGTTATTAGAGACTTATTGAAGGAATCCTTTCGAATGATTGATTATTGATTACACTGGATTAATGAGTAAGTGCTGTCATCGTCTTCGAATTATCGCGTCTTTATTTTCAAGTGTAGAAGAGCTATAAAGGTATCCAGTTAATATTTTAATACATTATCAGAAGTTCTCAAACATACAGGGTGGATGAAAATTATATCTCACGACTACTACAGCGGGCTTCTATACCTTTGAATCGGTGGAGATCTGTTAAGAAAATAGGCCGGAAATTTGTCATTCACCATTTTTTCAAGGTCAACATTTTTTTTATTGCATCGTTTGTACTCGTCACAAGGAACAAAAGTCTCAAAAACACGATGGGTCTCAAGTCAACCATTCTCTTGAAAAACGCCTTTAAAGTTTCATAAACTATTTTCTTCCACATGTCTATAGGATGTCCCATGATGGTATACGTGTGGACGGCGTAATTCTATATGAGAAAATAAGTTTAAAGTATAGAATAATTTTTTTCGTCTAACACCTCGTTTTAGAGAAATTAGAGTTTGAAAATTCGGCGAACGCGCTTGATATTGAACATGAATCGTCTGACATGTCTGTTCATGACCTACATGTGTCAAATGAAGAAAAGTTATTCTATATTTTAGACTTATTTTCTCATGTAGAATCACGTCCTCCACGTTTGCCATCTTGGAACAGCCTGTAGACAGGTGGAATAAAATAGTTTACGAAACTTGACTTGAGACCATCGTGTCTTTGAGACTTTTGTTTCTTGCGACGAGTAGGCAAAATCGAAGGGTCCTAATAACATTTTATGTTTAGGAATTTTTCAGCTTTTTGAGATGTAATTAAGTTATTTACTATACAATGCAATACAAAAAATTTGACCTTAAAAAAAGGGTCTAGGACAAATTTTCGCACCATTTTTTTAACAGATCTCCACCGATCCAGAGGTATAGAAACCTGCTATGGTAATCGTAACATATAATTTTTATACACCCTGTACAATTTTCACAACGAATTTTAAATATACATTGTAAGCATAGAGTACCGATATTTAATGTTCATATAAACTATACTTGTTCATAATTTTCGTCTTCCAATATTTTATTAACCAGTTAACTGTTTCGACCGCTTCGTCAAACACAGAGTATGTGTAATGTGAAATTAGGTTGTAATAAAATGACTTTAATTTTTTTATTTCATTACTCAAATTTATTTATTTACTTAAATTAACATGAATATTTTGCATATGAACGAAAAAATACATGAAAAATCAATTTCTTATTTTAATTTACTGTTGGAGAATGGTATTGAGTAAAGCATGGTACAATGCATAGCGGAACTTCGCAAGTTGAACACCAATATTGCGATTCTTTCCGAATATTATTTTTAAAACAATGTGCACACCTTGTAGGATTAGCTTTTGAAGTTGAGGGTATATAATTCGGGACAACGATACATTTACGAAAAATAATTCATACTATATGCGATTTTTTTATATTAATTATTTATAAACTTTTATTTGTTCCTTTTATTTCGACGGGCCTCAAAACATTTCAAACATCTTGAAGTTCACGAATATATTTTAGTTTTCACTAAAACTGCAATTTAAACTGCAAATTGTCACTACTCATTACTCATGACGAATATACTCGTCATAGCACAACATTTTGCACTTTTTTCATGACGAGTATACTCGTCAAAAACAGTTAACTGGTTAAAAGAAATAAACATTTATTCACTTCCAATTTTTTAAACGTTACCAGAACAATGTTGCTACAACACTGGATCTTTTCCAAGGACTCTAAAATGTTTTCTCGTTCCAACACAATTGTGTTTCAATCACAATAATGTTTACTATAATATAAAATAATGAAAATAATATCTCACGTAATTTTGGGTAAACGAAGGCTCCAACAATTTGCATGTTCGATTGACAGTGTACAGAAAAAAGAACTTCGAAATATTTTAACATTAAACCTTCCGAACATTAAATATCGCTGGTGTGTGTTATTTTATAAGAATAACAAGAGTGAATCTATTTAGATTTTTTATCATTTTTATTGTAATCTATGCTTGAATTGAGAAGTGTATTGAATCATTTTCTCTGAAAAAATCTTTATAATTACAATTTCAGTTTATATCGGAACGAAATGCTTATTTTCTTTAGGATCAAACAGATATTTCATTTAAAAATAATTTGATAATCTCGAAATCTCGCGTAAAACATTATTGGAAGAAAATTCTCCCCTATCGTTGAATGTAACCTTTAAAATAATGTAACGTAACAATTTTTGCGCAAAATCGGAAACAATGGAGACGGTTTAGTTAGTTTCCTTACTCGTTCCACTGTGCGCCTGTGGGTTTAGTGTTAAATCGATAATCAATTTTCGCATCATCCTGAAAATTCGAAGATTCGACGGTATTTTGCAGAGAGGTTTAACTCTCAGGCTATAGTGTTTTCGAGCCACTGTGTATCTACACTGGCCAAATATTTCGAGTACTCGGACACCGGTAATTCCCGCCGCTTCGATCGCGTTCACCGTGAAAGGAAGTTGAACAGTCACGTTCTGTTACCGATCGATTTCCCCGTTGTAGTTTCTAGGAACGTTTAGCCGCCTTTTTTCCAGTTGGCCCTGCGGGGCATGATTAGCGCTTGGTTCGGGAGTTTCAACGGAAACGAATTATTGTTGTCGGCTTGTAGTCGCGTTGGTAACGCTTCGCGATACCGAGTTTTCAGATTTCGCAGCTGCGAACGGCAAATCGGACATTTTTCGGGAATCGGAAAATCATCTTAGCCCTTCTGATTCGTATCCAGTATTCCTTTATTCTTTTCATTCATTTTTTTACTTCCCCTTTTGTTAATCGCGTGGGGGTAGCCAAAAATACGAATAGTCGCGGAAGCTTCTCGAAAATTTCAAACACACCTTCTTCCTGCATTACTTCCGCTCTGTAATCTTGGAAATATTGTTATTTCTCAACTGCGGTTGTGGTTAATTAATTGTTTTCTCGTTTCACAGCAGATATCGATCGAATTGATCGGAACTTTGATAGTTGTGATTCTTGTGCTCGGTACCAGAGAGCAAATTGAATTTAATATTTCTCATTCACGGAGAAGTTATGCTCTCGGTGTTGCCATCAAGCGAAATATTATTGCTTCTTGAAAATTGTTCTAACAAATATTATTTCAAGGTGCTTGAAATACAAAATATCTATGAATTTTGTTCGTCCCGTTACAAATATCTTTGATGAGCTCATTTTTATACGGGAAAATAAAATCCCGTTGTAAACATTCAAGAAATTAATGTACAGGGTGAGGCATATAAAACAGGACACCCCGAATAACTCGCTTGTTTTTGGAGATAGAAGAATATGCCTCAGACCAAACTTATTTGTTATCGAAGGGCTCATAATCTGATGCTACTAGTTTTTTGATAGGTGGAGGCATCAAGGAGATATGAATGCCAACTCTGCTTTTTTAAATGGAACTTTTTTTACTTACATTTTGATGGAGTATTGCAAGACGAATACAATGACCTATTATTAAGGTCATTCAAGGTTATTCAAGGTCAACTGCAAGAGAAATTAGATTGTCTCAAAGCACTCTTTGAACATTTCGACGATTTAGGTGCAACATGCTATTTATGTACTCACTGCTAGTATAAGTGTTTAAATTGGGTAACCTTGATTGACCTTGACTGACCTTGAATGACCTTAATAATAGGTCATTGTATTCCTAAAAAAGTTCCATTTAAAAAAGCAGAGTGACCTTCATATCTCTGTGATGCCTCCATCTATCAAAAAACTAGTAGCATCAGATTATGAGCCCTTCGATACCAAATAAGTTTGGTCTGAGGCATTTTTTTCTATCTCCAAAAACAAGCGAATTATTCAGGTTTCCTGTTTTAAATGCCTCACCCTGTATATTTAGTATACCGTGTCAAAGAAGTTGTTTATAAAATATTCATTTTTATATTTGTGCCGGTAATTATGGAAGTGGGCTAAGCCATATACTTATTCTTGATACATCGGCTGGATGTCTTTGTATTTCCCCTCCGTGACTGGCCTGATGTCGGAATATAATGGAAACAATGGAACTAATCCCTTCTTAGACGAAAGATCTAAAATGCGGAATGTCACGTTATCATCTTCAGCAACCAAAATTGTATATTTTAATATTATGTTATTGTAAATCATTATCCAGTAAATTAACATCAATTATGAATTCTTACATAAAATTTACATACCTGAACCGTAGAAACACGTAGAAAACAAATGACAGACCACTATCAAACTAACTCAGCGTAACATGAAATTGGTTGAACCCGATGACGACTGACTTTAATTACAACACAATTTATGGACATTTTAAAAGATTTCCATAATATAGTGAAATCAATCGATACAATATTAGGTCGTTGCATATGAAATGTCCGATTGTTAACAGTAACATTAAGCAAACATAATTTTCTTCGAAATAAACTTATGGATCAAAGTAAGCATCAATCTAATCAACGTATTCTGTTAATGAATTGTAAGATTCTTGATTGTATTAAGATAAATCACACACAATCTTAAATCACCACAACCTAGCACAACTTAGCACAATTGAGAAAATTGAAAAAAACGATAAGTGGGGGGCTACTAAAAAAAAAACGTTTTTCTCAACTGTTAGTCTTATTGTTTATATTATTCTTATAATATTCGAGAACAATGTAGCACAAACTTAGCACAACTCAGCACAACTGTTTAAATTATTTATTTCAACAAGTGGGTGGCTAACTTCTAGGAGGCATTAAGATAGTATTGTATTAAGTTCTCATCTCCGTTTTGTAGTCTTCTTTACCGTCGACGACGGGGAGATAGGGCATTGATGAATCGACTAATTTTGACCAAACATTACATGAGGCTATCGTTAAAATGTTATTTTTCCACTCATATAAAATGAATACTCGACGATCACATTGATTGACATTGAAATAATCTTTATTCAAAAGTAAAATTGGACACCGAAGTAAAAATTGAAGATGAGACTATAAGATCAGCTTTGTAACATACCTTAAAACGATGTATAATAACCTCATAGATTGTAATAGTATTTCTTGATCAAAGCGCTACGTAACATTTGCATTCGAGAATGGGACATTTCATATGCAACAACCTAAAACAAAGTAAGAGAAAAGTTAAATTTTTTTAGAATTATAAAAGACCATTTTCATAATTACCAGCACATTTGGGGTCCTGGATCACTGTATCGTCTAAATAAATTATCAGTTTCAAGCGAAAAATTCTTGAAGCTTCTCTGACCTGGTCAGGAAATCAAAATTCAATGATTTACTCTACGGTAGGTAGCCAATGACGTAAATCTGCGGTTTTGAAATCGAATAAAATCGACCGAGACGATACACGAATGCCTGAGGTCGCAGACGTGCGGACAGGGCTTAAATGTTTAATGCCCCAGACAGATAATTCGGATAATTCAACCGGAGATCGTATCGAAAATAGCATGGCCGAGATTATTGATTGGTCGAGACGTGAAAGCGGCACGAGACAATTTCCTGCGATCGAGTGATCGCGAGGAGACGCGCGAGTTCAACCGTGTATCCCGAGAATTCTCGTTAGTTCTCGCTTATTTCCTTGGGTGGGTATTCTAGTTTACGAGCTTCAACAAATCTTCCTACATTTTCTTAAGGCGGGTTGGTTATGTAACGGCAGTGGAAACAGGTGACTTTAACATATTTTTGTTTAGAATAATTATTGGATACAGGATGGACCACAAAGCGTGATCAGCTTAAGATCGAAAGTTTTTTAGCTAAAATAGCGGGGTTTACGGAGAGTTTTAAGATCACTATACGAAATTTGTTATCAACTCTGTTTTTCCAGAGTTATCAAGGTCACCTTCAGTTTTTTTTATTAGTAAACCCACAATTTTTTTACACCCATCTTTTAGGAGATACTGAGATGAATTCGGCAAGCACCATAAAAAGTATTTCTTTATCTAAGCCAAAGAAACATTAAAAAAATATCATTTACCTTAATTGAATCGATGCTCAAAATGGTGTCCACTAGCAGCAATACACTCGCGTAAACAGTTAAGAAATTACTGTTTAGTTCTTTCTATGAAGTTTGCATTGATGGTTAAGCATTAAGCATGCATCTATAATTCTCTGTTGCATATCTTCCGGCGTTGTTGGAGGTTCTGTATAAACTTTTTCCTTCCACAACCCCATAAAATGAAATAATGGAGTAAGATTGGGAGAGCGAGCTGGCCAATTGACTACACTGCCACGACCGATCCAAGGAAATTTCCTATCGAGTACTAGACCTCCTGCCATTACATAATGTGCTAAGCAACCGTCATGTTGATATCACATCTTATCACGATACAATAGCGGTACTTCATCGAAAAGAAATTGTAATTTATTTTTAAGGAATGCAGCGTATTTTTGGCTGTTCAGTGTACCGGCAATAAAGTAAGGTCCAATTATCCAGTTCCCGACCATAACGCACCACAGACACTAACGCTCCATGGACGTTGTCTTTCCACTTACTGCAAGTTTCTGTTTACTGGACCATGATTCGTAAATGTCGATTCGTCCGTAAACAATACTTTATCAAAAAATGAAGCATCAATCACTACACGATCATGAAAATCATTTACTATGAAGTTCTTCATGTAGTCACACATGAAAAGGATGCAAACGGTTACAATGGAGAATATACAGGGTGTTTTGTCTAAAACAGGACACCTAAATATCTCCTCTACCTCTGAAAATACAAAAAATGTTTCTAACGTAATCTAAATGGTTTCAAAAGACGAATCAGATGGAAGAATCGTTTTTTATAAATTGTAATTTTTTAATCGTTTTTTCAAGGTCACTCGTGTTTTTTTTACATATATACACACATTTTTTGTTGTTGTATGTTATATCAAACATTATTGTTCATTCATCCATGTTTAATAGCACGACCTTGAAGTGACCGTGAACTCTAAAATTTGCTAATCATTGCAGAACTTACTTTCAGCGACATTTCAGATTTCAACGGTAACAGAAATTCGACCATGAACTTGAACTTGTAAATAATCACATTTATTACTGCAACAAATGTTCGAAATGATGACCTTCCGTAGTGATACATTTCGTGAGGCGAAAAACTACAGATTGTACAGCTCTTTCGATGATTTCAGGTTTCATATCAGCACATGTAGCAATTATTCGTTCCTTCATATTTTCTGGCGTCGTGGGCTGCTCGCGAACGAGCTGGCCATGGTACAGGTTCATTGCGTCCAATCCAACGATTTGGGAATTTTTTCCCATATTGCAACACGAGTCCTCAACGAAAAATCTGTTACCGTTGAAATCTGAAATGTCGCTGAAAGTAAGTTCTGCATTAATTAGCATATTTTAGAGTTCACGGTCATTTCAAGGTCGTGCTATTAAACATGGATGAATGCACAATAATGTTTGCTATAACATGCAACAACAAAAGATGTGTGTACATATGTAAAAAAACACGAGTGACCTTGAAAAAACGATTAAAAAATTACAATTTATAAAAAACGATTCTTCCATCTGATTCGTCTTTTGAAACCATTTAGATTACGTTAGAAACATATAGAACAGTTGATTTAGACATACTACGATCAGATGCAATTGGCTGGGCACTAATTTGCGGGTTGTTTACCACTGTAGCTGAAACAGTACGTGCGTTTGCATAATTTGTTTTACTTTTTGGATAAACTTTTTTTCGCGGATTGAAGCTTTAATTATTCGTTTAAATATACAACGTGAAGGATGAGGCTTATTAGAAAATCGTTCAGCGTATAATTTCTGAGCCTTGTCCAATCTTTTCGTCGGTACTGCAAATCATCATGGATCGCAGCGCACGTACACGCAACTCACGAAAGATTACGGACAATTCACGTTCGATAGCATTAAATGTGTTCCAAGATACAGAACGAAATGTTTACAAACAATACGCGAGAGATCAAGTCAATAATGATTAATACTGCAATTCCTGTTTAATAGAATCTTGCAAAATTCTATGAACTAAGAGTTTTCTTCAGTCTTCTTACAAGGAGAAGACGCGGTCATCGGGTCTTAGATTTTGTCAAAATTTTGCATACTGGTAGATTTCGTTCTCCTGTTTATGAAAAAATAAAAATAAATTTTTAAAAATACCACGTTTTTAAAACGGTCTAAAAAGTATAAAATAATTTGAAAATAAAAACAAAAATTTGAAATTGTGAATATTGATTAGCTGTGAAAATACTTGTAAGATTTAAAACGAAAAACGTGGGGCGCAAGATAATACTAAGGAGTGTAGGAAGTAGCAGCCGTTGAGAACACTCACACAACAGTTTATATCATTTGCGGAGCAATAAAATTTGTAGTGATTTAGGTGAACTATTCATGCATCAATTATTTATTGCATGCGCCCCATGTTTTTCGTTTTAAATCTTACAAGTATTTTCGCAGCTATCCAAAATTCACAATTTCCAATTTTTGTTTTTATTTTCAAATTATTTTATCCTTTTTAGACCGTTTTAAAAACGTGGTATTTTTAAAAATTTATTTTTATTTAAATAATTATTTTCTGCTTTTTAATCTTGTGTGTGAAATTTTTCAATCGATTTTTTTTGTAGACATTATTTCTGACACTTTCAAACACAGATTTTTGTTAACTTCTAATCTCGTATACGATATTATTATTACCTATATCATACATGCTCCCCAACGTCAAAAGGCTTCCTCTCCTACTTCTTGCACGTATATTTCAATCGATTTTAAACATTTTGATGAAATTATAACAGAAAGGTGTAACGGTTCTTTCACTTGGTAAACAAAGCGATGATGTTCTACCGATCGTCTACTGATCATATACTGAGCTCCGTCGGAGCGAAGTGAGTTCGTGGAGTGGGGACGAGTCAGAGTGCGTACGCATAGTAAAGTAGAGAGCGTTGTCGCGCGGAGTGGGGATCGCTGAACGCGATGACCGCGGTGTAACGGTAATAACGGTAAAAATATTTAATTGTTATTTCTCTTAAACGGATAGACTTTTTAAAAAATTTTTTTTTGAATACTGCATTGTCATCCAGTTCTGAGCTACGTTTACAATTTCAAGTCTCTAGCTCATCGGGAAGTTAGTTTAAAATCAATTGCAAGATTTGTACCGAACAAACAAACATACAAACAAACAAACAAGAAAGCGAGCTAATAAAAATGTGGTAATATAGCATTATAGGCGTCGATACTCAATCATTTTTGAGATATTTAGAACTTAAATATCTTTATACCCGTTAAGCCGTTAAGTACAGTTTTGGTTGAAGTTTGTGATGGTAGCGTACTACTAGATTCATTACCGGGAAGACCAGTGTTCAAATCCCTTTTTCCTTTTTTCCATTTTTCTTTTTTTTCTGTTCAGTTTATCCATTTTAATTAATTGTATTTTGCACATGAAAAATATACTCATAATATCTATAGGAAACAAAATATAAAAATTTTATTGAAAAGGAACATAATATGAAAGAAACGCTAACTTCATCAATCTTAACGTATCTCAAAAGTTATTGAGTATCGAGCACTATAATGCTACATTTTCATAAACAGGAGAACGAAATCTACCAATATGCAAAGTTTCGAGAAAATCTGAGACCCCATGACCGTGTCTTCCACTTGTGAGTGCCGCGGTCGCCACGTGGCTCTCGTGGTGGGAGCTTCCCACTATTATACATAATAACGATGAAGTCTAAGAGTGGGAGAAGAATCTAAGCGGGGAAGGTGCCTCGTATAGCTCCGGAGCTAATTGGTTCGAACTGCCTGCCCTAGATGAATAACATGTATAAGCGCATTACACCGCGTGTACACTTCCGGAGTGTACACGGAACACAAAAACAATGAAAATGGTTCATAAGAACATGTGTTCTGTTTGATCTTATTTTCAAAGTCACAACCATTTTCTGTGAAGACAGACAGCTTCTGATGATTGGAGGACGAAAATTACTATAAAGTTAAGAATAAGGTAAAATAGAAGACGTGTTTATATGAACTTTTTTCATTCTTTTTGCGTTTCCCTGTACACTTCCGAAATGGATCCCAAATGTTGTATTACATTCTGTACAAGAAATAGAATTAGAATAGAATAGAAATAGAAAAATGTTTGTTATGATGCTTGCTGAATCCATTTCAGTATCCCCTAAAAGATGAGTGGAAAAAGATATAGGTTTACTTATAAAAAACTGAAGGTGAGTTTGATAACTCTGGGAAAGAAGGTTTGACAAAAAATTTGGTACAATCATCTTAAACCTCTCCTTAAACCATGTTGTTTTAGCTAAAAAGAACTTCCGATCGAACCGCTAACAGCAGAATAATCTAAGCTGGTCACGCTTCGTGGTCCACCCTGTGTATGACACTAGGCCTTTTTGGGATGTAAACAAATAGGCTTGAAGTACAAGTGTTTTTTCTTTAATTCGGTTCTTCTTATCATTTATTGTATAATATGTTCGGGCAGCGAACGAAATAAATAGTTTGTTTCATTCACTGGTTAAATAAAAATAACTGCATATTTAATATATGTAACATAATACGATAGAGTGTACACACGTGTTACACGTTCTCAATCGATATCCGCCATAATCGCAAATGACAATTCATTTTTTCCATTTCACGCAACTAGATTTTAAATACTAAATTTAAATACTCAATTTTCATATACAATTTACTTACATTTTCGTCTCACTCATTATGTTTCTCTATCTCATTCTCACCACACATATCCACACGTTCATCCTCCTTTTATTGAATACATATTTACAATAATTTACAATAAAACATCATTTACAATCAAACATCATATACCATAAAAGCAATAATTCTCATGCTTGATTTACGTCGCCTTAACAATAAAATAATAATTTTCATGCATAATCTATTTCACGAAAAGGAAAAATTACTTTAACTATGCTTAAACACGTTGACGCTCACCCTAAAAGCGGTGATGGACGACAAAAGCAACTTTATTTGTTGTTAATTATTTGGTTCTTGGGGAGTTCGTTGAGCTAACAGAATAAAATTATTATTTTTTCTAACAAATATTCCTAAAAATTGGCGGACGTCTATAACCGTCATTTGGATCTAGAATCCCAAGCGTTGGACGTCTATAGACAGCATTTACGTCAACGTGTTAATAAACGAATAATTTACATACTATAATTAATTTGCATACATTGCACACACATTACGTACTCATTACCTACTTACACACACACATTACCTACTGACCCCCCTTGTTTTTATTGTTAACCTCCAACTTTTTCTTCACATTCTTCATTATACTTATTCCACTCATAATACACAAGACTTTTTAACACCTTCGGTAGTGTAGGCATTGTGGGCTTGCAGTGGTGCGTCTATCACGGTGATCGAAGAATATGAAAAGTTGAAAAAGTCTTACTGTTTTTATAAACTTTAGGTTTCAATTCCGTAAACAAAATATGTAAAGTAATGAATGAGCTTCGTCCGAAATTAATTACTTCATTGGGTTTTTTAGTTATCATGCACGCCAGTTTAAAAAACATAGCTTCGAGAAATATGCGTATATATTATAATATACATTGAAATAAATTGAACTAAAATTGAACTAGAATTGAACTAAAAAAATAGCATTTGTATTTCAAGACGTTATGTCAACATCCTAAAAAGGCCTAGTTCCATATATTCGATAGTTATTCGAAACAAATTTTTTGAAAATCACCTGTTTTCACTGCCGTTACACGAAAAGCTCCCTTTAAAGCAGGGCTTCGGAGTCGGAGTTATGGAGTCTGCGTCGGAGTTAGGGAGTAATTGCTGATCACTGGAGTCGAAGCCGGAGTATGAAAAAGCTATACATACAGTGGCCCATAAAAGTGTTCGTACGCCCTTTATATCAGAAAAACTTTCTTAGAATTTGACCAAACTACTTGACTTTTTTTGAGCAATTAGAAGCATTGATGTACTTTTAATATGTGCAAAAAGGATTTTGAAGAAATTGCAATTACTAGGAATTACATGAAAAAATAAAAATGGCACTTTTTAAAACTTTATTATTTCAGCCCGTAATGAAAATTCAAAATATGCGGTTTGTAGATCTATGTTACTTACACATATGCTGGAAATTTCATCGACATCAGTTAACGAACATACGAACTACAAGCGGTTGAAAGTGGTGACAATCGCAGTTTTTCACAACTTTTGGTCAGTTTTCGCTTAAAATCCATAGTTTCTTACATCTTTCGATGCACGTTGTTTTTTTCTGCGTCAAACGATTTCGATGAAATTTTCAGCATATGTGTAAGTAACATAGATCTACAAACCGCATATTTTGAATTTTCATTATGGACTAAAATAAAGAAGTTTTAAAAAGTACCATTTTTATTTCTTCGTGTAATTCCTACTAATTGCAATTATTTCAAAATCTTTTTTGCACGTGATTTACTAAATTAATGCTTCTAATTGCTCAAAAAATGTTAAGCGGTTTGGTCAAATTTTAAGAAAGTTATTCTGATTTAAAGGGCGTACGAACACTTTTGTGGGCCACTGTATATCGACTCCTGGAGTCGGAGTCAGACTCGGAAAAAAGTATATCGACTCCGACTCCAACTCTGGCTCTTTTGTTTATAAATCATTGAAAGCAACGCGTGTCTCTATGAAATATTAGAGATTATATTAATTTTTGAAAATGGAAACATTATCGTTAGTATTTCTCAAATTTGGAGTTCGGAGTAACAATTCGGAGTTATTAATTTTGTCTATTGTCTCCGCAGCTCTGCTTTAAAGGACTCAGTCGTGTTAAGGGGAAAACATATTTCTAGTATTTTTACAGGGTGATAGGTAACTGGTGGTACAACCGAAAAGGGGATAATTTCACACAAAAAGAATCAGTCGAAAATGTATAATTAAATTTTTTACACCGGTGTTTGCTTTCGAGAAAATAAGCATTTGTAAGTATAACCGGTAAGCTATGAACATACTCATCAGCCGATTTCTATTCAATCGCACGCATGTTCGAAAACAAAGTCTTCTTTGAAACAAATCTATTCTATTATACATTTTCAACTTATATTTTGTTGTAGAATCAGTTTTACCCCCAATTACTGTTCACTCTGTATACTCTCTAAAAATTCATATAAGTATGTTCTTATCTTTGCTTCTATTTCCTCCAATATTTTGTCGTACCGATACTGCCTTAATTTTAACATAAAAGAAACGTTATAGCTCAACGTTAGCTTCGACGTTATAGCTCATGAAAACTTTCAATACGAAATAAGCAGAACTGCTTTTATCATTTGCTGAAAAGTTCATAGATATTATTGGAACAAAGAAGCGTACGCAAAAAGTCTAGTAATAAAAAGCTTTGTTATTTTATGATACAAAAACTGCAATGTTGGCTTAACCCTTCCGACCCAAGGTTCTCCTGTTTGGATTTCTTTTAGAAATTGATTCTACCTATTTGAGGTGAGTGTGTGCCGAACCTGAAACTCGTATCTTAATTTTAAACACAAGAGTTACTTTATACTATAAATGGAAATGGTACAATACATATTCTGAAGAGAATTATTGAACTGCCTGTGTAAGAAGTAAAATTTCCGTCTCTGTGGAGCTGCACTACATATATTGCCTAAATAGAAATGATCTTGCACGTATCTATGTTAATTATTGACATAATTATTAATCGTGGACAGTAGTAAATATATAGTCGAATAATCTAAAAGAATACACAATAGTGCATAGATGAGACAACATATTTTCCTACAGATGCTCAGGAATATTACTGGAACATATTATACATATTATGTGCAGAGCCGAGTAAAATTTTCGGCAAAAAATATTTCAAATACTATTTTAAATAGTCGTTCTTCCACAATTCAAATAAAATACTATTTTAAATAAACAGTAAAGTTTCTGCAAATAAAATATCTTTATGTTGATAATGTAAAACAAAATAGAATATTTTTTTTTAGAAATCTTAAACATAACATAAAATATTTACAGTTTGCGTTTAGCAGTATTTAAAATATTTCTTGACTGTGAAAATAGATTGACGAAACAGGCAATATTAAAATACAAGAAGCCATTAATATTTTCGAAGTCTATTTTCTCGAAAACGCAGTGTCAAATGAGAAAAATTTATTCGATATATTCGATTCATTTTCTCCTGTAGAATCACCCCCTCAAATTAACTGTACTCTATTTTGAGAATCCTCCGTATGAAATACTATTTTAAAAACTTTTTCCAACAAATAAAATATTTTATCTTTAAAAGTGCACGTATGATTTCAAATAAGATAATCTATTTACTATTTACTATTTCAAATAGTATTTTACCCAGCTCTGCATATGTGTTCCATCAGGGCCGAAAAGGTTAAATTACCGTGCTCTAGACTAGAATACAACATTAAGCAGAATTTCGAGTGCACAATTGAGAACGCGGGTGATCCGACTGTGCATCCCGCGATACCACGAATCCATAAAAAAGATGAAATGATGTTGTGAAAGGTGTTTCAACCGAAGCAACTGGCTACCACCAGAAGTGCCGTTGTCCTGCAACGGTAAGCCGGGTATCTATCGGTCCAGGATCTGCTGCGACAACACAGACTTCTGCAACCGGAACTTATTTCCGGCCTTACTGTCACCCGACTCGCCTAAATTGTCTTCAGGTATTCTTTAAGCCGTCGAGCGCCGGAGCGACTCGTTCGGTCGCGTCTACACCCTACCGGCAAGAACGAGCGAGCAACAAAACGGCGAACAATCGCGAATAAATGCTGCGAACAAATATTGAATACGATCAAACGCAGACGGACGTTCTCCCGTTGTTTGTTCATAAAGCGCGAACACTCGGCCGCGCGTTTGTCCCCGTTTGTAGATCTGAACAAATTGAATCTTCGCGCATTCAAACGTTGACAAATTGGATCTCGCCTACTTGAACGCATTCCTTTGTGCTCGATCGCACTCCCCTATGTTCGCTCGGACTCGGTCATGCTCGTCCTTTAAGCCGGGTCCACACGATCTTGACTTTTGGCGAACTTCGCTGTCCCGGCGAGAATGAGCGCCGCATAATTTGAGGCGGTGGCTTTTCCGATTATGCCACTTCCAGCAGCTTGCCAAGCCGCGTGGCAAAGTGTCACAACAAAGCCAAAACAGATAGAACACGGGCTTTACACGTTGAGTGCCAATCCAGCAACCTCAAAAATTCCATAAAATCTTAATTTACTAAATTAAGTAAATCTTTGAATTAAAAGATTTATTTAATGGAATCAAAATTGAAAAGGTTAAATGTATGACACTGAGTAGTTTCAACCTTCTTGCATTTTCTGGATATTAATCAAATTTGGGAGAATGAATATATAAACGTAAATATTCATTTTGAAATCTGAATAAATAATTCCTTCAGCCATATATGGGTGACATGGCAGCAAACGGCCATGGCTTCTGGCGTGCAGTTTTGCCATATGGTCCCGGTGCTACGATAGGAACACGTGTCTCGCGGCTTAGGTCAGTAGCTTATCAGACCACGTGGCTCCTCCAGTAGGCTCTCAAGCTGTAAAGCAAAGGCCAAGGTAGCGAAGACGCGTCTTTAAGCTGTATCACCACTATCTTGTCTTTCAGCCTGGAGTTGCACCGTTTGTATCTGCTATTTCAGCGAAGACACGTGTCCTGCGGCCGAGGCAAGCTCCTGACAGTTTCTTCGTCGACACACGGAGGTCCACAACGGCCATTTAGCCGTTTGAGAATGTTAATTACACGCAAGAACAAATTCAGCCGAATCGATGTAAAGGAAAATTGCTTTTAACAGACACATCATTTTTATTCATACAGAAAAGTCAGTTTGTTTCGTTTGACAATGAGTTGTCACTAGACTGAGGATTTTGTGCATTTATTATATATAATCGATCCAGTGAGAAAGAAGAAGTTGTTAGAACAATTAAATATGTTGTTGCATTATAATCGGCTTATCAAATTTATTGGAAGACGAAATACATTTTCATCTAACTACTATTTCGTACGATCGACTTAAATAATTTTAATTCTGCATAAAAATCCGCAGTCTAGATATCAGTCATTAGTAATGTGTTTTTCTGAAATATATTTCGAATTTAACACTAAACCTACCACAGCCGGTCAAATGACCGGTTTCAGATATTTTATTCTACAATTGTCGAAGTTATGAAGATGCCTTCATAGGAGTTGACTCAATAGATTTCTTTATTCAGTCAGATATTGTTATAAAAATCGCACAAAATTTGAATAAATCAAATCTTATTATTTTTATAAGACAATACAAACTAGTCAATTTTAATGCTCGGTAGGTTTAGTGTTAAAAGAATTGGTTTTCGGAGCCTCATCAATCATAATAACAATCATTTCGATGATAATTCAATACGGTTAAAAATAGGAGTACCAGTTGAATAACACAGTAACTACTTGAAGTTTCTTGTTATATACATATTTTACTTTATATTGTATCGTGACTACATTAAATTATCAGCACTAATGACAAAGATTTACACATTCTTAATGATATGGGAACTTTTAAAAGCAATACCTATACCGATTCTGAACTGCCATAACTTCATTCGGGACCATTGTGCGAAAGTGAAGCGACGAAAGTCAAGATGGAAGAGACGCGACTTCAGGTGTAGACGCGATTTTAACCAGTCGGAAGTGTTGTTTTTCCTAATCTAGACATTAATATTTTGTTTCTAACCGTGTACTTGTTGGCCAGAGATTTCGAGAGGCCGTAACATTCGCAGATTGTAGGCGTGTGGGTGGCAACACACTAATCGGCTGCCGGCCCGGTCGGAAGGCATGCGCAGTATATTCCCGTGCCGCGAGTTTTCTAAATCGATGCGGGCAGAAATTGCAAAATGATTCACGTAATGCTTGTTTTGGGTGTGGTTTATTCAGCCGGTGAAAATACCGCATCGCGTGCGGTCTTTGCGTCCCGTGAATCGACGAGTCCCGGGACCAACTTGCGCGTTTTTAACGACCGACATCGAACGATCCTCGGATATAAATTTTCCGCTTTGTTATGGGAAATTATCGGGCAATGATGCGATCGCCGTGGAATGGAAATTCTGCTCGTTTTATGGATACCGATAGTTACCAGGATAGCTACCGTTCTGTCCCCGCCGCGGCGCGGCGCTGCGTCTGGACTGTTTGAAATTTGATCCACATCAATTTAAGTGGCATTACCGCAAATTAGCACCGCAAGATTTTTAAATCCACAATACCCGACGGTTTTATTCAACTATAACTCGGATAGCACTTTTACGTTTTAATAAAGATGTTAACGTGGCTCACTGCCACGCGAATTGTCAGCGTTCTCTGCGTATCATTTACTTTAATCGTGGCAAGTAGATTTTTATGGAAATCAAATGTTTCCTGCACCAGTTGTGATACCCAATTTCCAGTTACTAAAACGAGAACATTGTTTCTTTATTAAATCATTTTGTTAATCTTTCTATTGTTTAAATGCATCTACTTATTTTCTGTTATGATTGCATAACACCTGCAGATGAGTAACAAACGTTGTCAAATGTTACTGTTATCAATGTGGAAATTCTGTATCATTAGTATTTATATTATTCATTAGACTGCGGATCTTTATGTAAAATAAAAATTTTTTAAGTCAATTATAAGAAACAGAAATCAAATAAAAATGTATTTTCTTTTTTCGTCATTTTAATAAGTCGAAAATAGTGTACTCGTGTTCTTAATCTTCGGACGGTGGACCGTTCTTAGAGCTATACAATTGATCATGTTTCTGACCATTCACTGCTTTATTTATGAATTATTCGAGATATAGTCTTGAAGGTATTTCTTATAGACACGTTAGTCTTCCTTTCTCTACGTAATGTAACAGCTGCTCATTTAATTTAATCGCCCGAAAATGAGTAATTAAATGTTGATTTTGATATTTTGGGTCAATTAGAACCAGGGATCCGCTGTCGGGGGATAATACTAATACATATCTTCACAGTTGTACAGTTCACGTTATTCATCTTTAGCATATACAGGGTGAGGCATTTAAAACCGGACACTTGACTAACTCGTTTGTTTTTCGAGATAGAGGAAAATGCCTCAGACCAAACATATTGGGTATCGAGGGGCTGATCATCCGATGTTGCTAATTTTTTGATAGGTGGAAGCGTCAAGGAGATATGAAGCTCAACTTTGTTTTTTTAAATGGAATAGTATGTATTTTTACTTACATTCTGATAGAGTATTTCAAGACGAATACAATGATCTATTATTAAGGTCATTCGAGGTCACTCAAGGTCAACTGCAAGAGAAAATAAATTGTCTCAAAGAACTCTTCGAATACTTCGACGATTTAGACGCCACATGTTATTTACGTACTCATTGCTAGTATGAGTGTTCAAAATGACGACCTTGAACACGGAGACATAATCTAAAACGTTGCAATACTAATGATACTGCCTGATAAATTTCAGTTGTATCTAGTAGCTCTTTTTATACGTTCTTGCATATCAACTGTGGTTGTTGGTTTTTCGCGGTACACTTGTTCCTTCAATTTCCCCACAAATAAAAATCTAGTGATGTCAGGTCTGGGGAACGTGCTGGCCATTTATTACTTCCTGATTAACCAATCCAACGACCTTCAAATATCCTGTTCAGTAATTCTGTAACATTTCGTGCTGAATGAGCAGGACATCCGTCTTGTTCGAACCACATGGACTGTCGCATGTCCAGTGAAATGTCCTCTAACAATTCTGGCAAAACGTCTTTTAAGTTTCCGTCGTATTTATGACTATTTGGCGTGCCATCAATGAAATATGGACCAATTTCAAGTTCAAGGTCGTCATTTTGAACACTTGAAGTAGCAGTGAATACGCAAATAACATGTTACATGTAAATTGTCGTAGTGTTCGAAGAGTGCTTTGAGACACGTTATTTTCTATTGCAGTTGACCTTGCGTGACCTTGAATGACCTTCATAATAGGTCATTGTATTCGTCTTGAAACACACTATCAAAATGTAAATAAAAAACCATACCGTTCCATTTTAAAAAAACAGAGTTGACCTTCATATCTCCTTGACGTCTCCACCAATAAAAAAATTAATGACATCAGATTACGAGCGCCTCGATATCAAATAAGTTTGGTCTGATCCATTTTCTTCTATCTTCAAAAGCAAGCGAGTTATTCAGGTGACCTGTTTATAGTGCCCCACCCTGTATATTTAGGGACATGAAAAAAAAGTTTCATTCATTTTGGACAAAATAGAAATTTCGACTTTTGGCCAGTTTTCGAGGCCCTACTGTGCGACGATCCACAGATAAAAAGGGGATCGAGCAGAACGTTCCATTCTAACGGCGTGATTCCACACGACGCAACTTGCATTCCTCGAACGGAACTCGCAAATTGAAGAAACCCTTTCCGGCTGTTTTTCCTTTTGGACCGCGGAGCAGTTACTTTCGCGGAAATATTTGCATCGCTCGGCGCACGGCCACACGCTCGCAAAACGGGCACACGATCGTGCGTGGTTAAACTCCGCGCATACGCTCGCTCTTTATAGCTAACCGCGAAAACAAGCGTAATAACGAACTTCCTAACGAGATCATTAACTGCATTCCTCGCGGTGGTCGAGTGTCGTGAGCACTCGTGGTTTGATTTTTTTTTCTATTTCGTTTTTTCGGTCTTATGATGTTCCCCCGCACTAGTTGTTTCGCGTTCGCCCCTTCTAATTTGCAGAAGGTGTTGGTAATTGGACCGAGTACGTCACAAGCAGCGTCGACAAACCAGATTACACGACTATGTCGAGAACTATCAGAAGTTTTACTGAGCAACTCTTGAGAACACAGATTCTATTGTTTTTCCATTTCACGCTTTCACGAAAGATTTTTCGGATAAGGTCAATTCCGCCAAGTGGTGATAAAACAAACTTGACGAATGGAGAAGAAGGATTTTGTTTATTGTCCTGCCTTTTATCAAATTCATACTGTTCATTCATTTTAACTCTAAGATGTATAACTTGTTTTACATTATCAAATGCTTTAATAGAACCTTTTTACCCTATAACCACTTTATAGTAATACATACAGGGTTGCGGCCAAATAACATGTACACGTGGGTAGGATATGATTCTACATGTAAAAATAAATCTAAAAACGGAATAAAGTTTTTTTGATTGACACCTCGTTTCCGAGAAATTCGAATGTCAAGATCCGTTTGGTTCACGTGCTTTAATACAGCATGTACGTACGAATGGGCATGTTATTAACACTAGAAAGACTGAAACTTAGTATATACCTATATTGCCCAAAAGCAGTCAAAATGACTGCATTGTGAAAGAATAACTAATGTGTAAAGAAATTTGTTTAAAATTAATTTTTAATATTTTTTATATTGATGACATGGTATATTGATGACACTTTCATTTTCATCATTGGTGATCGACTCTTCATCGCTATCTTCAGTGTCAGATGTTTCACTTTGAATATAATCCGCTTCATCTTCAGATGATAGTTCAGAATTTGTTGCATCTGATTCTATATCGGAGCACTCTTCACTTATGTTCGTTAACTTTTCCAATAACTCACTTCTATTCGACATTCCTTTATGAATTTAGGGCGCAAAAGAGATAAAATAAACAACTTGTTAGAACAAGTATCACTGCAAAAAGATTCGAATAACAAGTACTACTTTAGCTTATTGAGCAACTGCAACTTATCAAGTATACGTCCAAATCGACAATTTATCATGTACTTGTATGTTATCATGTGACGATAATCGAAAAAAAATGAAAACTATTTCAATACAGAGCCGAACTGGTCATGTAAGAAATTTACTCAATTCAATAATAAGAGTCATTTGATTATTTAAAATTTCCCATATATATATATATATATATATATATATATATATATATATATATACCGGAAATGAAGGAGGGGGAGGTAACTACAATTATTAATAAACGCATTTTCTAATTGAAATTAAAAAGCAGTCAAAATGACTTCCTTGGGCAATCTAGTGTTAAATAGGATCCGTCTGACGCGTGTGGTCACAACCAACCAATTCTACTTCCTGCATATACAGGGTGTTTGCGAAATCGTGGTACAAACGGTAAGGGGATGATTACTCACATAAAATCTAGTCGAAAATAAGGAATATACTTTTTTCATACGTGGCTTCATTTTCGAAAAAATCGAGTTTGAAAATTCAGCGAATACACGTACCATTATAATCTGTTCCACGAGAGAATAGACCCGCGCTGGAACCAGTCTTCGTTTATTCTGCGCATCTCCCACTCCGTACGCCTCCTTCCTGATGTAGGACGCCAATCCGCGTCATTCGTAGCGTTCTAACAGGTGTTGCCACATAACGATTTCGGGGTTAAATTGCATGTTAATCCATACCTCTGGCCGTACTATTGTTTCACTGTGTATATTAAACTCGCAGTCAAAAAATGGGAGTGCGCAGTGGAAGGGCTCGCTGGACCACTTACCATCTTCCAAGCTGCGTGAAACGGGTCTATTCTCTCTTGGAACAAAGTATTGGGATCTGACATGGGGGCGTGGACAATATATATAGCTATCCAATATGGCGACGAAGAGCTTGGTCTTAACATTGTATTGATATCATTTTTTTTGTTTTTACTTAAAATGTTTGAAAGGTAGGAGAAAACTTTGTGTTGAGGGAAAGGCATCGGTATTATGGGCAAATCCAGCTGAGGATGGCAGTGTTTTTAGAACTAACATATTTTGTTACATATTCTAAGTTTGATAAAAAATATTTAGCTTTAAAAGTTACAAGAAATGACAGTTTTATTTCTTCAATATTGACTAAATTAAAAAATATTTATACGAATATGTTACATAAAATTTGTTTATTGGAAAAAATATGCGATGAGACTAAATAGACTTAAGAAATAATAACTAGTGACGAGAGTACAGACTTAATAAATATTGACGAGTTTAATGTTACTTCGAAAAGATATATTTATTAAATATATGAAATAAATACATGTATAAAAATTAATAAAGTACGTTTTGTCAAATAATTCATTTTACACAAAAAATTTGTTTTTTAATATACCTTTAATAATAAATTTCGAATCGCTTAGAATTGGCGAGGACGTATTAATTGCCCCACAAATAATTGTACAAATATCTTCTATTAGAGGCACCAATGCCACAGGCATCACTGAACCAAGAATTTTAAAAGTCTTTATACGCTAGTTAGGTCTTTCAATATGCACTCTTGCTTTAGCTACTTTAGCTGTTAAAATAGACTGTTCTTTGCTAAATTATTTCTTATATTTTAAAAATGGAGGTCTTATAAATTTCAAGCAGTTCACTTCACATACTTCATTTCACAGTGTGGAAACGGAGCAACAAATTTTTGCTCGCTCTACTATCACAATCTTTCACTGCACAGTAATCAAAATTTTGTTGCTGCGCGGTGGAAAAATTGGAACTTCCATAACGTTATTTTTAATTAACACCTGTTTTAACACTGTAAGTTTATACTGTAATTAACACCCGTTAACACTGTAAGCTGCTATAAGCCAAGCCAAGCCAAGCTTAGAGTATTTCTACTTTTCGGCAGCAGACGGCGCCACTCAAAATGTCAGATCCCAACAGATAGAAATTGGTTGTCGCGTCTGATCATGACCAACCAATTCAACTCGGTGCATATTCTAACGCACGCGAACCCGACGAATCTTTAAACTCGATTTTCTCGAAAATGAAGCCCCGTACGAAAGAACTATACATACTCCTTACTTTCGACTAGATTTTATGTGAGGTATCACCCCCTTGCCGGTTGTACCACGATTTCGCAAGCACCTTGTATATGCTGGAAGTAGAATTGGTTGTTTGTGATCACACGCGTCAGACGGATCCTATTTAATATCATGCGTATTCGCTGTATTTTCGAATTCGATTTTCTCGAAAACAAAGTTTTGAATGAAAACATTTTATTCTATTAATATGTTTTTTTATTTATTCACAAGGAATCACCTTGTGCGCGCTTGTACATGTTATTCGGCCATGTATAGTAGTAGACGAAATACTCAAACCAGCTAAAGACAACATACATTCAAATCCTCTAGTACGTAATCTTCAACCAGTCTCCACAATAGACGCCATGTATAGTAGTATAAATAATTTTATAGTAGTAGTATAAATTAAATTTTTTTAATTATACAAACGCGAAAACACGTCAAAATTATTAGATATTCGCATGTTATTAATTAATTATGCAAAAGTTTCAGTATCTCGAAGATGTTATAAAAAAATGTAAAAAAGGGCAAACGCGCAGAGTGGAAGAAACGGTACCCAATATGGAACATCGAGGAAAATCATAATTAAATCTCAACAAACTATATTTTTGCGATGAAAAATGAATATGTATTTATGTGAAAGGAATAAATAATCAAATATCTTGCAGTTTTTGAGTTTGTATTATATTATATTAATCTTCTTCTTCGTCTACACGTTGGGCACGTGAGTGACGCATCTGATTCACCAAATTGTTCATTACACCAATGAAAGCAACAAATGCATTGAGCCCATTTTTCACCATTAGCATCGTTTTTATAATCATCACCACAAAATAAGCGTGCACACGTATTTCAACAAATAAATAATAATTATACTAAGAAGGAAATAAACCTAATGGTGAATCTTTTTTGAATACTTAAAACAAACATGTTCATTGGTATATTGTAAGAGTGATATTTTTCAACTTACCCAAATGTGAATATGATTGTTCTTTGCTTTTAACGAAATATCTTATATTGTTACCGATTGATTTTATGGCTTAATTGACAAAATATTACGGTGTTCCATATTCGGTGCAGTTGCCCTAAATGTCCAGCGACCAGGTTTTACGAGCACGAAATTGATGTTTAACGCAGGTGCGAACGAGCGAAAGTGTAACGCACCGCGACGATTGGTTTCATCCTCCTATCTGACCTTCGTTACTCTTTTACGCAATTCTCTGACGTGTACTGGGACACAGGAATATTATTCTTTCGTTGAACGGCTCTATTTTTGAAGAACTTGATTCCTTCGGGCCGAGGATATTATGCAACGGGAGGTTTTTGCATTGGCGTTACCGATCGGCAACAAAAATATCCACGAAGTTCGGTCACTAATAAAATCTCACCCATTCTCAGAACAGTCCAACAAGACATATAAGGTTCTTTAAAAATGTTTGCCTTATTTATTTTTTCCATTCGTTTACGTTTCTTTGAGAAGATTTTCGTCATTTCAGAGAACTTTGCACGATAACATTTGTCGTTGTTGCATCAAAACTGTTAAGAGCGGTGTATGCAAGTTAATACACTATCTACCGGCTATGATTCCATAATTTTTTTGAAGTGACTGAGGATTTTTTAACACGTCAAGAGCGGAGCAATTTTGTCTCGCTTTCCATGTCATTTTTATTTAAGTTTAAATACAACAATACAACTGTGTATACGCAAATACTTGCTGACCCCATTTCTGTTTAATCTGTATCAATTAAATCTATCAAGACAGTGTGAACATTTTTTAATATTATTAGGTAGTTGCATATGAAATGTCCAATATTGAAAAGTACAATTAAACAAACGCAACTTTTATTCTAAATGAACTGATTGATCAAAGAAAGCACCACTGTCATTAACATATTCTGTCAATGAATTTCAAGTGTCTTGTTTGTATTACGGTAAAAATTGAATTCTTTGGTCGTTCACGTCCTTCCGTTGCAGGATCGTGATTTA
Organism: Sphecodes monilicornis; assembly: GCA_913789915.3. Taxonomy (NCBI): domain Eukaryota; kingdom Metazoa; phylum Arthropoda; class Insecta; order Hymenoptera; family Halictidae; genus Sphecodes; species Sphecodes monilicornis. The sequence goes on from OU565284.1 coordinate 26,776,001, forward strand.
CTTTTTGTAGTCCTTTTTACCATCAACGAATAGTAGGCTAATTAACCACCATATTTTGACCAAACTTCACATAATACTATCGTCAATAAGTTATTTTTCCACACATATAAAAGGAATACACGTCAATCGCATTGATTGACGTTAAAATAATATTTGTTTAAAAGTAAAATTCAGCATCTGAATTGAAATTGAAGATAGGATATGAAAGATTAGCTCTGTACTTCAAAGGTTCGTATAATAAAACTGTAGACTGTAATGGCGTTTCTTAAACAAAACGTTATATGAGATTTTCATTTTATAATCGGACATTTCATATGCAACAACCTAATATATGTGGATATTTTCACGCTGATTTCAAATCTGTTCTCAAAATTTGTATCCGGCCTCGGGATTTTTCAAAAAATCGGTTTTGTCAACAAAACCAATGAAATTATCATTTTTTCGTTGAAATGATTTGATAACCCACTAGTTTGAAGGTATATTATATTTTCGTATATAAAACACATTAAAAATAAGCATAATGAAGTATTTGAACTTTACAGTTACTTGCGAAGCAAGAAGCACTTCAAATCTCGTAAGCGCTTGACGAATTGCTACCATTGACGCTGGCACTCCTTATAGACTGTGTGTGGCTGTAATGTATTTTCCATAATTATGTTTTCATTTACACAGGAGGTAAGATAAGTATTTAATCTTTTTAAATTACTTCTCATCAACGAGTTTTTTATACTTTTGCTGATGCCTTATGTTTTTTGTACTAGCTCAATCGATTTTTTATTAATATAAGTGAAATTTTCGGGTCAGTTAGGTATAATGCTCCATTAAAGACGTCCAGCATTTTATTTTTTCGGCCATTTTGTCGTGAATGCAGTATCATGTTTTTTCTGTACAATTTATGCCACGATTCATTTTCATCTTCTGAATAGTAAGCTACGGGTAATGGAAACTGTCCTGCTATTTCTCGAGACTTCCAAAAAATATTATAAATAAATAAATATTAAATATACATATAATATAATTATTAAATATTATTAATAAATATATATATATATATCTAATTTAAATTACATTACAGCCACACACAGTCCATAAGGAGTGCCAGCGACTTTCTTTGCAAGTAACTGTAAAGTTCAAATACTTCATTATGTTTGTTTTTAATGTGTTTTATATACGAGAATACAATATACCTTCAAACTAGTGGTTTATCAAATCATTTCAACGAAAAAATGATAATTTCATTGGTTTTGTTCACAAAACCGATTTTTTGAAAAATCCTGAGGTCGGAGACAAATTTTGAGACCAGATTTGAAATCAGCGTGAAAAGGTCTACGGAAGATGATGTATAGCATGTTAAAAAAAAAATTTTTCCGCGCGTGGTATTGGAAAAACCACAATTTTTTTGAAATTGTGCAAGTTTAACGAATTTGTTCACGGTTAAAAAACGTTCGTACCACAATCTCCATAATTATTCCATATTCTGCAAAGTTTCAGCTTTCATTTAAAAAAAATTTCATAGCTCTATCTCATTTCTATCGAAAGTTCTTTGATTTTGACACAGAATTCATCGGTTTGTCCCACTGTGCGTCACCCTTAACGTGTTAATAGATCCTTCAACAGCAACAGAAAATCTAATCATAAACCAACAACTCACCTTCAATAGCGTAATCTAACCATTTCACTTGAGATTATTATGTAAAAGAAGATTTTGAAGCTTCCATTTGGTACAGCACATTTATTGAAAAGCCGATTAATAGGCTTCCGGTAGATACAGTGTTAAGTGTGGTCTCTTTGCGATCAAGAAACAATTGGAATAGTCATGCTCGATTCTTGATAAATGATGTACATATTCCAGTACACGAAACTCGGAAAGCGTGTAACGATCGCCTAGGGCTGCGGTTACAGCTAGTGTGTTTTCTGATGAGGTAACGCTCTGACGAATGCGTCAGAACTACAAATCAATTGATTCTTACGCGAATGCAAAATTAATTTATACACGACATCCATTCTTTCTTCAGAAGTCGCACGAATTCGTCAAAACACATTAATCGTGTGAACGAGCATTGTAAATCTTTCCTCTGCAGAAATACACGGGCGAAAATTGGACTACTTACCACTACGTGTACCGAGCACTGGTATACTTTGTTTTATAAAAATTACAAGACTAAATTTATTTAGATTTCTCACGAGTTTTATGACAATATGTGCTTGAATAAATAAATTTATTTAGTAATTTCCAATGTAAGAGTCTGTGTAATTTCAATATTTATAAAATAAAAATTCTGAATCCGGTCATTTGACCGGTCGTGGTACAGTTAGTGTTAAAGATATACTCTTTAATATCATGCATCATATAATAAAATGTTTGTATTGCCATTCTAAAGTGTTCACCCAATTCTGTTTTTAGACGGTATTTTTTTACACGGTACTTCTTTACACGGTTTTGATTTAACACGGTCATCACCAACACTGTTTTCAATTTTTAATTCCTGAATTTGTGATCATTTTTAATTTATGTATGTTTTATGAAATAAACTGTGCACGAATGCACATACGAATCAAATTTGGCTTTTTATAAAGACATTTTACTACAGTTTTTTTTGTATGTATCCTTTTATTCCATCTATTTTTTACAGGTTTTAAAGATATGGAATCAATCCCCTATTTTTCTATGTATGCATGCACATACATAATGTATCTTTTTACACGGTTTTTTCTGGAACGTATCTACCATGTAAAAACAGAATTGGGTGTACACCTAAGATCTATCAAGATCTCCCTTTGGTTCTTCAAGTACAGTATTTTATCGATAAATGTCTCAACCACGGGTCCGGCCAGGGACGGATTATGGGCCAGGTATAGTATTCTTTAACTGTTGCCGAACGTAGAAAAGGACAGCGAAGCTCGAGAGGCCTCCCCATCCGGTATATTGGTGTGAGACCACTATTAATCCAATGACAAAACTTCTTTATTTTTCATAATTTTTATGGAATTTTCAGAAATATATTTGTGGCATTTTTCTGATGAAAATGATACCCCGCGGTAGTGGGGGTAGTTCTGGGACAATTATAGGCCAGATACTTGGAACATATATCGATAAAATACTGTAGTGTATCTTATATAATATCAAATAACGAATCTTTTTCTTGAAGCAATCATCGTTTACTTGCTTCTTTCTTTCGCTTAAGAGTAAAATTATGTCAAAAGTCTTTCAAAATCAAAGACATTTTAAGAAGTAAAGACAATTGGTATTCTCTATTATATTGAATATTTAAGATAAACGTTTTGTCAAACGTTTATAGCCTTTTTATACATACAGTGGCTCACGAAAGTATTCGAACACCGTTTACAACAATATAACTTTTTTAGAATCGGACTAAACGACCTGACTGGTTTGAGCAATTAGAAGCATAGGTTTACTAGATGGCGTGTAAAACAAGATTTTGAAGAGATTGCAATTGGTAAGAATTGCATGAAAAAATAAAGAGGGTACTTCCGAAACATTTTTATTTCAGCCCTTAACCTCTTAGGCACGGCTGAATTTTGCGCGGGCCTGTTTCTCTGTACGGCAGAGTTCAACGAGAATTACGTGTGAACGATACAACCTACAGTGTGTGACGGACAATGCTGTTCACTACGCATTAAAAAGTCATGTTAAAAAGAACATCTGGTATATAAGAGCAAATGATATATTTATTTAAATGAAAAGCCACAATTCATACCTGACACAGGCGTATCAAAAACAAAGACTGTGTATTCTGACTATATATTGTTAACACCGTTATAAATCGATGTGAAGACAAAAAAGTGTGAAACAAAACAGAAAACGATCATTTAATTCAAACGGTGAGCGAGTGAACTACTAGAGTGAGCCACTGTAGTGGCGCGTCGTTCAAAAAGATGACATCCCCAAAAGCCACTATAGTGGCGCGTCGTTCAGAAAGATGACATCCGTGAAAGCCACTATAGTGGCGCGTCATGCCTAAGAGGTTAATGAAGATGTAAAATATGCGTCTTATATGCCTATGATAGTTATACACATGCTGAAAGGGTATAGCCGGATAAGATGGTCAAAAGTACTCTTGAACTAAATAATATCACGGATGGGACATTCGATAGGGCATTAAAAAATATAACATACCGATGGGGTTATGGGGTAAAATTGAAAAATCAGTTTTTGGCCTATTTTCCCTAGTTAACGATGTTTAGAAATTCTGAGAAAAATCTGAGACATGTAGCACCCGAATACATACTTTGCAATTCGTTTTAGATTTTTTAATTGAAAATCTTGCTTGTGAAACGTCGAAAACCTCAAAAACATGGAGAAATGATTTCACATGGAAGTCTAGATTGACATTCTATATATTTTTACAGTATCGACGTATTATTATAAGTATCGTTCTTAATTTTTTTCAGATTTTTAAGTTTGCGGCGCCATTGTTAAATAAAATAAAAACCGATTTTTTCGACGTTTTTTCCGTGAAAAACTAAGCTAACCATCAAATTGTTACATTTTATCTATTCTGTATGCCTATTGGACACTTATAACCTTAAACATTTCATAGAAACAATTAAAAAATGAAATTAACTTGATTAGTAGAATACTTTTTTCTGTTCAGTTTATCTATTTTAATTAATTGAATCTAATGCTTCTCGCAAAGTAACTAAAGTAAGTTGGGTAGTTGAGGAATTCTACAAAAATACCATTGATTATTACATAGTTAGAAAAAAAAAGAAGAATTGATCAAATAAAAAATGAGTAGACTTATGTCAAGTGCCAACCTCGTACAGTATTTAATCGATAAGTGTTACAAAATTCTGAACAAGAAGTGTCCCAGAACTATCCCCACTCCTGCGGGGTATACCCCGTGATTGCACTGCGTTCGGCCACTGTCGCCAGATCGGTTAAATCGAGGGGAATACAGTTTACCACCTCTCTGATGACCAGAGTAATATGTGATATGTTGCGCGGCACGTCACGTGACCAGTCTACGGTGTTAGTGGGGGGCGTGGGTGTGTGCTCCGGTAGTGGAAGAGGAAAAGTAGGAGAGGAAAAAACAACCAGTTCTGGTTGTTTCTGGCGTCACTGCGTTCGGCACAAGTCAAAGAATAGTGGGTATACCTGAACACGAAGTGTCATTGGCCGGACCCGTGGTTGTGACATTTATCGATTAAATACTGTATAAGCATGTAGGGAAAACAGACCAAAAACTGATTTTTCAATCTTACCCCATAACTACCCTCCCGATCGAGATATGACCCATCCGCGATATTATTTGGCTCAAGGGCACTTTTGACCATCTTATCCGGCTATACCCTTTCATCGAAATCGATTAATTTACCCACGAACTACATACAAGCGGTTGAATGTGGTGAAAACCGCAATTTTTCAAGACTTTTAGTTTTGTAAGTTTCTGTTTAAAAGCCACAGATTCGTACATCTTTCGATGCGTGTCGTTCTTTTTGCTTCAACCTATTTCGATGAAATTTTCAGAATGTGTATCACTAACATAGATCTACAAAACACATATTTTAAATTTTCATTACCAATTGCAATATTTTCAAAACTTTATTTGCACGTCATTTTGTAAATCCACGCTTCTAATTGCTGAAGAAATAGTCAAGTCGTTTGGTCAAATTCGAAAAAATTTATTCTGATTCAAAAGGCGTTCGAATACTTTCGTGAACTACTCTACATTCAGTGCATCGGAACACTTATTCATTGTGACCACAGCCTAAATTGATCCAGAGAAACGGAAAACGAAAAGATACAAGTTTCTTTTAAACCGAACGAAGTAATTAACGGATTATATGCCGATCATTATCCACTCGATCGCGTGTACGCGCGCAAATGTGCCCGTGCACGCGAATCCGAAATCAATTTGCGCTGTTCGAGTTATAAAAACGTAACTAACTGCCAGTGCGCGGCGTGATTCTATGGGACAACACGGCCGCCATTACTACGCGTTCCCTGTGGAGTTGATCATCGATTGGACGCGAACCCCTTGGTGCTCGATTCGAGATGGTGCATAAAGTGTATCGTAGTAGGTGGGCAACGCATCGAGGTTAATTTTGGGACGCAAAAATAGACCACATGGCTGAAGTGAAACTTCTTTCTGTAATTTTTTTTCGAATTTTTATTAACACTTTATGACATTTAATTTTCTATGATTCTATTATTGAAATAATTGGCTTGTGATAGCTAAAATATGATATAAAAAATATACTTGATTCAATTTTGTCTAAATGTCTTGCAAATACTGCATCGAGAGTTGTTCCTGATCTTGTTGTCGCTTCATTAGGATTATTTACCATGTCCAATCTTAATTTACTTCTAAAAAATTCTATTAATAATTTTGATCGTTCCGATGCAAAGTTCACGTTGAAATCTCCACTTAACCGTTTGAGTCCCAGGGGTTATTGAAAAAACACTGTCGAAGAATCCCAAACAGCGCAACCGCGCTTTCTCTAAATGACTACGAAAAGACCCAAGCAGCGCGATAGCGCTTGTTTTATTTTATTTTGTAATGTATTATTGCATTATTATAGTATTATTCTACCTATTGTAAAATGTACTATTTACAATAAAAGGAGCTGTGTGATGTACTTGCGTCAGTAAATCTGAGCGTGCGACTTCGACAATCGGTAACGCTCCGTCAGTTGTCCACAATGCTCGAAATGTGCTGGGTTTTCTGGACATAAAATCTCAACAACGCGATCGCGCTGCTTGGGACTCAAACGGTTAATATCATCGGAATTTTATCATAATCTTTATTAAGGAATTCATCGTTTCATCGTTTCATCGTTTCATCGCCAGATCGGTTTTACTCCTACCGCGTCGAGGTTTTACGCCTACCGGGTCGAGGTTTTGCCCCTAACGCGCCTAAAGAAGTTTCACTTAAAAAAAGACAACGGAGCAAAATGTCTCCAGTAGCACTGTTCTGCACGCATTTATGGGAGTGTTCGGAAAGTAATTTCGTTTTTTGCGCATTTTTTATTGCTTCGATTTATAATTACTTAATTGACATTTCGAACGTTATTTCGTGACTCATAGTTCTTTATAATCTTTCAAACATTTTTTTGCCATCCCATCAAATATGGAAAATAAAGTGAGCATTTCAGTCACACGAAATGGAATGGTTTACTATTAAACACGAAGTTTACAAGTTAATCGTAAAATTATCAAGTTTCAAGATACTTAATTCTGCAAATGCATAGTGCTCACGCATCTTCAATCAAACGGAATTTATTTCACGCTTGCTTGTCAATTATGAATGCACGAAATCCGTGCTTTGATTAGAGGTTACAGTTGCTGGTAATTAATTGCAAGTAAATACGCGGGTTTGGTTTGCTAATACTGATAGTATCTTGAAACAAGACCACCTACTTTACACATCCTGTGCACAATGTGTTGCTTGATTTTAATATAAACTCTTAATTAGTCGTCCATCGCTGAAGACTTGTGAAAGTTCTCTGACGTACCATAAGACTACTTCTCCCGTTAATTAAAAGAATGCGCGTTAACAAATACACACGCGAATCAATTGATGTTAAATTCTGCATTACTGGCATTAAAGTGTGCACGCTATAACGTAATATTAAATCGAGAAACGCATAAAATCGACGCATTACGATGACACATCCGGGAAACATGAAACCGCATCCTTATTTCCCGAAATTCAAATTTCTTTATCCCACGATCGCGTCGAGCAATTTCTTATGGAATGCAGAGGATTAAGTTTCGTCTTTATGGAGAATGCAAAGGCTTAAGAGCGAAGAGCTAAAAAGTAATACTCACCATCCAAAACAAGGCCGCACGTAATCAAGTAATGAAGTCGCAACGCGCGCCGAGCGATCTTTTAATGGGTGTTCGCAGAGCCGCGATCGGAGATCGTTCTTTTTTTTGTTTCATGGACCCGAATGACTTTCTCATGATTTCAATGCATTAAGAAATAATTGATTTTATTTAATTCGTGTACTGAAACCGCACATACCGCACAGGACACCCAGCGAGAGAGAAACGATCTTCGATGATCTCGCGGCGACGTTTTCCGTGTATACGATTCAGTTCGGATTACCATCGTTCTGGATCACCTTGATAAGCGTCGGGTCACAATTGCCTCGGGCCTGCATATCGTTTTAATCGTTTTTCTCTCCTCCCTTCTTTTTTTTTTGGTGAAAATTCAATTCTGTGCAAATAGAGATTCTTCTGTCGTGGATTGATCCCCGATTTTCACCTGCAACAGCTAAAAACGTGTCGTTTGAAAAATATAGTTCTTACTCAGAATTGATTTATACATTTTCCCAAATATTAGTAAAAATATTAAAATTTGATCTTTGCATTTTCGACCAAGCACATAATTCTTATTAACCCTTTGACTACGGTGTTATCTAGTTTAAAACCATGCTATAATCGGAAATCGTCGTGACTAGCTAAAATAATTCGCAATTAAATGATCGCTGCAGCAAAATCAAGAATCTCAGTGTTAAGAACAAAATAGCGTCAAAACGTTTCTAGATATTTAAAAGTCATTTTTATTTTAACACGTTCGCCACCAGCGTCGGTTTCAGCAACAGCCCTCGTCTTTATAAAATTCCATTAAATACAACGTATCCTCTTATGAAATATAGAAGCATATATTGTGACAAAAATGCCACGAACTCTCCAGATATCATGCGTAGCAATTTTAAATAACGACACCGGTAAAATTAATTCAATTGTACTCGCGTGAGACAGAAAATCGTGGTCGTTACACGCGTTTGACGCTGATTGCGATACTTAAACAAAGAAAAGTAAACGTGGCTACTAATCAAAATTTAGAGCTCATATATTCACGTTTTGCAGTCAAAGGGTTAAATTGAATGAACATATTTTTCAACCTCCGATGCATGCTTCTGGGTTAGAAAACATTGTGGCAACGACTCCAGACGTGGAAGACGCGTTTATAGATTAATGAAGGTCCTGTCGCGTACTTCGCATAGAACATTGGTAACCAGTAGAGATGGGATTTGAGACGCTTCAAATCGCTTCGGATTTATATCGTGTAGCCATAGTACGAATTTGAATCACTTTGAATATGATTCGAAGTTTAAAATTCTTGAAAGTCCTAATAACTCTTGAGTCTTGAAAATCTTAAATGTTTTGGAAGTCTTGGAAGTCTTGGAGGTCTTGAAAGTCTTGAAAGTCTTAAAAGTCATGAAAGTCTTGAAAGTCTTGAAAGTCTTGAAAGTCTTGATCGTTTTGAATCGTATGCTATTGGCATCGATACGCGAGACACGGTAGTTAACAGTCGTCGACATACGATGGCGACACGTTCTAACTCCAATGGCCTCATGGTATCAACTTAGACCCGGCATGAAGTAGCTCACTTGGAGGCAAATTCGAGGGAGACGCCTACTTCTCCCGACCACGCGTCTCGCTCCCCGTGGCGACCGTAGTCCTCCGAGCTCCTCAGACCCGTGCCTATTGCTTGCAATATGTACCGCGTGTGGCGCGTTGAAGCGACTCTCGGAACCACGGTAGGCACGGGTCTGAGGAGCTCGGAGGACTACGGCCTCCACGGGGAGCAAGACGCGCGGGCGGGAGAAGTAGGCGTCTCCCTCAAATTTGCCTCCAAGTGAGCTACTTCTGGACATGCCTGACTTAGACCATACATACTTGTAGACCCGGCTTCAAATAATTGCCTTAAAGCTAAAATTAAATCATCTAGGAGATGACAGTTTTGGGCATAGTGATATAGAAAGTCAGAAAGTCGCAGTTATTTTATTATTTTTTCATTTTTACTTTAATCTTATTGTTTTAAATAGTATTAACTCATTTTGTCAATTATAATTTTGTAGGATCAAAGACGATAAATATGAAAATGTATATAATTTAACACAAGAAATCACAACTAATACAATCAATTAAACTATTTACGTCTCAATCTCCGTCTGAGATTTACAATTTACGTCTTGAATTATTCACATCGTATTTCTATCTGTCCTGAAAACCGTAATCAATAACATTGTTAACAGATCGTCGCGTCGTTACCGTTACTATCGTCGTAGTAATCGGCGGAATTCGGTACGGTAATTCGGTACAGTATCACACTACACTCCCTACAATTTGTAAAAAGTTATATTTTAGTGATGTGAGATGTCAGTTTTGGTCACTTTTCTCTGTGTTCTTGGCTTCACAACGTCCTATACTTGTGTCTCGCTTGTCGATGTCTATAGCATACGATTCAAGACAATGAAGATTTTCAAGAGGATCGAGACTTCCAACATTTGCAAGAATTTCAAGAGTTTTAAATTTCGAATCAGATTCGAAGTGATTTGAATATTTCGTCGCTTAAGAGATTCGAAGCGTCTCATATCACATCGCTAGTAACCAGTGATTTGCCTTACTATTCAGCTCCACGAGATATTCGATACTATAGCAACAGACACGCTCTAATAGCGTACATTTGAGATTTGAATGAAGATTGCGCAGGAACTTCTACGTTTACGGACGACCATTCGTTTGAACGACCCCCACTAACCAATATCTCACTGCATCCGTAATGATGCTCGTTTGCTCCTAACTATCATGTTTTCGTTTTTATTTTTTGGTTTTCTTCTGTTTTCTTTCAATATACACATATATAAGCATACAATGTACGTATAGATTTTGTTTCAATTTGATGTGTGACTAGTTCGGTTTGATACATTTTGCCTGCTTGGATTTAGCCGAACACGGTTCGTTTGAGGACCGAGAGGATCCACCGACCGCGACGATCCTCTCTCGGTCGATGAAACGGACGAACAAACGAGCACAACGAAAGACGAGAGATAGCGCATCGTTTTTCGTTTTCGATTTTTGTTGGTTTTCATTTGGTTTGATCTCAACGATGTGTCGCGTCGAGATTTGAGATTTCAGGGACGACGATCTACTACCACTGGCTACCCCCACTGTCAGGTATCGCAAACGAGTGATGAGTTGCACGGTGTTTTTTTTTTCTTGTACCCTTCTCCCTTTCAATCCTTAACAGTACACTTTGATTTCATACCGTTTGAGCTTCTTGATTTTCACGAGTTCCAGTCTTTTCCTTCCTCTTTTGTTTTTGTGAAACGTTTGCTGGAGTTTGTTTAGTGCCCCAAGTCGCGAAACGTTTCTCGCGAGACACAGTCTATTTTGTAGTTGACTAATACCTAATAAAGCAGGTGTGGGCAAATGATTGCGTTACCAGATCGAGGGAATTAAGTCAAAAATAGTGGGGAAAATGCTACAGCCAGAATCTTAGTGACGTCACGTGCTGAGGTCGAGGATCCTATAACGACCCGACAGTACGGATCCTGACCTCACCGGTTACCCCCACTATTGGTACGTTGGTGGGACAGTACTCGGAACGTGACGTCATATATTTCCTCGGAGGGAATTTTTACGGCAACGCTGCTCACAAGTTGTCATCGCTCGAGCCGTTACCCCCACTATTGCGTTTGTGCGAGTCGGAGCGCGGTAGTGGGGCTAGCTGCTCGAGCGTTGGTAGCTCGTGAGCAAGGATGCCAGGCGGGCTTGTATTCCCCTCAAAATGCTTCCCCTTCTACTACTGAATGTGACTCGATTCGCCTCGAGCGTCACTAGCGACAATAGGGAATTCTCTTTCACTCTTTTTCGTGCAGAGAGTCGCAAAAGTGGAATTTGAAGGTGGAGGGGGGGGGGGACGTAAAGATTCTGCGCTGGCATCCCTGCTCGTGAGCAATCTGTTGCTCAGACTTGACCTAAAAAGTGAGGTCTACAATAGAACGAAGTACGAAAAGGAACACGCAATCGACACTGGTGAGGTAATTCCGAAATTACGGATTTTGGAGAATAATTTCTATTTCTTGAATGTTTTATTCTTCGAAGTGAATTCTCTTTTGTTTTAAGCTGCTGTAGAAATTGTGAACAAATGTTAATGTTATCATGGTTAATATCCTCGAAATCTATACTCGCAGAGGCACCTAACCGGATCCACTTTGGGTCTCTGCACATTTTTAACTCATTTAGGCTTGCTTTGTAAGTTTTGATGCGTGTAAATAGATTTCAGAATATTAGTGGAAAATCATCAATCATTTTTATAAAACATTAAAACGTCCTATAACAAACAACTCTTATCCAAACATTAACTTCTTTTGTACGAGATCCATACGTATCATAAAATTGTACGACGCCAATATTAGTTTATGAAATGTATTAGTTTATTAAAATAACTGTGCATTTGCAATTAATATTCTACAGTCTGTTTATACTTATCAGTCCTTGCAATTTGAGCTTCACGAGGGAATATGTTCAAGTCACATAAGCCGATCTTGATGAAACTTCTACGAGGAAAAATTCTTAGAAAAATATTACACACATTATTTTATAGAATATCCAATATTTTTCTAGGACGTGTCCTTCACATACAGTAGATCCAAAAAGTATTTGAACACTAAGCATTCTCGAAAAATTGTTGATAATTAAACCGTGATAATTTTCTTTAAAATAAATAGTACACCAATAAATTTAGCACTTCACATCTTAAAGCTTCTACTTTTACGATCCATCGTTTATTTTGGTTTAAGATATTTTTGCATGACGTACCAGTATGTTGTTTCGTAAATGCTACGTATTGAAACGTTTGTGAAAATATTGGAAAATTTTTCTTATGACTGAATCCACCATAGATTTGAAGATTGAAACTTACTCTTCGTAATGATTCCCTAGGTTTTGATGTACGATTTTTTGATCAGTTTATTGAGATTTGAATGAAAGTTATACTGCCAACTTTACAATGTTATTTTATTTACAAACTTGTTTCTCATTTTCGTATAAAACAGCCGAGAAAGAAAACTGTACACCATGTTTTAGGGAGTCGTTGTAAAAGAGAAGGTTCAATCTTCAAATCTATAGTAGATACATTCACGAAAAGAAATTCCTCAATGTTTCGAATCGGATTTTTAGAGACCACACAACCTTCTTCGAAGAAAATCCACGCAGTTTTATGAAAAAGAAATTCACCATCCTGTAAAATTTTATAGAACGTTGGGAAAAAAGTGTAGAAAATGGTAGTGACTATAATCGATAATGTAATAGAACTGCTTGTGTTTCATTTTCAAGCCGGGCACAAAGTTTTACAATCATCTAACAGAAGCATCAAGCTTAAAGTGAATCCAGATGTGTCGTTGTAGTATTTTCATTTTTACGAAATTATTACCGTTTCTTGAGAATACTTCTTGGATCCGCTACGAGTTTCATCAAAATCTTTTGCAGCTTGAACACGTGCGTTTGTAGAACAGTCGAACCTGTCTCTCGGCGAATCGGAAAAAGAGGATCCAGGTGTCAAAAAATGAGAAAGACTAGTCTGTAATCTTATCGTTCTACCGGCGAATGAAAATCGATAGGTAGTCGAGTTCCTTCCCCGGAAGCAGCGTAACCGTGCGCCCCAGTTGTTCCTGTTCGCAACGAGAGTATTCGAACACTGGGTTGCACAAAAGCACGGTCATCGTCATCATACCCCCCCCCCCACTCTCCCCACCCCTGTAAAAAACCAATCACCGCACTCCCAGAACGACAGCCTGGTTTGTCTTTTTTATCTGAAACTGGTGAAAACTCGGCTTGAAGGTGCGTGGATAAACAGCTGTCGTCGTCACAGCCCGAGCCGCTCATCTTCTGCATGACGAGCGTCTCGCGGAACACGACCTTCGTCATCGAGTGCTGCAAAGAGGATTTTTGCAATCGGGATCTGAAACCTCAGCTGCACCCCCGCAAAGAAGGTATAGTCCATCGACCTGGAAGTAGCGAACACTCTGCAGGTGGCTCAGGCTTTTGCTGCAGCGCTCTTTATATCTATCACTGTCCTGTATCTCTGTCTCTCTATCTCGCACTGTCTTTCCAGTCTATCTTTATCTTTATTTAATTATCGTGCTCGGTAAGTTACGCGTCCACTTTATAGTAATTCCTCCTCGGTACACGGAGGAGGTCGCCATCGTGTCTCTGGACAAGGTGATTTTAACTATTGGCTATTGTTTCAGAATTTTTTAAAATCTATGGTTTCACGGCTAGGGATTTTCTAGTAGATCCTGCAACGGCAATAGCAATTTTAATCGCAAAATAAGTCACACTTAATAACGTAATCTGATTATTTCGTTTCGGGTTATTATGTGAAAAAGGAGTTTTAAGCTCCTCTTTGGTACAGCGCTGTTAATAGGCTTTCGGTAGATAAATTGTTTGACTCTGACGTTTTAATAGAAAACAGTTCTTTGATTATGAAACTATCATTATTGAGTGGGACTCAAAGTTAATCGTGTTAAAGAAACTTCTTATTTTATCTTTGTGGAGGATAAAACTTCACCAGTGATTACAATTTTTGTGTTTAATCGATGACACCAAAATTTTGTCTTAAGTGGACACGTAGCGTTGATTTTAAAACTTATGCATCCCCGTTTTCCGGATGCTGATTCTTTAGTAGATTGAAAAGCACTGTATATGTATATAATATTATTGAAGAACACGTAGTTGATTAAGGTAGTGAAAATTCGTACGCTATTGTCGAATGTCCACAAATTTTTTTAGACGCTTATCCTTGACACCGATATCCTGACGATGCTGATTCCGATCGCACAGCATTTATACCATTTAATCCTTTCATATTTCCAACCCTTCCATTTTATATTGAATAGCGTATTGATACAATTCACATTTTTCAGTACATTATTATACGCGGTAATTGTATACTGTACATCGATAATTTGCTCCTAAACAATTATTTAAGAGAAACGAAAGTCATGTGCTAAAAAAATGTCAATTATTGATTTAGCAGTTACCACCTGTACAGATTAGGGCTGTTACTTTTCCGAATCGTCGACTCATCGAAGCTTCAAAGGATTTGAAGGAACGAAGAGAACTTCGAAGGTGATGAGAATCGAAGTTTCGAAGCTTCGAACCTTCGATTCGTTTCTATATTCACTATTTGAATTATTTCAATAATTTATTGTAAGATAATATATTTATAATTTGAATTATCCTTTGGATAGCACATTGTTAAAGTAATTGTTTAAACAAATAAATTTTATTATTTGTTTCTATATTCATTATTTGAATTGTTATTTCAATTATTTATTGTTAAAATAATTGCTTAAATAAATAAATTTTTACAATTTGTTACTATATTCATTATTTGAATTATTTCAATAATTTATTGTTCAAATAATTGTTTAGACAATGTACACGTATTTACATAATTAATATACGAACACATTTCTGTAGATTCTAAAAATTTATAATCTATAGATATTTTTATAATCTATAGAAATGTGTTTCTATATTCATTATGTAAATACTTATACATTCTTTAAATAATTATATGAACAATGAATTATTGAAATAATTCACATAATGTATGTAGAAACAAAACATAAAACTTTATTCATTTAAAACATTATTTTAACAATAAATAATTGAAATAACAATTCACATAATGAATTTAGAAGCAAATTGTGAAAATTTATTTATTTAAACAATTATTTTAACAATATGCTATCGAAAGGATAATTCCAATTATAAATATATTATATAAACAATAAATTATTAAAATAATTCAAATAGTGAATATAGAAACAAATTATGAAAATTTATTTCTTTTATCCGTTAACTGGAAACGAATCGAAGGCTCGAAGTTTCGAAGTGTCGAAGTTTCGAAGTTCCGAAGTTCCGAAGTACGAAGGTTCGAAACTTCGAAATCTTCGACCTGCGAAGGAAAGTAACAGCCCTAGTACAGATCAGCAGTGTGTTTGCTAATACTTCTTCTGTCACAAGCTTTCTGTGTTTCTTCATTATTTTGTTTGCAGTAGCACGTACTGCGTGAAGCATCTTATATCTTGTACATACAATAAAATACTGAAAGTCAGATTGTATTATTACGCTACTTTTTAGACTTGAGTGAATACTAGACTGTGGATCTTTATGCAAAATGAAAATTCGCTGCGTCAGTTTTAAGAAACGGCAGGCGTACACATAGATCAATATTCCAGGCTAGATAGACCAACATTCATGAATTATTTTAATCATTGTATCGTTTTAAATGGCACCAACACCTTTTCCTATAAATGCATAACATCCTAGGTCTAGTCATCACGATAGAACCGAGTGTGCCAAGCAATTTTGTGTCCACAAGGCAGAAAGAGATAAATCCCTCTTCGGAGATCGAGCGCCTCCATCATCCGGCAGGATTTTTCAATTTGCAACAAAGGAGAGGATATATGCATTTCGTTGCTAGCCTGTAGACCGTCATAGACGCATCTTGTGCCGTTGAAATCTCTTCTGACCGCTGCTATGTACGCAAGCAGACGAATGATCGTTTGCGATTATGTAGCCCGGTGTTCCAGTTCGTTGTTCATTTCGCTGCATATTTATTATGTCAATACGTCCGCTGCATCGCAACCGACTCTCTATTTTCTTGCCATAGCATCCCCTCTTTCACTATGCGGAATTGTGCATTGTGCTGTCTCCTGCACCTGCTGACACTCTCTCGATGTCTTTTTTTTCTATCGCTATCTCTATCCCCCCTTTCTTTCTCTTTTTCTGTGCACGACACTATTATTTGCGTCTAGATATGTACATCAATATTTTACAGGATGTCACGGCATGTATAAGCTAGAAAACCACCGATGGCAACGTTGATGCACCGCGCCGGCGCAATCTGCATATTCTTCGTAACGCTGCGCCAGGATCTGATGAAAAAAAAACGAGACTGACTCGGGGATAGAATTCGCTAAAAATTCTCGTATTTTTCAAAGACGTTCGCAGACAAACGAGTCACGTAACCCCTTGCACTACTATCTATTTTACAGATACATTGATTAAATCTTCTTTGTCATCCAGAATCTCTTAGAAGAAGAAGGACATTTGTAGCTATCGTGTACTTAGGTAGATATTCTCCAATTGCTCTAAATTAACAACAACTACAGTATTTAATCGATAAGTGTCACAAAATTGTGATCAAGAAGTGTCCCAGAACTATCCCCACTGCTGGGGGGTATACCCCGTGAGGAGACACGAAGCTCGGGAGGCCTCGCTGGCCGAGAACTTTCATCGTCCATTACACAAGTAAACGTTAAATAACAAAATAAATAAATATCATCGCAATTATATCTTATTTGGTATCAATTTCATTAGAAAAATGCCACGAATATGTTGGTGAAAGTTTCATAAAAAAAATAATATAAAATAAAGAAGTTTTGTCACTGGCTTAGGTGTTGTTTTCACACCGACATACTAGACCCGTATTATGTTACATTTCTCGGCGACCGAGGCCTCTCGAGCAAGTCAAAGAATAGTATACCTGAACACGAAGTGTCACTGGCCAGAGCCGTGGTTGTGACATTTATCGATTAAATACTGTACATAGAATCTTATTTCGATACATACAGTTTATAGGGAAGTAATAACACACGTATTTAGAAGATTCTGTTCGAAATCTTCATCACGAGCATCACTCATTATAGTGCAAGGGGTTAATGCGAAAATGGTATAAGTCGATCCATATTAGTCGATTTTATTTTGTATTTTCGTGCAAAAACAAGTAATTCTTGATTTATGGGCAACTTTCTCAATTGGTTTCAGTTTATCAAAAAGATTGATTTTGTCTGTTCGAAGAATCACTCTTTCTTCTTTTTGTTCTCATTATCCAGTAGTCAATTTTGTTTTAATTATGCTAATTTTTCTTTAAGCGACTCGGATGTTGTTCGTGCTATTGAACAAGTTAATTTGAGTGAAGGTATATCAATATCATATCTATATATTTACAAGCAACGGGTTTAAAAAAGGAAAATTCTATATTTAATGCTGATAGATTAATTATTTGAACAATCTAGTAGACGTACATTTACATCATCATTTTGATACTGTAATTTAAGTATAAATAATACAATAATGATTGAAGAAAAAGTATTGTCATTTGATTTTGGTGCACATTTGGTGCAAAGACGTTTTATGTTCTTATTTTTGATGTTTTGAAAGCAGTCTTGATTATATTTGTGTCAGGCCCCGAGCAGGTTCCCATTTTATTCTCTTCAATCGGTATCTAAGGAGACACCAAGTACCTAATCGTGTTGCGGAAACCAAAGTGCCAATCCTTTGCGTTTGCAAATGCATTATCATTCGTTACACAATTCTTCGACTAATTTTAATTTTCTCCTGCAAGAAAACTCGCAGTATTTTCATTTTTAGATGATTTAATAAAGTTTCCTCAGATATCTCGTTTAGCAGCCGGGCACGATTGATGTAACATCGTCATTGCCTAAAAATTCGAGAATAACCTTTCTTCACATTAAATGTTCTTTTCATTGGTTGCATATTTCTCCTGAACTAGTCAATTCTTCTCTTATTGCGCTCGACCGAGGGTTATTTATTATTGATCACATACACACGATCAATATCATACTCTGTCATTTTTCAAATATTAAATTATCCATTTCCTTCTATCATATTCCTTCGTAGTTTTGCAGCATAGCCGACTACACATGATAATGTATCTTTTTTCTAAGTGTTTAACAATGCCTTGAAAGTACATACTTTAATCTAAAGTTTAACGTACAGTCAGTGTAGAAAGCATTAAGTTCACCCTTTAAAAACTAATAGCTTTTTTAAAATTGGACCAAATGACGAGTTTTGTTAGATGTTAAAAGGATTGGTTTACTAGCCAATGTGTAAATAATGTAAAAAAAATGCTGTTGGCCGCAATTGCCAAGAAAAACGTAGGGGTTACAATTTTCAAGTTTTTTATCTGTGCTTATAATGAAAATTTAAAACATGCCTTTTATAAATCTATAAATATAAGTTATGAACAAGTATAAAATTTCATCGAAATCGGTTGACGGATAAAAAGGTTAGAGGCATTGTAACTACAATAAAGTCTTGATCTAAGTCGGAGGGAGCTGCACGATCTCACAAGGAGAAGACGCGGTCATCGGTTCTTAGATTTTGTCGAAACTTTGCATACTGGTAGATTTCGCTCTCCTGTTTATGAAAATATATCATTATAGGCGTCGATACTCAATAATTTTTGAGATATTTACAATTTAAATTTCATCATACCCGTTAAGCCGTTAAGTAAAGTTTTGGTTGAAGTTTTTATCAAGTGCCAAACGGCGTGATGGTAACGTACTAGATTCATTACCGGGAAGGCCAGTGTCCAAAGCCCTTTTTTCCATTTTTTTCTTTTTCTTCTGTTCAGTTTACCTATTTTAATTAATTGTATTTTGCACATGAAAAATACACTCATAATATCTATAGGAAACAAAATATAGAAATTTGATTGAAAAGGAACATAATATGAAAGAAACACTAACTTCATCAATCTTAGCGTATCTCAAAAGTTGTTGAGCATCGACGTCTATAATGCTACATTTTCATAACCAGGAGAACGAAATCTACCAATATACAAAGTTTCGGGAAAATCTGAGATCCCATGGCCGCGTCTTCTCCTTGTTAGTCAGTTCGCCTACCCTCCCCGTTGGGGGGCATATCTCGCGACGGGCCAGCCCAAGCAGCCTCGGTCGCCGAGTAGTGTAAACCTGCTGCGTAATCCGATACCGGGTCGAGTATATCGGTGTGAACCATTACTAATTTAATTACAGAACTTCTTTATTTTCATTATTTTTTTGGGGACTTTCACCAACTTATTTGTGGCATTTTTCTGATTAAAATGATACTAAACAAGATATACAGCAAAGTATTGAGCTAAGCCGGATCCTCAGGTCCGTGTTCTGACATAGATTGTGTAGGGCTACTATTTTGTTGTGACCTCACCGACCGCGCTTTACTGTACTGTGAGATGTAAAAATCTTTGAATTTAGGATTTGCGATTCATTTAAATCGCAGTTCCTTACAATATTTGCCATTTTCAATCATTTGTATTTCACAGCAACCTTGATCGATTTCGACGAAACGTTGTGCATGTATATAACATACTTAGATGTACAAAAGGCACTTTTTAAATTTTGATTATAAGCACAGGCAAAAAAATTAAAATCGCGACGTTTACTTATTTTTCTTCGCAATTATGACCAATAGCAATTTAAAAATCATTTCTTTCCTAGTAAATTAATCTCTCCAACATTTCAAACAAAACTCAAGCCGTTTCATAGAATTTGAGAAAAGTTATTCGCTTCTACACGATGTGCGAATACTTTTTATACTGACTGTACAAATATTCTGGAGCTGTAATAGTGATAGAACATTTTCGAAATAATGGTTTGCAAACAAATACATATGTATAGCGATAAAGGTGAAAGAATGAGTTATATCATAATGAAGGGAAAAATATTTGCCACCTACGGAGGTGCTTGTTACTTCAGGGTATCCTCCTCCTCTTTTTATTTCTTCGCTGACAAGTGCTCGGAGACCGGAAGTTGTCCCGAGTGGACTTGGAAAGCGCCCGTCGCATGTTGCCGTATCTCTCCTCTCTGCACTCTCTAGTAATAGTAGACACGTAGTGACATTGGCAAACAGATCCTTAGACAAAGGACATCTTTTGTAAATATTTTCCTTCGATTTCCGTTCGAACTGAATTGTTGGGAGCGCTACGCCCGGCCTTTCTCAGCCCCTTCATCTCATCCCTCTGTATACAAATCCGATAGATTACGCGCGTATTAACCTTTCCTGTAGTCGTCGATGCTGTTTACGACGGCGAAAGGTTCATGCAAGAACGATAAAATGGAGTTACAATCTACGTCTTCCACTGGATAAAAGCAGTTGTCGATTTCTCCGTGCTATAAATATCAAAGGGCAAGCACATTCTTCAATTCTATTGAACGTTTACTTCCAACACGTTGAATAGAAGATGTTATCTCGGAGTAAAGTGTTTTTCGCATTTTTTGTTTCTAAGTTTTGTTTATGATATTTTATCAACATGACATCAAACACGACATAATTTTATCACGATTTACTTATTTAATACACGACACTGTAGTACAGTGAATGCACGATAATTGTCTCAAATATCTTGCCTATAATTGTCCCTGTACTATCCCTACTATCGCGGGGTATACCCCCTGAGTGGCCAAGAGGCCTCGGTCGCCGAAGAGTGTAACATAAGATCGGTCGGGTATGTCGGTGTGACACCGGACGACCACTACTAATCCAATAACAAAACTTCTTTATTTTTCATTATTTTTTTATGGGACTTTCACTAACATATTTTTGGCATTTTTCTAACGAAAATGATACCAGTTATGACACAATTCTGATAATACTTACGTGTGTAATGAACGATGAAAGTTACGGACGCAAAGAACCACAAACTTTTGAATTGTGCCGGCGACCGCGACTACCCGCGTCCGAAACTTCTATCGTTAATTACACAAGTAAATATTATCAGGATTATATCATATTTGCTACCATTTTCATTAGAAAAATGCCACGAATATGTTGATAAAAGTCTCATAAAAAAATAATAAAAAATAAAGAAGTTTTGTTATTGGACTAGTAGTGGTCTCACACCGATGTACTCGACCAGTAATTGTGTTACATTTCTCGGCGACCGAGGCCTCTTGAGCTTCGGTGTTCGTCCTTACGTTCGCCAGAGGTCGAAAAATAATAATATCTTCTTCATGAAATGATCTTGCATGAACGTTCCGTCAGTAAATACTAGCTGCAACTGTTGTAATTCTCATTTCTGCACGTCTTTCCAGTTTAATCCGTCTATTTCCTTTGCTGTCGCGACGCTATCGCTTTTAAAGGACGGCAAAGGGCAGCAATCAGCCCGGTACGCCAAACCGGGTTCATTGTTGTTTACAATTTGACAAACAGTTTCTTTTAACGACCTGTCCTTTTCACTAGCTTGTGAAACTCTTCTGTATATATTCGTGTAACTGTGTCAGTTCTTCTCGGGGACTAAAATGCTTCTTTTCAGTAGTCGGTGTGTCCGATGTCGGAATGTACTGTACATTACTTTCAATAGTTTTAAGTAATTGACCGATTATTTATTTAGAAGTATACTGTGGCGTATAAATATGCTTAATGGTATCTTGTTGTACGGTCGTTTGCAGTGCATTTACAGTGGATCTCCGTTTATAGGAACTACATTTTAACAGTGCCTGGTTCACTGAACTCTAGCTGAGAACGTGAACTCCTATTAAATGAACGAAAAATTATAGTCAGTAGTGGGAGACAGATGGACTCCTGTTTTATGAACCACCCGATTATGTGAACCAACTTCTCTCCCGACGGGTTCATGTATATGAAGTTCTACTGTAATTATTAAACGGATATTATTAGCATCAAGAAGTGTTCAGAATTACTATTGAATTTACAAAATTAGGAAAAATTACATACGGTGTCCTTACTAGTGAGAAAGGGATTTCTCGTCAATTTATAACCACGTCTTTTGCTCGGACAAATTACACATTAACACTTTAACTGCCAACCCAGCAACTTTAAAATTTCTATAAAATCAAAGTACAGAAGAATGTTGATTATTCGAAACGACAATTATCCGAATATAGGATGAATCACGTTAGTTACACATTGAAAGTACATAGGCATCTAATAATACATCGTATTTACGTGTATAAATGCCTATTTATTTACACTCTACATATAAATCCACATCAAAGAGTGTTTGATTAACTTTTTGTGCTGCATTTGTCTTATTAGATACATTTTCTTTCACATAATGGTTTAATTTCTAGATAATTTATGACTTGCTCACAAATTTCGCTCTTTTTGAATTATCCGAAAAACCGAATATCCGGACGGATTTGTCTCCCAATTAGTTCGGATAATCGACGTTCTACTGTAATATAAATTATTATATAATGAAATACAGATTGAAAAGTTAAGAAGTATAATACCGAGTACTCTTCCAAACCCCTTACGTGTAGCACACGCTAACCAAATTTGGTACAGTGAATACAATAGTGAACAAATTAATTTTTAAATCTGTACAAATAATACCGTCACCCACATATGGGTAACATGGCAGTCAATGTGTTAATCGAAAGTTACAAGCTCGTATAGCTCGCCGTGTTTATTATAATTCGATGATAAACACAAGAAACGTGAACAACGTCTTAACGTATTCTAAGCACTTACAATGAAATGCTGAATGTACTTGTATTTTCAAATTGTAAGTATCCCTCAAGCGTTATCATTTGAAATATGAAACACAGCTTGTTCGAAATAAGATGAAATTTCCGTGCATCGGGACACTCTGTATGATCGCAAATAATTACTTACAAGGAGAAGACGCGGTCATCGGGTCTTAGATTTTGTCGAAACTTTGCATACTGGTAGATTTTATTCTCCTGTTTATGAAAATATAGCATTATAGGAGTTGATACTCAATAATTTTTGAGATATTTACAATTTAAATTTCATTATACCCGTTAAGCCGTTAAGTACACTTTTGGTTGAAGTTTTTGTCAAATGCCAAACGGCGTGATGATAACGTACTAGATTCATTACCGGGAAGGCCAGTGTTCAAATCCCTTTTTTTCCATTTTTTTGTTTGGTAATTATATAGAAAAGGTCTGCGTACTCCGATTTTGATGAAATTTTAATATGTTATGGAGCAACACATTTTGAACAACTTTTTCCTTTTCTAATATATAGGGGTCGCTTTTAGTTTTCGAGATATTTGCAAAAAACTATTGCTAATACTATATTGAATTTTCTGTATTCTTTATACTCCGATTTTGATGAAATTTAAATATGTTATGCAGCAACACATTTTGAACAACTTTTTCCTTTTCCAATATAAGGGGCTTGCTTTTAGTTTTCGAGATGTTAGCAAAAAACTATTGCTAGTACTGTAATGAATTTCCCGTATTCTCGCACGCTCCGTGGCAACGTGAGGCTGCTCCGGCGCGACGTCTGTTTACTAGGGATGTGCGGGCCTCCCGATTCTCGGCTGCCCGAATCGTCGGATCGTGTCGTAGACAGTCGGGCGGGCTCGATTCGGGCGCGCGATACTTCACGACACATCGGGCTACCCGGGAGTTTCGGGCTACCCGAGCGTTTCGGGCTACCCAAGAGTGACTCGACTTCGTCGTGCGGGATCGTCAAGAATCGAACAAGTTCGGGCGAGCGATTTATCGCGATACTCGACATTCAATTTTGTTGAGTTTCCTACATTGTAATTTAAATAAGATAAGTTAATCTTAAAAACAAGTTAAATTACAATTAAAGCAAGTGAATTAATATTTACATTATAATATTTATATTTATCATATTATATTTATAGTTATCATATCATATTATGTTAAACATATCGTTCATCATTTAATATATACAGTTTTACCACATTCGATTGGGCATAACAATTTCTATTTTGTTATTTTATAATACATTCTATTTTAAGCATTTCTGTCAGCTTAATGGTACTTAATTAATAAGTTATATCAGAAGATATTAAGTAAGTTATATAACAGTTAACAAGTAAGGATATTTTAATGATATTATCGATCCATATGCAACTTCATTCGTAACAAATTCGTCAGACTACCAGAAACATTGTCTTTTAAATTTTTCACGTGTAACGCACATTATTGCAAATGTTAATACAAATAGAGATTAAGCATATGATTGTCAAATAAACCTAATGTAATTATAAAAGGAATACTATTATATTAAAAATTATGTTATCAGTTATGAAAGTAATACCATAATTACTATTATCTATTTCATAAACCGCAAAATTGAATCTCGAGTATCGCGATAAATCGCTCGCCCGAACTTATCCGATTCTTGACGATCCCGCACGACGAAGTCGAGTCACTCTCTCTCTCGCCCGAATGGGCCCGCCCGACCCGAACCCGAGTATCGGGCGGCCCGCACATCCCTACTGTTTACTTTTTTTTTTCTTAACACGCTGTGGAGATGAGAGTGAAAACAGGGTCTCACTCTGGTCATACATACAAAACCTTATTATTTTTTCAACAATACCACACACACCCACCCACTGCTTAACACGCACTCAGTGTTTCTAAAAAAAAGGTTCTCACATTATACAATATAAAATCAACTGAGACCAATACAGCATACATGTATTATATTATCGCATTTGATTGTAAAACAAATTGGTATTAGTTTTAGTTGATTTTATATTGTTTAATGTGAGAACTTTCGTCTCAGGAACACTGGGTGGGTGTGTGTGGTATCGTGCGTTGGATAATACATGTATGCCGTATTGGTCTCAGTTGATTTTATATTGTATAATGTGGGAAGCTTCTTTTTAGAAACACTGGATGCGTGTTAAGCACTGGGTGTGTGTGTGTGTAGTATTGTCGCTTCTCATCTCCACAACGTGTTTACAAACAAAAAATAAACAGATGCGGCCCCGGAACAGGTTTACGTTACCGCGGAGCGTGCAGGAATACGAAAAATTCAATACAGTATTAGCGATAGTTTTTTGCAAATATATCGAAAACTAAAAGCGACCTCCCTATATTGGGAAAGGAAAAAGTTGTTCAAAATGTCGAAATCTATAATATACTAAAATTTCATCAAAATCGGAGTACGCAGACTTTTTCTACATAATTACCTTTTCTTTTTTTTCTGTTCAGTTTATTTATTTTGATTAATTGTATTTTACACATGAAAAATACACTCGTAATATCTATAGGAAACAAAATATAAAAATGTTATTAAGAAGGAGCATAATATGAAAGAAACACTAACTTCATCAATCTTAGCATATCTCAAAAGTTGTTGAGTATCGACGCCTATAATGCTACATTTTCATAAACAGGAGAACGAAATCTACCAATATGCAAAGTTTCCAGAAAACCTGAGATCCCATGAACGCGTCTTCTCCTTGTTAGTTTAGAAAATCTACATACTTTCCGTTGATTGAAGCACAGTTGGTGCAACGACTCGATCGGGGCACGGAAAAAGAGAATCAGTCATCTGTAAAGTTTCGGCCGAGTCCCAGGCAAAAAACAATTTAATATAACAACGACCCCTCGCGAAAAGAGCCGCGATAACGACGTTATAATGCAGACCCTTAAGAGCCAAATTACTTAGGACAGAAAAAGCGGCGGCGCGGCCGGATCGGGGAGTTATTAATGATTTATTCCCGAACGTATCACGCCGCTGGTGTCCTGGCGAATTTACGACCTCGTAATAAGCGTAATTTATCACAGCCGTGACAAAGCGAAGAAAAAGCACACCGAGGAAAAAAGTGCAACAGCACAGAAAAGAAGAGGAGAAAAGCAAAACAACCGAGCAACTGCGGCTTTAATTTATTTACAATACATCGTGCACTATCGGCCTTTAGCGAAATGTTATCTCCGCGATGAAAAATAGCGAATACGATCGATTTGGGCGAACAAAAACAGAGTTATTATATTATGTTATATTATATTATATTATATTATATTATATTATATTATATTATATTATATTATATTATATTATATTATATTATATTATATTATATTATATTATATTATATTATATTATATTATATTATATTATATTATAATTATATTATATTATATTATATTATATTATAATTATATTATATTATATTATATTATATTATAATTATATTATATTATATTATATTATATTATAATTATATTATATTATATTATATTATATTATAATTATATTATATTATATTATATTATATTATAATTATATTATATTATATTATATTATATTATAATTATATTATATTATATTATATTATATTATAATTATATTATATTATATTATATTATATTATAATTATATTATATTATATTATATTATATTATAATTATATTATATTATATTATATTATATTATAATTATATTATATTATATTATATTATATTATAATTATATTATATTATATTATATTATATTATAATTATATTATATTATATTATATTATATTATAATTATATTATATTATATTATATTATATTATAATTATATTATATTATATTATATTATATTATAATTATATTATATTATATTATATTATATTATAATTATATTATATTATATTATATTATATTATAATTATATTATATTATATTATATTATATTATAATTATATTATATTATATTATATTATATTATAATTATATTATATTATATTATATTATATTATAATTATATTATATTATATTATATTATATTATAATTATATTATATTATATTATATTATATTATAATATATTATATTATATTATATTATATTATAATTATATTATATTATATTATATTATATTATATTATAATTATATTATATTATATTATATTATATTATATTATATTATATTATATTATATTATATTATAATTATATTATATTATATTATATTATATTATAATTATATTATATTATATTATATTATATTATAATTATATTATATTATATTATATTATATTATAATTATATTATATTATATTATATTATATTATAATTATATTATATTATATTATATTATATTATAATTATATTATATTATATTATATTATATTATAATTATATTATATTATATTATATTATATTATAATTATATTATATTATATTATATTATATTATAATTATATTATATTATATTATATTATATTATAATTATATTATATTATATTATATTATATTATAATTATATTATATTATATTATATTATATTATATTATATTATATTATATTATATTATATTATATTATAAAGTGATCCTAAGATTGTACTTTTTAAAAATGCAAGAGTTATATTCTTTCCACACTCAAGTCCTCGCATGCTACAATGAAATTTAATTAATACAACGGGGTTAATATGTAATGTACAATTAAATATGCAACTAAGGAAAAATTTGAAGTTCATCTGTGAATAAGAAGTAGTGAGAGAAAGTCTATGTGTCGTCTATCGAGATATTATTGTGTCCATTATTTCTTTAACAAATGAGCTCAAATACGAGTCTGTTCAGCCTGTCGCAATCAAAGACTAGTTTACGGAAAGAGCCAATTTAAAGTGACTGCAGGACAAGAAAATTTTCAGAACAATTCCAGCTATTTTATAGAAATAGGCTATCGCGCGCCGTTTCAGGAGCAACCGCGATTTTGTTCGTCGAAATCGATCGTTTCCAAGCGCGACGGAAGGAAAAGCTTCCCCAAGGAAAGAGAAATGGACAGAAATGTCGGAATGCCGTCGACAAGGTACCGTTAAAAGCTTGTTAGGTTTCCTCAGCCGCAAACGGTCGCGAAACCAGCCGTTCGCGGATACGCGAGAACTCGATATGCGAGAGGTCGCGGCATGCTTTTCGCTGGGTTCGCAGACCGGATGTAGCAGTCATGTAAAATTGTTCTCAGGTGTTACGATAAGGAGAGCTCGTTCCCGTCGCCCGAGTACTCGATCTGGTGCAGCACGAATAGCACGCTACGCGGTCCAGGTGACTTGGAGTACGTGATCGCCTGCTGCAAAAACTCCGACTACTGCAATCGCGACCTAAGGCCCTCTCTCCCCCCTCGCGAGGCCGGAGGTGGGCCATATTCCCAACTGGCCGATTACCTCGGACGAGGTACAACTTCCGCGCGCGATTCTCCCTTCCAAGGTCGACTTCTTGCTGGAAAACCGCGACAAAGGCCCCCGCCCCGACATCGAACCGAGTTTTGCGTCCGAACGCGATTCCTTCCCGATGCGATATTGGGTGAGGTCCCATTGAAATCACCGACAACATTTCATCGCCTATTGATTTGGCCGACAACGACTTTAATCCAAAACAGCTTTAGCCCACGGCAGAATTAATCGACAACATTAGCCATGTAATAAGGGTGTGCGAGATATCGAAAGGGTCTAGCAGGATAAGAATCATCTAGCGGCCCCAGCCACCATTTTTTTGTGTATTAATATATTTGTTGTGTCGTGTCAGTGCTCAATCAGTAATTTGTGAGCCGCTGAGATACACACCTCAAAGAGAGGTAAATTAAATAAAGAGATAATCGGGTTTCGGATAACTAAGTAACTTTTAATAAACTGAATGTGAAAGACGGTATAACAGCGACAGATAATTCACGACTGACAGTTTCGACT
This sequence comes from Sphecodes monilicornis, assembly GCA_913789915.3. Classification (NCBI taxonomy): domain Eukaryota; kingdom Metazoa; phylum Arthropoda; class Insecta; order Hymenoptera; family Halictidae; genus Sphecodes; species Sphecodes monilicornis. Next base: position 26,805,009 of record OU565284.1, read on the forward strand.
CATAAATCACGACTGATCTTACAACTAACGCGTAAGAAACAAGTAACCTCATGGGGTTGAAAAATCCCTCCACAAAGTACAAAATAGTGGGGGCCCCAGCCAATGATATAATATTTGGGAGGCTACAAATGACCTCCCAAAACAAGGGCAACGCCCATAGACGAAATACATCGTAACGAGTGTCGCTAAACAGACGACACTCGGTTTCCTGCAATTTCGCCGGAAACCATAATTTAGGCTTAGGGCCATAGGCCCTCCTGGCGCTAGGAGTGGGCCTAAGCTACGCCAAGTGACATTGAGAGCTGTACGGCTAGGGTGACTTTCCCATGGTCAGCTGATACTTTCCAGCCGCACCAGAGTCATGAAACAATAAATTCGCCAGAAGACGCTAGAGGACCCTTTCGACAATGGCACTGTTCAAAATCGACCGTAGCGTAGACGGCCATACCATAATCACATCTCAACAATATTGTAATTGGTATTGTGGAAAAAACAATGGTTTTAGGTTGAAAGATAATCCCCCAAAATTTTAAGTCGCTAACACTCCATATAAGGATAATACGAGGGTAAATACCCTTAACTGTATTATTTTTTTTTCTTAGTTGTTAATTAAGATATTCAGATGGAATAAAAACGAAAATACTCGATCTTACCTCCTTCATATCTTCATATGTGTATGTTTCTTTTATTAAAATTAGGGTATAAATATATGTTTAAGAAAAACTCATTATATATTTTTAAATTGATTACTGATTTACCAAATTCTCTTATCCAAAACGTTAAGTAATGATCATTGTCTAGGAGTACATAAATGGATTATTAATATAATTCACAATAATTAAAATGTAAATTAGGGTGTGAAAAGCGTTTCAGCATTTTAGTATTGTCCACGCAACGAGAGTTGGCACAAAATCTTGTCAGTGGGGTGCAGGGGGAATGGCGAGTCCCCACTCTTGATAGGCGTTCAGCGTCACCACCATCTTACTTCATGGTCGCCACATCTCTCTGTTACAGTCACACTCAATACGCTCGTTTGCTGTCTTCCTCAAGCGATTCGGCCAATCGCGGAAGACGTGTAGCGTGTAGTGGGAGCATCACGTGGTACCCACAAGTTTCTCTGTGCCAACTCTCGTTGCGCGAGCTATAGTATCAAAGGCGCTTCCACAAATACAGTGGCATTTTACGGCTTGTCCGTACATATTTATGGACATCAATCGAATGTCAAACCTAACCTCGTTTTCTTAGCAGAACTGGTGTAGAGTACGTATAAAAAAGAAGAAAGAAGATAATAAAATGGGAAACAAACCGAACGTATAAACAATTTTTTTGTATGACTTTTATAAATGATATAGATTTTATTTTATATTATATTTTATTTTATCTATTGCCTTGTAAAACAGATTTATAATAAATTCAATCATTAACTTATGTATATTTTGCACATATTTTTTTTAATGAACTACCTAGTTACTTTAAGTTTAGAAACCATAGAAAAATATTAATTATAGGACGCACAGTTTTAAAAAACCATATGAACTGGGGACTCATAATTATGGACATAAATTGATGACTCACACAAACGGGAAGGCACAATAATATGTTCAATGGGTATTGAAAGGACACATAAATAGGAACAAAGACTTAATCTTTCATTTTAATTAAAATTCAATGAAAAATTGATAATCTTCCACCTTAAAATTGCCTTTACAAAAAACATGCCACCGAATCAAAGGAATCTTGCGAAAAACTAATAAAATTCTTGAAGCACACAAAATTATTCAACCGAATCTAAATTATAAATGACCACCTAATTGTAAGCTTGTAGTTGCTAATAACACTTGTGAGGTTGATGCAACTTAAAAAAAAAACAAGAAAACAAAGATTACAAAATCGGTATCAATTTTTACCAAATGAATTTGCAGCCAGATAATTATATAATTCGTAAAGAGGGCGTACTTGCTTAACAGCACACTAACAAAGACACTTACCCCACTCTCATTGATTTTACAGTTTTTCTTTGGTAGAGTGTATGGTAGGATAGATTAATGGGGAACAGATTTAGGATAGATTCATCAGAAAAAAATGCAATTAAAACTAATTGAGCAGAGAATATGCTGGCATGTTTATGTATCTATAAATATTACGTCGTCCCATAAGTTCGTGCCGCGGATTGAAAAGTATAATATCTTTACCAAAAAGGTGGAAAGGGGTTGCAGAACGAGAAGGTGGTTCCATTTTTTCGTTTCTGAAAGTACGCTTCAAATATTAATTTAAATAGTAAAACAGTAAACAGCACGAACTTATGGGACGACCTAATATATTCAATGCGGTACGCAGTACACAAACTTATGCGACAACAATGCCTGAAGAACAAGCATTCGTCCAATGTTGTCCGTTAATTCTGCCGTCGGCTGAAGCTGTTGTCAGATAAAGTCGTTGTCGGCCAAATCTGGAATCGATAGAATGTTGTCGGTGAAAACAGTGTCGGTGATTTCAATGGTGCCCTCCGGCAGAGTGCTAATAATAGTTTCCTTGGAGAACTAGATTATGTATCAAAGTCTTAACTCTTTGTGGTCCTATGTAGAGCCACACACGACATTGACTTTCGCACCAATAGCCCCTTATTTTATCGAGTCGACGTTACATTCATCATTGGCCGGGGATCCTTATGCGAAATCAAATTGTGATTTGTTCGTTTGAATGACGCGCGGTCGTATCTTCTAATTTCATGTCATAGAATGGTCAGTTGAGCGATCGACGACACGCGCGCAGACAAATACCACGCTTCTTTAAATAAAAATTATTCATTAAAGTAAGCATCATATTGTCAAAAAATAACGAGTTTTTAGATTCTACTACGGTAAATATTGAATTTGGAGCAACACATTCTGAACAACTTTGTCCTTTTCCAATATAGGGGGGTCGCTTTTAATTTTCGAGATATTTGCAAAAAACTATCGGTAATGTTAATTTCATAACGAAAACCTTCTTTTTAGAAACACTAGGTGCGTGTGAAACACTGGGTGGGTGTGTGTGGTATTGTCGCTTCGCATCTCCACAACGTGTTTACAAACAAAAAATAAACAGATGCAACCCGAAAATCCACGAAATGGAATAACAGAAGAAACAAGCAGAATTAACTCCTGTAGATAACTCTGATCATACATAGTGTTGCTGACAATAGCCAGGTCACTTTCTGAGTCGCTGTGCATCGCTTGTTTTTCACGAGCTCAGGTAGCATCAACCATCCTGAGCCGCCTACTGTACATATGGTTTCCCATATGTCAACCGTACTCCTTTCGCGACCCAAGGTGATCACCGAGTGACGGTTCGGCTCACTATTGTTAACAGTGTATTGTCGTACTTGTTCGAGTTCAGGTAATAGTTCCCTATCTTGGGTGGCTCACTACACATTTGGTTTCCAAAATGCTGACCATACTCCTTTCCTGATCCAAGGTGATCACTGAGTGACGGTCCTACCCAAGATTTCATGGAACTCTTTCATACCTGACCAAACTGACGAAAGTCGACGAGCACCCTCAGAAAGTGACCGTTCCGTTTGCCTTCTACTAGCGCACACACACGGTTTGCTCGTGATTCCTTCTATTTAGTCTACCCCTACCCTGCATATTTGCGGGAGGGGTTTCACAACAAATTACAGTCTTCATTGTCTCTTCACTCTTATATAAATCAGTCCTTAACACATAGATAGGCTGAGCTTTCAATTTTCAAAGACGTTTCCTGGATTTTCGGGCCGTATCTGTTTATTTTTTGTTTGTAAACACGTTGTGGAGATGAGAAGCGAAAATACCACACACACCCACCCAGTGTTCCACACGCACCCAGTGTTTCTAAAAAGAAGGTTTCCGTTATGAAATTAACATTACCGATAGCTTTTTGCAAATATCTCGAAAACTAAAAGCGACCCTCCTATATTGGAAAAGGAAAAAGTTGTTCAAAATGTCGAAATCTATAATATATTAAAATTTCATCAAAATCGGAGTACGCAGACCTTTTCTATATAATTACCTTGAATTTTTTGGTCGTTCAACTTTCTCATTTATTAGATTGTCGTCTGCATTTGTGAGCTTTTTCTATAATTGATTAACAGCACGTTATTATACGTTCCTTTTTTCACTCATACAAAAGGAATACATGTCGGCTGATATTGAAACAAACTTTAATTGAAAGTAAATTTGAATATGTAAATGCAATCTGTTGAACATGAAAGATTAGCTTCGTACTTTCAAATGATATATGACAAACCTGTAGATCAGAGTTTCCCAAACTTTTTCTCTGATGGGCCGCTTTGAGGGTCTTTGAATTTTGATATAGCACCTTGTGTAATTTGAAGGGTAGGTAATGACACATAATCAATAAATCTTAGAAAAATATAAATGCTTGTTTCACGTAGTATTTATTTGAATTTTGAGTCATAACTCATAACTAGGTCAGTTAGAATTTAGCTTTTTTTTAGCATATAGTATTTAAAACTCATAAATTATAGCTCTTAAAAAGGAAAATTTAGCATTTAAAAGCTAAACTTTAAATTTTCATACTTTATAAACTCGTCAATATTATATCTTTTGGTATCTTTTTTTCTCAACATTGGCGAAAAAATAAAAAATTTTACCCAAAATTTAGCACTTTATAGTAAAAACTGCCATTTAACTGCCCTAAAAATATTTTTTAATGACTTCGATGATGCTGAGTCTTCATAGTGCAAATCTTCTTGATATCAGCCACAATAATAGAAAGTTGAACTCTAATTCCTTGTGATGCAAATATGAATGTCATGAATTATTCATACGTAAAATTATTATAGTCAAAATGTAAGAAAAAAGCTAGTTCTTAATATTTTTTCGCGGAACACAGTATGGGAAACCCTGCTGTAGATTATAATTAGTATTTCTTGATTAAAACATTTCATATGCAACGACCTAATAAAAGTAGTTTCAGATACGACACGCGTCGTTACGAATAAGTAATTTTGTATTTTTAAAATTGCATTTTGTTCTTCTTCGAGATCTACCTTTCCACCTTCTACATTTCTGATAAGAAAAAATGTTAAAGGCACTTGATTCGAACAGGTAAATACTATGTTGTATTTTCCAAAATTTTAAAACGTTGAATAAAATGTAGACGCAAAACTCCGTCCGATATCTGTGACGAAAAAATTGGAATTTATTAAACAATGCGGAATAATTGGAAGAAACTGGATGAAACGAAACATGGAAAAAGCAAAGGGAATAAACAAAAGACTATTTAACAGATGAGGTTTCGGTAGAAAATCTGCAATGAAGTTGAATTACGTAATGCTGTGAACGGTGCCTCACGCTTAGCATAACGAAGGAAAAGAACTTTGTACACATTAAACGACGTACGTACATCAGTTGTAATTAGGTTAGCAGGAATTGAGTTCGCTCATGCATATTGTAAAAAGAAAAGGCATTATAAAATAGTGCACTGACAAAATAGAAATTGACTACCGATGTCCATTGAAATTTTCGTACAAAAACGACCTTGGCAAGGCGAACGCGATCAAAAATAAGAAGAAAATCGCGCTTTTTTCAGATCATCGACTCCTCGATGCTTTTTGTGGATTGTCCGGGCGGTCATCTCTGTCACATATGTTTCTCTATCTTCCGTCCCCTGTATACGTTGTCTCTGTTCTTCCAACTGGCTTGTGCCGTGCTGACACCGAACAAACATGGGGCATGATGCGAGGGAACGGGAAGCTGAAATTTCACCATTTTTTTTCTCTGCGCTGTTCATTGTGCGAAACAACCGTTGTTCTATTGCATAACTCGACGATTCGCGATCCGTTCATGTGTTTGTATTGCGTCTTTCGAAAAAAAAAAGGATTGATTCATTTGTTTTTATTGGGTGACTTTTTAATCCGCTATCTCGCGATTTCGCTGAATCCAAACTGTGGCGAAATCGCCCGTACGAAAATATTGAGAGCAGATTTTGTTCCGTTTTTGCATCGATAATATTGCAATTGTCCGCGAGTCGCAACAGATGCATCTCGGGATTCTACTTGGAACGCAGCTTCGTTCGACCAGCTCAAGTAAATCTTGTTCGTGGCGCATTTTGGACAGGAATTACAAAAAGGATTTTCTTATAGAAACAGCTCGGAAACATGAAAATTATTCATCTGCAGTACTGTTCTCAAGAAAATTAAGTTTCTATATTTGTTAAACGCAATATATCTCCGTTTGCCGAGCATAAGTACGACTGTGTACTAGGGCTGTTACTTTTCCGAAGCTTCGACTCTTCGAAGCTTCGAAGAATTCGAAAGAGCGAAGGGAACTTCGAAGGTGATGAGAATCGAACCTTCGAACCTTCGAAGCTTCGAAGCTTCGAAACTTCGAAACTTTGAACCTTTGATTCGTTTCCAGTTAACGGATAAAAGAAATAAATTTTCATAATTTGTTTCTATATTCACAATTTGAATTATTTTAATAATTTATTGTTAAAATCATTGTTTGGACAATGTACACGTATTTACATAATTAATATAGGAACACATTTCTATAGATTATAAAAATTTATAATCTATAGAAATGTGTTTCTATATTCATTATGTAAATACTTGTACATTCTTTAAATAATTATTTTAACAATGAGTTAGTGAAATAATTCACATAATGTATATAGAAACAAAATATGAAAATTTATTTATTTAAACAATTATTTTAACAATAAATAATTGAAATAACAATTCACATAATGAATTTAGAAACAAGTTGTGAAAATTTGTTTATTTAAACAATTATTTTAACAATGAACTATCGAAATGATCATTCAAATAATAAATATATTATTTTATCAATAAATTATTGAAATAATTCAAATAATGAATATAGAAACAAATTGTAAAAATTGATTTATTTAAACAATTATTTCAACAATAGATAATTGAAATAACAATTTAAATAATGAACATAGAAACGAATTATAAAATTGATTTATTTAAACAATTATTTTAACAATGTGCTATCGAAAGGATTATTCAAATTATAAATATATTATCTTAAAAATAAATTATTGAAGTAACTCAAATAGTGGATATAGAAACAAATTATGAAAATTTATTTCTTTTATCCGTTAACTGGAAACGAATCGACGGTTCGAAGTTTCGAAGTTGCGAAGTTGCGAAGTTTCGAAGGTTCGAAGATTCGAAGCTTCGAACCTTCGAAACTTCGATTTTCATCACCTTCGAAGTTTCTAAAATCGAAGCTTCGCAATTCGAAGCTTGGAAGCTTCGAAATCTTCAACCTTCGAAGGGAAGTAACAGGCCTACTGTGCACCGTGCAAACTTTCGAAACCCATTTTCTAGAAAACAGATTTCTAAAACTACATTTCCAGCTGCTTTCATATGAATGAATCGCCTTTTTTTTTATTTGTATCGTGAATTTAATTGTACGGAAATTTACGTTAACTTTTTCATTGAGAAAGTAAGTACTCGTCTTTCTACTTTTTGAAATTTATGTCGGAGGAATAAGTCATTTCTTCATCGATTGTCCACGTTCTATGAGATCAATGGATAATATTGACGAATGTATGTAAGACCGTATAAATCTTTCTGGAACGGAGGATAATATGAATAATTAGATTGGATAGTAAACAAAGTGGAGGTGCAGTCAGACTAAGCGAGGATAACTAAAATAAAAATATAGCCGAAATGAAGTAGAACGCTTGATGGAATAAAGAATAAAGTGGAGGCGCAGGCAGTCTCGGAAGAGAGATGAATAAAATAGCAGTGTAGACAGAATAAAGCAGAGAAGTAAACGGAATAAGGAATAAAGCAAAGGAACAGACAGATTAAAGAAGGAAGGATAAAAGACAATACTAAACAGAATAAAGAATATAGCAAACGAAGAATATGAAACAAGCAGTTTAAGAGTATATGGCACCTAACAGAATGAACGGAACGGCGAATAATAACGTGTACCGAAGAATAATGGTCACCGACGAAATGGTCGGGTCAGGTAATCAAATTTCCCGATAAAAATCGAATGCGATTTCCGCCAATGGTAATCGAGCGCATATCATCGAAATAGTTTATCGCGGGACTCGTGGCAAACATGTTTTCCCAAGAACGATGCTCGAATTAATCGCGGCCGCGTCAACTGTACCGCTCCGAATCGATTCCAATGTATCGAACAACACTCCTCTCTCTTTTCTTCTTTCTCCATCCTCTCTACCATGTTTCCAGCTCTCTCTCTCTCTCTTTCTCTCTCTCTCTCTCTCTCTCTCTCTCTCCCTCTCTCTCTCTTCGCCGATAAGCGAGAGATACTCGCGTATTTTGCGAGTGATAGCAGCTTTATCAGCCGCGCGTAATATTTAAGTGGCAGCGATTTTCGCGGACCGAGCGTAATTTTATGATGTCACGATCAGCCGGCTGGATTCTGTATCATCCGCATCTGTTTACAGAACACGAGAGGGCTCGGGCGATGATAATATACGCCTTGTAAGCCGTGCGCGGATAAGATAATGCCGAATTTATATTCTTACGCCCGGTAATCGCATTCTGCTCTGACTCGGCTCGAGAGACGCTCGATAAAACCGAGATGCCTGACGCTTGCTCCGACGAGAAATATCTGTGTCGTTCGACTACGGGTTTCACGCGTCTTTTCATGCACCATGATAATATCCAAAATTATAACTTATTTATTTTAATATGATTTTTGTATTTTTCGTACCATTTACATCACTTTTACGTCAATTTTCATGAATAACAGTATTAAATTTACCTTATCCTGTACGTATATGCGGGAGGGGGGGGGGGGGGGGTTGCAAATTATTTGAATATTGTAAAAGGGAATCGCGACTCAAAGAAGGTTGGGAAACACTGTAATTCACAATAATAAACAGAGTATAAACACTCGAAAATAAACACTTGTTTCTGCTCGTCAATTTTATTACGGAAATTTATGAGAAATTCGTTTTATATCGACAATCTATAAATTAGGGTTTGTCGCTTTTTGAAAATCGGTTTCTTCGGGTGAATTTACAGCGATTTGCGTAAACGTTCAAACACCCTTTCAATCAGAATAACTTTTTTCAAAAGTAGATGATGAGAAGTCACACGACTTCGAGGTTCTCTGAAGCTAGAAAGATTACTTTAGTAGAAGACGTGTAACGAAAATTTGGAAAAATTAGCATTTGATCGGGATCGAGAAGAAAAGAGTAGTTGCTTTTTACAGCTTTTTAATCTGAGCTTGTAATGCATATTTAAAACGTATGTTTTGTAGACTTAAACGATTCAAACGATTTCAACAGCTTTATTTCTATCTTATGTATGTTGTGTTGTAAGTAGACTATTGATCTTTCTGTAGAATCCAAATTTTCTGAACCGATTGTAATAAACAGTGGTTGCATAAGTTACAGATAGTATAACCTTCTGGTGCTTTCACTTTTTTGTGTTTCATCTACCCATTTTTGTCACAAGCGCATGAAATCCGCGATCTAGTTGTAACCTTCTCGTGATCTTTGAAAATGAAAAATTCAGAATGTTTGAAGCAGTATGGGATATTTCTAAGATACGATTTTGATCGTAGTGTACAATTGCGGCGAATCTGATCGGAATAGATGTCTTCCCCTATATTCGTAATTACCTGATAAGTATTGGCAAATTAGTGCAATATCAATAGATACGTGTATGTTATCTGGGGGATGCTATCGCTCGTTTCGCGAGCACATCGCTCCCGCCCTCTACGCGGAATATTTACGCTCGTGACATTTTCCAAGCAGATTAGAAAGCATGCTCGTGGTGATCCGTGATCGCGCACGGAATCGATGTAGACTAATTTTCTGAATCTATGGACCAATCTGTGTTTAAATCTTTTCTAAAAAATTAATCCCAAATACTTTTATCCCATACAGTTCAAACATTGATGATACGCTTTGAAAAGGCTTTAAGAAACCTGTGACATCAATTTTTCTCTCATGAAAATAATCTGTGATACGTTTTACAACATACTAATGTTAATTTGTAATGTACAATTAAATATGCAACTAGTGAAGAATTTGAAGTACATTTGTGAATAAGAAGGACTGAGAGAAAGTGGACATTCGCTTCGTCTCGTCGTTTCAATAGACATCACTTCAGTGGCACTTTGGATTCGTCGTAATTTTTGTACGAAGACCTCACAAAAGGAGTATTCAGTAGTGCAACGGTTTCTAAATAATAAACTGTCCGAATGATAAGATTCACGTCAGAGGCATATTGGAGTATCGAGCGACGCGATATTGAAAAAGGTAGAAACTCCGACGTAAATGCGTAGAAACATTTCCGTTTCGACGAGCGCGTGTATATCGTCGCATAGGTTTATATGGACTCTTATTACGGAAACGACATTGTAAAACCATTCTACCGCCGAAATAGTAGAATCCTCGACTATGATTTTCATCGCACGCTTGTCTAAATTAAATTTCATGATCTCGGAAAGAAAGAAAATTCTCTTGGTCGCAGCCGTGCGTTTGCTTCAAATGCAATCATTCTACAACGCTTGCTGAAAAAAGCCGGCCATTCATGAATTTATTTAGTCCCAGACTTTCCTATGGTAATATTTACACATAGTTGTGAACAAGTTATTTTAGATCCTTTAATAAAGATGGTTCCACAAGAGAAACACAGAAGAGTAATATAGTATTTCATAGTTAATTGTCGTGAAATTCTGTACGATAATTGTCGCAAAATAATCCCTCCTTCCGCGTGATATACTCCGTGAGGGCCCGTGAAGCTTGAGTGGCCTCTTCTTTATTTTTTATTATTTTTTATGGAACTTTCACGAACATATTCGTGGCATTTTTCTAATGAAAATGATACCAAATAAGATATAATTGCGATGATATTTATTTGTGTAATGGACGATGAAAGTTTCAGAAAATTATTGTAAATATGATCCGAATTATATCGTGTGTGGTATCATTTTAATCAGAAAAATGTCACAAATATTTTGGTGAAAAACTCATAAAAAAATAAGTAATAATAAAAAAGTTTTTTATTGGAATTAAATTGTGAGGACACCTGGGCCTTTGAACTGTGCCGCCGACTGCGAATCTCCGCGTTTCTTTCTTTCCCATGCGATGTCCTTCCTTGCGCCGAAAACTTTCATCGTTCATTGCACAAGTAAATATTATCAGAATTATATCATATTTGGTATCATTTTCATTAGAAAAATGCCGCGAATATGTTGGTGAAAGTCCCATAAAAAAATTATGAAAAATAAAGAAGTTTTGTTATTGCATTAGTAGTGGTCTCACACCGATATACTGGACCCGTATTATGTTACATTTCTCGGCGACCGAGGCCTCTCGAGCTTCGGTGTCCGTCCTTCCGTTCGCCAAAGGTCGAAAAATAGTATCTTCTACACGATAATTGACGCCGGTCAGACCCGGGGTGGCGACAATTAGCGATGAAATACTACATAGAAACTAGAGTATACGATTTTGGACGTTTACTGAATGGACGCATGTACACGCAATCCGTGAGCCGTGTGTTCGTGAATTTAGTATCCGTGTTCTTAATACACGTATAATTATACAATCCATTCTCCGTGTACACGGATATAGAGATCCGAGTATGCATTTTTGTACACGGATCCGTTCGAAGCGTTCGAGTCCAACACTGAGAGTTTTTATTTTCCGGTCGGATTCTTTTCGGCAATTACACAGATGTTAGACGCGAGACGCAAGCGGGGTCGCAATAATTCACGTTCAACTGTTCAACGTTACATCACCGTGTAGGGTAAGGTTGCCTAATTTGGATCATTTTTTGAAAACCATGTATTTTTTTGGATTAATAAATCTATTGTTATTCACAATTAAGTAATATAAAACACGTAAAATTATTTTTAGTATTATATATTCACAAGGATGAGAAGTAATACCAAAGTCCAATTTAAGGTACCAGTATTGGACCATAAGATTCCTAAATTAGTTTAACATCAAGAGGTGCATAAAATACAAATATAAACGAATGTAATGGATAAACTAAATCAAAAATCCACAAAAAATAATAATAGTGCAAAGAAAACGCCTACTTTTTGCAATTTGTACAATTTGGTTGTACGTAGCTGAAACATTTGCATATTTGGTGTGGGCGGAAACTGTATCTCTTAGGCATTGAATCATTTCTTCAACTGACCTACTTTCACATATTTTTGAATACCAATTTTCAGTTTTGCATAAAACCGGCACAACTTTAGACATTGTTAAATCTTTTTTGGCGGATTGTGCTTTTGATATTCGAGGTCTTGCCCCAAGTTCATTTTTGTAGGGTGAACTAGTCAACTCCACCGCTTCTTGAGTACGGGAATTTGTTGACATTCTAATTTTTTCTTTTTCGTTGACAATGATGAAATATCACTATCTGAAACATTTAATAATTAATACTGAATCATTTACCGCATTTACCAGGTGTTGACATTCTGTACAAAAAAAGAAAAATTTTTTACTCCTAAATTGGACCGGTTCAATTTAAGATACAGATTATGGTCCAATTTTAGGAACTATGTTGTAAAACTACGCAATCCCAAATTTTAGGGAAACGTGTTTACTATAATTTGAAGGTTAGGTCATGAAAATATCGCTAAAACATTCTATAAATATTCTATAATTATGTATTTTTTTTTACTTACTTGAATGTTAAATAGTAAAATCTCCCTAATGAAAGCGATAAAAACATAAAATTCGTAGTATTCTTAGCCACGTAAACAACCCAACTACGATAGACGAAACTACAATTCGTTCTGTGATGTAATTTTGCACAGTACACATAGTTGTCGCAAATTATGCATAGGAGGTGATTCAATATAGGATTCCTTAACCTATTAAGATATACAGTGGCTCACAAAAGTATTCGCTCGCCCTTTAAATCAGAATAACTTTCTTAAAATTTGACCAAACCACTTGACTTTTATTGAGCACTTAGAAACATTGATTTAGTAAATCACGTGCAAAAAAGATTTTGAAAAAATTACAATTAGTAGGAATTACATGAAAAAATAAACATGGCACTTTCTAAAACTTTATTATTTGAACCCGTAATGAAAATTCAAAATATGTGTTTTTTAGAGCTATGTTATTTACACATATGCTGAAAATTTCATCGAAATCAGTTAACGAACGTATGAGCTGCAAGCGGTTGAAAGTGGTGATAAAATCCACAATTTCCTACATCTTTCGATGCGCGTGGTTTTTTTCTGCGTCAACCGATTTCGATGAAATTTTCAACATATGTATAACTAACATAAATCTACAAAAGGCATATTTTAAATTTTCATTATGGGCTAAAATAAAGAAGTTTTAAAAAGTGCCATTTTTATTTTTTCATGTAATTCCTACTAATTGCAATTTCTTTAAAATCTTATTTGCACGTGATTTACTAAATCAATCTTTCTAATTGCTCAAAAAAAGTCAAGTGGTTTGGTCACATTTGAAGAAAGTTATTCTGATTTATACTTTTGTGAGCCACCGTACGTGTAAATTCATGAATGTACGTGAAATTAAAATACACTGGTACCTGTGTATTTAACCCTTTGCATTCGGAGCTATTTCAACTAAGAAATCAAACATTTCTTCTAACCTAAAATATTTCCATTGTACATCATTTTTTTTCATTATATGCGTACGAAACTGATATAGTACCTCATACAATATTTAAATGTTTAGTAATTTATTACATATAAACAAATTTAATCATGTAAACAATATTTTGAATATTGGTGTAACAATTTGTAGCGGCGCCTCAGAGTCGCCATTCGAGTGCTAAGGGTTAATAATATACTGATTAAGATACGGATTCGTCCATTACACGTGTACATGTGTAACATATACGTGAGATAGCGATCTCTAATAGAAACACGGTAATTGTGCATAAAAGGTCCCACCTCACCGATTTTGATAAAATTTAAATACGTTGTAAAACTCAACATTCTGAACAACTTTTTCCTATACACGTAACCGTCGCTCAGCCTTTGTTTTTGAAATATTTGCAAAAAACTGCAGCTACTACTACATTGAATTTTGCCTATACGTGCACGCCTGCGCCGTGCGTATGCGTAAGCATGATGCGACCGCTCGTCAACTTTTTCTACAAATGTATCGCGCGATTGTCGAACGATCTATACAGTGAACTTTTCAAAACATATGATGATGAAGAATGAGTATGTTACGGTAAATGTGATTAATCCGACGATTATGTATAATTGGTTATTATATATAATCACCATTAAGTTTGGTCTGGGTTAGGTCTGGGTTGGGTCCTAAATATTCAAGAATTCACTAAGTGCAATCAGCCCATGACATTTATTCGGAAAAGCTTTCAGATGTGAAACACTATGTGAGTGTGTGTAGTGTCATTATAATATGTACTTGTTACAGTAAATGTGATTAATCCGGTGATTATGTATAATTGCCGGTTATTGTATATAACCACCACGAAGTTTGGTCTGGGTTAGGTCCTAAATATTCAAGAATTGGTAAATGTGATGAATTATTGGATATTTAGGACCTAACCAGTTATACATAATCACCGGATTAATCACATTTACCGTAACATACTATTCTTCATCATTATACAGGGTGTCCCAAAAATGTCTGAGTTCCTTTAAAGGGGAGGTTCCTGAGGCCATTTGAAGCGACATTTTCCTTTGCAAAAATGGCCGTTTTGGCTTTGTTAAGGAGTTATTAACGAAAAACACGGACCAATCAGAGCGCGACCTAGAGGCGTGTTGGCAGAGACGGCCGCGCGCGACAGAAGTCGAGCGATGGTGATACACCGCGGTCGAAAGCAAGGAACAAACAAGAGAAGAAAATTTTTCGAGTCCTATGTCGGATAGTTCAAATTTGAATATGTTGTAGTCTTTAGTAGCCTATGAAGGAATCTCGAAGGATTTTTCGAAATCTTAAAAAATGTTGGTTTTACAGACGTGTAAAGAATTTGTTTTCATTAAATTATAACACTAGAACTAACGTACCGAGGAAAATGAGTTTTGAGGAGCTTGTAGTGAACACGTAAGAGTATCTATTGAAAATATTTCGATTTGGAATAAATGGTTTTTTCACCATTGTATGTTTTGAAAAGTTCACGCGGTATATAGATCGTTCGACGATCGCGTGCTATATGTGTAGTAAAAGTTGACGAGCGGTCGCATCATGCTGACGCATGCGTACAGCACGGACGTGCACGTATAGGCAAAATTCAATGTAGTAGTAGCTGCAATTTTTCGCAAATATCTCAAAAACTGAGCGACGGTTATATGTATAGGAAAAAGTTGTTCAGAATCTTCACCCTGACAACATATCAAAAAATTATCGAAATCGGTGAGGTGGGACCTTTCATGCACAATTACCAGAAACACAATAAGAGTAACATTCATTGAATATTATTCAGTATTTGTTTAAAATGACCGAGCACTTCTTTACAATCGACGAACGAAATACCTTCTCAGAACCTCTTAGAGAAAAATTTCTATATTTCATCCGTTTTGTGGAAGCAGGAACTTTTACTTTCAAAAACGTCTGCTTTCTAATGCGAAAACCTACAAAAATTCCATAACATTTTCAATTTATGTTTTGTTTAACACTTTCTGCCGACATTTTGCAAGGTTCTAGTAGAGCGTAGTCTTTCGTTTGTATACTTTTACATTGGCTATGAGGCAGCGTGAGAAGTGGTGAAGGAGCGTTGGCAGCGTGATCAAAATGGACGACAACGCGACGTTATACAGAGTACAAGTACAGAGTAACGAGGCGTATTCGCGCGGTATTGACAGAGGGATGATGGGACGTATCGGAAGCGGTATCCATCGATTGTACGGGCTCTTCAAAATCCCGTGGGAGAGCCGGTTAGTTATTGACGCGCGTTTTCACTGCGATGATTTGTATCGATACTCAGTTTAATAGCGCTTTCGAGATTTTTGCTCGGCGTGTTACCGTCACGCTTATAGAGCCAGCAGCTCAATTGGTGGAATCGTGCAAATATTCGATTCTAAATAATAAATGTGCTCACCGAACACCAGTGGAACAAACGATAAAGCTACGAGAAAACAGTCTGCAGAACTGTGAAAAATGAGAATTCTTAACAGTCGCAAAGTTATTAATAAAGAAGTATTCGTCGCAGTTGCAAGATTAATCTTTGCCGGCTTTATTGGCGAAAACGAAAGAATTTTACAATGCATAAAATATATGGAGGAAGAGTGTCTAACATACTCAAAGGCGAATCTGTCAGAGATAGACAAATTTCAGTTCTTAATTTTAATTGTAAACCTACATTCTAAATAGGTAGAACAAAATAAAGAACGGTAAAAATAATTGCAAACATACAATGGAATACATAAGCGCTGTGTAGGTACGTGCCTTGAATTAACTTTGAAGAAGTTAATCATCAAGCGATTCATTAAGTTTATTGCTTTATGTCGGCAATTTTATACGGCTTTTATGTCGAACAAGTACATTTCACAAAATTGACATAACACAGAAAATAAAAAAGATTAGGTATATCCAATGCAATAGAACAATGGCTTCACACGTACTAGTTAAAAATGCGCAACCGTTTACACCCTCGGAAAGTGTATTCTTGGGTTTGTAAATAATAAATAAAAACTACAATTTATTGCTTAGAATCTGTATTGAATGGATAATATCTTGGTTAGATTATTTCGACACATCGTGCTCTGTACGCTGTAAAATGGCGTATCGGGTCGGCAGAGGTATGCGTTCCCGAGTCCTGCCCAATTTTTCCGAGACTTGTGATGGGTGTGCAATCATCCAGACATTTCGTCCGTCAATCAGCCTGTTGTTCATCACCTAATCGGATTCCTCGTGGGGAATGAAACCGGTGGCTTGTCACAAATTGCTAGGCGATCTTCGCGCGGATCGATCCCGGTTCACGAACAACCGTTTCCCACGACAGACCTTCGGCCCCCATTAAAAATTCAGTCGCACGAGGATAACCAATGATCCGAATCGTGTCGAATCACTCTATCCTCTGGCGAATCCACGGATCGTCGATGGTACAAGTTTAGTGACTCCTCTGAGATCCGCTCGAGCGATCTGTTAACACTTTGCCCGTCGAAACGAACGTCATTTCAGAAGCCTGCTAACAAACTCTGCTAGAATCATCGGTATCCCGAAAATTAAGCTAAAGTTGTGAAAATTTCATCATTTTACTAATACGGATATTAAGTGCACTAGGGAGACTATGGATCTTTATGCAAAACAAAATAGAAATTCTAGTTTACATACCTTCTTTCTGTCGCAGACATATGGTCTCGATTTCCAAAAGTTATCACTAGACTGCTGATTTTATGTATTTATGACAAAAATAAGTAAGTTTAATTTAAAACAGTAAAGTCATTAGAAACATTTGAAGACACGCCATTGTATTATTTTCAGCCTATTAAACATATTAAAGGAGAAAATAATTTTCTATTTCCCTCTAGTTAATCAGAGTTCACATAAAGTTTTTACAAATTCATGAGTATATTCCGAGATTCAGAAGTGTAGTTGTCCCTATTAGTGAGCCTGTTCCTATTAATGTGTTTCGTATTTAAAGAAGCAGTAAAAATTAACTTGAAAGAAATAATAAGGGATCCATTTTTTTTTAAATTAAATTAAACTAATAATGTATATATTACAAAGGAAACTCCCGTAGTATGGTAAACATTTTTCCAAAGATGCACAGTACACTTTCGACTGTTTTACCTGAATACCTTGTCAAACAAGCTAAGGACCGTCTATTTAATACAACTAAATAAATAGATAATTAACATAATTTAGACTATACAAGGTATGCGTTATAACATAAAATTGATGAATTCTATGAAAAATACTGTGAAAGGAGTAGTAGTTTTAAAGCGTTTTTGTGGTTCTTGAAGTAAATCCGGTAATAACGCGAGATTTTAAGGACAGTCCGCATTAGTGTGCCCTATTATTCGCTTGCTTCCGACAAACCTAACCACATTTTCACTTCCAAACAGTTAATACCCAGCAGTATATTTACATTTTAAAGGGTATTTCACATTTGAATATTTCTACTGTTATAACTAAATAATACGTAAGAATAATTATTTTAAAAACAATAACAATTTTTGAGGGAGCAGTATTTAGTCGGGCACATTAATTGGAGGCATTCAAATATGGACGAGCATATTACTGGGGGCACACTAATTGGGACAAAAACTTTTCTTTTTATTTTAGTTACATTATTGTGAAATATTAACATTTTCAGCTTGAAAAAAATATTTTAATAAAGAAAAAGCGTGTGAGAATCAATATAAATTTTGATCAGATCAAATTGGAATCAAATAATTCATTAATGTTAATATAAATTTTGAACAGATCAATTTATTAGGTTGTTGCATATGAAATGTCCAATTTTGGACAGTAACGTTAAACAAACACAACTTTTATCCAAATATAATTATTGATAAAAGTAAGGACCACTGTAATCAACGTATTCTGTCAATGGACTTTATGGTTCTTGATGGTATTACAGTAGAAATTGAGTTTTGTGGTCATTTATGTTCTTCATTTTCAAGATTGTCATTTACATTTTTTAGTTTCTTTTGTCATCGATTAATCGTAACATGTTGATAAAAATTCACATAATGCTATCGTCAGAATGTTGTTATTCCATGCATATAAAAAGAATGCGTGACAATCGCATTGATTGGTGTTGAAATAAAATTTGTTTACTAGAAAAATTAGACATCTAAATTAAAATTGAAGATATTATCTTAAAGATCAACTTTATAATTCAAAGTGATGTGTTATAAACCTGTAGACTCTAATAGTATTTCTTGATCGAAACGCTTTATAATATTTGGATTCTAAAATCGGACATTTCATATGCAGCAACCTAATAAAATCAAATAATTCATTAATATTAATATAAATTTTGAACGGATCTAATTAAAGCAAATAATTCTTCAATTAATTCACGAATTAACAAGTTAGTTTAATAACACAGTAATGGGGACAAGTACCTTATTTGTTGATCATAATATTTTACGATGTGTAATTCCACTTAAAGATAACGGTAATTATAAACATTTTTCCCTATCGAAATATATGTATTGACAATTAAAATGATCACACTCATCATCAATGCTTGGAAATGAAATAACTTCGTGAATGAGCACTTTCGCAGACAAAGTGTTACACAATGTTCACGTCAGGTATAATCTTTCAAACATATTGTTTCGCCGTTAAAGAAAAGTCGGATGCACATAGTCACCTGTACATTCAGAAATCTAATCCGGAATCGTTTCTGTACCATCGACAACCGACAGTAAAGAGCTCATCGTTCGATGCTCTTCTCGTTTTTCATGAAATCACTATGCTTGCTCCATTGTGTACACTGTACACGCCTGCGTTGACGGTGGAGAAATAGCGAAACTGTGGCAAATCGAGTGGCGTTTCTAAAATATATCAGAAGCCTAGTAACACATAGAAAAAATATATATATAATAATCAAAATATATAAATAATCAAAAATATATATATAATCACAAATCTTCGAGCAGGAATGCCATCTATGAAACATAAAATATTTCGCGATCTGCTCTTAATTTGTTAACGTATTACCTACCAGATCTATTTAATTGAAAGGATTATCAGTCAAAAAGCTGTTAATCATCTTCTGAATACTAGTGGCTCATAATTTATTGTTTAACCCTTTATATGCTAAACGTAGCTTGAACTACTATTATTGCTAGACTGTGGTTTTTGTGCATTCGTGGCAATAACGAATACGTGTAATTGAACATATTAACAAAGTATACCACTTTCTATTTCATTCCAGTTTGTTGCAATTCAGGTATAAAATTTTGATTTTGCGTAAAGATCCGCAGTCTAGTGAAAAAAATCGAATAATTTAGGTCGTCCCATAAGTTCTTACCGTTTACTGTTATACTATTTAGATTAATATTTTAAATAATCTTTCAATGCTTACGAAAAAATGTAATCATTCTATCGTTCTACAACCCCTTGCCACCTTTTTGGTAAAGACATTATTCCGTCACTATAAAATTCCTGTGGTTTTTTCATTAGAAGACGACATCTGCGGAACGAACTTATGGGACGACCTAATATTTGAATTATTTATGAAATTCATAAAAGTAAGGATTTAAAATTTTTCGCAAATATTGTGCACATCTCTTTCACATAGAATCGCGACATTCCTGTATTCGTTGAACGATTTCGTGCTTCGATACTCAGGGAATCAATGACTCTTGTTCGCTGCACTTTTTCAACGTTCCGTGAAGAGCACGTAGTTGCCGGAACGAATGGCGATGGCGAACGTAATAATTGGGGCATAAGGGGTTAAATGGAAATTAATAGCTCCCTTGCCGGTAATCAGGAACATAAAAAGCCTGCTAATAGGCCTCCGGGTAATAAAGTGTTGGAACTCAAAGGAGACGGCAGACGAAATACCATGGTGAAAAAGGAAGATCACGAGTCACGAGTCCTCGACCGGGATCATCACTGGAAACGCCGTAGGCAAGAGCCTCATTAACTTTCGCTATTTCGCCACCGTGCCCTAAGTTCGGTCGTTCGACTAAGAACTGTGAAACGTATCTCGGGACTAAACAATCTCGTTAACGATCTGTGTGGTTTTCGCGAGAACACTGTAACCCGATTAACAGCATCCGCGTGGTATCTTCGAGTGATAGTCGTTCTCCAGGACCAGGTAAGTTTCGAGCGCCGCGCTTTTCGATCCCTCTCGATCTCCAGAGATCGCGAAAAAAAAGTGTTGTACCCGCACGATGATTCACGGGTTGTTGCATCACAGTTTGTACCCACGCACTAACCAGACAGGTAAAAGAAAATCGTTCAGCTTTAACGATCTCGACGAAGGAGGTGAATCATCGAGACGCACTGTGTTGTACGTTGACAATCGACTTGTGCTTTATACATACATATATTTGAACGTCTTTGTTGTTTCTCATTACCACTTTTGTTTTGGCGCAGGATGAACGTACATGCAGACATGGAAGGTGTGGAAAAGTATGACCGATCATTGTGCGATCGAACGTTTATCGTTGATCTATCTTGGAAAGGAATTTTTGTCCTCTAACCCCCTCCCCCCCCCCCTCTCCCGTTCAAAACTCGCGTCTAACCGCAAGCCCTGCATGACTATAATGAAACCTGTCGGTCTCACACACGCATGGGAATGATTTTTCGTTCGGCACGTTCCGTTAAAGAGGTTTCCGCATGTCGCTTGTTCTGGAAGCTTCGCTGCTCCTTCCTTTGATCTCCTCTTCGAAATTGGCTTCGCTGCTTCTCCTTCTTTCGCTCGGGAGGACGCGCTCTATTCGATCCGTCGGAATTGTGCAAGCCTCGCGTCGAATACCGCCGAGAAAACAAAAGAAACGCAAAATTTACGTTAATACGGGCCCGCCAGTGAAAAGTTCCACGGAGGAAACTTTACTTTCGAATTTTTAATTTTACGCGAACCTCGCTGGAATAAGAGAAACGGGGAAAAAACGTCGCTGTCCATTCTTTCGGAACTGCCTCGCAGCGACAAACATTTGTATTTCGAAACGTTACTTTCTGATTCGAATGTCCACTGCAGAAGTTGTATCTGAAAATTTACCACGCTTATGAGACCTCCGTGGTGTCCGAAAAACATTGCTTTCACTCCGCTTCACGACTTTGATTAGAAATGTTTCACTTGTATCAAATTTTGCCAAAACTCGAAACCAACTGTCGCACAAAATCGGGAAGATTGCTTGCTGAGATTACGCCGAATGGAATGTTCGCTGCTCCCCGAGCGGTTTCACGCATGCGAGATTTTTTTCTACGGATCACAGCCTAATCGAAGATTTGTTGCAAAAAGTGTCCTCGGGCAGCAATGACGCGACGTGGGTCACTTGGAAGATGGCGTTGACGATAGCTGTACCGATCTGCGCGATCTGCGTGATCGTCATGATCATTTATCACATACACATGACCAAGAGGAGACCGCCTGGACATTTTCCAGACGATTCGATGGAAGCGCCGGATCGACCTATTCTGGGTGCTGTCACCATTAGAGACATGCTGGAGATGACGACCAGTGGCAGTGGTTCAGGTAGGTCAAAAGAAAGTTCTGCAACTTTATTTTCTTCCAGCTGGAACGTTATAGTAACTTTCGGGAAACGTATGTATCCGACTACTGTACAGGGTGTAAAGATATGTTTGGTCATGGCTGCCATCTGGCTGTATTCTATATCTTCGGATCGATGAAGATTTGTAAAAGAAAGTTGCCGCAAAACCAGGGGTTGAAAACAGTTATGATATCGATTCCGGTTCTTGAAACAGTTACGAGAACCGAAAAAATGTTATTACTGTTATGACGATATCGGTTCTCGCTCATATCGGTTGCGGTTACGGTTCTTGAAAACCGATATTATAACGATTCTATAATTGTTATTTTTAGGTTCTGGATTTCGGTTTTGGTTTCGGTTCTTCAGACTTCAGAACCTATAATATGTCCCGTATTGGTCTCATATCGGTTTTGCAGTTCTGTAACTGATATTTTTTGGTTCTGTATCGGCTATACAGGGTGTCTAAAAATTCCTTCAACATCCGGAAATGAGAGGATTCTGAGATCATTTGGTGCGACATTTTCCTTTGCAAAAATGGCGACGGCTGCTTTGTTTAAGAATTATTAACGAAAAACACGGACCAATCAGAGCGCAGATACAGCGGATTGGTTCTGTCTCGGCCAACGGTGACGCCACGCTAAGCGCCCGTGTTTTTCGTTAATAACTCCTTAACAAAGCCGCGAACGGCATTTTTGCAAACGAAAATGTCGCATCAAAAGATCTCAGGAACCTCTTATTTCCGGATGTTGAAGGAATTTTGAGACACCCTGTATAGTTTATATAGAACCAAAAAATATCAGTTGCAGAACTGCAAAACCGATACGGGACATATTATAGGTTCTGAAGTCTGAAGAATCGAAACCGAAATCCAGAACCTAAAAATAACAGTTATAGAACCGTTATAATATCGGTTCTCAAGAACGGTAACCGTAACCGATATAAGCGAGAACCGATATTCTCATAACAGTTACATCATTTAGGTTCTTCATAACTGTTTCAGTCAGAACCGATATGTAACCGTTTCAAACAGTTATTTTCCGAACCGTTTCAACCCCTGCGCAAAATTGTCCTTGACCTTGAATTTCAAGGTTAATTTTTTTATTGCATTGTATTCTACGCTTCATGGGGATAAAATGTGTCAAAGGAACCATATGTCAAAAATCAATAGTTCTCATAAAAAGTAATAGCAAAGTTTCATTATTAGTACTACTTATTATCTTAAAAATTGCTTACGTTTCTAATAAATCTAGTAGTTAGCGTTGTTGTTTATGTGCTGTTTATCAGAAGTCTTACATAATCAATCATAATCAATATAACCTTCTCAGTCTTGAAAAATGTTCATCTTCAATTTATTCTTTTATGCTAAAGAACCGATCCATTTTTCCTAATATTTCTTAATAGACGAGCTTGATTTGGTGGAAATTGATGTAAGAAACCTGCCACAAAATTAATCTCGACCTTGAATGTAAAGGTCTTAAATTTTTTTTTCATTGCATCGTATTCCATCCTTTACAAGGCGAAAAAATGCAAAAGCAACCATCCGTCATAACTCGACCGTCCTCTTAAACAATGATGGTAAATCTTTTTCATTAATAAACTAACTTCATTTATACTATATTTTCAATATATTTCACGTGCCATGAAAAAACTTTCAACGGCTTTATCAATACATAACAAGCTATATAAACTCCATCTGAGTGAGGAATGAAAATATAATATAAATAAAATCCGAATGAAAATGAAAAAATTTACCACAGTTTTTTAAGAGAACAATCGAGCTTTGACTAATGGTGCCTTTTGCACCTTTTATCCTTGTAACGAATATAATACGATGCAATAATAGAAAGTGATGACCTTTTGACCTTTACATTCAAGGTCAAAGTTAATTTTGCCATACCTTTCTTACATCCATTTCTACCAAACCGATGGTGTAGAATTACGTTATGATAATTTCAACATATAATTTCCTTACACCCTGTATAGTACATTCAACGCTGAAACAGTCTTTATTTTACAATTATTGAGATTGTGAAGACATATTTTGCGACACTTCCTACAAAATTGTACAGTGTATCGATAAATGCAGTCTTGTTGTTTTTGAAAGGTAATACAAATTATTCACTTTTAGTGCTCAGTTGTTCTAGCTTTAACTATGTTTTAGCTTATTCAGATATTTTAGCTCATTTATCAATTGTTTTTTACTCCTCTTACGTCTTACAGACTTCTTTCGATCTATTCATATCTTCGTTTTATCTAGCCAGGCTATTCAGTTTACAACACTTTTCCTTGTCGTTTACAATAATATATAGTTATACTGCGGATCTGTATGCAAAATTAAAATTTCGTGCATCGTTTGCAAGAAACAGTGACTGCACAGATACGTATTCCCCCTTTTAGTCATTTGGATAAATTAGGTATAATATGATCGAATTTTTAAAATCTTCTAACATTTTCATTATTTCGCGTTTTACTTACGATGTTTTGCCATAAATACATAAAATCCGCAGTCTACATGCACACAGTCAGTCTCATAATTGATGGCATACATTTTAAATTAAAATAACTTTCTTATAAATGGACTAGACTAGATAAATTAGTTTTCTAGATGATATATAATGAAAATTTTGGAAAAATTGTGTTTTATCTAAAATAAAAAGAAATGGAAAAGTTGCTTTTAAAACTTTTTTATTGATTACCTGGCTTATGTGTTATAAAAATCACAGTTGTTCACAACTTTCAGCTCATTTTTCCCGTTTTATTCTATTATTCGGCAATTTTCACAATTTTGCATCATTTATAATCTGTAAACCAATTATGAGACTGACTGTATGTATAATGCATATAGTGTAGCTTCTTGTTATTCTCTCGTCTCCCCTCCCCACCCCTAGAATTAGCGTCACGATAATTGCGTTTGTCGGGGGCTATTAGCTTTACGCACACGAGTCATCTTCAATCATACTGAAATTCGTGTTCTTCAATGCCCATCCTCTCCCAAGTAGGTCTGCCGCTTCTGGTACAGCGGAGTATAGCCCGCCAGATCCAGCTCGTAGAGACGATCGGAAAGGGTCGCTTCGGCGAGGTCTGGCGTGGTCGTTGGAGGGGCGAGAATGTCGCTGTCAAGATCTTCAGCTCGCGGGAGGAGAGGTCATGGTTCAGAGAGGCTGAAATTTACCAGACGGTGATGCTGAGGCACGACAATATCCTCGGGTTTATCGCCGCTGATAATAAAGGTACGTAACACGGTGTCGAAAATTATCGAAAATGCCCAAGAAATCGTATAGGTCCAACTTACACAACGTTAGAGTAATCCTGTTATAAAGGGCCCTCAAAATCGTATAAGTGCCTTTAAAGATCTTAATCCAGCATTGCCCCTTCCACTCTGACCAATCGGCCCTGCATTTCTTTCACAGGAAAGAAGGCCTCGCATCTCTCTCCCTCCCCCCTCTCTCTCTCTCTCTGTCTCTCCCTCCCTCTCTCTCTCTCTCTCTCTCTCTCTCTCTCTCTCTCTCTCTCTCTCTCTTTCTCTCTCTCTCTGTCTCTGCCATTATCGGGTTAGGATTACAACGGAAATGTGATACTAACGAAGAGAGGGAAGCCTCGAAATAGAATGTACAGTATTTCATCGGTAATTGTCCCAAATGTCTCCGACATAATTGTCCCTGAGATATCCCCACTAGTGCGGGGTGTACCCCCTTGAGGGGCCGTGAAGCTCGAGAGGCCTCGGTCGCCGAGAAATATGACACCATGCGGCTCGGGTATATCGGTGAGACCACACTAATCCGAATTTCCAACTTCTTTATTATTCATTATTTTTTTATGGGATTTCGATGACCATATTTGTAGCATTTTTCTAATAAAAATCATACCAAATATGATATAATTCCGATGATATTTACTTGCGTAATAGACAATTAAAGTTTCGGGCGCGAGGAAGCATAGCGTATGGAAAAGAAAGAGACGCGGAGAGTCGCAGTCGGCGGCACAGTTCAAAGGCTCGCGCGTCCTCACAATGTATTACCAAGGAATAGCTTTTTTATTATTACTTATTTTTTTATGAGACTTTTGCTAATTGATTTGTGACATTGTTCTGATTAAAATGATACCAAACACGATATAATTCAGATCATATACAGGTATATGGTCATTATGTATAGGTCAGGTACATAACATCGGTGAGGCAACAGTAATGCAATGACGACACTGTTTCATTTTTAATTAATCTTTTAGGAGACTTTTACCATCATATTTGTAATGTTTCTCTGATCAAAATTTTTCTGATTATACATACATATCTATTTTTTTAATTGACGATGGAGTAAGTTAGGCAAACCTCAAACAATGATATCCCTCGCGCATAATTGTCCCTCCGCAGACCCGTGTTGTGGACAATTATCGATGAAATACTGTATACTTTTCTAATGGAAGCATTTACGTAAGTAGAGTTACGCTTTGCAGTCTATCATCAGAAACGCCGATCTGTCGACGCTCTTTTCGCTAGTATCGCAGCTTCGTTGTAACCGGGGATGGCAGGGTAGAGTCTTCACGCTTCCCCTCCACTATCAAATTCCCCTTTCGCGAGTCTCTGCACAAAAGAGAGTGAAAAAGAATTCCCCATCGTACAGAGAGTAATCGCTAGTGTCGCTAGAGGAGAATCGAGCCACAATTAGTGGTAGAAGGGGAAGCATTTTGAAGGGAACACAAGCTGCCCGTCTGGCAACGGTGGTCACATTACAGACGCAGATGCAACGCGAATTGGGTTCGCGCATCACGTCACGTGACCGATTCGTGGCGTAATGGTGGGGATACTCGCCGCCGTTGAATGGGGGAATGGCGTCGTAGAAGGAGAAAGTAGAGTGGAAGACAAATCTTCATCTAGCGAATTTTACATCAGCTCAGGAGCCAGCAGTTAAATTTTCGCAAACGGCACACCTTTTTCAACTCATTTCTGATCATTATATTCAGTCTTTATCCTTGTCCGCTGAGATGACTTCGCAGAGATCGAGTTACTAAATTGTGCATGAAAAGTGAGTCACGTAAATCCAAGTTTTGAACTGTGATAAGCAATATTTAAAAATTTATTACTCGTCTTTAAATTATTAGGCACGATATACTTTCATACTTTATCATTTACTCTCTAGAATTTGAACATAGCTATGACAAATATCAAAGATGTTTAAATCACTAACAGATTACGGTGACATTCCTAACATTATGCAACGTCAATCGTACAAATGGAAATCGATAATCGGCCGTCGTCCTCGAAGGGTTAACCGTGCACCACTATATTCTTCAATTCTTACACTATATTCACAAATTCATTTTTCTCATAAATGAACGAAGTCCGCAGTCTAGTTCTGGCCATCGATCGTATCTCTGTCGAAAAGTAGATTGCAATTGATAAATCAATAATATTGTATTTTTATTTTCAGATAACGGTACGTGGACTCAGCTATGGCTGATCACGGATTATCACGAAAAGGGCTCGCTGTTCGATTATTTGAACAGATCGACCGTGGATACCAATGGCATGATCAGGATGGCACTGTCGATCGCTACCGGGCTGGCGCATCTTCACATGGAGATCGTCGGCACGCAGGGCAAACCGGCGATCGCTCACCGTGATCTGAAGTCGAAGAATATTCTTGTGAAAACGAATGGTACATGCGCGATCGGCGATCTCGGACTGGCCGTCAGGCATGACGTAATTACAGACACCGTCGATATCCAGCTCAATAATCGGGTCGGCACAAAACGGTACATGGCACCCGAGGTAATTTAAAAGCAAAAACGATAATCTACAATTCCGAGCCGATTAACTCTCCTATTGCCCGGCTAATATTCATGTGTGTGATCGTGGTTTTCAAGAATCTTCTTTTTAGCCAAGCGTTTCATCAAATTCTGTTTATTCCATTAAGAATGTTAGCTTTTTACACCTCAGTTTATGGTTGTCCCTTAATGACGACGATGGCTGTTAACACTTTGCCGTCCGGCGACACTACAGTGGTGTCGCGCACAAAGTATTGCTCAACGGCCGGCGACACCACAGTGGTGTACTGGACGGCATAGTGTTAATTGCGCATTATTCAATGCATTCAGGACATATCAACGTTTCAATACAGAACGCAAGAGTCTCCAATTTCATGATTTTTTATTGAAAGTGTCTGCTGCTCTCATGAGAGCTAACGATGACATTAGTAAAACTTGAAAATTTATAATCACCTAATAACCTCAAGAACGGCCGGCGCCAAGCGAAAAAATTTTTACGAGACGTGCGGACGGCAAAGTGTTAATACATTAGCACCGGGACATTTCGGTCAGAGTTACTGGACGAATTTGCATCACTTCCCAAAGTTACGTCAATTTAAAGAAACTACTACTTTTCAGCCAATTCATATGTCTAATAAATCGAACCATTTATAATGTTTTATTCATGCACTTTATAAACTTTAAAACAGCAGTTTGAACGAGGATTTTTTAAAACATTCAAAACATTCTCCTCGGATAACTATATTGTGTATCAAATTCATAGATAATGAGAAAAATGATCATTATGTACTAATCTTTTGTTATAAACATAATTGAATTATGTTTGTAACTTCAAGAATTAGATGTATCGTCTTAATGTCTTCAATATGTCGACATTCATCTTCAAAGGGTTAATCACAGAACCGTGTTATCCGAAAAAAAGAAATTTCGAAGATAAAGATCTTTCACGTCTCCATTTAGAAAAATTATGATTAGTAATTTTGGTTACGAATAAATCGTTATGTGGCTCTCATTAAACTTCTAATATGATCCCAGATAGCACTCGGACGTCCAATGTACGTCCGTACCGGACATATGTACGTCCCAGGGACGTACGATATGTCCGAGATATGTCCGATTTATGTCCCAGGTATGTCCGACAGAGGTCTCAGTTACATTCCAGTACGTACATAGGATGTCCCGCGCGGACGTTAATTGGACGTTTATCGGAGACATAAAAGCGTGTTTGCACCTTAAAAAATTTTCTAAATATGTAAATATTGGTTTAAAAGAATTCTATAAAAATACCATTGATTATCACATAGCTAGAAAAAGAGGAATTGATCAAATAAAAAAGAGTGTACTTATGCCGGGCGCGAACCTAGTATAAGCATATTAATAGGCGAGCGCCTAACGCGCTGACCCAACCGAGTTCTTGGTAACACGATTAATATTTTCAGATACTATGCGCGTTGATGTACGAGGTAATCGTAATACTAATCAAGTTAATTTTCTTTTTTAAACTATTTCTGTGAAATGTTCAAGTTTATCAGTGTCCAATAGACGTACGGAATAAATAAAATCTAACAATTTAAGATTAGCTCATTTTTTCACGGAAGAAACGTCGAAAAATTAGTTTTTTTCAAACAACGGCACCGCGAACTTAAAAATCTGAAAAAATTCATAAACCATATTTTGAGTATAATAATAGAAACACAATATAGCATCCGAAAACGTACGAAATAATCTAAGTCACACGTCCCTGGCAAGTACGAAATAATCTAAGTCCCACGTCCGTGGTACGTCCTAAAATGTCCGAGGGATGTCCCCCGGACGTAAAAACGGATGTCCATGGGACGTCCGAAATTTTGATCCAAGGGACATTCCACGGACGTACACGACGGACATTGGACGTATCGGACGTAAAACGGACGTCCCATGGACGTACGGTGCTATCTGGGATGGGAGCAGAGGCGGGCAATAAGTAATCCTCTTCCTAGATCTTCAAATTGTTGTGAAACATTGATTTGCTATCCGAATGATTTGATCTAGAGAAATTCTTGACCATTTCGAAATATTCATTTTATCATGACATCAAGAACTTCTCAGAGCTCCTTAGTTTAACAATTATGGAAGTTTCACGATTGGTTCATTATTCAAGATTCTCAAGACTTGCAAGAGATGTTTGTGCTTCAGAGTAGAAAGCCTCCACGGCTTTTATAAACCATGGAGCGCCGTCAAGAAACTTAGAAATTCTAATACTTTTAGAATGATCGTGACATTTCAAATTTTTAGCGTCCGCGTCGAGTAGAGTCTTTGAATTGAGATAGACGGCTGCTGAGGATTGTTGGTTCTGCTTTCAGGTTCTCGAAGAGACGATAAACATGAACCACTTTGATTCCTTCAAGAGGGCTGACGTATACGCTCTCGGGCTGATCCTCTGGGAGATCGCCAGGCGATGCAACGTCGGCGGAATTCACGACGAATATCAGTTACCGTTTTACGACCTGGTGCCTTCGGATCCGACGATCGAGGAGATGCGTAAAGTCGTCTGCGCCGACCGGCAGAGGCCGTCGATACCGAACCGGTGGCAGTCGATCGAGGTACGTGAAGAAACATCCTTCGATCGTTTCTGATCAATCGGTTATCCATTTGGTCTTTGCCCGCGGGGATTTATTAAAACATTAAAGACATTTATCTGATCAATAATGACTCGATACTCGATATATGCGAATGCGACGTACACAATAATCAGTGTAAGAACTATTCGTACACCCTGTAAAAACGAATAACTTTTTTAAATGTGGACCAAACGACTTGAATTCTGTTGAGATGTTAGAAATATAAGTTTACTAGCTAATGTGTAAATAAATTTTTTAGCAATTGCTATTGGTCGCAATTTGTGAAGAAAAAGTAAAATTCAGGATTTCTAAATTTTTTATCTGTGTCTATAATGAGCATTTAAAATATTCCTTTTGTAAATCTAAGTCAGTTATATACATGTACAAAGTTTCACTGAAATATTTTGAAGCATAAAAAAGTTATCGACATTGTAAGATGTAAAAATCTTTAAATTAAACGATCACACCTTTTCTGGGAACTGAACTCATCTTAAGACGGACTATTTGATGGTGGATAAAAATCTATATCATTTCATTTAAAAAAAGAAAATTGATCTTCTCGTTACCTTGGAGTGTCCACACGGGAAAAATAGTAGTTCCATCACATGATATCCCCCTCGGTACTGAACAACTTTCATCTGAAACATTTTTGCGTATAATCAATATATTTGGAGATTTTCGTCTGTAACGCTTTATAATTTCCACCCTGTGTGTAACTTACTTAGACCTACAGAAGACACGCTCTAAATGTTCATTACCGTCACAGATAAACAACTTAAAAATCGAGATCTTTACTTTTTTCTTTGCAATTGTGACCAACGGTAATTTTTCCAACAAATCATTTACGCAATTCCTAGTAAATTAATCGTTCTAATATCTGGAAAAAAACTCCAGCCGTTCGGTCCAATTTTAAAAAAGTAATTCGGTTTTAAATGGTGTACGAATACTTTTTACACTGACGATACCTATACATGAGACAATACTAAACCAATGGTAAATCCGTTTTGTTTTTAATTATTTCTTTATGAAACTTTTACCAACATATTTTCTTGCTCAATTGACAATTTAGTGAAATCTCGATTATCCGAACCGACGATAATAATTAAAACCATTATCTTAATACCTGTTTCACATGCAAAACAGTTCGATCTAAACTAATGCATATACATAGAACACAATTGATTATACAAATCAGTAAGGATTTAAACTAACATTGTAGCTAGGTAACTTATCCCAACGTTCATATTGCACTGATTAATTATCATTATACTGCGGATCTTTATGCAAAATAAATTTTTTTAAGCATCAATTACAGACTACAGAAGCAAAGTACAAATCTATTTTCTTCATTAATAATTCTAACATGTTGAATATAATATATTGACATTCTCGAATTCTTTCAATCTTCTTATTGTTTCAAATTGCACCTACTCATTTTTGTCATAAATGCATAAAATCCGCAGTCTAGTTATCATAATCGAGGTGCTACTGTATCGTCGAGTAAATAGGTAAATATGAAACAAATTGTGTCGTGTTTGGTGTCATTTCAATCAGAAAATGGTCACAAATATATTCGTAAAAGTTTCATTAAGTAATTAAAACAGAAATCTCGATGCCATGTTTCTTGTTTGATATTTGGTTGCTTCTGTACCTCACCTATGAGTTTGATGCAAGCACGAGTCTACTTAACACTTTAAGTGTCGCGTCTTCCAATGTACCTTTGGTTATTTTTTTAATTTTTTTTCATTAAATACGTTATTTTGAATTTATGGAATTTTCAAAGTTGCCTTGATGGCAATCAAACCTATTAATAGATCGTCAACCTTGACAATTTTTTCTTGTCTTATGTTCACGGAAGTACTTCACATTTTTATTCCGGACTTGTTGTAACTCCTCAAATAACTGTCCAATCAGTAAAAAAGTGATTTCTAGCTTCATGTTTATGCAGCAAAATGATGTGAAGAGTTGCAGGAATATTGTAACGTGGATACAGTTCAACAAAAAATTCACCCGTTCCGTATGCATATATTTTAACATATTACTTACCGGAAGCCTATTACATAGTATGGATCTCAATAACTGCGTTACATTAGAAAAAAACTTCAGAATTTTTAAAAAAATTGGATTACGTTCCTGTTAATTAATGACAAAAATTACCATTGCTATTGAATACTTGTTTAAGAATTTCTCGGCTGTGAACCATAAAATTGAAAATCTATTATAAAATAAAGTGTACTGCTACATAAAATATCATAACAGTATCCGTTTGTTTATGATGATTAGTTTTGCTAAAATATGTTTGTACCCGGGTCGATTTTCAGTAAAAAGTAATTAGTTAACTTTTGCATATCAATTCTAATATTTAAAATTGGGTTTTCAAGATTTAAAAGTCAACATTTAAATTTAGAAAATTTATCGAAATAAATCAGTTTTTAAATACCGAGAAAGCGTAATTCTAACGAGAGATTTCTGTTTATCGCAGGCATTGCAGGTGATGTCGAAGGTAATGAAGGAGTGCTGGTACCACAACGCGGCAGCTAGATTAACCGCGCTTAGGATTAAGAAGTCCCTCGGAAACTACGGCGCGACGGAGGACCTGAAGTAAACTACAACCGGCAAGAACAGAAACAATCGTAAACTGCTCGTCGTTGACCGTCGAAACGAGGAACGAAGGGACGGTAGTGCTTCAGAACACGCATGGACGCTGATACCGTGTAACGCTTATTGCAATAAAAGGATTTATGTGCCGTGTTACCACGGGCGCGCCGAAGAGAGACAAACAGAGAGAGAGAGAGAGAGAGAGAGAGAGAGAGAGAGAGAGAGAGAGAGAGAGAGAGAGAGAGAGGGAGAGAAAGTGAGTGAAAGAGAGAATGAGCGATAGAAAAAAACAGAGAGAAAGAGAGAAGATAGACATAGATAGGTGTAGCAAGAGTAAAAGAAAGGGATGGTGAACGGATCCCGGGAATTTTAGAGAGAAGCAGAGAGTCTAACGAGGAAAGACTGGTCGAGAAATCGAGACGACGTTCCTTTAAATCGCGTTGACATCGTCGGATTCTACCCCAAAGCATGCGAGTATCAACCTATCCAAAACGGTGAAATTATCGCAAAGGGTCGTTTAGTCAGGGTGAACTCGAAGCAAGGATTTTTCGTTGAGAATGTTCACGTGCAGTGTTTGATAGAATTATGGACCAGATTGGCCAATGTTCGAACGCGGGCTCGAAAGATTCTTCGAGATAAATGGCAGAAATCGTTCGAGCAGTCCTCGAGATCGAGTCATTCGGTTCCGTCGATCGATCGATGGAAAATACACACGTAAAACGCGTTCGGTTGATCGAACGATCGACGCCCGGTCACACGTCACGCTACCGCTGTATATTTATTGAATAGTAAACGATAAGAATAACGAAGTATATAAATTTATTATATAGCGACGTTTATTGAGTAATATTAATGAGTAACGGTAAATTTGTATATTAATATATACACACGTATAATTACGTATATTTGTTATCGGGCGAATGGGTTCGATTAACCGAACTGCTTCGTTTCGGGAAGATTTCATTCCAGTCGGCGGCGTGATCTGCGGTTGACTGCGATACTGATCGATATCGAATGGCGACTCCGAATAGCTCGAACCACCATTCGGTTTCCGTTTAGCTGCCCGTTGTCAGGATAACTGCAATATATTCTTTCCTTTTTTCGGTGACTTTTACAAACACATAGAAACTCATTGCTTTACCGATGCATGCAGAGACCAGATCGTTTTCTTTTTGGTAGTATATACTAGGGCTGTTACTTTCCTTCGAAGGTCGAAGATTTCGAAGCTTCGAAGCTTCGAATATTGAAGCTTCGATTTCAGAAACTTCGAATCCTTCCAAGCTTCGAGGAGTCGAAGCTTCGGAAAAGTAACAGCCCTACTATATACCATACACACCGTGTTACAAGAGAAATACATATCTTTGTTTCTCGTTTCTGCGATTACGGGATCGCGGTTCCGGCGATCCTGTAAACATACAGGGTAGATAGGAAATGGGAGGAAATGGGCAGCCGTAGTCGTCGAGCACAGCTGACCAAGCACGGTAGAAAATATGGAGCGTGGTTTTGTTCAAACCAACAAGTTTTGAAAAACAACTATTTCAAACCCGGTTTTTGTGTAATCAAACATTGATTTTCGACAGAACCTCGATTGTCCGAATTGCTCGGGTCACCAATTATCTTTAAATTTCTATGAATTAATTTTATAAATTTTCTACACGAATATATCGACCGAGAGTAGCGTTTGATATCTACTAATCTTTTCTGAACTGCCAGCTAACAATTTGTAATACCTCTTTTATCTACGAAGGAGATTAAGACTGAGATTGACATGCCATATTTAAACCATGCTGTAAGCACAATTACGTAAGTACATGCGTATAGTAAGCTTAAAAATTAAAATACAAAAAGCAGCTGTTTTACCGTATCACTACCAAAGTGTCAGGACAAATCGAATACTCGCGGGGGACTTTTTCAAAATGATTTTTTCAGTGTAGACTTTTATTTCTATTTTCCTTGAAGATTATAAGAATATAAATAACGATATGAAATTTTGATATCACAACTTTTAAAACTTCTTTTATATATTTCTTTTTACACGCCATTCGATTGTTTACTAAGAATGCGTGTTAATATTAGGGAACAAACAGGAACAAAGATAAAAAATATTCAATAGGGCCTACTTCCACTCATAAATATGAATAATGATCACTTACAAATACACGTATAAGATATTGTACTAAGTTTTATAATATATATAAGTTTCATTAGAACTGGAGCAACCGTTTGCCCAACGCTCCTGGCAAGGAAACGTAACTTCGGCAACTACTAAGATAAAAATTGACAGCTATCAAATTCGCAAAGAGCGTTAGAAAGGAATGTACGGTCTAATAGAAAACTACTATAGAAGTGAGACAAAGTAGAATAATAATAACGGGCCAAAGACGACAAAACCGTACAATTTTCGACACAAAGGTTGAACGTCATTCGAACAATCGGGGTTCTACCGTACTCTTTTCCCACAACGAAGTTTCTCCGCAACTTCCTGGCTTCATTTATCCGTCGTATCCTTCTTATATATACGTATTCTTAGTCTGTAGAGATGCCCAGATTTTTTGCTCAAGACGAACTATTTTTGCGTATACCACTGTACGCGTGTTTATCGAACGCGGTGCGTCGCGATACACGGGACTGTCGAAGCGTGTTTCCTTTGTAACACAGGAAGGCTGAAATTGAAGGGTGCTAAGCTCAAGAATTATTGTATACCCTTTTGCGCGTGCAAGGGGAAGAGCGTGTGAGAAACGGAGCGCGAAAGGCAGAGAGAGAGAGAGAGTGTGTGAGAGGGAGAGAGAGAGAAAGAAAGAAAGAATAAGGGAAAGAATGCAAAGAAAATTCAAGGAAACGACAGAAACCGAGCGAAAGGGAAAGAGAGAATGTAAGATAGATTGAACTAAGAAAGTAAACGAGGCGAGAGGAAGGGAGGAGATTGAAAAACGAGCTGATAAAAAGAAAGAAACATTGGAGAAACTATATTTTCGGGAATTTTTTCGCGGATGAAAGGGCAAAAGTAAAGATTCGGAAAACAGAAGATATATGACCGTGGAATGCCGACATTTCGATTACGGACGCGTGCTTCGACTCGAAACGACCTCGACCTTCGATTCTACTTTTCCACGAGCGATATTTTAAACGTTTTCCATAGAAACTCGCGAGCAGTCGATTTGGAGCGTTTTGACTACAGCGATGGGATCATGTTTCCATAATAATGATGCGGTAACATGCGGTGTTCACTTATAGTTAATGAATATTTATTTATTTCTCATAAATTATTATGTATATTGTAATTTAAGTAAATTATTCGTGTTCTCTCGTTTGAAACAACACCCGGTACAAGTGTTGTTAACCTGAGTATTATAGAATAGTTAACCACTTGCTTCGTAGCAACTCGGTTTACCATTTTGGTTGTGCAAGATCGCAAACAGAAAATATTTAGGACAACGATACGATGAGAATCTATTTGAGATTATCGCTGTTTCTTTTATCACAATCTTCACTAACCTACTTTAATTTAAACAATATTCAACGTTCGAAGTAGGCACGTCCGGTTGTAGACTTTGAGAAACATCTTAAGGCAAGCGGTTAACTTCTTCCGGAGCTGCGTTCAATTGTATGGAAGTAATTATTGGCAGCAAACGCGTTTACTGTGACGTGTATAGATTAAGTATCTGAAGTTTCTGTACTCGGAAAATATTTTGTACTTTTACGAGCATTGTTGCCGTTATTCCTAAAACCGATCGACGGTCTTCTGATGCGTTGTTTCGGTATGGTTGCGACACGGTTGGTCCCATCGTTGTTCACGAGGCACGTATTCTCGCGTTGGTTGCGGTTTTGCGTAACGGAAAGCAATCGTGGTGACGGAGTCGCATGCGTTTTGCGAGTCTTGAGTATGCGAGAATTCGTATGGTATGTCTCTCTGCGAAGCTCGACCGTGTCCGTGGACCGTTCACGGGCCCCAAGCCACGGCCTCTGTTGTAATCGGTAACGTTACAATAAGCGATTTAATTCCTTGACGAAAGCTATGAATTGTCATGGGATAGCGTAGGCGGGTAGATCCTCGAGGAAACTGATACATGGACGAGAAAGAGCAAAAGGAACAAAAAAAAAAGCAGTAAGAAGAGAAGAAAAGAGAAAGAAATCTTTGTCATCCAATAGTCAACGTAAAAGTCTGCGAACATACAATTATTACTATATAAAGGAACGGAGGGTCCTTCGAACCATATAATTGTATTTTTATATTGTTTTTTACCAACCGACGCCCGTCAGGCGTCCCTACTGAGTTTTCTCTTCCGTTTTCTAAACGATCGAACTAATTCGAAACCGAGCTGGCTGCGATCCATCCTCGATCAACCATTTCGCTGCTGACACCGAACTGTATGCTCGAAGAATCGCTTGATAGTTGTTTAAACAATACAGAATATGCTGTATCGTGATTGAACACCGGTGGTATCTTAGAGAAAAACACTTATGCAATTCATTTGGAAAAGACTCGATTTCAAGCATTGATGCCTTCGTGTAAAACAGTCTTCATTTTCACATAAATTTCCTTCCGATCTCGTCGCTCAAACTTTCAGCAAACGAAACAATGCAATTCTTTTTTGTAAACCATCCTCAAATATTGTGTTCCTATTTTTTTGAATCTATTTAGTTACGTTAAGGGGAATATACGCAAAGCGATCGACTTACTAATATTATCATTCACTTCCAGTACCAATGGCGCAAGTGCCTTCCCACCACGGACGATTTTTCTTTCTTTAAAACGTGTCCGCGGCGAAAATGGTTCCAATCGGTGCGAAATTGCGCACGTACGAAGATAGAGATCGTACGAAACACGTCTCCAAAGCTATGCCCACATTTGTCACTACATTTTGTTACCGTCAGAGTACATTCATGTTAGAACTGCGCCTAAAGCTATGGGAGCGTTGTCAGAACGATGAAAACTGCGAAAAGTTTCTTTCTTTGGTGTGTTTATAGGGGTCCCATGAAAATCACCGACACAGGTCTCATCGACACAGATTTCTCCGACAATATTTCACCGACTCCAGATTTGACCGAGAACGACTTTGACCGACAATAATTTTGACCAGCACACGTACTACTTCATTGATTATGCAATTTTTTCTTGATATACCCAGGCCTAACCCAAACCTAACTATTCTACACTGACACTTTTACTTTTGTTTAAAAATATAATTATTACACTATATAAAGTTAGAGGCAGTCGGCTAACGTTGTTGTTGTTGTCACACGATGTTACTACTAGATAGTAGGGTTGTTACTTTCCTCCGAAGGTCGAAGACTTCGAAGCTTCGAC
This sequence comes from Sphecodes monilicornis, assembly GCA_913789915.3. Taxonomy (NCBI): domain Eukaryota; kingdom Metazoa; phylum Arthropoda; class Insecta; order Hymenoptera; family Halictidae; genus Sphecodes; species Sphecodes monilicornis. The sequence continues at coordinate 26,843,384 of OU565284.1, forward strand.
TATCGAGCTTCGATTGCAGAAACTTCGAAATTTCGACACTTCGAAACTTCGAACCTTCGATTCGTTTCCAGTTAACGGATAAAAGAAATAAATTTTCATAATTTGTTTCTATATTCACTATCTGAATTATTTCAATAATCTATTGTTAAGATAATATATTTATAATTTGAATTATCCTTTGGATAGCACATTGTTAAAATAATTGTTTAAATAAATAAATTTTATAATTTGTTCCTATATTCATTATTTGAATTGTTATTTCAATTATTTATTGTTAAAATAATTGATTAAATAAATAAATTTTTACTATTTGTTTCTATATTCATTATTTGAATTATTTCAATAATTTATTGTTCAAATAATTGTTTAGACAATGTACACGTATTTACATAATTAATATAGGAACACATTTCTATAGAGTATACAAATTTATAATCTACGGAAATTTTTATAATCTATAGAAATGTGTTTCTATATTCATTATGTAAATACTTGTACGTTCTTTAAATAATTATTTTAACAATGAGTTAGTGAAATAATTCACATAATGTATATAGAAACAAAATATGAAAATTTATTTATTTAAACAATTATTTTAACAATAAATAATTGAAATAACAATTCACATAATGAATTTAGAAACAAGTTGTGAAAATTTGTTTATTTAAACAATTATTTTAACAATGAACTATCGAAATGATCATTCAAATAATAAATATATTATTTTATCAATAAATTATTGAAATAATTCAAATAATGAACATAGAAACAAATTGTAAAAATTGATTTATTTAAACAATTATTTTAACAATGAACTATCGAAATGATCATTCAAATAATAAATATATTATTTTATCAATAAATTATTGAAATAATTCAAATAATGAACATAGAAACAAATTGTAAAAATTGATTCATTTAAACAATTATTTTAACAATAGATAATTGAAATAACAATTCAAATAATAAATATGGAAACAAATTGTGAAAATTTATTTATTTAAACAATTATTTTCACAATGTGCTATCGAAAGGATAATTCAAATTATAAATATATTATCTTAACAATAAATTATTGAAATAATTTAAATAGTGAATGTAGAAACAAATTATGAAAATATCTTTCTTTTATCCGTTCCCTGGAAACGAATCGAAGGTTCGAAGTTTCCAAGTTTCGAAGTCTTGGAAGTGCACGAAATTTCCAAGTCTTCGAAATGTATGAAGATTTATTCATTTATTTATAGACGGAAATATTTTTCGCATATTATGAAATAAATATTACGTGTACATTAGGAAACAATATTCTATTTCTAATATTAAACAAAGATTCATTTTATAATAAGGAAAAAATGTTTTTTTCATAAAATGAAATAAATATTACCTGTATATTAGAAAAAATATTCTTTTTGTGTGGTTAAAAAATGTTAAATGGTTAAAAAAAAGTGTGGCTTAAAAAATATTTTTTCAATATTTAATAATGATACTTATCCAACATTTTTGTGCTACTGGAGCCTTCTCTGAGAAACGGAACAACATTGTAACTTTTATTCATTAAGTGGAAACGAATCCAGGGTTCGAAGTTTCGAAGGGTCGAAGTTTCGAAGGTTCGAAGTTTCGAAGTGTCGAAGTGTCGAAGGTCCGAAGGTTCGAAACTTCGATTTTCATCACCTTCGAAGTTGTCTTCGTTCCTTCGAATCCTTCGAAGCTTCGAAGAGTCAAAGCTTCGGAAAAGTAACAGCCCTACTAGATAGTACTGTCGTCGACTAAAGTCGTTGGCAGTCAAAATCGTTGTCGGTCAAAGTCATTGTCGGTCAAATCTGGAATCGGTGAAATATTGTCGGTGAAGTCTGTGTCAGTGTCGGTGGTTTTCATGGGACCCGTTTATAGTGGAGCTGCAATAACAGTACAATTTCAGTCGTCCAAGGTTTCACAAAGCCGAGTGATTCCGAGGAAGAAATGCTATTATCTTCAAGTTCGACAATATGGTATATTAGAGAGTATACGGTCTGCTCACTGCTCCAATGTAAACACTTCCTCATTTTTCTAAGCAGATTTGTTCGTGAGCCAGTTCTAATTTCAATCAATTTGTTTACTGCTACCTGCTACTTTGCACTGTTCGCTTTTCCAAGATCGGAACAGGAAGTCGTGCAACGAGTAACGATATGCGCTAAACCGTCTAGAATTGTTATTATTTAAACAGCGTGTTACAGTAACAGAACGAGCATGGCGATAAATGTGGACATTGTTTGAACGTAATAGCGATCTAAATCAATCGATCGAGCCCTGTGGCCGTTCCTTTGTCCTCGGCGTTTTCCGGTGAGATTTTTCCAAGTGAGTGTCGCGCGCCACCGACCGTTCGCGTGCACGTTCCCGTCGCGACATATATCGCAGATTCTGCAACCCACCAAAAGACTGAGCGATCTAATGTTCGACTAGTAAGTAAATAATCGAAAGTTAAATAGTTGACCGCGGTCTGTACGGTCGCGGCCGTTCTTTTTAATGGATCAACGTCTCGCTGGGGTCCGGGCGGCGTCGAGCACGTCCCGTCCGCCCCGGTGATTTTTCTCGTACATTCCTATTACGATGTAGGTTAATTTTACGATACGTACATACGATATAGTTATGCCGTCGACGGGGTTTCACGGACGCCCCGAGGTTATCGTTCCGCGATCGCGATATCCACGGTCGAACTGCTGCGAGGCAAGTTTCGGACAACGTACGCGAAAATGTGCAACGCCGAGTCCTATCGGAGCGCAGGTTTATAGAACAGTGAAACATGGCGGATTGATTTTGAGTTTCCCGACGGTCCAAGTCTATTATAATTCCTCCGTGTTGATGAACGACACGTCTCATGTACAGACGAGACGTGCATCGCCGGTATTCTTACGTTTCTGTGAACGAACGCGACGCCTACCGTGAAACACCATCGGCGACCATGTCCCACAGGTATTTCCATATTACTAGTACAATTTTGTGCCAATAACAAATCGAATGTTAACTAAAGCGAGAGACCAGTAATGATAATATACAGAGTATTCTCACAACCATACACGTACACGTTCACATATTAACACGTCATCCGGGGAAAAAATATCTTTCAACCTGTTCGACGACGTGAACCGTGTCACCGAAGATTTTCGAACCGTCTGCGTAGGTCGTAGGAACGCGCCAGTACTTGAACGTATTTCATTAACATTTTCTGCGTTTTTTTTACTTTTTATGGTCCATGCGATAGCTGAGGTACTCAACGAAACAGAGTACGCCGATTAATGAACTACAGTCACTACCATTAATATTCGGACACTCATAAAAAGACGATAACTTGTTTAATATTGGTATATACGACTTGGACTTTTTTGAGATGTTAGAATAATTAGTTTACTATATGAAGTGAAAAAGAAATTTTAAAACAATTGCAATTGGTCGGTATTGCAGAGAAAATATTAAAAATTGTGTTTTACAATTTTTTTATGTGGCTTATATTGAAAATTTAAAACATCCATTTTGTAGATCTGTATCAATTGTATACATTTTCAAATTTTCATCCAATTTGGATTACGTGGAAAGCAGCGACAGGCATCGAATGACGTAAGAATCCTTCGATTTATTACAGTTTAAGGCCGAAAATTGTGAAAAGCTGCAATTTTTACCATCTTCAAACAGTTGTACCTCATTGCAACGTTTGTCGATTTTGGTGAAATATTCAGAGTGTATACAGTTGACACAGATCTACAAAACGTATTTATTGAATTTTCAATATGGACACACATAAAACAGTTATAAATAACAACTTTTAGTATTTTCTTTGTAATTCCGACCAATTACAATCTTTTCAAAATTTCTTTTTTTCAACGTGTAGTAAACTAATGATTCTAACTTCTCAAAAAAAAACCCAAGTCACATGATCTAATATTAAAAACGTGATCGTCTTTTAGAGCAGGCATGTCCAGAAGTAGCTCACTTGGAGGCAAATTCGAGGGAGACGCCTACTTCTTCCACCCGCGCGTCTCGCTCCCTGTGGCGGCCGTAGTCCTCCGAGCTCCTCAGACCCGTGCCTACCGCTTGCGGTATGTACTGCGTGTGGCGCGTTGGGGCGACTCTCGGACCCATGGTAGGCACGGGTCTGAGGAGCTCGGAGGACTACGGCCGCCACGGGGGGCGAGACGCGCGGGCGGGAGAAGTAGGCGTCTTCCTCGAATTTGCCTCCAAGTGAGCTACTACTGGACATGCCTGTTTTAGAGTGTACGAATATTAATGGGAGTGACTGTATGTAACTTTTATCTGTTTGTATCTTTAACGTTTTTAAATATCTGCACGTAATAGTTTCTGCATTAGAAATATGTATACCACCACCATGCAAAAGTACATTAAAATCGAAGACGACCACCTGGAGTTCTTACCCTGTCAGATACCGGAGCAAACCGCTCCTCCGTGCAATCCCGGAAGATATTTTTCTCCCCGTGACTAAATATCCATATCTACCGCCGTCACATTTCTAGGCGACATCACGTGCGTCATTCGTATCCCCGAGGTCGGTGGCATTTCATAGCCGAGGTCGAAGGACATCACATCGTCACCTAGGTTTCGAAGCACACAGAACAGTCTGACTCATATCCGACAAATGCCGAACTGCCAAATAACATATTTCATCCCTCTATAGCTCTTCTTTGCTCCTTTACGGTGTGAGCCCCACCCCTCCCCACACACACTTGTACAAAAAAAGAAACAAACAAAAAAAAAAAGAGGTGTAAAAGGAAGAAAGGCGTATAACGATGAAACGCGCGAATACGAGGCGCGTGTGTATCTGCGTCGTAATAGAATGCGAGAAACCTGTACCTTTCGAAGCGGCGCGACGCCTCGCGTCGTCTGCTTTTAGTTTAGAAACGAAACGAAAACAAGAAAGATGAACGAGAGGGACGCGTTCGAGTTTCGGATCAACAGAGGCTCGAGAAGAAATTCGAACGCGTGGCTAACATCGGGAAAAGCTGTATCGTTTCGACGTGCAATCGACGCGCTGATTCACTGGTCGATTCCTCGGAGATTTTGACACCGTTCCTCCTACAGAGAGTTTACGCTTTCGGAAATGAAATTATTGGAAAGAGTGATAAATTCGGACAATTTTCAGATGTCAACGATTGTTGCTAATGGATCGTGCGAGTAGTTAACCTGTTCGAAATTAAACCTTGCAAAAGTCAAATTGATCCGAATCTTTGAATAATAATAATCGATGTCTACGTCTCAATCCTTCCTTTTTCGGGAATCGATATGTTATTCGACGCGTGAACGACACATTTTAGAATGTTAACTGTAATTTTTAAGAGTTTAGCAAACCGCCGTCGATCCGATGCAGCCGTCCCCATGGCTTTTAGAATTATGTTGTGCACCAACATTGCGCATTAGTCAGCGACTGCTAAATATTGTATCGATGATTTCGTGTTCTTTTCACGATTGTATTCTTTTTACGATGAATTGGCGTGTACCTCGTGAATGTGGATTTGTTCTCCGGCTTTCCCTTTTTATTCGTCGACACGTTCGCTACCAAACGTTACGCACATTATCGGGGAATTACGATACACTCTGTCTACAGAAGAAAACTGATACTCGCTTGTTCAGCAGACGAGGTTAAGTGAATGTAAATAACTGCATGAATTCGCGAAATGAGCAAATAAATTAAGTATTTCTGAAATTGTTACTCTGGATGTTTACTTCTATTTATTTTATTCTATTGATTTCAAAGCTTTGGCCAACAATGTTGTTGCGGTAGCAACCATTTTGTATTTTTTGAGAACAAGTACATTATATATTCTTTTTAATTAGATATTGGCCTATTGACATTTTATTTTGTAACTGTTCATCTTAGAATGGCCAAAATCGCATGTATAATGAAGATCATTTTACGATTATGCATTGAAGAAAATACAAAGTGGTATAAATTTCACAAATGTACATCGATGCAAGTTATAACTATTTTCCTTTTGATTAACAAAGTATGTAAAATGCTTTATTTACACACTGCTAGCCGATAGTTTGCAAACACACTTCGTCATCTAGCTAAATTTTTAGAGTTAGCTATTATTATAAGAATTTTAATTACAACTCAATAAGTGGCTCTAAATTTTTAGTGAGCAATATACGTTACACTGGTAGCGAACGTTGTAATAATAAGAGAGATCCGAATTATCCTATAATATGTTAATTGTTTCAAGAGCACAATATTCAAATTCATTTGAAATTACTTAAAAGTTCATTTTGTGCTACTTTTTTCTCGCGCGTCGTCGAATTTTCTTTCACTTCATTCGTTTCTGATTTTCTCCCCTAGAGTTTTCCCCTAGTGTGCGTGGATTTGTTTTACAGGGAGCTAATAAATTCATTACCTGCTGTTAATTCTTATCAAATTTCGAATGTTTATGCAAATTTTTATTGATCTGGAGTGTTTTATAGAATAGAAGATTAAATAAATACTTGAGATTCCAAAAGACACTTTACACACGGCGATTCACACTGTAATCGTCAGCTTTTATTCGCATTCAGAATGCCTGCGTAAACATTCGCGGTCTAGTTATTAGTAACCATGTAATATTATTTTTAATTACTTTATCACTAACATCGTAGACGCAAAATTCTTTTGTTTTCATCTTTCTTTCCTTTAGCCCAGTGTATTATACCCTGTACATAGCGGTGTAAATGTTTATCGACGATTTACATACGATAGGATGACCACTTGTAATTTTCGTAACGATGGATGGGTGAATTGGTGGATGGTATTGTTTCTTTTTTAAGTTTCATGTAACGTATGTTTGCCACAGGCATGTTAAGACCAAAACTATTTTTTCTTGTCTGTCCTTTTTGCAGAATAAATAAGCGCTATAAAGTTGTCGCGAGGTTGCAAAATAAAACTTCCTTGTTCCATATATTTATGATGTACTTTATTAAATCGTAAATTAATCAAAACATTATTTCTGCTATAAAAGACATTATTAAGTTATTGTTTTAAAACCTTAATGTTTCTAAACTGTTTCATCGCTGAATATTTCATCACTGAATTATTGAAAAACGGAAACTATTACCCACATCAGTTTGAAACCATGTTGGATTTGTAAATTCTGTAGACAGATAAATCAAATATTTCTAATCATAAGCACACTTTGATTTGAACATTATGCCTGTAAAACAATTTTTTTTATTAAAAAAATTAAACAAAGAAAACTGTTAAATTGCGATCATTCCACACTTCTTTGTTCTCAGCGACGTATTTATCGAATTAATAATCCCATAACATTAATTATTGAACCTTATTCTCCAAATTATTTTTCCGAAACGAATTTACAAAACCAATGCAACGGCTGATCAAATCGTTCATTAATAATTGTCATCGATCACTTTGTGCAGTGTGCCTGACGGTGTGGGTGAACCTTAATACTGTTAATAGATATACGTATCTAATGTTATTATCACGTGGTCACGGAATTCTCGAAGCTCGTCGCGTCGAAATCGTGTCCGAGGCTAGATCTTTTTACAGCCTTACGCAATATCTTTTTTACAACAACTCTTTGAACAACAAAGCCTTTTAAGACACGGTTGAAGCATCCTTACAAGACTACTTGAATCATTTTCACGACTCGCGCGATTTCCGAGCCTCAAGCATTACGTGTCCGAGCAGGCCCTACTAATAAATGCCATAGTGGTCTGAGAAATAATTGGCTCGAATAAATAAAAATTAATTTAACAATCTGAGTTGTTAAAGTTTATGCGAACAATCTGTGTGTTACTTCACATCCTCCTTCGCGATCAACAAAACTGTGAAACTTCACGTGACTCTACAATCTGCCTAATCGACTCGCGAAGGAAACAATTTGTACTGTATCAAAAGAAAGCATATAAATGTTCTTATAATGTTCCAAGGAAGTTTTAAATTACTCTTTCACTACCCTTAGCTAACTGAAGGTAGACCAAGGTAGGTAAGGGTAGGCCCACGGACTTTAAGGACTGTGCATACAGTGAGTTTATGGGTGAGAGGGGTCGTGTCGCGAGCGGGGAGGGATGGTAGACTGCGGCCATGTTGGATGGCAAATCTAGTGTTGCCATCCATATAACGATACGGGAACATTGATATGATTTGATTCTGAAAAATGAATGCATAACAAGTGTATTTGTATATACAGGGTGGCCCACATAACTCTGAACAGCTCAATATCTCGAAAACTATGCCATCGATTTTAAAGCTCTTAGTCTTAAATTGCATGGAACTGAAGGGCCTTTCTGACTACATAAACGTGAAGTGGTCTCCATTCCCCTTTAACGGGGGAGGGGAGGTACCTTTGTATTTTTAAATGGAACCCCCTATAAAATGTTACATATTTAGATTCTACAGGAAAAAACAAGTCAATTTTGTCTGAAATATTTTTTTGTCAGATACTTCCATGTTGAGATATAACAGTTTGAAGTTTCGAGTTGTAGGTACTTGAAGCTCTCGGAAATAGCGTTATGGAATTATACGCGCTTGAGTCCATTGCTTATTCATGACGAAACACAAACAATAATATTTACAATTCTTGAGTTTGACTCACTTATCTATGAAAACGTTTTCAGTTTAGAGCTGTTATTCAAGCAGTAACATTGTGATTATGGCTACTTTTGACACAGAAGTGAATATGTTATTAACGTTAGGTGAATGCCAAAAAAATTATCGGCGTGCAGCAGTAAAGTTTTTTGAACGTTATGGGATCAAAAAATGTCATGCAACATTTCATAATTTAGAAAAGTGGCGTCGCGAGCACGGTGAATTGTGTAAAAAAACTCGCAATAAACCTGAAGCTGTCACTAATGAAAATAATAGTGCCAGTATTCTTCAATACCTCCTCTTTTTAGCCCAGTGTACTAGCAGATCATTCTTGATCAATATGATCTGCTAAGGGATGTAAAAGAGAGTTATCGGGACTAAAATTAATAATTTCATTAAATTACTTTTGATTTCTTAAGAACTTTCTATTTACATAGCTTAATATGGTATAATAATATTAACATAATAATAGGTCTAGTAGATAGTAGGAAATATAAAAATATAAAAATAAAAATAGTAAGATGTCCCCCCCTCCCTCCCTCCGAGTATTTCGTAAATGAAATCGTTCCTCGCGAAATAAAAATTATTCTAATCTGCCCCATTATCCATTCGCGTATTACTGTCAGAATTCGTGGGGCGCAGAACCAGTACCGCAAGGAGTACATGAACAGAAGATTCCAAAGATATAGAGGGCATTAGAGGTGTGCGAGTACTCAAAATTTCGGGTTCGGGTCGGGAAATTTGTTCGGGATCGGGTCGGAATCCCGAAAGTTTATAAACTTCGGGTACTCGCGATTTCGGGTACCCGACAAGGTAATCGGGTCGGGTCGAGGCGGGATCCCGAAAGTTTGCAATATTCGGGTACTCAAAGTTAAAGTTGGGACAAGTCTGCGGTCAAATCATAATAACTCTGTGCATATTAAGATGTCCTATCATCGGTCGTAATAATATTGTGGGATCGGACCTCCCAGACCAAATACTGCATGGAGATTAGGAAAAGTAGGTGGGTTCCGTGGGTATGAGTAAGAGTTGATCAGCAACAACCGCGAGGGTCCCGGGTTCGATTCCCGGCGCGGAAATCCTCATTTTTCCTAAGATCCTGCAATATTTCGATTTGTAGTAAACACTGTGTTTACTAAACAGTGCTCTTATACGGACGAGGAGTCCTTGTCTTGTAAGAACAGTGATTACTAGGGGGGTGTGCGAGTATTCGAAATTTCGGGTTCGGGACGGGTCGAGACGGGCTCCCGAAAGTTTGCAATGTTCGGTACTCGAAGCTAAAGTTGGGGCAAGCCTGCGGTCAAATCAGCGATAAATAATTCTGTGCATTAAAGTATTAGTAAACAGTGTTTACTACAAATCGAAATATTATTACAATCGATGGTTGGACATCTTAATATGCACAGAGTTATTTATCGCTGATTTGACTGCAGACTTGCCCCAACTTTAACTTCGTGTACCCAAATATTGCAAACTTTCGGGACCCCGACTCGACCCGATCCGATTATCATTTCGGGTACTCGAAATCGTGGGTACCCGAAGTTTGTAAACTTTCGGGATTCCGACTCGTTCAATGTCCGACTCGACCCGAAGCTCGGGTACCCGCACACCCCTAGAGGGCACACCGGTGAAATTCCTCTCGATCGAAAATGAAGTATATTAATAAACTTTATGATTTCGGCGCAAGATTCGATCATATTAAGAAGCAGCAAATTTGCAATTAAATTATTCTCGACGTTTCGATCCTAATGTGGATCATTTTCATAGAGGCTTTATTGCGTTTGTTGTGCCAGTGGGTAAAATAAAACAAAAAAAAAAGAAAAATTATGAACAGAATATTAGGAATTACGGAGAACGGTGATTTAACGGCGCAAACGTCAGCGCCAGCACATGGCTCAGTTACGTATCTGCCACCATGGGTTAAAAAACGCGCCTACAGAAGTTTCGCTTCAAAATATTTCCAACAAAAATTAATCAACGTGCAGCACTCAGTACAAATTGCAATATAAGAAATTGTTTACATAGAATTATCTAAAGTATAGGGCAAAAGACATACGTATGGTGTTTAAAAAATTTATTTAAGAACTTCTTGTATAAAGAAGACAAGATGAATTCATTAACATTGTAGCATTACATGATTAAAGTGATTTATAATCACGTACTTCGTGATTTGTAGCGATTTCAAGTAATTTCGAAGATTCTTCTTTAGTGCAGTCGATCAAGGAACAATTAAACTGTTCTTCAAAAACTTGTTTAAATATTGGCAATACATCTCGAACCTTGATATCCGTATCCAATTCTTCACTAATACTAGTCACACTTTTTCCTTCAATACCACAAGGCACAATATAATCAAACCATTCCAAATTTGTATTACAATTTAAAGCTAGACCATGTGTTGTTATATAACGACTGCCATGAATACCAATTGCACATATTTTTCTATCTTCTATCCATACACCAGTATCTGGTGATGTATGAGCATAAATATGAAAACGTGCACACAAATTAATTATTGTTTGCTCTATTTGACAAACATACCACTTTATACTCTGTTTAAAGTCTTTTAAATTCAGTATAGGATATGCCACTAACTGACCAGGTCCGTGGAAAGTTATCAGGCCACCCCGATTTGTTCTATAAAATTCTGCCCCTAAACCCTTCAGTTTCTCTTCATCCAGTTCAGTATAAGACTTATCTCTAATACCAACTGTATACACTGGGTAGTGTTCAAGAACTACCAGCGTATTGCAGTTATGTTTCTCTTCCTTCCGAAGATGATAATTAGATAGTACTTTTTGTAAGCTCAGGCCAGCACCATAGCTTAAGCGACCAGCCCATAAAAATTTAACAATATTATGAGACATGATAGATCAAAAGTAAAATTTTTTTCATTGGCTTAACAGCATATTCTTATACGTTTATGCAACTTGAGCATTCTCATGGTTCACATTCTCTTCATTACTTTTCACATTGGCTTTCTCTTGTATATTATTATGCAAAAGCCACGAGACCTGTTATGAAAATATAGTTTTTAATACATCCTTGTTAAAAATAAATTAGTAACAAAAGTATAACCATACATAGGCATCGGTTGCAGCATACGTTTTCTGGTCTTTATTTAGGGGATGAACATGCCATTGGCTCATTCGAATTTTTTTATTTTTATCAATTTTTTTTTTTAACTAAAGTAAAAAAGAATCAAGTGTATGTACGTCATAGAAATAATGTTGTTTCTATCAATATATTATGTAATTAGAATATTCTAAAAGACTAACCAGGTATGCTGTTAATTTTTCTAAACTCCAGCGACAAGATCGATTTAGTACTCTGTTTGCAAATACGCCACTGTCCATGCAATTATTTTCTACAATCTTCTGAGCAGGAAATTCTTTAAAATCTCTACCCAATTTCCAAATATCACTGTAAATTTAGAAATGATGTAAAACAAGTGATAAATGATATCATAACATGAAAATTTTAATATACTTACTTTTTAATATTTACACCAACAAGTTTTACCTTAGAATGAGATAAGAGAATTACAAACGCAGCAGGCAATTTTTTTAACGAGTATACATGCAGCAAATGACAAACCCTGTCATTAAAACAAATTTGTGCTAAAGCAGTTTTTCCACTTCCAGTCTTAAAATTAAAACTCCACTCTAAATCAAATCCAATTGGTACTATGTCATTATCGTATGCTTCTACTTCTTTTCTAAATACATAAAAAGAGAAAAATTAAAACCATTAGTAAATATTTATAGTTGCATAGCACGCGTTTATATAATTGTAACAAAGAATATCTTACATAAGATCATCACAGACCATAGCACATGTATTAAAATCATTTGTATAATTAATGTGTCCCTTGAATACAATAGGTTCCAATAGAGATATATCAGGCTCCTTTTCTATAATTGGCTTCGTTTTCTCCTACAAAAATATTTTCAATTAACATTAAAATTTTATACTATATATAATTAATTGTACCCCTTCCTAAATTTGTAAAATAATGCTTTTACCCATAATACAAATCAGTTCTTCCTTACCCTTAAAGTATCATTTATATTTTCTATTATAAATTGCTAAGTATATTTTACATTCTCCGTTATAAAATTTGAATTAAAGATACCAAAATATGTAATATATTCTTTTAAATGAAACAAAATTAAAGTATATTTCAACATACGATTAAATTTCCTCGAATATGTCTAGGAGATCGTCGCACTGTAAATTCCTTAACCTCCGATATCGGCTAAAAGTAATAAACATTATGTAACATCACAATATAAGGTAGGTATACGTGTGTTTTCGTGACTATATTAACCTCTTTAGAAACAGCAATAGTTAACACCCGACGTCGCGTGGCCATTGTGTATAACAATAGAAAATATTTATTTATATTGTATATATAGGTATTACAATTACAAATCACATTGAAAATTAAATAATTGTTTTCAAAATAATAAACAATTTTATTAAACTCTTCACTCAATTGTAACCGTACAATTTCCCGCTAATTTTGCACTCTTAAAAAGACTACACTATACATTGTGGAAGCTGGTGAGGACGAATAATACAATCAGAGACTGCTACAATCTAACCAATCGTTTATAATTATACTAATAGCAAAAATTTTATTAACATATAAATGAAATTGGAACATATTGTTATTCTATGTAACTCTGTATTAAGATAATATCTCACAATTATTTATTAATGGTAAAACAAAACTGTGATATATAGCAGTCAGTATAAATTTTATGTATACACATACATTATATATTTATATTAACTACGAGCTACCATTAACATAATATACATGTTTATTGTAAATGTATAATGTAACATGTATTTTAACATAATGTAACATAGTTTAATGTAACATGTATATTATTTTAATATTTTAAACAGTTATTTCAAAATATGGACCCTTTTTAACTTAATTTAATATTATATTCCGAATTAGAACAACGTCTACAATAACCGAAATAACATAACAGTTAACTTTTGGAAGAATATCATACATAAATGTTTTATCAATAACAGCAATATCATATTAATAGGTATATCATAAATGTTGCTCATATACCCTATCAAATTATAATATCATAAATATCACAATATAAAAAAACATAACAACTTTGAAACTATTACTAAAACATGCGAAAACCATCTCGCGTTCACAATTCAATTTCCTCTTCCGATACAAAGCAACCTTAGGTTTCTTATCGCATAAAGGTGCACATTCAAGCAGGACTGCACGCGACAGCATCCTGACAAACTATCTTTGGTGCAACATTGTTTTCGATAGCGGTGATCAGTGCATCGGCGTGCTCGTTGACCAGGTCAGTACATTCGCCACGCGCAAAGTGTGGAATATGACCGCAAGCTTCACGCAGCGCGTTCTCAATTTTGGGTCTCGTTTTGTCCACACCCACTTTCTTCAAAACATAGTCCACAGCCAATGTACATGCATGGCATACAATGCTTCTCTGTGTACCAACACTTTTTTTCTCGTCGCCTGGCCATTCATCTGAGCCGTCTGCAATGGCTTTGGGTGTCTCAGCATTCACTGCAACGTATAAAGTACATGATTCCATTAGACAATACAGTCCTCCTGATGCGGACAATTCAACAGCTTCGCAACATTGTAGTCTTCGCGGAGTACACGCTTAGATGCGCGTGTACGTGAAAATGCAATTTTCAAATACCTCGAAACTGCACTCCCGCCGCACGCAGGGCGCAAACTCTTGCAGCGGTACAAACTAGCTTGGGGGCAACATTGTTTTCGATAGCGGTGATCAGTGCATCGGCGTGCTCGTTGACCAGGTCAGTACATTCGCCACGCGCAAAGTGTGGAATATGACTGCAAGCTTCACGCAGCGCGTTCTCAATTTTGGGTCTCGTTTTGTCCACACCCACTTTCTTCAAAACATAGTCCACAGCCAATGTACATGCATGGCATACAATGCTTCTCTGTGTTCCAACACTTTTTTTCTCGTCGCCTGGCCATTCATCTGAGCCGTCTGCAATGGCTTTGGGTGTCTCAGCATTCACTGCAACGTATAAAGTACATGATTCCATTAGACAATACAGTCCTCCTGATGCGGACAATTCAACAGCTTCGCAACATTGTAGTCTTCGCGGAGTACACGCTTAGATGCGTGTGTACGTGAAAATACAATTTTCAAATACCTCGAAACTGCACTGCCGCCGCACGCAGGGCGCAAACTCTTGCAGCGGTACAAACTAGCTTGGGGGCAACATTGTTTTCGATAGCGGTGATCAGTGCATCGGCGTGCTCGTTGACCAGGTCAGTACATTCGCCACGCGCAAAGTGTGGAATATGACCGCAAGCTTCACGCAGCGCGTTCTCAATTTTGGGTCTCGTTTTGTCCACACCCACTTTCTTCAAAACATAGTCCACAGCCAATGTACATGCATGGCATACAATGCTTCTCTGTGTACCAACACTTTTTTTCTCGTCGCCTAGCCATTCATCTGAGGCGTCTACAATGGCATTGGGTGTCCCAGCATTCACTGCAACGTATAAAGTACATGATTCCATTAGACAATACAGTCCTCCTGATGCGGACAATTCAACAGGTTCGCAACATTGTAGTCTTTGCGGAGTACACGCTTAGATGCGCGTGTACGTGAAAATACAATTTTCAAATACCTCGAAACTGCACGGCCGCCGCACGCAGGACGCAAACTCTTGCAGCGGTACAAACTAGCTTGGGAGCAACATTGTTTTCGATAGCGCTGATCAATGCATCGGCGTGGTCGTTGACCAGGTCAGTACATTCGCCACGCGCAAAGTGTGGAATATGACCGCAAGCTTCACGCAGCGCGTTCTCAATTTTGGGTCTCGTTTTGTCCACACCCACTTTCTTCAAAACATAGTCCACAGCCAATGTACATGCATGGCATACAATGCTTCTCTGTGTACCAACACTTTTTTTCTCGTCGCCTGGCCATTCATCTGAGCCGTCTGCAATGGCTTTGGGTGTCTCAGCATTCACTGCAACGTATAAAGTACATGATTCCATTAGACAATACAGTCCTCCTGATGCGGACAATTCAACAGCTTCGCAACATTGTAGTCTTCGCGGAGTACACGCTTAGATGCGTGTGTACGTGAAAATACAATTTTCAAATACCTCGAAACTGCACTGCCGCCGCACGCAGGGCGCAAACTCTTGCAGCGGTACAAACTAGCTTGGGGGCAACATTGTTTTCGATAGCGGTGATCAGTGCATTGGCGTGCTCGTTGACCAGGTCAGTACATTCGCCACGCGCAAAGTGTGGAATATGACCGCAAGCTTCACGCAGCGCGTTCCCAATTTTGGGTCTCGTTTTGTCCACACCCACTTTCTTCAAGACATAGTCCACAGCCAATGTGCATGCTTGGCATACAATAGTCCTGCGTGCACCAACACTCTTGTTCTTATCGCTTTGCCATTCATTTGAATTGCTTGAAACAGTGTTGAGTATCTCATCTTTAACTGAAATTGGAAAAGACCAATACTACGTATATAATAGAATATATATTGTACTCAATATGTAAGTGTTAGGTATGTATATATGATGATCTATAGAATTTTGGAATGTGTATACGTACAAGTGATGCTTGCAATTACCTTGGAATATGAACTCCTGTTCAGCTAATTGGCCACAAGCATTCACGTAGGAGCAAACTACGTTGTGATTTATTGATTTTAACAGGGCGTCAATAATATCATGTCCATGTTTGTCAACAAAACGTTTACATTGTGTCGAAATGGAATTTGAAAGGTGTTTGCACACGTTGCGCACTGCATTTTCAATTTTATTTTTAGATTTATCTCTACCAATTACTTTAACGATATGTTGTATAGCCACTTTACATGTTTCACATAGAAGGCCCTGTGATTCTATAGCACTTCTGCTTTTGTTCTCCTTCGAATTGTTAACATTGGTAGAAATTTCATCTGGTGTTTCATTATTTACTGAAATAAAGAAAGGAGAAATTTAGTTAAAATTTTATATGTATTTATTACAAATAGTTTAATTCTTGGAACTACCATAAATGTAGTTTTATCTCAATACTATGTAAGTAAGTGACCAGAATGTTTTACAACAGATGGGAAAAGCTGAACTATTTGAGCCCGTAATGAAAATTTAAAATATGCATTTTCTAGATCTATGTTAGTTATACACATATTGAAAATTTCATCGAAATCGATTAACGTACGCACAAGCTATAAGAATCGGTTAAAGTTGATGAAAATCGCAGTTTTCACGATTTTTAGTCAGTTTCAGGTAAAAATCCACAGATTCTTATATTTTTCGGGGCGCGCCGTTTTTTTCTGCGTCAATCGATTCCGATGAAATTTTCAGCATGTGTATAAATAACGTATGAACTTTATAGATCTATGTTAGTTTATTACTTATTATTTTGTATTTTCATTACGGGCTCAAATAAAAAAGTTTTAAAAAGTGCCTTTTTTATTTTTTCATGTAACTCCAACCATTTTCAATTTTGTCAAAATCTTTTTTGCATTTCATAAATCCGTGTCTCACGAGAAGTCTCCTGTACGGCACAAGGGGCAAAGAGGGGTACTCGCTCGTACCCAATGGCTAGGCTTTTGCGTCACACGCTACATAGTATGTGTGACCGCTTCAGCCAATGGCTCGGCTAAAACCGAAATGAATGTGAAACGTTATACATCCAATCGGACGGCTTGTTGCCGCAACCTGCCAAAGGACTCTTGCGAGACACGGTGATACATTCCTTTCTGGTGCCTTCCTTAGAAACACCGACCGTATTCTATTGGTCGATGTGATAAGGTTAGCGAATCAAATTATTAAAAGGCATGATTTCCTCTTTTTCCTACCGTGTTCTTTTTAGCAGTTCTATTGTTCCTCTCTGCTAGTATAATGCTCCAAATTTGGTAACTTAATATCGTACTAGCAGAGAGGATATGTACTAGCAAGACAAAAGAATTTGTTCTTGCTCAATTTATTTCAGCCTGTTGGATAACCTGGTTGGTTAATATTAATATCTAATAACCATTCGGAGCCAAAATTTTCTAACCTATCCATTGTTAATTGAACGTGCACATAAATACGTATACGTATAACTAAAAGGCGAAATTCCTGTGGTAATTTCTAAGCATCTTTTTCCTTTGCCAATCCGTGCCGAACGCTTCATTTTCAAGTTATTAATGAAAAACACGGACCGATTAGAGCGCGGCAACAGCGAACGGATTCCGGCTCGGCCAACGGCAACGTCACCCGCGTTCTGATTGGACCGTGTTTTTCGTTAATAACTCGAAAATAAAGCATTTCGGCACGCATTGGCATAGGAATGAAGTGCTTAGGAATTACCCCTTTTAATTATGTTCAAACTTTTCGGGACACTCTGTATATACCAAAATATAGATTTCAAATACAGTGAATGCTCGATAATTATCCCAAATATCTTGCCTATAATTGTCCCTAAACTATCCCTATTCCGTGGGGTATAACCAGTGTTGGGATATGGTGCAAGATTTCACGCGCATGCGCAGCGATTTTAGCCTCAGTACAGTAAGATTCTCGATAAAATGGGGTACCTTGAGCACCCAGCAGAATATTAAAAAAATTGGTATGATTTGATTCTGAAAAATGAATGTATAACATGTGTATTTGTGTATATTTTGTAACTCGTAGGACACGGCCTGAAGTCTTCTTGTCCGGAACTGATTGTTTCGATACATTCCCGCCGATGAAACTGTCTCAGGGCTCTACTACCTCGTCATCATGATACAGATACGTTACTGTTTTGGTCGCGCATGCGCGAGATTTTAGCGTCAGTAAAGTAGAAAATTAGGCTAAAATGGGGTATTCTTGGTCAGTGTAAGAAAATACGGTCGGGTATTTCGGTGTGAGACCAGAAGACCACTACTAATCCAATAACAAAACTTCTTTATTTTTCATTATTTTTTTAGGGGACTTTCACCAACATATTTTTGGCATTTTTCTAATGAAAATGATACCAAATATGATATAATTCTGATAATATTTACTTATGCAATGAACGATGAAGTTTTTTATTGGCATTACATTGTACGGACACGCGGGCCTTTGAACTGTGCTGGGGGTCTGTACAATTCTTTCCTATATGCTGTCCTTCTTTGCGTCCAAAACTTTTATCGTTTACTACACAAGTAAATATTATCAGGATTATGTCATATTTCATATCATTTTCATTAGAAAAATGTCACGAATATGTTGGTGAAAGTCCCATAAAAAAATAATGAAAAATAAAGAAGTTTTGTTATTGGATTAGTAGTGGTCTCGCACCGATATACTCTACCCGTATTGTGTTACATTTCTCGACGATCGAGTCCTCTTGAGCTTCGGTGTCCGTCCTTACGTTCGACAGAGATCGAAAAATAATATCTTCTGCACGGTAATTGTCCCTGGCCGAAAGGTGTTGTGGACAATTATGGATCATTCACTGTACTCTTTTTCACTCTAATGCTTTTCTTTCTCTTTCCGTTCATCAGAATTGATTGAAGCTACATCTGGTGTTTCACTATCTACTTAAATACAAGAACAAATTTTTTCCTTAATTATACATATGTATATTTTTTGAAAGTAGTACAATTCTTATAATAAATGTAAAGTGAACTCGATTATATGTACATATTTAGATATATGTGTATATACAGATTAAGCATCTAAATACCCTCTAGTTCGTCTTCATCTGCCAATCCACAACCTGGTACAACAGTACAATCTATCTCAGGACTAACATCTTTTATAAAAGCATCAATTACAGCATCACCATATTTATCGACAAAATGTCTACATTCCTTAGAAGCAGATTGTGAAAGATGGTTGCACGCGTTGCGCACAGTATTTTGAATTTTGTTTTTTGATCTATCATTGGGAATTTGGCATACTGTACATGTAAGACCTTTTTTCACTTTAACATTCCTCTTCTCATGATCTCCCCACTCTTCACTGTCAGATTGAACTGCATCTGGTGTTTCACTGTTTACTGAAATAAAAGTAGGACAAATTCTTCCCTTAAGTATACATACAAAAAAATTTTAAATGTATAATTCTTATAATAAATGTAAAATGAAATCGATTGCATCTACAAACTATGATATATGTGTATAGATTATGCATCTAAATACCCTCTAATTCATCTTCATCTGCCAATCCACAACCAGGTACGAGGGTACAATCTATCTCAGGACTAATATCTTTTACAAATGTATCAATTACAGCACCGCCAGATTTATCGATGAAATCTCTACATTCCTTAGAAGCAGATTTTGGAAGGTGGTTGCATGCGCTGCGCACAGCGTTTCCAATTTTATTTTTTGATTTATCATTGGCAATTTTACATACGGTACATGTAAGACCTTTTTTCACTTTAGCACTCCTCTTTTCATGCTCTCCCCACTCTTCGCTGCCAGATTGTACTGCATCTGGTATTTCATTAGTTACTGAAACGGAAAAGTTTTCTTTAATTTTTGTCTATGTGTTTAAATTTTACATTACGTTTTTCTTCCTAGATTGGGGATTTTAGAATAGTTGTAAATATGCAATTAATATATACTTAATATACGTACAAATTTCGCCATTTTTATCCATAATGAACATGCTTTTGTGATGAGAATTCTTAGGAGCTTTGCATAATTTAATGAAAGTGCATACTTCTATTGGTGTTAAGTCTGCGAGTAAAAGCTCTACAAGTTCTTTACTATATCCCTGCACCAAATCTGTACATTCTTGGGACAGACTTTGAGGTAAATGACTGCACAGTTTATCTAACTCAGCTTCTATGTTTTCCTGCATTAGATATTATAAAATATTATCATAGTAATACTCTACTCGATAAAATTGGAAATGCAAAAATAGCACTAACCTGTGTCCTATTATTTTTAATAACGTTATATATTTGTGTCATAGCAAGTAAACACAGCGGACAAGTAGGTTTATTTCTTTTTTCTGCGAGCGTATATTTTACCGGAATACTTTTCCATAATTTCATAAAACTTTTAGTAGGACACAAACGTAACAATCCGCATACCTGGAAATTATTTTTTGTAGAATTTCTACGGTTATTAAAATAACTATTATATAAAAAGTTATATACTAACATGGCCTGGATCAATTTCTTGAACTAATATAGCAACAATAGCTTCTCCATATGTCTCTATAAATTCTGTACACTCTCCCTTTATGCTTCCTGGTAATTTCTTACATACATTCTCTACCGCTTCTTTTACCTTCTCCTGCATAGTGAATAATAATTATTTACTCTGACGCAAGATTATATCATAAAAATTGTTTAACAATAAATTGTTCTTAAATACTGCAAAACGTTTGATTTCACTCTAATGCACTAGTTTGATGTACTTGCTTATAAGATTTTAAATAAAAAAAGTTTGGTTATATTGAAGTATAAACAAGAATGGCTCGAACATCATCAAACGGTTTTTTGTGTAGGTATTTTTAATGGGTATCTAATATTTAATTAATTCTTACCTCTGTAACAGGATTTGTTAAAGAATCTTGAATGTAATGCATTGCGTATTCACAAATAGCACATGATGCTTTTCCATTAACTACCGGACCATCTGACAATGGAAACGGGAACATCCTTTCAATACCCAATTGCATTCCTTCAATTTCTGATTTGCTTAATGGTTCAGATTTTTCAGGTTTCACATTTTTATTTAAATTTTGGAAAATGCGTACCCCCATTTCTTCTACATTCTGAGGTAACAGAGGCCAAATTGGTTCATTCTGTACGATATTAAATTTTAAATAAGTGTAATTTTGTATGTGATATAACATATTTTATGTATTCATAAAAATAATTACTTACCTGTACTGTTCTTCCTGGAGCAGGACACATGCCGGACATTTGACATACAGAATTACTGTTAAGATTTTTCGTGAGATATTCATAAATTTCTGAATAATATTCGTCGACAATGGCAGTACACTATAGTTAAGAATGTACCATTAATAAATTATTCTATACAAAGAATATATACAAATAGTAAAGACAAGAATACCTACTTCATCTGCAAATGACTTTGTTTGTTTACATAATCCTTTCAATACTTGGTGGAATTCTAATTCTGTAGTATTGGCTACTAGAAGATCTTTTAAATGTTGTACAAGTTGTTCACATAATTTGCATGGTAGATCATCACTTACATCAACCATACCAACACTTGAGAGGGGTCTAATTTCAACTTTTGGATTCTAAAATTGATTATGTATGATTAAGTTATTTAGAAGTTCCTGTACCATAACGTTATGGATACACTCCGGATTTTTATGCAAAAAATAAATTGTCTACGTCTGTTGCAAGATACAGGGGACACCCAGGAGTATCTTTCTTTCTTTAGTACTTTTAGTAGACCGAAATATATACATTTTTGTCATAAATGCATAAAACCCGCAGTCTAGTTATGAGCTTTACTAAAACTTACTGCATCAGAATTTTCGTGTTTGTGATATTGTGCAGAACATTGGCCAGATAAATGACAAATGTTCTGTGAATTGAAATTTTCTTGCAAATGAGCATATATAGTATCAAAATAAGTTAAAATAGTTGCTGAACAAGCATCTGTGAAAGTACCGAGCTCTGCACACAAATTAAGTACTTTTTGTAACACTTGGTCACGAGGAGAATTGTTCAATTTATATTCCATATGTGCTGCAACTGTGAGACATTTTGTACAGTCATCAGGTTCGATTTCATCTTTCTCCAGAGAATGAGATCTTACATCGGCGATCTAAATGATAACACATATACAAAATAACAATACAAAAAATGGTGTGCACAGTTATTGTTATATGTTTGAATATCCAAAGGATAAAATAAAGAATTTTACAGAATACTCAATGCTGCTATATGAAACATTTTAACTTTGATTTACCTTGCTTGTTGGTTGGTGGTATTCTTCTAATAATTGATCAATATGAGCGGAATTACAAAGTCCAGCTACTGAACAAACAACAGATGGATTCATCTGTGATGCCAATGTTTCAACCAATTCAGGAATAAATTGATCAACAATTGTGACGCACTCCTTCACAATTAGTCTCACGTGAATCAATTTGCAGCTTCCTTCAAACACAGCTTTCAAATCTTCTTGAGTTTGATTGCTTTCCAGCTGATCACGAGCTTGTTCAACCATGTCCTTACAAACTTTACAGACATCATCATTATCTTCTGGCACTTTCATATCATTCCATTTTATTTGTATGCAATGACTGGTTGCATTACATCCTGCTGCAGTTCTGTGTTCATATGAAACAAAACGTTTTAATACTACATTAATATACATTTTAACTAAAGCTGTGCGAGAATCCGATGGTCGGGGCGGGTCAGGAAGGCATTGGCTCGAGACGAGTCGGGTTTTCGAAAGTTTCGGGATTTCCGAATATTCCTCACACTCAGACTCTAGAATGTATCGGGATTCCCGAAATTTTCGAGAACTCGTCCCGATCTTGAATAAAAATTCTTGACCCGTCCCGATTCGATATTTTCGGATTCTCGCACACCTCTAATTGTAACTAACATAAAATTATGTAGTCATGCAATAATATCTTACAATATAGGAATACTTAAATTAAAAATTGTATTAATGTAACTATTACATTTTATATTAAAAATAATATACTCTCATTTATTGTAGAAATTATACATACATACATATATATATATATATATATATATATATATATATATATATACACACACACACACACACACACACACACACACACACACACACACACACACACACACACACACACACATCGATATAATCGAACTTACCTAATATTTTCACACCAATAGGAAGGACCCCATGTGCATTTTTCTTTACCCAGAACATGATAATCTGTAGGTCCATCTGCATTGATTACGAATCTAGCTGTACACACTGAAAAAGTACAAAACACAATGATTCATACATTAAGATTCAAATAATTTACCTACAAAGTAATCTTTTAACATTTATAACTCATATATGTGTAAAGAAAATATATTTCTTCAGTTTGAATTTGGCGGCATGACACCGGGTCATGGATAGATAGGAAGATAGGTATAGTAAAGAGCATACGGATGGATCGAGGCAGAAGATTCGGGAAGGTGACCACGTGTGCAGAAGGAGTTGGAAAAGAGCAGAGAAAATCAAAGAGATAGTTTAAAAGTGATCATTAAAAGAATTG
Organism: Sphecodes monilicornis; assembly: GCA_913789915.3. NCBI lineage: Eukaryota > Metazoa > Arthropoda > Insecta > Hymenoptera > Halictidae > Sphecodes > Sphecodes monilicornis. The sequence continues at coordinate 26,867,193 of OU565284.1, forward strand.
TTAAAGGGAAATTGACTGTTGGAAATAACTTAAATGTTGTTTCACTTTTGACAGGTGAATAAGACTAAATGTAAATAGTGTAAATATTGTAAACAGCTTTGTTGTAATAAATTTTGAAACTCTTTTGACAGGGCAACGAACTGTGATTTATTTATGAATCAGATTTCCCCCTGGGATTCATTTGAATCTTATATATGTTTAATGTAATTTTGTAAAAGGTTAATCATTGTAACAGTTATACAAGTTTGAAGAATCGGTGTAAGCAATAATATACCATATACACAAGTTATATGCATATACATATTATGCTGGTAATGCCTTATGAAATTTGATTTTACAGTATTTGTATTTAAAATTTATACAGTACATTCACCTTTCCTTGAATGAATAATAAGTCCAAGATGTTTAGATAAAGAAACTCTTAGACAATAGAATAATTGCTTTTTTAACATTGAACATTTACTTAAATGAAAATCATACAGACAGATATTTTGTTTATGTATCTACGAATTTCATATCTCCCTACCTGGTAAATTACAACAGCATTGTTTTGGTTAGAATATCTGTTTCTAAAAAACAATTGTGTATCCATATTACAGTATTCTGATATGGAGGACTACATAATTGTATGTTGATAACTCTTTCCAAATCCATTATCGATGATCTTAATGATATTAATGATGTCATTATTACAAACATTTCTTTTTGTAAGTAATTAAGTTTTTATTTTTAATAGGTTCTAATGGTTTGAACCAAAGCTGCATTCATAACAAATACAAAGAACATTGATTCATCAATTTCAAGTGAACATTGTTGTAAAATATAGAAGAAATTTTAATATTGGAGGTACATAAAAAGTTCAAATACATATAGCCATTAAATTCATTTAAAATAAAAACCAAAGATTACTTTGCAAATATGCTTTCATACAAGAAATTTATGGAATAAATTACTTCTGATAAGAATGAATATATAGTGGCATGCAAAAGTATCCGAACACCATTTAAAAATGAATAACTTTTTTAAAGTTGGTTCAAACGGCTTGAGTTTCTTTAAGATGTTAGAAGGATTAATTTACCAGCTCATATATCAAAAAAATTAATTAAAAATCATCATTGGTCAAAATTACAAAGAAAAAAGTTTTGGTCATGATTTTTAACTTCTTTATCTGCGCCTATAATTAAAATTTAAAATATGCCTATCATAGATCTAAATAAGTTATGTACATGCACAAAGTTTCATCAAAATCGATTGACGCATAAAAAGGCCATAGGAATTGAGATGTATGAATCTTTTAATTTTGGGCTTACGATTGATCTCAATCGCTGTTTCTCTCAATTTTGGGCTTACGATTGATCTCAATCGCTGTTTCTCTCAATTTTGGGCTTAAGATTGATCTGAATTGTAGTTTCTTACAATTTTTGCCATTTTTAATTATTTATAGCTCATGGAAACCTTGATCTACTTTATATACATTTTATATATATACATATATATTTGATATGATTCTTACTAATGTAAAATTATGATAGAAGTAATATAGAAATACACATTTCTTAGCAATGCTCATGCTGATCGCAGGATTTTCCATGGTGATTATTAAGCACTGAGTCATCTTAAATCTGATTAAGTAAGCCTCATCCTTTGTGAGCAATAATAGTATTATTATTAGCTGTTTATACATGGGGCTATTACAGTATTTATAGATGAGTGAACTGTGTAAAACATTGAATTTCAAAGAAATTATCTGTACCAATGTTATGGTTCCAAGGTACAATAACAATATTGCGTATGATCGATAAGATTGCAGTAAATTGTGGCGCACAAAACGTCGTTCGAAATTTATGGAAATAAAGGAAACAAGCTAACGATAAAGTGTGTAAAATCGTACAAAAAACTATGCCGTAGACAAAGAGACTAATTTGAATGTTGAATAATCGGGATACTCACCAGCTAAAATCGTGCAGAACGGGATTAATACCTTCATTTTCCTTGCTTCGTTTCCGAAGCGATGGATATTAGAAAGGTTTCTTTGTTACTGACTTATCCTCGATGACGTGCCAGTTACCCGTGTATATAGAAGGTCCAGTATAGTAAGATAATATTTGTACAAGTATCGACAAATTCTCAAACAGCGCTTCAACAAAACACTACTGTCAAACGACTGTTCCTTGTAGCGTTTATACGTATTCTTCTACTTGTGAATTCTGTCTCTCTTCATCTCCTTCGATTTTCGTCAACAACCAATAGGAATTCGCAACGGCCATCACGTGACATGCAACTGGTCTCCCACTCATTGCGTACATGGAAATTTCTAACACAGTGTTTGCGCATATCGCATTCTTCAAATATGATGCATCTTGAACTTTTCCCAGTAATAGAACGGCAATTACATTGCTTCCCTTTTTTTTTTATTCGAAATGTATGAATAATTATCAATTTTCGTTGTCGGAAATAATTTCATAACATTCAAATAGTTGACAGCGTCATCTGTTGGTACTAACAACGAAACAATACAAAACACAAATATCATATTTATATATATGACTTCGTTCTGTCTTTAATCAGAAATCGATATTTTTTTAAAATGCATATTATCGTAACGTTTTTGAAAAGTTTCAAGGAGAATACCAAAAGGAATCATTTCCTATAGGAAAATGTATTATCGACGCATGTATATAGTAGAAACATGACAATAGATAAATGAATTTTCGATAAAGGAACACACTTGATGGATAGTTTTTCTTTGTCACAGTAGCACAAACAAGCAGAAATTCAATCTCTTTTGTTATAGTTTTTTGTTACATTCTTGTCAAATGCTACGTCTCTAAAAACATGCGACTTATATTAGCATCTCGTAATGAAAGTATAATAATGTTTTTAGTTGCTCATATATTAACGCTATTGTGACAATGAATTTTTATATTCGAAATGATTCTATCATAGTTCAGTTATAACAATAAATGGTTTTTACTCCATTCATTATTTCCTTTGCTTAATATCTTTTTTTAAAACAGTAAACATCACTGATCGCTTTTATCTTGATTCTGTAATTGTAATTTAATAATTACAAGTTTCTATAACATAAGTATTGTAGTAATGGTTTATGTAATAATACTATAATGGTTTATATAATAATACGTAATAATTAATATGTTTGAAATGTAGTACAGATTTTATCACTTTGCGTTGTATAGAAAGGCAACGAAGAAAAATGTACAAATTATACTGTGCTACAATTAGGAGCTGGTTTCTAGATAAGAAACACGTGAAAAGTTTTGATTTATTACATGCATTTGCTTGAAATATATAAAAAGAACCGCAGGTACATAACTATAATTTTTATGTTATACATGTTTCGTCAAGAACGAGTATTTTTTAAGTATATATATATTGATATAATCTAATATATTTTTTTGAACAATAATAATAAGCTACCATTCTTCCTCAAATCTTTTTGAAAAATTATCATCAAGATATTTTTGTATTCATTTATATCAACGATTATTCATTCTTTCACCCTTTAAGTCAAAAGTATATATGTCTCTATCGTCATAATAAAGATTACAGTAGAACGTCGATTATTCGAACTAATCAGTCAAAAAGAACCTTTGTGAGCAAGTCATAATTTAACTGTGAAAGAATTTGTACTTTCAATGTGTACATAACGCCATTCATCCTGTATTCGGATAATCGACCTTTCGAGTAATCAGCATTCAGATAATCGACGTTTTACTGTAATACAAAATCTGAACAAACAGAAATTGTTAGGGTGACTAGATTAACGCAACTGAACACATGGGATTAAGGACTTGATGTTTATAAAAAAAGAAAATTAACAAATAAATCTTTTTTGCTGTACAAAATTATTGTACAATGCTGCCACTAGAAGATAAGAATCCCCTTTTCTGTGGTGAAATAGGATGATACAAATATTTCAACATTCAAGTCTAATATTGTGTCAAATAATAAATAAAGGCTAAATATTATGGATTTTTGAAAATGCGAACACAAAACACTTCTAAAAATACATTTTGGGGGCATCAATATATAGATACAAGCAAAATCAGGGCATGTTCATTATTTGTTTACTTTGATAACCCGAAACGACATAGTAGGACACAGCTTACAAAGGCTCGTACAAGTTACGATCGTTTCTTTCTTCGAAGAAATAAACTGTTGCAATATTGTGTTATCCAATGTATAAAAACATAGCATTAACGTAAATATATCACCTTCACGAAGTATATGCCTATAAGAATGCGATTGTTTTTCAATAAGCATTACTTAGTAAACTATACCAATTTTTTCAATTTCCAGAAATTACATTCAAATTTTTAACAAATTAGATAACAAAAATTCTGTTCATTTGTTATTTTACTATGAATGCGTAACTGTACGATTCTGGAAACATTTGGTAGTTTTTGTTTTTTATCTTTCATTCGAACTTTACATAGAAGTATGTATTATAATTATTACACGTTTGTGGAAAAGTGGGCATGTACTTGTCGGAAATTATGAAATATATAGGGTGTGCGGTAACTGCATGGTACAAATGAAAAGGGGGTGATTCTACATGAAAAAATAAGTCGAAAATATAGAATAAAATTTTTTTATGTGATGTACAGAGTAGTATTGGTTGGTCATGATCAGATGCGACAGCCGATTTCTATATAATGGTACGCGTATTCGCTGAATTTTCAAACTCGATTTTCTCGAAAACAAAGCCACACATGAAGAAATGTTATTCTATTTTTTCGACTTATATTTTCATGTAGAATCACCCCCTTTTCGCTTGTACCACCAGTTACCGAACACTCTGTATAATTGCTTCTATCCCCATCCCTGTTTGTAATAGACAATTTCCATCCAATTGTGTACATATATATCATAATACATGTATGCACTTATAACTATACATGTACTTATAACTATACATATGCTAACATTGTATTGTGTATTTTTTGTCTTAAGAAGCTTCTTATATAATAATACTAGTATTATTTAAAAAATTTTACAGAATTATATATATTATAAGCGAATTAAAAATTAAAATACTACTTTGATTTGGAATAACTTGTAGTTTTTGATAATGTAAATAGAGGAACTGGATGGTAATGGGATCACGATAGCAAATAGAGACTCGTTGATCAAGAAATTCAGTGAAATAAATGTACTAAGGTGACCATACCCTACATGAGTAATATTTTTTTCTAGTGTCTGTGTTGCAACTGTACGAATATAAATACTTTATAAAGTGCAAATAGAATTAACAAAATAGCTGCATATATTTAAAAATATCCTTCAGTTTTGCGATATATTATAAGATTATTTATGTTTGTGATAAATTCTTATAACCTTGGAGTTCATTTGAGTCGCATTGATAATATATTGGATAAAAACTATTAAACTAAAACGGCTTTCAGTGCAGAGAAGAATAAAAAGCCAGTTATTAGAAAAATGTGAAAAAAGTGGTTATTTCTTCATATCTTTTTCATTACTTACATAACTGTATGCAATAGATCACAATTTTTTACATTTCTGTTATCTAGAGACAACGTGTCAACATTGTAGGGTAGTACAATTTGTATTATTTTGCTTAATTTATGGATGTCAAACCTATATATATATATATATATATATATATATATATATATATATATATATATATATATTTATATATATAGTTATATATATAGGTTTGACATCCATAAATTAAGCAAAATAATACAAATATATATATATAACTAATGTTCGAATATTTTCGCGACTAACTGCGTTTTAAAATAACGAGAATGTGTCTATCCAAATTTTTAGCCATTTTTTGGTATAATATACATATGTATACCCCGAAACAATAAAGTTTACTATTGCTTATGCATGCTTCTTTGCAATCTCAATAATCGTAAATTAAGAATATTAGAACGCGTTATTTTGATGCATCCCGTAAACCTAGTGTTAAATCTCTATAGTATCGTTTATTATTTTACATTGAACCATTGGAACGTTAATTTGTTTAGAAAATAATATATACATGTATAAATTATTGGAGTATATTTATTAAATATTAAAATTCTTTTGATAATCACAACAAAACAGAAGTGGTTTTATCCTCCTGTTACATATTTAATCTCTTAGCGGTACATGCGGCAAGCATGAAAAAAATGGTTATTTTTTATAATTTTCGTGAATAAGTAATTACTAAATATTTACCATTTACATTATAGTATTTGTAAAAACTAAAAACTACAACATAGTTTGAGGTAAAGGCGATATCAAAATGCAAACAAAAATTAAACAATTCATTTGAAAAAATTGCACACTGGATCAATAAAATATTTAAAACTTCTTGCAACACAATGTAAATAGATGTACACTTTCAAATTGGCACTATGCAGCTAACAGCTGTTAGACTAGGTTAATTAATGATGTACCTATAGGAAGTTGTAATTTTCAATGAAATAATTGTGTCTTAATATTAATTTACGAGTCTTTTTACTATACATATAATAAAATTGTGATGACATGAAATTATCTGTCTATGAAATAGACTGAAATATTTAAAGATTATGTGCCTGTGTCACATGTTCCATTTGAATTTTTGAAGTAGTGAAATAACAGAAACATAAACAGGAAGTCGAAGTTCACCCATGTTTGGGAGTTGAAGGATAGCAATTCGTTATAAATATATCTTGCACGTACGAGCGGTAGTGGACAGAATACGAGAAAAAAACGAAATAATTACGTTGTCTTGCTAGCAGTTATATTCACTATCATACAGATTTGGTAAACTTCCTGTGATAAATTTCCCAATATAAGCACTTTTAGAAATGAAAAGTTACGAAACAAGCAATATTTATTCTCTTTACATTCTTTTACAATTTAATCGTACTAATTAAATAAATCAGAGAAAAAATGAGTATATAACCATATATTGTTTGTCTTGAACTCAAGTAACCGAGATAAAAATAAGTGGCTATAATTATATATAATTATATTTCGGTTAGTTTAAATTGATAATGTCATCAGCGAAAATCGTAAATTGTACGTATTCTTCTCTTGTACCATTGTTTAACGTTATAAAATCAACATGTTGTCTATTTATTAATGTTTTAAAATTCTTTTATCAATTGTCCTTTTACAGGGAATCATTAAAACGAAAATGTGATAGTACACACGAAATGTTACAAATTCTATTATACTACGCTTTTACGTATTTTGTTTACCTTTTGAGGATGAGTGATGACTCATTGACCGCATCACAATTACACGTATAATTCCTAAAGTTGCAAATAAATAATTTGCCTTAAAAACTTGCCAGCAAAGGGTTAAATCATACAAACGTATTTCTATAACAAATAAAATCTGAATGACAGATACAAGAAATATGGTATTATTTATTATTCAAGATTATTTAAATCATAATTTTTAGTAATAATGTAATAATGTAATGGCAATTACATTATTTTTTAAATTTCAACATTGACATATGAAAATTGAATATAAATAAGTAAATATTAGAATCAATTCTAACATCAGTTTCCGTGGTGTAGTGGTTATCACATCCGCCTAACACGCGGAAGGTCCCCGGTTCGATCCCGGGCGGAAACATTTTTTTTTGCTTTTTCGTTCACTTGTAGATTTTTTGTGTGTATTAATTGTACATATATTATCACAAAATTATATTTATACATTAAAACATTTAAAAATACAAACATGTTTAATAGATAAACATACACAGTAAATACAGTTGTATTTTATTTTGCAATAACAGTTGTACTTCATAATTTAATTAGTTAATTTATTTAATCAGACTTAATTAATATTTTGAATAATGAGAAACACATGCAATATTTTTCATTACATAAATTATTGTCTGATAGCACAGACGAGGTCTGTGCTGATAGCAAAGAGCAGGTTGCAACCTCATGTAGTTCACCACCTGACCGTTCCATTTCGATAGAGTCCGCTATCGTATTAGGGCATTTTCTACAGAGTCGGTAATTCAGAACCGTAGACAGAAAACTGCATTGCATCACCGACGAGATACTGTTAAGACAGCCAGCCTTACGGGAGTTCGTGTTGCCCGAATAATTCAAGCGTTCTCTTACGCCCTCTAGGATATATTTTGGCTGGAGCACAGACTTAAGACTACTACAGACATTGCATCTTATGGGCTTTTCTGTCTAGGCCTCGGGGGGCCACAGTGGCCACCGTACCATTTCGGTGTCGCGCTCAATATTACCGATAGTTCACGAATTTACGCGTATTAGCAAGAACTGAATATTCCGTATACTGTATTTTTACTACGGGCGTTTAATATGACTTGGAGGCTACAAATGCATACGGCGCGTGTATTTGAACGGTGAAAATAATATTTATGAAGAAAGTATTACAAAAATACGAATTGTAGTAAAATAAATTTGGTTTCTATACGTAACATTATTTTTATTACTCGTGTCACTAATGAATGTATACTACAATAATGTTATACACTTTAAACCAGTAGTTTACTTTCTTATTTACACTTAATTAATATAAATTCTATGTAGTTGTTGAGTGCGTACACATTACACATATATTAACTATCCTTGTGTTTCCCTATTTTTAAAATGAGTACTTGCATTCTTTTCATCTGTAGAGAAATAAGAATTCATTAAATTTTCATAAATTTATTAAATTCATTAAATTAAATTTTCGTTATAATACTTTTATATAATTTATATGTAAAGCAATACAAATTTTCATCTATTGTATTAGTTTAATTCTATTGTGCATATGAATCAGAACTAACTTTTAGTCCGGATAAGAACTAGTTTCAACCAATTATTTAATTTGAATATAAAATAATGTTACAATGTCGAAATAAGTGCAAATCTATTTAACACTCGCTCACGAGAGCAAGAGTTACATGTATTCTGAAACGAAAACTTTGTATTTGGATTATTAATTGAAAATAATTGTTGAAGCTGGGACATAGGAAAAGGAAGAAAGTATTAAAAGTCTTACATTCTACTATGAAATACATATTTACGCAAGCTCTAAATGTGCAGCTATTAGCTCGATATTATCCACTACATGCAAGAGACTACAATTTATATGTTATAATATCTTGCGCATTGTGGATAATATCGATTGCCCAGGTCTCACCACGAGGAGGTTGCTGCACAAGAGACCCGAAAGGGAGTCAGAACGAAGTCTCCGTTCGTTCTGTCTCCCTTTCTTACAACGAAGATTCTTAGAAACTAAGTTTCGCAGGTCGCTAAATGGAAAAATAGTCTTTTTCACGGAAAAGACTTCTTTTCCAGTTAGCGTATGTCGAGTAATTATTGCGGGACAAAGTGTGAATCGGAGAAGAAGTCTCCGATCCACGAGGGACCAAGGGCGAATCAGGCGGAATGCTCTGATTCTTTCAAAGAAACAAACAAGATCGAACCAGAGCAGAAGGCTCTGGTTCAAGGGTGACACGACGCGTTCAGTGCTTACAAGTCCTGAGCCGACCAGCCCGATACCCGCCACTCCATCACCAAGAAAGATGGCAAAGAGATGCGCTCAAACGGTTTCTGGCGCTACTGGGTGACATGAGAACATGGCGTGCCCAGGATTACGTTAACACAGAGGATCGTCAGAAGACGAGTGAACGAGTCTCTTAGACATCCCTCTCAATGACTTCACGCCGGATACCGAAACTGGACCAGCTCAGAACCTGCAAGCAAGGCCGACACAGCAGAAGGCTGTGTCGGAGTCAGAAAACGAGGCGAGCAAAGTCAAGTTACGGCAATAATTACTCGACATAATTACAACGACGATTGACAATCTTAATAACTAACGCACGCACTAAAACTAACTTAAGAATAATCTGGAGTCTTCGTTCGACGAATCCTCTTCTTTCGATGCATTTTCTTCGTACGATGAATTTTCTTCGTACGATGAATTTTCTTCGCACGATGAATTTTCTTCCTTCGATGAATTTTCTTCGCAAGATGAATTTTCTTCGCAAGATGAATTTTTTTCTTTCGATGAATTTTCTTCCTTTGATGAATTTTCTTCGTTCGTTCTGACTAACAAGAGCAAGATGAACGACCCAAATCGAAACAGAATCGAAAACCAATTGAAAGAAAATCGAAACAGAATCGAAAACCAGTTGAAACAAAATCGACACCAAATCGAAAACCAGTCGAAACAAAGTCGAAACAAAGTCGAAACAAAATCGAAACCACATCGAGCCCAAATCTAATGATTTGTGGACGCAACGACCTATAGGCGATTCGGGTGCCCCCGGGGACGCGAGTCCCCGTACCCACTCACGGGCCCCATCCCTTGAGTGAGTCCCTGAGGGAACTCCGATCCGAGCAATATTGATTTCAAGATAAAAATATCAATTTCCAGAAATAAATATCAATTTCCAGAAATAAATATCCATTTCCAGAAATAAATATCCATTTCCAGAAATAAATATCCATTTCCAGAAATAAATATCAATTTCCTGAAATAAATATCAAGTTCCTGAAATAAAAATCAATTTCCTGAAATAAATATCAATTTCCTGAAATAAATATCAATTTCCTGAAATAAATATCAATTTCCTGAAATAAATATCAATTTCCTGAAATAAATATCAATTTCCTGAAATAAATATCAATTTCCTGAAATAAATAACAATTTCCTGAAATAAATAACAATTTCCTGAAATAAATAACAATTTCCTGAAATAAATAACAATTTCCTGAAATAAATAACAATTTCCTGAAATAAATAACAATTTCCTGAAATAAATAACAATTTCCTGAAATAAATAACAATTTCCTGAAATAAATAACAATTTCCTGAAATAAATAACAATTTCCTGAAATAAATATTAATTTCAAGACAAATATATCAATTTCAAGACAAATATATCAATTTCCTGAAAAAAATATCAATTTCCTGAGAAATATCAATTTCCTGAGAAATATCAATTTCCTGAAAAATATCACTTTCTAGACAAATATATTGTATCAATTTGATAAAGTTGAACTTTGAAACTCTTACAAAATTAAGTATTACCATTCTTACAAATTACATAAGAAATTTGAATCTCTAAGGTGTAAAATTCTAGATCGGTTCTTCTAAAAATAATTTAAATCGCGGCTATTTATTCGCAACATTAACTAGACATTAAGTCAAGTTTGAAAATTTATACTATTACAACGCGTGTTACAATTTGTGTCTCAACGCTACTTAAAATCGCGAATGTTCTTATCTCACAGTTGATCGTTGCAACTGGAGCATGGGCGCCTGAAATATCGAATGAATCTAATACAAACGCGATCCTTTTGATGCGCAACGCTAATTCAACAAATCGAAATTAAAAATACTATTTAAATAAGAAAAGAACTCTGACGTCTAAAATTCTATATCGGTGTCTCTAGAATTACTTTAAATCGCGACTATTTATTCGCAACATTAACTAGGCATTTGATCAACTTTAAAAATTGATACTAGTACAACGCGTGTGACAGTTTGTTTCGCAACGTTACTCAAAATCGCGGATGAGCCCATCTCACAGTTGATCGTTGCAGCTCGAGCATGGGCGCCTGAAATGTCGAAAGACTCGAAAGCAAACGCGAACTTTTGGTGCGCAACGCTAATTCAATGAACAGAGATCCAAAAAAGATTACTCTAATTCAACAAATCGAAATTCAAATTGCTATTTAAATAAGAAATTTAGAATTCCAACGTTTAAAATTGTACATGTGTATGTCTAGATTTACTTTAAATCGCAACTATTTATTCGCAACATTTACTACACATTTAATCAAGTTTTAAAATTGATAGTAGTACAACGCGTGTGACAATTTGTTTCGCAACACTACTCGAAATCGCGGATGTGCCCATCTCACAGCTGATCGTTGCAGCACGAGCATGGGAGCCTGAAAAGTCGAAAGACTCGAAAGCAAACGCGAACTTTTGGTACGCAACGCTAATTCAATGAACAGAGATCCAAAAAAGATTACTCTACAGTTTCTGCAAAACGAATCGCAACTATTTGTTTCGCAACGCTATAGTTTAAACAAGCTATATCGCTGATAGAGACTACTATTATATTTAGAAGAAAGGCTAACTTTGATCTCTGTTCAAAATCGACTAACGCAACGCGTACTTTTTTCGCAACGCTAGTGCAAATCGCGGATGTTCCCATCTCGGCTGATCGTTGGGGCGGCGAGGCCTGCCCATGCATGCAACTAACTACTTTTACATTCTACTACAACTCTATTTCTACAGACGAGTATAACGACAAGGTAGTGATAAAATGACTCACTCGAAGATGCGAAGACGTTGCAATGATTGTCCTTTTGAATGACAGTTTGTCCGGCATCTTTGGCATAAAACCTCGTCTGCTCCTTCGGCCCCATCCCGACAATTTGCTTCGCACCGCTACTCGATATTGCGGAAGTACCCATCTCACAGTTGATCGTTGCAACTGGAGCATGGGCGCCTGAAATATCGAAAGATTCTATTGCAAACGCGATTCTTTTGATGCGCAACGCTAATTCAACAAACCGAATTTAAAATGCTATGTAAATAAGAAATTTAAAACTCTAACGTCATAAATTCTAAACAGGTATCTTTAGAACTACTTTAAATTGCGACTATTTATTTGCAACATTAACTAGACATTTCATCAACTTTAAAAATTGATACTAGTACAACGCGTGTAACAATTTGTTTCGCAACACTACTTGAAATCGCGGATGTGCCCATCTCACAGTTGATCGTTGCAGCTCGAGCATGGGAGCCTGAAAGGTCGAAAGACTCGAAGGCAAACGCGAACATTTGGTACGCAACGCTAATTCAACGAACAGAGATCCAAAAAACGATTACTTTAGATTATATGTAAAACAACAACAATATGAACTTTAAAAGCGCAGTTATCAAATTGAAATGTAATTTTGAACCGCGACTATTTTCGATTCGCAACGCTACGCTCTAAACAATCCATATCGTAATGTTAACTTTAATCTCTGTTCAAAATCGACTAATGCAACGCGTGGTTTTCTCGCACCGCTAGTGCAAATCGCGGACGTTCCCATCTCGGCTGATCGTTGGGGCGGCGAGGCCTGCCCATGCATGCAACTAACTACTTTTACACTCTACAACTACTCTATTTCTACAAACAACTACAGTGACAAGGTAGTGACGAAACGACTCACCGAAGATGCGAAGCCACTGCAATGATCGCCCTCTCTAAGCCGACCAGCACGATATCCGTCACTCCAACACGAAGAGTAATGATTGCCCGTCGCCAGCATCGGAAGCGTTGACATGCCCTCCACGCAGTATGAAGTTGCATAGGCCGAAGAAGATCCGGAATGAACAAGTGTCTCAGGCATCCTCAGCATTGAAGGTGATTGAGGAGACCATGGCCCACCCCGAGCCAGCTTAAAGTAGGCCAAGGAAGTTTCAAATAACCCTTGGACTACCCTAAGCTAGCTAAAGGTAGACCATGGTAGGCCATTGGTGGATGACCTTAGTCAAGCTCGACTCAGCTGAAGGTAGGCAAGGGCAGCTCTGGAGAACCACTGGTCAGCCTCAGGGTAAGCAAGGGTAGGCCAGGGTAGCTCTGGATGACCACTGGTCAACCCTAGGGTAGGCCACAGGGTAGACCCTTGGTCAAGGTGCTCAGCCAGCTGAAGGTAGACGAGGGTAGCACTGGAAGACCACTGGTCATCCACAAGGTAGGCAGGAGCGGCCATGGTACTGCTGGAGGACCCCTGGTCATCCCCAAGGTAGGCAGGAGAGGCCAGGGTAGCGCTGGAGGATCCCTGGTCAGCCCAAGGTAGCCGAAGACCCGCCTTGTCCCGTAGCCCATCCGCTCCCGCCGGAGGGCCCGGCCCGACTGATTGACTGAGCGCGCTCCGTGGGCTTAGGTAGGCAACGATGCGCAGCGAAGCCCAACGTTCCCCACCCCAACTAATTTCGGTAGATCTCGATTGCCGTGATAATAATTATTGATAAATGTATTATTTCTGGCTGATTAATGTTTATAACAATTCCTTTTGCCAACGATGTCGACAAGCATCCCCTTGACTATCTACCATATTATATTTTTAATAAAAATTGCTAACAGTACTCGAGATTCAGAGTAACTATTAATACATAAATATTACCAAACAATATTATATCCAGCAAATGTAATGAATAAATTTATTATCTCTGGTTGTATAATGTTTATATAAATTGCTTTTGCCAATTATGTCGACATGCACTCCCGCGAGTATCTGACCATCTAATTTTTTAGTAAAAATATGTAATGGAACTTAGATATTGAATATCTTTTAGCACATGAATATTCGCGCGCATTAATTTATCGAACACAATTCACTGATAAATTTATTATCTCTAGCTGGTTAATATTTGTAACAATTCCTTTTGTCGATGATGTCGACAAGCACTCCCTTGACCATCTTGCCATCTAATTTTTTAGTAGAAGTAAGTAATAAAACTCGAGTTCCAGAATAATTTATGATACACGAATATTACTAAGCATAATTATAGTGAAAAAATGTAATTAATGAATTTATTATCTCTGTTTGTTTACCGATTACAACGATTATATGTTTGGTTACCTCACCACCCAATTTTTTAGTAAAAATAGCTAATAGTAGTCGAGATACAGATTAACTTTTATGCATGAACATTTGGTGTATACAAGATATTCAATTCTCACTAGTATGCACAGTTTCATTAGAACAAGAGTAACAAAAATTATTTATAACTAATTAACCTCTTCCAGAATCGAATTGAAAACTATACATGAATGTTGCCGAAGGTCCATTCTATATTCTTCGAGAGCTAATATTTATAAAAATTACCTGAAGTAATTTATCAACAATTTTTGCGGAGGTAACTTCTATCTTCTATGCCTGTAATGAGTAAGACAAGGAGAGTCCGAGTATTTGTCAAAGGTTGTACAAGATTTAAACATCTTGCATTTCTTTACGCAACGCGAGCTATTTCGAGCCAGCCGATTTCTTTCGCCATCACTTCTTACATCGGTTTCGAGTCCGCGACAACGCCGGCCTATGTATAAGAACTCCGCGTCGCTTTAGTTTTTGTACACCTCGTCGAGCTCAGCTGACGAGCTCGACACCTGCACCGAGTTGAACGATCGCTATCGTAAACCGCGTGGCGCCGAATGTTTACTTTTCGTTCCGTACTTGTCTCGTGAGCCACCAAACCGATATTCGATGTCAAATCCACTGCTAATATTTCCATTGTCTTCCTCGCCGCACCGGTCGTTAGGGCAATGCCCCGATTGCAAACGAACGTTAGGTGCTGGCGGCTCCTCACATTTTCAAAAATCTCCTCCTCGATCTCTCCCAACCGGTGGCCACAGACAAGTATAAGTAGGCTCGCCGAATTCGCTCGCCCTCTCGTCGTTCCCTGACCGCTTGTCAAAACGCGTTATTGTCGGTGAACTTCTTACTTTCTTAAGAGTCAACCGTTCGTTATTTCTATCTGTCCTTCCATCTACCGCACTCGCGATTGCTTGTCGTCGATCGTGCGCCTTCAATTTATTCGGTCATCTATTAAGTTGTATATACTGTAAATATTGCGTGTGATTAAAGTGTAAGATTCACCACATCGTGTTGCTTTCGAAATACCCGCCTCAGCCGCCTTTCTCATCTCAATTAGCAACAAAGGTAAACACACAAATCGTTGTGTCACCTCTCTGGAAATCGTAAATAACTAATTAACTAGGCGTCGAATCTACATAAAACTGCAACAGAAATGTAGCTGAGACATTATTCTAGATCCTCCGATCACAAGGAAGATTATTTTTTACCAGAGATCTGTTAAATTATTTGAGTTTATTTTAGAACGAGACTTAGAATAATTGTTTATAACTATTTAGTCTGAAATAAAATGTGACGATAAACTATATGTGAAAGTAGCTGAAGGTCTATTCTATATTTCCTAACTGCAAATATTTGTAAACAATTCCTCACAAGTGTGTTACTAATAAATTTTCTGTCGAGTGTGCACAGTATTCAGCAGCTCTGTGTCTGTCTTTCTTTCTCTTCTTAAATGTGCATAAGTTCGTCCTTGTCGGATACAAACTTCTTTATCATGTTCGCCAAATTTTTACTAGCGGATTCGAAGTCCTGTAAAAATATAGGCGGCACAAGTGAATAATACGTGGAGTATTTTTGTAAAAATAATTGTTTCAAATATTAACCAGCTAGAGATGATAAATTTACCAGTGAATTGTGTTCGATAAATTAATGCACGCTAATATTCATGTGTCAGAAGATATTCAATATCGCGAGTTCCATTACATATTTTTACTGAAAAATTAGATGGTCAGATAGTCGAGGGAGTGCTTATCGACATAATTAGCAAAAGGAATTGTTATAAACATTAAACAGCCAGAGATAGTAACTTTATTAATTACATTTGTTTGAAATAATATTGTTTGGTAATATTCGTGTGTTAAAAGTTACTCTGTATCTCGAGTACTATTAGCAATTTTTACTTAAAAATAAGATGGTACATAGTCAAGGGGATGCTTGTCGACATCGTTGGCAAAAGGAATTGTTATAAACATTAATCAGCCAGAAATAATACATTTATGAATAATTATTATCACGGCAATCGAGATCTACCGAAATTAGTTGGGGTGGGGAACGTTGCGCTTCGCTGCGCGCTGCGCATCGTTGCCTACCTAAGCCCACGGAGCGCGCTCAGTCAATCAGTCGGGCCGGGTCCTCCGGCAGGAGCGGATGGGCTCAGGGACCAGGAGGGTCTTCGGCTACCTTGGGCTGACCAGTCATCCTCCAGCGGTATCCTGGCCTCTCCTGCCTACCTAGGGGATGACCAGTGGTCCTCCAGAGCTACCCTTGCCTACCTTCAGCTGGCTTAGGGTGGATCACGGGTCCTCGACCAGTGGTCTACCTTGGGGTTGACCAGTGGTCATCCAGAGCTACTCTGGCCTACCCTGAGGCTGACCAGTGGTCCTCCAGAGCTACCCTTGCCTACCTTCAGCTGGCTTAGGGTTGACCAAGGGTCCTCCACCAGTGGCCTACCCTGGGTATGACCAGTGGTCATCCAGATCTACTCTGGTCTACCCTGGCTTACCCTGAGGCTGACCAGTGGTTCTCCAGAGCTGCTCTTGCCTACCTTCAGCTGGCTCGAGCTTGACTAAGGTCCTCCACCAATGGCCTACCATGGTCTACCTTTAGCTAGCTTAGGGTAGTCCAAGGGTTATTTGAAACTTCCTTGGCCTACTTTAAGCTGGCTCGGGGTGGGCCATGGTCTCCTCAATCACATTCAATGCTGAGGATGCCTGAGACACTTGTTCATTCCGGATCTTCTTCGGCCTATGCAACTTCATACTGCGTGGAGGGCATGTCAACGCTTCCGATGCTGGCGACGGGCAATCATTACTCTTCGTGTTGGAGTGACGGATATCGTGCTGGTCGGCTTAGAGAGGGCGATCATTGCAGTGGCTTCGCATCTTCGGTGAGTCGTTTCGTCACTACCTTGTCACTGTAGTTGTTTGTAGAAATAGAGTAGTTGTAGAGTGTAAAAGTAGTTAGTTGCATGCATGGGCAGGCCTCGCCGCCCCAACGATCAGCCGAGATGGGAACGTCCGCGATTTGCACTAGCGGTGCGAGAAAACCACGCGTTGCATTAGTCGATTTTGAACAGAGATTAAAGTTAACATTACGATATGGATTGTTTAGAGCGTAGCGTTGCGAATCGAAAATAGTCGCGGTTCAAAATTACATTTCAATTTGATAACTGCGCTTTTAAAGTTCATATTGTTGTTGTTTTACATATAATCTAAAGTAATCGTTTTTTGGATCTCTGTTCGTTGAATTAGCGTTGCGTACCAAATGTTCGCGTTTGCCTTCGAGTCTTTCGACCTTTCAGGCTCCCATGCTCGAGCTGCAACGATCAACTGTGAGATGGGCACATCCGCGATTTCAAGTAGTGTTGCGAAACAAATTGTTACACGCGTTGTACTAGTATCAATTTTTAAAGTTGATGAAATGTCTAGTTAATGTTGCAAATAAATAGTCGCAATTTAAAGTAGTTCTAAAGATACCTGTTTAGAATTTATGACGTTAGAGTTTTAAATTTCTTATTTAAATAGCATTTTAAATTCGGTTTGTTGAATTAGCGTTGCGCATCAAAAGAATCGCGTTTGCAATAGAATCTTTCGATATTTCAGGCGCCCATGCTCCAGTTGCAACGATCAACTGTGAGATGGGTACTTCCGCAATATCGAGTAGCGGTGCGAAGCAAATTGTCGGGATGGGGCCGAAGGAGCAGACGAGGTTTTATGCCAAAGATGCCGGACAAACTGTCATTCAAAAGGACAATCATTGCAACGTCTTCGCATCTTCGAGTGAGTCATTTTATCACTACCTTGTCGTTATACTCGTCTGTAGAAATAGAGTTGTAGTAGAATGTAAAAGTAGTTAGTTGCATGCATGGGCAGGCCTCGCCGCCCCAACGATCAGCCGAGATGGGAACATCCGCGATTTGCACTAGCGTTGCGAAAAAAGTACGCGTTGCGTTAGTCGATTTTGAACAGAGATCAAAGTTAGCCTTTCTTCTAAATATAATAGTAGTCTCTATCAGCGATATAGCTTGTTTAAACTATAGCGTTGCGAAACAAATAGTTGCGATTCGTTTTGCAGAAACTGTAGAGTAATCTTTTTTGGATCTCTGTTCATTGAATTAGCGTTGCGTACCAAAAGTTCGCGTTTGCTTTCGAGTCTTTCGACTTTTCAGGCTCCCATGCTCGTGCTGCAACGATCAGCTGTGAGATGGGCACATCCGCGATTTCGAGTAGTGTTGCGAAACAAATTGTCACACGCGTTGTACTACTATCAATTTTAAAACTTGATTAAATGTGTAGTAAATGTTGCGAATAAATAGTTGCGATTTAAAGTAAATCTAGACATACACATGTACAATTTTAAACGTTGGAATTCTAAATTTCTTATTTAAATAGCAATTTGAATTTCGATTTGTTGAATTAGAGTAATCTTTTTTGGATCTCTGTTCATTGAATTAGCGTTGCGCACCAAAAGTTCGCGTTTGCTTTCGAGTCTTTCGACATTTCAGGCGCCCATGCTCGAGCTGCAACGATCAACTGTGAGATGGGCTCATCCGCGATTTTGAGTAACGTTGCGAAACAAACTGTCACACGCGTTGTACTAGTATCAATTTTTAAAGTTGATCAAATGCCTAGTTAATGTTGCGAATAAATAGTCGCGATTTAAAGTAATTCTAGAGACACCGATATAGAATTTTAGACGTCAGAGTTCTTTTCTTATTTAAATAGTATTTTTAATTTCGATTTGTTGAATTAGCGTTGCGCATCAAAAGGATCGCGTTTGTATTAGAATCATTCGATATTTCAGGCGCCCATGCTCCAGTTGCAACGATCAACTGTGAGATAAGAACATTCGCGATTTTAAGTAGCGTTGAGACACAAATTGTAACACGCGTTGTAATAGTATAAATTTTCAAACTTGACTTAATGTCTAGTTAATGTTGCGAATAAATAGCCGCGATTTAAATTATTTTTAGAAGAACCGATCTAGAATTTTACACCTTAGAGATTCAAATTTCTTATGTAATTTGTAAGAATGGTAATACTTAATTTTGTAAGAGTTTCAAAGTTCAACTTTATCAAATTGATACAATATATTTGTCTAGAAAGTGATATTTTTCAGGAAATTGATATTTCTCAGGAAATTGATATTTTTTCAGGAAATTGATATATTTGTCTTGAAATTGATATATTTGTCTTGAAATTAATATTTATTTCAGGAAATTGTTATTTATTTCAGGAAATTGTTATTTATTTCAGGAAATTGTTATTTATTTCAGGAAATTGTTATTTATTTCAGGAAATTGTTATTTATTTCAGGAAATTGTTATTTATTTCAGGAAATTGTTATTTATTTCAGGAAATTGTTATTTATTTCAGGAAATTGATATTTATTTCAGGAACTTGATATTTATTTCAGGAAATTGATATTTATTTCTGGAAATGGATATTTATTTCTGGAAATTGATATTTATTTCTGGAAATGGATATTTATTTATGGAAATTGATATTTATTTCTGGAAATTGATATTTTTATCTTGAAATCAATATTGCTCGGATCGGAGTTCCCTCAGGGACTCACTCACGGGATGGGGCCCGTGAGTGGGTACGGGGACTCGCGTCCCCGGGGGCACCCGAATCGCCTATAGGTCGTTGCGTCCACAAATCATTAGATTTGGGCTCGATGTGGTTTCGATTTTGTTTCGACTTTGTTTCGACTTTGTTTCGACTTTGTTTCGACTGGTTTTCGATTTGGTGTCGATTTTGTTTCAACTGGTTTTCGCTTCTGTTTCGATTTTATTTCAATTGGTTTTCGATTCTGTTTCGATTTGGGTCGTTCATCTTGCTCTTGTTAGTCAGAACGAACGAAGAAAATTCATCAAAGGAAGAAAATTCATCGAAAGAAAAAAATTCATCTTGCGAAGAAAATTCATCTTGCGAAGAAAATTCATCGAAGGAAGAAAATTCATCGTGCGAAGAAAATTCATCGTACGAAGAAAATTCATCGTACGAAGAAAATGCATCGAAAGAAGAGGATTCGTCGAACGAAGACTCCAGATTATTCTTAAGTTAGTTTTAGTGCGTGCGTTAGTTATTAAGATTGTCAATCGTCGTTGTAATTATGTCGAGTAATTATTGCCGTAACTTGACTTTGCTCGCCTCGTTTTCTGACTCCGACACAGCCTTCTGCTGTGTCGGCCTTGCTTGCAGGTTCTGAGCTGGTCCAGTTTCGGTATCCGGCGTGAAGTTATTGAGAGGGATGTCTAAGAGACTCGTTCACTCGTCTTCTGACGATCCTCTGTGTTAACGTAATCCTGGGCACGCCATGTTCTCATGTCACCCAGTAGCGCCAGAAACCGTTTGAGCGCATCTCTTTGCCATCTTTCTTGGTGATGGAGTGGCGGGTATCGGGCTGGTCGGCTCAGGACTTGTAAGCACTGAACGCGTCGCGTCACCCTTGAACCAGAGCCTTCTGCTCTGGTTCGATCTTGTTTGTTTCTTTGAAAGAATCAGAGCATTCCGCCTGATTCGCCCTTGGTCCCTCGTGGATCGGAGACTTCTTCTCCGATTCACACTTTGTCCCGCAATAATTACTCGACATACGCTAACTGGAAAAGAAGTCTTTTCCGTGAAAAAGACTATTTTTCCATTTAGCGACCTGCGAAACTTAGTTTCTAAGAATCATCGTTGTAAGAAAGGGAGACAGAACAAACGGAGACTTCGTTCTGTCTCCCTTTCGGGTCTCTTGTGCAGCAACCTCCTCGTGGTGAGACCTGGGCAATCGATATTATCCACAATGCGCAAGATATTATAACATATAAATTGTAGTCTCTTGCATGTAGTGGATAATATCGAGCTAATAGCTGCACATTTAGAGCTTGCGTAAATATGTATTTTATATTAGAATGTAAGACTTAATAATTTCTTCGTTTTCCTTTGTTCAGGTATTCCAGGTTCAGCATTTTTTTTCAATTAATAATAGAAATACGGAATTTCAATTTCAGAATACATGTACCTTCAACAAACACCTCCATTATTAATTTTTGGATTCGTAATTGGAATGTGCTCCTGAACTTTCAAAGTCCAACTTTCTCAAATTGATATTTTTGTCTTCAAATTGATATTCCTCCGATCGGAGTTCCCTCAGGGGCTCGCTCACGGGATGGGGCCCGTGAGTGGGTACGGGGACTCGCGTCCCCGGGGCCACCCGAATCGCCTATAGATCGTTGCGTCCACAAATAATTAGATTTGGGCTCGACATGGTTTCGATTCTGTTTCGATTTTTTTTCAACAGCTTTTCCATTTGGAGTCAATTTTGTTTCAGCTGGTCA
The DNA here is from genome assembly GCA_913789915.3 of Sphecodes monilicornis. Lineage (NCBI taxonomy): Eukaryota > Metazoa > Arthropoda > Insecta > Hymenoptera > Halictidae > Sphecodes > Sphecodes monilicornis. The sequence continues at coordinate 26,889,138 of OU565284.1, forward strand.
TCGACTCTGTTTAAGAAAATTCATCTTGCGAAGAAAATTCATCATACGAAGAAAATTCATCGTACGAAGAAAATTCATCAAACGAAGAAAATTCATCGAAAGAAGAGGATTCGTCGAACGAAGACTCCAGATTATTCTTAAGTTAGTTTTAGTGCGTGCGTTAGTTATTAAGATTGTCAATCGTCGTTGTAATTATGTCGAGTAATTATGTCGAGTAATTATTGCCGTAACTTGACTTTGCTCGCCTCGTTTTCTGACTCCGACACAGCCTTCTGCTGTGTCGGCCTTGCTTGCAGGTTCTGAGCTGGTCCAGTTTCGGTATCCGGCGTGAAGTCATTGAGAGGGATGTCTAAGAGACTCGTTCACTCGTCTTCTGACGATCCTCTGTGTTAACGTAATCCTGGGCACGCCATGTTCTCATGTCACCCAGTAGCGCCAGAAACCGTTTGAGCGCATCTCTTTGCCATCTTTCTTGGTGATGGAGTGGCGGGTATCGGGCTGGTCGGCTCAGGACTTGTAAGCACTGAACGCGTCGCGTCACCCTTGAACCAGAGCCTTCTGCTCTGGTTTGATCTTGTTTGTTTCTTTGAAAGAATCAGAGCATTCCGCCTGATTCGCCCTTGGTCCCTCGTGGATCGGAGACTTCTTCTCCGATTCACACTTTGTCCCGCAATAATTACTCGACATACGCTAACTGGAAAAGAAGTCTTTTCCGTGAAAAAGACTATTTTTCCATTTAGCGACCTGCGAAACTTAGTTTCTAAGAATCTTCGTTGTAAGAAAGGGAGACAGAACGAACGGAGACTTCGTTCTGACTCCCTTTCGGGTCTCTTGTGCAGCAACCTCCTCGTGGTGAGACCTGGGCAATCGATATTATCCACAATTCGCAAAATGCTATAACTTATAAATTATAGTATCTTGCATGTAGTGGATAATATCGAGCTAATAGCTGCACATTTAGAATTTTAGTTAATAAGTATTTAATAGTTAAATGTAAGACTTAATACTTCTTTCGTTTTCGTTTGTTCCAGCTTCGGCATTTCTTTTCAATTAATAATCCTAATAAAAAGTTTTCGTTTGAGAATACATGCATGTTCAACGAACACTTTCAATATTTATTTTTGCATTTCTAATTGGAATCTGCTGTTGAACGTTCAAAGTTCAAGTTTCCTAAATTGGTATTTTTGTTCTGAAATTGATATTCCTCCGATCGGTGATCCCTTAGGGGCTCACTCACGGGATGTGGCGACTCGAGTTGCTTATAGGTCGTTGCGCCTACAATTCAGTAGATTCGAGTTTTATTTGTTTTTGATTTGGTTTTGATCTGGTTTCGATTTGGTTTCGATTTAGTTTCAGGTATTGTTGTTCATCTTACTCTTGTTGGTTAGCGCGGTTAGCGTTGCTCTCGTGAGCGGGTGTTTGATTTGCACCCCTGTGCGAGATGTAGATTGTAGATAAAACATTACTTTAGATCCATGCCACAGATGGTGTAAAAAGATGAGGTGGGTGCTGATCCAGACTAAAAGTTAGTTCTAATTCATGTGAACCCGACAAAGGCTAACAAGCAGACAACCGCAGTAAAAATGAAATTTACAGTATATTCAGTTCTTGCTAATACGCCTAAATTCGTGAACTATCGGTAATATTTAGCGCGACGCCGAAATGGTACGGGGGCCACTGTGGCCCCCGAGGCCTAGACGGACAAGCCCATAAGATGCAATGTCTGTGTTAATAGTATCTTGTCGGTGATTGCAGGCCACCGGAATACATTGCATGTCTAGTCTATTCCTATATCTCGTCTGTGCTGTGACATAGACTTGTCAACGCTGTAGAAGTTTTACCAGTCGAACCCGAGTCGCACTACATCTAGTTGGCGAATTCGCCGTTCTCAAAGCGTAGAGGACGCTAAAATCACTGACATTTTTAGAAGGTACTACAGATTCCTATGGACACCAAGTCCCATAAGATGTCAGTACAATACATTGATTGAAGGAAACATTGAACAAACACATAATGTTGCGACTATTGTAAGGTTTCCTTGGAAAATACACTTTATCGATTTAATTTTGCTTTGCGTACACATGTACCGTAAGAGATATAGTAGTTGAACGTGTTGCTAAGAATAGTTTGTCCAGCCTGTATTCTGTGTTATTTCTAGCGTTGTCGTGAGGAAGTATTTAAATTATAATTTTTCTAGGGTAGGTGTGTATCTCTCAGTGTAGAATAATAATATACATATGTTTTCATCTTTTTTGATGTTGGTATAGAGCACATTATGACAGTGTTTAAACTACTGCATGTACAATCTTGTGTTTAATTTGTGGCTTTTGTAGTTACATATTTATTTTATTATTTTTATCATGCTGCACATGTAACAGAGATAACAAGATAATATTCTACATAAATTAGAATGAAACGCAATTAAGTATCTAGGTTCTATTCTAAGAACAATAAAGTTACCAGATGGTAAAAGGCTTTTCTAAATTGCATTTAAAAGTGAACTTTTTTGTAATCCATCACGTTATCTGAATATCTTAACTCTTTGACGTAAGGGTTAGGTTTGTGGTACTCGCGAAGAAAATACGGATTCTTTTAACTTTTGTTAAACGTTTTTGGGCTGTACTTCCGAAAGGCACCGGTGGCCGATCGAGATGAAACTTGGTGGGTATTATGAGGGATAGGGAAGGACCTCACAATTTTAGCTTCGGCAATTTATGCGTTTAAAAGATACAGGCTCTCAATTGTAAATCCGTCATAATAGGTTTTCGATGCTTTGGACGCTATATTCAGCAACAATGTAAGAATACCTGAGGGATATAAATGCATGTGTTTATCATGAGTGATGGTGTGGTGTGATCTCTTTATGTTTTTTTCCGTTGGAAATGCGATGCTCAGGGAAATGTGAGACAGTTCGAGTCGTAACGTTGTGCGTGCTGAAAGACTAATCGGAGTTGATCTGGGTTAGTTTCCTTAGCGGGGAGGGTGTTTGGGGGTGGCAGCCCCCCCCCCCTCCCCCAAACAATAGACGACTTTCTATTTAAACAAATTCGTGAGACAATACGATGACATATCCGATGCAAACGATCACAGTGATTGAGCGGCTTCCACTAAAGTATCTGTATCTTTTAAACGGGTGAATTCCCGAAGTGTTAAAATTTTATATTTATGGTCCTTCCGCATAAAATGCTCCAAATTTCATACCGATCGGCCACCGGTGCTTTTCGGAATAATATCCCGAAATATTTTTGAAATTTCTGAATAAATATTCTTTTTTCCGTCTGCAGTAGTTTTATGACTAAGAGCTCAACAAAGACTAATGAGCTGTTATTTTATTTAGAACTTGATAGCATCTTGTAGGGTTCGCGTCTAGTTATAGCATTAGAAGAAATTCGATACCTTCGTGCCGTTTTCGAGCCTGTTTTCGCAGTGTAATCACAGAAGCGAGTGAGGACTGATCGCATTGTCATAATATTCACAAGTCGGAACAAGTCCCACAGGTGTAGTGATCAAAGTTTCCTAGCCGCGTAACAACGTGGCTGTCGCCGTCAATTTCTACCCAATATGTCACGTAGAAACTACAGAATTGCCCGTAGGGCGTCTTTGATCTCGCAGCCCCCAGCAGCGTGCTTGTCCACCTTCTGAAAACTCACCCTCCGTGTTGTGTGCCACGTACGCGGTCGCGAGGGTTGCTAAATCCAATTTTATTGTTTGCACGCTCAGGAAATCCGGAATTACATGATCCCGACTGTGGTACGTTAATTGTTAGTACGCGACGATTTTGAGAAATTTAGTCGTGTCTTGTAATCATCAAAGCAAACTTTAACAGGTGGAATTTACTTTCACTGGCAGAGATTTTCGCTTACGGTTAAGGAGGTATTCTTAGGAATTTTTTTAGAAAAACTATTAAATGTTTTATAAAAAAATTTGGTAATTATATAGAAAAGGTCTGCGTACTCCGATTTTGATGAAATTTTAATATATTATAGATTTCGACATTTTGAACAACTTTTTCCTTTTTCAAGATAGGGGGGTCGCTTTTAGTTTTCGATATATTTGCAAAAAACTATCGCTAATACTGTATTGAATTTTTCGTATTCCTGCACGCTCCGCGGCAACGTAAACCTGTTTCGGGGCCGCATGTGTTTAATTTTTGTTTGTAAACACGTTGTGGAGATGAGAAGCGACAATACCACACACACACACCTAGTGCTTAACACGCACCCAGTGTTTCTAAAAAGAAGGTTCTCACATTATACAATATAAAATCCACCGAGACCAGTACAGCATACATATATTATCCAACACACGATACCACACACACCCACCCAGTGTTTCTGAGACGAAGGTTCTCACATTAAACAATATAAAATCAACTAATTTGTTTGACAATCAAATACGATAATATAATACATGTATGCTGTATTGGTCTCAGTTGATTTTATATTGTATAATGTGAGAACCTTTTTTTTAGAAACACTGAGTGCGTGTTAAGCAGTGGGTGGGTGTGTGTGGTATTGCCGAAAAAATAATAAGGTTTTGTATGTATGTCCAGAGTGAGACCCTGTTTTCTCTCTCATCTCCACAGCGTGTTAAGAAAAAAAAAGTAAACAGACGTCGCGCCGGAGCAGCCTTACGTTGCCACGGAGCGTGCGAAAATATGGGAAATTCAATACAGTATTAGCAATTGTTTTTCGCAAATATCTCGAAAACTAAAAGTGACCCCTCTATATTGGAAAAGGGAAAAGTTGTTCAAAATGTGTTGCTGCATAACATATTTAAATTTCGTCAAAATCGGAGTATAAAAAATACAGAAAATTCAATATAGTATTAGCAATAGTTTTTTGCAAATATCTCGAAAACTAAAAGCGACCACCCGATATTGGAACAGGAAAAAGTTGTTCGGAATGTGTTGCTCCATAACATATTAAAATTTCATCAAAATCGGAGTACGTAGACCTTTTCTATATAATTACCAAAGATTTTGCATGTATATGTATGGGCATTTGAAGTACTTAAACTATTTGTTTAAAACGTAAAATCGATTAAAATTACGTAAATTTTGTATCTTTATATGGGGTATGTTCTAGAAAAATGTGATCAGAAATTATTGAAAGAACTTTTTTATTGAAGCACATATTACAATAAAAATTTTATGAATTCTGGATAAATGCAGTCTTGTCATTATTATCTACAACTAGACTGTGGACCTTCATGCAAAATAAGAATTGTCCAAGTTAATATAAGCAACTAAAGTTAAATACAAATATATTTTCTTTTTTAATAGTAAACTCTTTTAATGTTTTTTTTACTTTGTACTTGCCATTTTTTAGCATGCAAACATAAAATTCGCAGTACACCTATAATTAAATTAATTTTATAAATTTATTTGAATGTATTCAGAAAAATTCTTTTGTGCATACGTTCAAGAAGAATGCTTAAAGAAGATTTCAGAAAGATTGATTTTCTGAAAGTTCAGAACCAGAATAGGTATCGCCTTAAATGCTCTTGCACGACTAAATCATACTTTGTAATTGATAAATGCAAATTGCCAAAGGCTATTTTAAGAAAATCAGAGTGATAAATTTCGTACTATGAACCAAAACGTTCCTTCTAATAAAAATCAAATGAAAATACTATAAATTTTCGTTAATATACACGTTTTATGTGTTTTACAAATGCGCAGGAGTTATGAATGCATAAAATTCGCAGTCTATTTATAAGATATCGACGGAAATTATATCACTTCTCATTTTGTTGATAATGCATATCTATAGTTGTAGACAAAACAATAGCATATTCAACGTTTTCTTTTGTTCCTGTATTAATAGGAAACTGAATAATAATAAGAATCTGTATTAACTCTTAGTCTTACTTTTATTAGACTAGCACTCATCTTTTGCTGCATAATCACGACTCGACTCTTTTTTCATTTCGTTTGAAACAACACCCATATTTGTCCTTTATTTGTAATTGCTAAATTTCATTCATTCAAGTGTATTCTACAGTTTCACTCTTCTTTCGCCAATTTCATATTTATATCTTGCATACCTCATTTTCTACAAATGTTAGTTCCCTTTTTAAAATCATAACTATCATTACTTGTTTCTAACGAGAATAACTTGTTTATTATTCGACTAAACAACTTGAATTTTTTGGGAAGGATTAGAAGGATACTTAAAGGTTGTTCTTGTAATTTTTTGTCTGGGGTTGTATAAAACATTTTAAACATATGTTTTATATGCTTTAAAATCTTTTGATTTATTGCAGTTAACGGTCGAAAGTCGTGTCACAGGTCTACAAGTCTGTTTAATTCGATCTCGTTGAAAGTAGTTGCCCCTCTTTTATTATTTACTAATAATTTGGAGAAGTATGTTTTAGTGGAAAAAAAAACAAACCTACATATAAGAAAGAGGCGTTTCCGGGTAAAAAGAAGGAAAGGTCATTCAGCGTCGACGGAAAAAAAGAACAGCTGAAGGGCGAAAAGTTGAATTGGCGATCTACGTTTGCTACGATCATAGATCATTCCATTGTTGTAAAGGGGGTGTGTGTATATACATTATAACAGGAGCATAATGGCGCACCAATGTGTACACACAACGGGGACAGAGGCTACACAGAATGTGCGGTGTTTGGTCTCCATTAATATCGGATTGACTGGATGGTTACTGCAGGCCATCTCTTGTATCTCTCGCGTTTTTTTTATAGGGCCATATGTCTCCTGTGTATCGCAACCCTGCACGGGCCGCTCATTTGTCAGCACGCAATCTGGCATTGTCGCGATTTGATGCCGGCCGTCAAAACACGTATGCAATATTCGTTTCAAAATCGAATTTGTTTTTTTTTCACAGCAAAACATTTAAACGATTAGAAACAAGGATCGAAAGAATTACGGAAAATGTTGATAGGTTCCATTTAGTTCCATTTTAGAAAATGTTGTTACAGTTTAAAAGGGTGTCACAATTGAGCGCCATCTTTTTTAGACAATTTATGAGATAAAAAATGGTTAGATTATTATTGATTAAGTATTTCAAAATTTCGTACATGTTTGGCTGTATTTCAAGTTGATACAATATAATTTCTATGCAACCATGTTTATTATTATTTAAATTATTGTGACATTCCCGCTGCATACCACATTTTATGGCTGCTATAATATCTTATTAATGAATCGATCAAGAAAGTCAATCTTCTTCGACACACGCTTAAAGCAGAGACCCCTTTGTCATGTGAACTAGAATTATGTCAATATCGACGACAGTTCTTTTCTTATTGCTTGAAGAATTTTTAATTTTAATGAATTTCTGCTTTATGTGACTGCCATTTTGTTAAAAAAATGATGTTCTGCATCATTTTAGTTTACAAGATATACAGATCTGTATTTTATATGTATGTTACATTTGAAAAAGATTGATGAATTCATTACTAAGATATCATGGCAGCCATGAAAAGTGATATGCTGTGAGAATAATGCAATAATTTAAATAATAATAAATGACGCGGTGTCATTTTGAAATATGGCCAAACATGTCCGATAATAACCTAACCAATTTTTATCTTACAAATTGCCTAAAGTTGGTGGCTCTAGATGGACATATCCCTTTATAAGTTCAGTTAAAGAATAATTTTCGAAATAAAAACTTTTTACGTTGAATACGACTCGAAAAATTTACAAGAATAAAAATTTGTCTGTAGCAGTGACAGCTATTTTATTTGTCAGTTTTAATAAAGTTGTCAACCATTATGACAAGTACTGGATAGTATCAAATGAATAATACTACAACGATGTTAAATAATTATTATAATAACATATACTGTGAATACGTTACTTATTTATGATATTATACATATAGATCGTTTATAGTACGAAGTCGCTTGTGTTTTTCTAACGGAACACTTTTTGGATAAACGTTTTAAGATCATTCGTTCTTCTGGAGATTTTATTATACAGATTCTAAAAGGTCTATTTCCATAAGAACATTTCTTAAATAAACACCTAAGTCCAACCCACGAAACACAATGGCGCGAATTCAGTGAACAAAATTGCCACTCAATTGTTGCCTTTACGCAACATTGAGGACCACACTCTTTCAAAACACATTAACTGCCACGTAAGTCATAGATGACCCAGACAATTTTTTTTACCAAAAGTGACAATTAGTTTTTTGTAGAAACCATTTGGTAAACAGAACTTTATCTTTGTCTACAAGATGCGGATAGATTATAAAAATTATTGTTATGATACATTTTGTCTTTTCTTCTAAATCATCTTTCTTTATTTTGCGAGACTTGTATGGGCTTTGGCATGACAGTCAACGAGGTAAAAAAATGTTCCTTTGTCGTTGCAGGGAATAAGATGAAGACACGCTGTTTATAAAGATCAATTAACACTGTTTCTACTAGTTTTATTAAACAATTGTAAGCCGATTATAGCCGTTATAGCATCTCAACCAAAATTTGATGGCGATAACTGGACGGCAGGTCTTTATCCAAAATAAAAATTTTTTTTTCTTTTCAACATCACAAAAAAGGTCGAAAATAATGTAACAGTGTTCTGAAATTTGTTCAATGACCTCCCCAATTTGTATTTGACTTATTTATTTTTGTCATAAATACATAATATCTGCAATCTAGCGATAACCATCATTTTCGGGAATGAAACGAATGTATTTAACGGATTCATAAAGAAGACAGTAATCGTAGAAAGAGGAATAGAAGCTTGAGCGGCAGAAAACATTAAAAGGCTAAGGAACTGGGGGAATCCCCACGGTGTATAATATCAATGGTCGACGGCTGGGTGGCGATGATCGTATCACATTAGCAGTGAAGCGTTCTATGAGCGACTACCACCACTGCGACCACGTCTATGCATGCTTGGGACCCCACCAACGTATATATTATAAGCTGGAAGTGTCACCCTAACTGCGGTGCCTCGGTGTAAAATAAACGATACCTAATTATACGCGTCCCGTCTGCGTGAACGCTGAACGCGCGAACCCCCGAGCAAGTGCGCGCGGAGGTGGCCCCCTGCTTAATGGGATTACAAAATTATAATTTAGAATGATCGTCCGTGAACGTTTTCTTTTCGCGCGTGTAGCAAACCCATGCGTCAAAACGTGTTTTGCTTCAGTCATTTTTCAGAATTTCATCACCTCGATGCAACTTTTTCTCTGGAAAGTGTCTCAGTGGTTAGTGTTGGCTACTCACTCAGGCGAAACACCAAGGGATGGATTCGAACTCCAAACTATAATTTCTTCTAAAAATGACGTTTTGCGACACGGGTTATAATGACACATAAGATTGTGAATTTTATGTGTTCATAACAAATTCATAAGAAACCAATAGATGGGTTCTGCGTCCCTCCAATGCTACTAAGAAAACCGTTGATATATTTTTATGAATAATTGTTTTATAGTTTTTTTTTAGCAAACCATGTTTTTAGACGGTTAATGATATGTACATTCTACTTTGGTAGATCTTATATGCGACACAAGTTATTATTAGACTGCGGATTTGATGTATTCATAAGAAAAATGGCTACTCGAATGAAAAACTAATAGATTATTGTATAGTTTGTTTAAAAAAATTACGTTTTTGGACGATTTATAATATATTACACTTCGGCAGCTTTTATGTATGCAGTTGATCACGAAAATATTCGAACGTCCTTTAAAACAGAATATCTATTTTAAAATTGGATCAAACGACCAGACATTTTTGAGCAATTAGAAGTATTAGTTTACTAAGCAACTGCAAAACCTCTTTTAAAAAATTGCAATTGGTAGAAATTACATGAAAAAATAAAAAAGGTACTTGTTAAGTGTTAAAATGCGTTAGTTATAAAAACGCTGAAAATTTCATTGAAATCAATGAACGTACACACGAGTTACAAGCGGTTAAAAGTGTTGAAAATCGCAGTTTTTTACGATTTTTGGTCAGTTTCTGCTTAAAATCCACCGATTCTTACATCTTTCGATGGTTGGCGTCTTTTCTGTATCAAACGATTTCAGACATAGAGCTATAAAACTTATATTTTAAATTTTCATTATGGGCTCAGAGAGAAAACCTTTAAAAAGTGTCTTTTTTATTCTTTCATGTTATTCCTACCAATTGCAATTTGTTCAAAATCTTTTTTGCACGACATTTCGCAAAATAAGGCTGCGAATTGCTCAAAATAAGTATTGTAGTCTGGTGTAATTTTAAAAAAGTTATTCTGTTTTAAAGGATATTCGAATACTTTGTGAGCAGCTGTATGTAACAGTGTAACACAGGTAGATTAAATTAGAATGTAGATTTGATGTATTTATGACAAAAAAAAGATTACTCAACTGAGAATCCAGGAGATGGTTCTAAATTCTAAATTCTCCCAAGACTACTAAGAAAACTATTAGGATATTTTCATAAATAATTGCTGTACAGTTTATTCAATAAGAAATACATTCTATTTTGGTAGATTCTACTTGTTATTTGTGACAAAAATGTGTACGTGATATACAGAACAGTAAGATCGTACGAAAAATTTCCATATTCTGTGATTATTGTTAATTTATTAACCCTTTGCCTTATGATTTCTTTCACAACGATCATAATTAGCACTAAATTGTTGTTCAACCGGTTGCAATTTATTTTCAAATCTGTCACGAACTTTTACAATCGTCCAACATTATTCAAACTCTAAAATATCCGTTGCATGAAAACGCTTCTTATGGGAGCTTTGACGGATAATTATTCTTTCCCTCAAAATTGTACAGGAACACACATTTACATAAGTGAAACATGCAAGTTCGTACAGAATTTTTTTTAAAAACGACACATAACTGTTTATTTCGAAATCGTTTTTTTATTCCACAAGTCTCTCCTGTCGTTACGAGAACTGCGTCGCTAGCACCGTCAATTTTTTCCGGTTGGATCGATGAGAGGGAAGGGGGCAGAGAAGGAGATAGGGAGAGGGAGACTAAACGACTGTATTCGAGCATTGTTACTCGGGAAAAAACATTTGAATCTCGCAAAATCAAAGGGAACGCGTCAAAATATTCTGTCTCGCGACCTGGATCCGTAGTTTCCGCGTAATCCGGGCCGGACCCAAATGCGCGTGCGAGAGAGACATAATTTTTTGTTAGCCATCGCGATCGCTTTCAGTGTTGTCAATTGCATTTAAAAATCTCGCCATGCCCGACCACCGGCTTCGACATCTGGATATATGTATGTACCTATACTTCGGTGTATGTAGAGATATCTGTGTCGCGGATCTCGTATTTTTTTCCGTCCGCTCCGCTTGCTGCCAAGAGGGTGGCTTGCAGTGGGTGTGCCTGGCGATGATTAATTAGCGTTTGATGAATATGTATGAGAGAAAGGCAGCCAACTCCGCTACACGCGCAAACACAGACCCGACCAGGCACATCCCCCGCGTAACAATAACGTCCAACCCTCTTCAGTGGACTCCGCTCACTCTCTCTCTCTCTCTCCCTCTTTCTTGCGCGCGTGCGCTATCCATTCCCGCCTATGCTTCACCTCGACGAATTCTGCGACTCCTCCGTGAGCTGTATAACAATGCGTTTTCGGGCAAAAATTTTGTTAGAGGACGACGTTGCCGCCCCATCTGTTATGATTTACGTCGGAGCTGTAAATTCGGGATGCATACGGAATTTTGTTAAAATGTGTTATGGAATGACAAACATGTTGTAATTTAGTGGTTGCCGTGCAGTGCTCCCCTGGCGCTGTTACTTTTTGGTGGACGAAAAACCAGCGCTTGAAACGGTCCCGCAAATAAATGTTTAACCCGACAGGGACGACGCTCGATTCTCGATCTCTTTTTGTACAATCGAGTTGTCCAGTGCTGCAAACGTTACCATAATAAATCGTATCAATGAATTACACTCCTTTCAATATTTTTCATATTTATCCTCCACTTCAAGGAAGCAGACAGTAATGAACGAAAATGTATCGTACCTGATGATTTGACCTCGTATATTTCATTTGTCAAACAGATAGAAAAAGCGCATGGAACAAAATTGCACTATATCATTGATTTACCCTTTGCCCTACAATATCGTGTGAGACTCGTGATGATGATTCTGAACAGAGTTTACTGAATATCTATAATATTAATTTATTTTAAACAGAAATTGAATTCCATTTTGTCGTTATTAATAAACAGCCATTGGAGAACATATGGGCATACAATAGATATAAATTTTCTCCTTCTTCTAGGAAATTATGAACTACAAAGAAGTTCTGATCAATGAAACCGTAATATAAATCGTAAGGTAAGGGGTTAAGAAACGAAGCAACATTTTTTTTCTTCTTTTTTATATTATACAGTTGTAACCTCCAATGAGAGGTTATTCTGCAGTCTGTATTACATACATAATATTATAATAATAACCTTATAATAATGTGTAGGTAATGCAATAAGTACATATCAGTTGGAGGCGCTTCATTTGTGATGGACGTGATAGTGATTTTATATATGTAATCCACAATCTTTCAGGAAGAGACATAAGCTCTTACATAAAATGTTCGAAAGTTTGTGGAGTAAAACATTGCATGACATGGGAAGAAAAAACCCCGTAATTTCAGGTTATGTATAAATTTCAATCTGTGAGTGTCATGTATAGGACATTGCCATAAGACATGATCAATATCCTGTGTCTCATGTCCACATGAACAGCCAGGGTTATTTACAACATTTATTTTTGCTACAGAGAAGTTAAGACTATAATGGCCAGATCTAATTCTGTTAATGGTCACAATGGTTTCGACTAAGCAACATTCTTATTACGAAATGCGAACGAACTTATTGCTCAACCCTTGTGGCCAACCTTTAAAAGCTACTAACTAAAGGTCATGGTTTTAACTTTTTTATTTGTGCCTATAATAACAATTTAAAATATAACTTTTGTAGATCTAAATATATATATATACTAAGTTTTGTAAAACTCGATTGAGGTTGCTATAAGCTACAAATAATTAAAAATGGTAAAAATTGTGAGAAACTGTGACTGTTTATCAGTCGTAAGCCGAAGATTCAAAGATGTGTACATCTTTAAATACCTATAAGTTTGTCATCTGTCAGCCGACTTTGATGAAACTTTGTGCATGTGTACATATAACTTGATTTGTTCTACAAAAGGCGTATTTTAATTTTCATTATAGGCACAGATAAAAAAGTTAAAAATCGTCATCTTCATTTTTTTCTACAGAAAACCGGACAATAGCAATTTTAACGCAATTTTTTTACACATTGTCTAGTATACTAAAATTCTTGACATCTTAAAAATATTCTAGTGGTTTGGTCCTATCTTAAAAAAGTTATTAGTTTTGAAAGGGTAACAGGATTGAATTTGTTCAAATTTCTATAGTAATATGTACTTGAATAAAGAAACATATAGCACTACAAAACTTGTGGAAAAGACATTCCTATCCAATAATTGTAAAAAATCAAATCTAGAACTCGCCATTTTGATTGACTAGATAGATGTAATGTTAAGGTAGTATTCTGGTTTTGAACATTCAAAAATCAATGTGTTTTTTGCATTTTCTTGAACCCACCAGTGCACCGATTGAGTTTGTGTGGTCTATGAATTGAAATTGTACTGTTTTGAATACTTCAATGAATTTTCGTTTTATTAGGCGAAGTTTCATGCAACATAGTAGCAATAGCATTGTGTGAGAAAAGCTCTGAGGTTTTCGAAGAAATGTCAAAAAATGGATGCTTCTGACTCGTGTACTGGAGAGTTAAGCATGTTCATGTGCAGTAGAGGACAAAAGTATTCAGACAACATTTAAAGATGACTAACTTTTTAAAAACTGTACCAAACGGCATGAGTTCCTTTCAGATGCCAGACAGATTGATTAGATTTGATTAGTTGATTAGATAGAGCGAAAGATATTAGTCCACTAGCTTGTAGAATGTTGGAGGACAATTATAGAATATTATCATGTATGACAAAACTGAGTAGATCAAGTGTAAAACTGAACAGACATTAGAATAATTTAAGGGCATTGTTATCTTATTTTCGACACCTTACGATGATTCAATGAGATAATGCATTGTTATATAATTTGAGTCTCTTACAATTGACTTGGACACTTTTTATTTTGCATAGAAATCCGCAGGCTAATAATAATTGATTAAAACCCCCCAAAAGAATGATTAACCTGGGACAATCACACGAATGACAATCGTTATCTTTTCAAACCCAAAAACTTGAAACTAAAAATACATAAACATTTCATTGAAAAATTAAAGACCTTTAGAAATAGCAGGTTAACATTAGGATTAAAAGCATGTAAATATTAATAACTTCATTGCAAAAATTGCGACGATTGACTGTAGTCAATGACAACCGCAGGGTTAACCCCTTATACTATAATATCAAGATTGACTCATGACGATTTCTAACAGAATCTGTTAAATATGTATGTTATTAATTTTCTATCAATCGAAATAAAATTCTATGTCTTTATTACCTTTATTGTCCTTTCAATAAACGACAGCACACGATAAATGCGAATTTTCTATTTCTTACAAGAAGTTATCAAAGATGGAGTACATAGTCTGATTCATCGTAGCCGTGAAATAAATCATAGGACAAGGGGTTAAAAATATACATAAAAACAATTGCTTCGTTGTTGGGCATAAAGTATTTGCGACGACACAGCTAGAAACATATAGCTGGTTGATAAATCTCTGGGAGGCAAACAAAAGCATCTCTGTAGCATGGTCTAGCAGCCAATTTTATGGTTTCATACTGTTTTAAGAAATATGCCTGCAGTTAATTTAGGAAAATCACGCGCATTGTTTCCCCACCGGCGTGTCAACGTTTTTCATCGATATCCGTCAGAAATAGACAGTCTAGCGTTCGTATCATGGCAAAATATCATCTCTGGATGCGGTGAAGGGGTTTAGATTCCGCCAAAACGCGAGGCTGAAAGGCTGCCGCGCGGATTGTTCGCGCCGCGAGGAGAACAATGCAAACAATGGCGAGGACGTAGCGCTGCGGTGAGACCCGGCTTACGCGGTGAATACAATTACATTATGAACTCGATTACCATTTAAATGGAAACAAACGTGAAATGCTAAAATACACCGATGACTCTCCGCGCCGCGCCGCGCCGGTGAGCCCGCGCCATGGCCTCTGCAACACACGCGAAAATGTGCAACCACCATCCGGGTCCTCGATCATCGGTATGCAAATTGCATTTCACGTGCAGGGGTGCGCGTCTCGTTCACCCCTCCCTTCCACTCACGCCAACCTCTGCCTCAAAAACTGTCAGCCGTGAGAAATTTTAGGCGGCGAAGCAATTCTTCAACATTTTATATTTTTTTCTTCAGCACTCTCGGGAACCATACAGTATCGCTCGCTTCAATTCTCAACGTTTGGGATCCGGAAGTTCTTTTTGAATCATCACGTATTTTACTCATATCATACTCATTCTTCATCATCATATGTTTTGAAAAGTTCACGCGGTATATAGATCGTTGGACAATCGCGCGATACATTTATAAAAAAAGGTGACGAGCGGTCGCAACATGCTGACGCATACGTACGGCGCGAACGTGCACGTATAAGCAAAATTCAATGTAGTAGTAGCTGCAGTTTTTCGCAAATATTTCAAAAACTAAGGCTGAGCTACGGTTACATGTATAGGAAAAAGTTGTTCAGAATGTTTAGTTTTTCAACGTATTTAAATTTTATCAAAATCGGTGAGGTGGGACCTTTTATGCACAATTACCCTTAAATTGTATATACAAAAAGTTTGTTTCCGAAGAAAATTGTTTGTTTCTTGTTAATCGAACAAATAATGTATGCTCGCTCCAAGTTACTTTAAAGTCAAGCGAATCATCACGTAGATTCGGATAGACCGTGTGATTTCCAGTCAGAGTTGTGCTAATTTAAATACATATTGTAATTGAATTACGTAATTTAATTACATTGTATTTTATCTACGCGGTATTTGAATTACATTGTAATTACATTATATAATTCGAACCTTTTATTTAATTTAATTGCTAATTACGCGAATCATGAGTGTAATTGAAATCAAATGTAACTGAAATACAAAATAGTGTAATGGAATTACTCAATGTGTACGTTACTCGCTTACCGTGAAAAATATCTTTCATTTCTCTCCGTGTTTCTTCCGTATCGCATTCACAGACAACTTAATTTTATGTTTATGTTTTATGAGTGTCCTTGTTCCGTGACTGTACTGCGTATCATCTGTTTTCCATTCAACATGAGCCCTTGGATATTCTTTTTTTAAGTCTTTCCTATTAAAGCGTTACTTCGTTTTGTACTAATTTTGTCTTATGGGTCGTATTAAATGATTGCCATAAATATTGTTAGTTAGATAAAGAAGGTACCTATGCACTTTCTTTCTACAATTTATATTTCTTTTCTGAAACGAACGTAATAAACAAGTTTATTTTTGACCACATAATATGAATTTATGAATAATAGCATGTTCAACACTGACACTAATTTTTTTCTTTTTCAAACTTTTACATAGTTTTTTTTCACCACCCTCTCAATTTTGTTTTTTCCACCACTTATTCTACTTATATATAATTAATAATTATACTGTATGTTGAAATTGTATTTCAATTATAAAAACGAATTACATGGTAATTGAATTGAATGAGAGATCAGAATTGCAAATGACATTGTAATTTAATTGAATGAAGCGACTGAATTTCGAATTATACATTATTATACATAATTCGTCAATTCAATTGTAATTCAACGCAACTCTGTTTCCAGTGAATATAAGTTTTATTCAAGTTTTATTTATTGAAATCCGTAGTTGAATAAAATTTGTAGCTTTGGAACGTTCTGGTGTGAAATTTGTGCCGTGGTTTTCCTCTCCGTTTAGTCCCCTCTTCGTTCCGCCAGCGTCAGCGAGAAAGACTTTCGTTTAACGTGTCCCATCAGCACCCCAATTCTAATTATTATACATTTAATTTCCTAATGAACCGTATCGGACGCCAGGGTCGATGGAACGGCGCACTCGTGCACTGATTTCACGGGCCACCTGTCGCACTGCTGTCGTGCACTCCCCATTGGTTTCGTCGAATTGGTCACGCAGGGTGTAAGACATTATTCTACACGAAGGGTCAGGATAGGTCGATGAAGACACAAGTTTTTCTCAGGCGATATACCTCCGCGAATCTTGGTCGCCAGATCGACCTTTTAGAAAACACTTCTACTTCCACACACTTGCGTGACATTTTCTGACGATAGATAAACGTTTCTATTTACGAACAGCGCTGCTCCAAAGAGGTATGGATCTTTTTAATAAGTTATATGATCCGGTAAATAATTAATTGGAATACTTTACAAAAGTTCTCATATTATAAGCTCTGTTGAGTTTATTCTTGAAGCTAACAGTTTTCTATAACAGGATCATAAGGGCGATATGTACAGTACCAACCGAAGCTAGATCTCGCTTATACTATTAGGTAACTAACGATGGAGAAACGAATGAATACTGTGCGACTGTAGTACTGAGCAAAGTATAAACTTTAAAAAAACGGTTTGATCCTTTTTGCGGAGCACAACACATACTACAAACCACGTTTTTGAAATTTGTTTTTTACCGAAAGTAGTCCAAGGTGTAGTACAAAAACTTAGAGTGACCGGTACTGTATGATTTCCTCCTCTGAATTTCTAGATGCCCAAAGAATTGAAATCTGTATTGATAAAGAATTAGATCTTCTCCTCCTGAAGGACTATTTAGATTTCGAACATTAATATTGTAATAGCTTCTGCGAGAACTGCTCATGTTAATAATAATAGAATTATAGTAATTTTGTCAAATCAAGGAAGAAGAGGAATTTGACTATAAATAGTCATAAATAAGGGAACTAATAACTAGTTACATCTCTAATAAGAGAACTAATAATTAGTTATAGGTCTAAAGCGGATCATAAGAAAATAAATAATTGGTTAAAGGTTTAAACTAGATCATAAGATAACACTGTCCAACACCAAATTTGTTTCGCGATTACTGTTGGTTAGTTCTTATAGAGTTTTTTGCGCAGATTCCGAATCTGACCTTGCTTTTTCTCCTACACGCAAAGTTTTTGAGAAACATGATTTTGAAAAAAAAACTACTTTTCAACTTTAAACAAATATTGTAATGTTATTATAAAAGATATTGAATTGTTCTTCGCAGCAACAGATGCTGTAGACTCTCTCGAATACAGTGATATCCAATATTAATACATTATGAATGTTTAAACGTGTTTAGACAATAATTAAAGACGGAGAGACACCATTTTTGCACCACATTTTAGGGATATTTTTGAATTTATCTCAAAAAATAAGGGTCTAGCGTAAAATCGAATTATATCACGCGATAGAGCAGACTTTTATCTTGAGAAATGCTCCTTTGAAGATTGCAACATCGACGTTTTTACCGAACCAGAAAGCAAAATATCTACGTCCGACATGAGTGGCCGCCAGTGGGGCTCTTCCACTAGCGCGGTCGTTCGGCGGGATACAACGCAGCGCGGCGTAACAGCGATGCAGTGGCTAGAAGGGCGCAATTATGCCAGCTCATTTAATGTTAAATTTTATTTAAATGTTATTTATTATTACATTTATGGTGTATAAATTATTTTCTGAATTTTTTTAATGTTAGTCTCTGGTTCATAGTATATGTATTTCATACTAAAAAGTAGGGCTGTTACTTTCCTTCGAAGGTCGAAGATTTCGAAGCTAATAAATTTTATTAATAAATTTTCATAATTTGTTTCTATATTCACTATTTGAATTCTTATTTCAATTATTTATTGTTAAAATAATTGTTTAAATAAATAAATTTTTAAAATTTGTTTCTATATACATTATTTGAATTATTTCAATCATTTATTGTTAAAACAATGTACACGTATTTATATAATTAATATACGAACACATTTCTATAGATTATAAACATTTATAATGAAATATGGAATATAATAAAAATATAGAAATGTGTTTCTATATTCATTATGTAAATACTTGTACATTCTTTAAATAATTATTTTAACAATGAATTATTGAAATAATTCACATAATGTATATAGAAACAAAATATGAAAATTTATTCATTAAAACCATTATTTTAACAATAAATAATTGAAATAACAACTCTCATAATGGATTTAGAAACAAATTATGAAAATTTATTTATTTAAACAATTATTGTAACAATAAATAATTGAAATAACAATTAAAATAATGAATATAGAAACAAATTATAAAATTTATTTATTTAAACAATTATTTTAACAATGTGCTATCGAGAGGATAATTCAAATTATAAATATATTATCTTAACAATAAATTATTGAAATAATTCAAATAGTGAATATAGAAACAAATTATGAAAATTTATTTCTTTTATCCGTTAACTGGAAACGAATCGAAGGTTCGAAGTTTCGAAGTTTCGAAGTTTCGAAGTTTCGAAGTTCCGAAGTTTCGAAGTTCCGAAGGTTCGAAGCTTCGAAACTTCAATTCTCATCAACTTCGAAGTTTCTGAAAGCGAAGCTTTAAAATCTTCGACCTTCGAAGGAAAGTAACAGCCCTACTAAAAAGGTCTTTTGTAACAGAAAATAATTTCATATAAAAATCTATTAAATATTGCTTATTGTGAAAATGCTTAATAAAGAAAACTAAATACAAAAGAAAAACTTACTAAATTATTTTTCTGTTACAAAAGACCTTTTTAGTATGAAATATACTTAGGGAAACTGTACTATTGCTGGCACTGCATTAGTTATTGGCACTTTTGATTTAAACGGTAAATATTAAGAATTCCTGGTATAGAACATTATTTTTTATTGCTTCTTATTTATATTTCAAAGCAACGTTGTAAGTTTTCATAACAGAGTTGCACATATGACTGTTAGCAACGCTGGAGGACATCCGGTATGACCATAGTGCAATGTAAATAGTTTTGTTAAAATTTTCGTTACAAGTATACTTTATCGCTATATAACTTAATTTTGGACTGTACCACATATGTAATAAGTGTGTATATGTTTAATTATAAATCAAATAGCCTTTGTAACATTTACTTCTTACTGTTTACCAAATGTGCCAATGACTGTACTATTTATCTTACGATTGTTATTCACTGTATATATTTCATAATAAAAGATTTATGACTCGTAAAACTGTTTGATTTTGCTGAAAAATCTCTATTAGCTTATAATAATAGCAAGTTAAGCTCGTTTAAACATTTCAAAAAAAGATATAAAGATTTTTACTATGATTTTGGCTTACCCTACTATGAACAAGAGACTAACGTTAAAAAAATACATAAAATAATTTATACAGAATAAATGTACTAATGAATAACAGTAGTATAACATTTAATAAAATTTAACATTTAAATAAGCTGGCATAATTGCGCCCTTTTTGGCCACTGCATCGCTGTTACGCAGCGCCGCGCTGTATCCCGACGAACGACCGCGCTAGTGGAAGAGCACCACTGGTGGCAACTCATGTCGGGCGTAGATATTTTGCTTTCTGGTTCGGTAAAAACGTTGTTGTTGCAAACTTCAAAGGTGGTTCTCCCAAGATAAAAGTCTGCTCTATCGCGTGATATAGTTCGATTTTACGCTGGACCCTTATTTTTTGAGACAAATTCAAAAATATCCCCAGTGTCTCTCCGTCTTTAACCGTTTGAGTCCCAGGGGGTATGTAAAGACACTGTCGAAGAATCCCAAACAGCGCAACCGCGCTTTCTCTAAATGACTACAAAAAGACCTAAGCAACGCAATAGCGCTCGTTTTATTTTATTTTGTAATGTATTATTGCATTATTATAGTATTATTCTACTTATTGTAAAATGTACTATTTCCATTAAAAGGAGCTGTGTGATGTACTTGCGTCAGTAAATCTGAGCGGCGACTTCGACAATCGGTAACGCACCGTCAGTTATCCACAATGCTCGAAATGTGCTGGGTTTTCTCGACATAAAATCTCAACAGCGTGATCGCGCTGCTTGGGACTCAAACGGTTAATTATTGTCTAAACACGTTTACACATTCATAATGTATTAATATTGGATATCACTGTATTCGGGAAAGTCTACAGAATCTTTTGCTGCAATATCTTTTATAATGACATCACAATATTTGTTTAAAGTGGAAAGATAGGTTTTTTTTTCAAAGTCATGTTTCTCAAAAACTGTGCGTGTAGGAGAAAAAGTAAGGGCAGATTCGGAATCAGCGCAAAAAACTTTATAATGACCGCCCAACAGTAATTGCGAAACATAAAAAAGTTGAGATTTGGACAGTGTAATTAATAGTCAGTTTATGGTTTAAATGGGTTCATAATAAATCTAATAATTAATTTAACGTCTAAACGAGTTAATAAGAATACTAATAACTAGTTAAAGGCCTAAACGGGTTAATACGAGAACCAATAATTAGTTAAAGGTCTAAACGGGACCGTAAGAATTCTTGATAGTTAGTGTACGATTCAAATGAGTTCATAACAAAACTAAGAATTAATTTAAGGTCTAAATGAATTTATAAGAAAACTAATATTATATTGAAAGTTTAAATGAGTTAATCACAAAACTAATAATATAATTAGTTCGAAGTCTAAATGGGATAATAAGAAAATACAGGTGAAAAGACCGATGACGAGGGCACGAAAGGTAATTTGGAAATACGCGGTTAGCAGTAGGCTATTCTTCCTTAGCCGAGGAACTATCATCGAACATACGGAGGTAGAAAAAGGGAAGAGCAGGGAGGAGAACGGATCCTTTGTAGATAGATAGGTGCGGTCACTGTCAGGAGGGTTGACAAAGGCTGACCGAGGGTAGATACATTCAAATGGTAATCGGCGCGCGTCTAACATACACCAATCCTCCGACCCCCGTGCTCGCGCTTAAGGGGGTGCGAGCACACCCTTGGTATACACCCTGCACATTCGCACCAGAATCCAACCAAATATTGGCAATATCATCCCTGGCATTGCTCTCCACGACCTGCCTCCTACACTCGGTGGGAAACGATGTCCATTTGAATGCACGATTCCATTACTGATGTCGATATATCGACCGGAGGATCTTATGGGATTAGGATTTCGAGGGAAATCGGAAAGAATACTATGAGAGACAGTCATAACCGTACGCGAGGCTATTATTATAGTTATGCAGTTTTATTACATCAGCAATTAAACTAAAACATTCGTCCTTTAACCGTGTCATGCACAATGTTGTTTACAGTACTGCTAAATGTACATTTATAATTTTCAAATATCAATACTTAGTCCAAAATAACGAGAATTCAGTGTAACTGGGATTTCACTTAAATAATGGTTTTGATGTAAAATCGTCAACTTACGAAAGTGGTCCAAATATTTTGTCCAGCCACCGTAATTTAGAAAACAAAGAGTAAAAATGAAATAATTCTCTCACTCGTACATTGTTTGCAAACATTAGTGATATTGTTACCCTTTAATTATTGAACATTTGTCATTAACACGGCAGATTTCGGTTTGTAAATTACACAGCTAAGAAGAGAACAACATGTGCATCATAAAACCAATTTTTTATTTAGCTATCGAAATTGTTTGCTGAAATAATGAATTCTTGTTCTAAATCTTATACTGGTTAAGAAGATTCTAATTTATTTCCTTTAGTCCTTTTGTTAAATATTCCTGCAGACTTTTAATACAGAATCCTTAAAACACTTCATTCACTTCATCACATTTTACAGAAAATTCACCGCTGCTACAGACAAGGATCAAGAACAAATTAGACTTGACCCAAATAAAGTGATCGAAGTTGACGTTCGACAAAAAGTAATGGAATTATGCGTGCTTTATGCGTTTGGATTGAATGGCGTGCCGACGACCTTTCGATCATTTGATAAACGAAGCCGGGCGTTCTTCCGTGTAAACGCGTACTTATCTGATCGGTTGTAATTATCGGAGATCAGGTCGTCGCAGCAATTATCTCGTAAAACGCTTGGCAAGGCTTTGCCTATTCGGTATTCACGGATAAATCTGTGATTCGCGATCGGTGTTGATTCAATGCGAGCAACGTCGCACGTGCGCCAATGTGGACGTACGCAAAGCTCCCGCAACCCGAACTTCAGCACGCGCCTCGATTATGCGATTACGCGATTACGCGTGTCGGCCTCTGGTATCACGGTTACGAGGGTGCTGAAGGAGACGCCTCGTGGATGATATCGCGAACGCGCGCGCAATGAGGCGGAAGACTTTCGTTGCCCTTAAACCGGGGTCCTGCACGATTTTCTAACGAACGCATCTGTCGATCCAGGCAATCTCGATACTCGATACTCGCATAAGATCACTTCGTACGTACACTATTTAACATTAAACCTAATGAGCATTAAAAGTGATTGGCATGTATTGCTTTATAAAGATGATAAGATTAAGTTTACAACAGCTCTGTTATTGTTGGAGATATTCAAAATCTTTATGAACTAAAGTTTTTTTGTATAAAGAGGACTATAACATGGTAGTAACAGATTTTTTTGTAGGTGCAAGAGTTTTAGAGATTTCAAGGTCACCTTCATGTTTTTATATAGGAACATATATTTTTCTATGCATTATTCGATGCAGCTCGTCATTCCCTATAAAAAAAGTATTAACATATATGTATTGTTGAATTTTGTAGATCTTATTTACTATATTTTCGTGTTTATCAACCGATAGTAGTTTTCAATACGAATACAAATGTCGACACAATAGTAGTTTATTTCGAACGTCAGAATCGAAGAATCATAGTTTACTTGCTCTTGAACGCATTCCTTGTTGCATCGCAGTAAGTCATCATGTTATGGATAACACTGTGATATGAGTGTGTACAAGGCAATGTGTGTACCAGATTAAGTCTTCATCGAAAACGGTTGACGCGGAAAAAACGACAGCCATTAAAAGATATAGGAATCTTCAGATTCATTACAGGTAGGGGCTGAAAATCTTGAAAAACTACGATTTTCATAACCTTTAAACGTTCGTAGCTCGTTGCAACGTTGACCGATTTTGATGAAGTGTAGTTGACATAGATCTATAAAAGGTATTTTTAAATGTTCAATATAGGCCCACATAAAAAAGTTGTAAAATAGAACTTTTAGTATTTTCTCTGCAATTCCATCCAATCGAAATTTTTTTAAAATTTTGTTCACGTCATATAGTAAACTAATTGTTCTAAATTCTCAAAAGATCCAAGTCATAGAGTCCAATATTTAAAAAGTTATCGTCTTCTTAAGAGTGTCTGAATATTTACGGTAGTCACTGTATGAGCAATGTTAGTTAAAGGTATATTGTCTATTTTTATAAACTTCACTACTTGGATGAATATTAAACTGCTTTTTTTAGTGTATGAATAAATGAATAATTTAAGATTATTTCCCTGCCCCTTCTCTCCCCTACTATTTATTTTATAGTTATAGGGATTAGAACTTCTCTGTTGTTCATAATTTTCTGGAAAAAGAGGAAAATTTCTATTTCGATTGCGGATATTTATGCAAATACATGTTTTTCGTATTGCATATTTCATATTAAAGACAGATGAGTGAATGTGTTACACATTTCCTGTACATTTTGCAGAGTTTTCTTTTGTTATCGGTACAAAAATTGATGAACGCTGAATTAAGGCTGTCCCCCACTTAACAGCACGGCACATGAACGACGCCAAACCAACACGTATTCATTTGTATCAAAAGTAGGAAAAAGTAAAAAAAGAGGAGTATCGATGCTGTGCTGTTACGGATAGGTAGATGCATCCACATCTGTATGCAAAATAAAAATTTTCCAAGTCAATCGTAGGGAACAGAAATTAAATTAAAATGTATTTCTTCTTTTGATAATATTAAAAAGTGGAAAGTAATGCAATAACTTCAATTTTAATTTGTTGACATTCGTCGTTTAATATCTTTGCAATTTAATATCTCACCTATCCATTTTTGCCATACATGCATAAAATCCGTAGTCGAATAATAATGTAAACGCGTTGGCGTTGGTCTGGTGTCATTTATGTGTGGTACTGTTAACCTTTAGCACTATAATGGTGACTCTGAGGCGCCACTACAAATTGCTACACCATTATTCAGAATATTGTTTACATGATTAAATTTGTTCATATGTAATAAATTACTAAACATTTAAATATTATATGAGGTACTATATCAGTTTCGTACGTATATAACGAAAAAAACTTGTGTACGATGGAAATATTTTAGGTTAGAAGAAATGTTTGGTTTTTTAGTTGAAATAGCTCCGAGTGCAAACGGTTAAGTGTGCGACAGCCTTTATTGTAAGAAAATATTTTGAACTCACCATCGGTAATATAGGAAAACGTAAACAGTAACGTTCATTGCAGAATAATGGAAAGGTACGGAGATATTAGTCTGTTTTCATCATTTCCGTAGAATGTTCAAGAAATTCAATCATTTGGAAAAGTGGCAGCAGTTTGAATCGCCAAAATCGATTTTAACGTTGGAAAACCAACTTTAATCGTTTATAATTAAAAAAATATTTGTGGTATCAACAAAAATCCAATTCTACATTTTAGATGATACCTTCCAGTTTGAGAATAAAAAAAATGGTTAGGTTCACTTCAGACGTTTCAGTGGTTGTCAGCTATCCATCAATTTACAGAATAAAAGGCCGTTTAAAAAAACAGTGAATAACTCTGCTATTTTTTAATATTTTATTCTTGGAAAAATGGAGAATAAAGTTAAGAGTTATGTTAATATCACTGCGAAAACTCGTAATTTTTCACTGACTAATTACTCTTAAAAAAAAATTTCCGAAAATATGCAGCTTATGTATTCGTTCCTAAGTAGTTAATGGTTTCAAGTGTTTATTAGAAAGCTAAAATTTTGATGGAACGATTGTTACAGGATCATTTGAATGAAAGACACCGTAGTATGATTCTAATAGAGGCATAGTTAAGCGTGCATGTCCGTCGATAGGAGAAGTCACACGGGATCGTGATGGCGCAATGCACCGCATTTTTCGCAAACAATTGGACATTTAAAATCGTAGTAACGTGTCTACGGACGAGTGTATACTTTGCCTGTGAACTGGGCTAGAAGCAAGAATAGGGACGGTAGGAGTGATACACAGCACCGGCACGAGCCGACACGTGGCAGCGCAGCTTTATACAAACAGCATTATGCATGCTCGTGCTAACATAAATTACTGCGGGTTTAATATTGGACGTCGACGTTGGCCATGGCCGACCACCTCCTGAGCAAAACATGTTAAATGCGGGGAACGAGTCACACTCGGCCCCAATGCGTGTTTCCTTCGATTCTTCTCGATTTCAGGTGCCCTCCCATTAACACTTGCTATTCCCAATAACGCCAGAATTTTTATATAAAATATTATCTTGGGCGATTTATGGGGTTACAACCTTGCAACGATTGAAAAGTAAGATTTCAAAAATTTTTTCTATTTATAAAATCATGTTTCTTTAAAAAATCAATATGTACATTTTACTGTAGGATATCTAAATACTACATTACGGTGCAAATGGGTCACCTTTTCGTTACAAAATTGCCCATATTTGTTCTATTTTCATGAAAAAACGTAGAATATTCTAGTCTCATTTTAAAGTTTGAACCTTCTACTTTTGGAACCGATTGTTAGTTTGTCTCATCAAAGATTTAACACCATGTAACGTGTGAGAAAGAAGACATATCTTTTTGTTCTTAAAATTTTGCAAATTCATACGTTCGTAAGAACGTTAAAGAGTGTAGATTTGAACTAAAAAATTAATAGAATCAATATCGAAGAGACTTGCAAATGTAATCAAAAGATACCCTACAAAATAATAATCACAAGCAAATTATTAAATTTCACTAAGTGTACCATTAACTTTGTTATCTAACAAAGAAGAAGGAATTGTTACACTTCGTCTTTTCATAACTATACATGATAATATTGTTGTCTTTTTTAACATTTTAAATGTTATATTTTTAAATAAAAAGTATTAAAAGTTCTTTATTAATTTACAGCTTTAATTATGAATTTTTTAAAACATATTTCTGGAGATATTTCTTGTAGACCCACTAATCTTCTTGGCATTCCTAATGTAAGATTTTATTCAATCGGTAGAAATTGAGTAATTAAATATCGATTTTAATACTCTGGGTCAAATAGACTCGGGTTCCAATATGGAAGGTTTAACTCCTTGCGTGTACCAATAATTTTGTCGCTCATTGTATTTCTCCTCGAAATGATGTCCAAGTCTGTCCTAGTTTCGTGTCCGCTTTTACGAGACAATAATATTTCAACAGGGAGTAGGAAGAATTTAATCACTACATCGAGGTGGGATACAAACAGTTGACTGCTTAAATGTAAATGAAGACAGAGCAGTGGCCGTATTATGAATGGCGGTATTCGAGGAAAGTCTCGGTTAAATTTCACAATAAGCTCTTTCACGGCTGCTGAACGTGAAACCGCTTGTAAGCGACTTCGGGGAGTCTTACGAGACGCCCTTGGGAAGTAGCCTGAGCGACTGTAAAGGCGAGAATGAACGAAACGAGGGAATGGAACGGGTTCGATAAGTGGACACCCCGCAGAGAATGACGGGATGCAGACACCGTCTCGGCAGGCATGAATTAAAGCCGTTTCCCGTCTATGAATGGATCCAGATCAGAAACGGAATTCTTCTTCGTAGAAGAAGAACCTTTCGAGTGTATTCGACAGTGGCCGCGTCTTAATCTTCGTGAAACGGAAGCGAAACCGGATGTTCATCCTTGAATTCGAACGGTCGAAATTGAGAAGGCAAAGGATATCGTTACAGCGAAGACCTTCGGGATTTTCTCAAGGAGTTACATACAGTCCGTTCTACGAGAACGTGTTGGGGAGATCTTTGTAAAAAATAGTGTATGGAAAGAATGTAGGGGAGTTCCTCTAATGCTGCACAGTAGAACGAAACGAATTGACGGCGATCAAAAATCGATTTTCGTAATATTGTAAAATTGAAAAAAATGATGTTACTTGATAGAGAATTAATTGTATTATAATATGGTAAACTCCATTTGCTAATACAGTATTTCATCGGTAATTGTCCCAAATGTCTCCGACATAATTGTCCCTGAGATTTATTTTTCCCGGTGTACGCTCCAAGATGAGGTGAAGGTCAACTTTCTTTTTTTTTAATTGAATGATACGTTTTTTCATCCACCATCAAATAGTGCGTTTTAAGACCAGTTCAATTATCTGTGATTCAAGGTCATTCAAGGTCAAACTTGCAGGGAAATGCAGAAAAGGTGTGATCGTTTTATTTGTACTTTTTCATTCGTGCCTTCGAACTTTCACACCAAAACCATAACATGTGTTCAATATCAGCATTACTCAGAACAACATCAAAGTCATTATCAATGAAATGAAAACAAACGTATTTGTGTATTTCTGTGCTCTTCTGCAAGATAGTCAGTGTACTTTCATTAATATTTGTGCTAAGGTATCCTTCGCTGAACGATAGTCCTTAAATAAGTGGTGAAAATGGAAATGTATCAAAATTGTTTTGATATGTTTATGGTACTAAGAGAATGCAGGAAAAATTACAGAATTTGTATGCACAACGATACCCAGATCGACGACCAAAATCGCATATGGCATTTAAAAGACTAGAACAGCGTTTTTTCCGTTCAGGTTCTATGCTTAGAAACTGCGTAATGCCCATTAAGCCTACGACGCGTGAAAACAACAAAGTCAGAATATGCGAAGCTTGTGCTAGGATAAAGGTTGAAATGTTAAGCAAAGTTAGAGAATCGTTTAAAGAAAGAACTGTTAAGTACATTGAAGTAGGAGGTAACCATTTTGAACACATACTAAACTGAAGTACAAATAAAACGATCACACATTTTCTGCATTTCCCTGCAAGTTTGACCTTGAATGACCTTGAGTGATACGTGATTGAACTCATCTTAAAACGCACTATTTGATGGTGGATAAAAAAACATATCATTCCATTTAAAAAAAGAAAGTTGAACTTCAACTCACCTTGGAGTATCTATCGGGAAAAATAAAAGTCCCACCACATGATGCCCCCCTCGGTACTAAACAACATTCACCTGAAACAGTTTTGCGTATAATCAATATTTTTGTAGATATTCGTCTGTAACGCATTATAATTTCCACCCTATGTAGTCACATCAGTATCGTTTTCTTCAATCGATTGCAAATTCTTCGACGTCGTTCAAGCTGTTCGCGACTAAATCGATTTTTTCTTTATCGTTTGATATATGGGGTAGAGGTTTGTTAATTTTATGTTATACAATTTTCTATCATTTTAAAGGAAACTTCGAAAGCTGTCAACAATTATATCATGGAGATGGAGAAAGTTTATGTCCGCAACCCTTACCCTCTGCCGGATGTAGTTCGCGAAGGAGAATGGACACGAAAACCGGTTCTGGGTAAAAATGTTTTTCCACAAGATAAAAGCTGGACCGCCAATTTGAAATCTCATGAACGTCTCTTTGCTCATCACACGTTAAACAGTATTCGAAAGGATACAAGACTAGTCAGATTGAAGGTAGGATAATACTATTTCAACGCATATTTTTACTCAAATTTTCACTGTGAGTTTCTTATATGAGAACTTATAAGTCAATCTCTAATCTTGAAATTGATCTAAACTCTAATAAAATCTGCTTAAAATTTTCTTTTAGGTGCCAAATGATGCTCTCGATTTGACACTAACGACAATCTACGTTCACAATAAAGACACTTTGGTACCCAAAGTTTATGTTCCTATGCAACCAGAATCATTAGGGACGAAGACGTGGCGCGTTTTGAAAAATCGAATCGAGGTAAATATTTATAAAGTCGTTACAACTCATCGTTATCAATTTTACATGGATTATAGGTTTATACGAATCATAAAATTAAACATATAAAGTTTATCATTAGTTTTAGTTAGTTCGTTCGCAGAAATATCTGCTGAAGACAGTTTTAATTCATGAGCACACAGTATTTAGTATACAACGTGCATATGCATTTAGTAAATATTATACAATACTTCTGAATGATACATAATATACTAGAATATAATAGAATTTAATGTAATATATAAGAATGCAATAAAATGTGCTACAATATAACATAATATCATTAAGATAATATATTACCCTAATTGGCTACTTACAATCTTCAAACAAAATAATCAATTATTTCAACCTTAAGAAGAGGTTATTGAAGTTATGCCAATTTTTGCAGTTCAATGATTAAAGTTTAGCTGCATCCGTTTTTAAAATTGTTTTTTAGTACACGAGGTAAATAGAATTATTTGATCAAATAAAAGATCAAATGAAAAATTATTTCAATTTCATTTGGAAACATTATTTGGCTGGTATTTCAATTGAAATACTCGTATGTTAGTTTATTTGAACAGTCAAATAATGTTTCCAAATGAAATTGAAATAATTTTTCATTTCATCTTTTATTTGATCAAATAATTCTATCTACCTCGTGTACTAAAAAACAATTTTAAAAGCGAAGGCAGCTAACTTTAATCATTGATCTACAAAAATCAGCATATCTAAATTCAATAATTAATTTACTTACTTCAATAACTATTTCTTGAGGTTGAAATTGTTTATTATTTTATTTGAAGAATGTAAGTGAAATAAAAAAATATTCAAATAAAATGTTATTTGAAAATAATTTATTTGACTTAAACGCCAGATGAAAATAAATTTTTTATGTTACTTGGAAAATAAAAATGGTAAAGTATTTAAAATAATTCATTATTTCAAATGATTATTTACTGCCTTATTTCAAATAAAATGTGCCTATCCCTGGAATATAGTATAATATGTATGATAGCTAAAAAGTTGTTAACACTTTGAAAGGTTAAAGTTAGTACATCTTTTTTCAATCAGTTCCGATATACATACAATACACCAACCATTTCTGGCGAAAACGTGGAAAAAGATTAAATTTTACTTATTTCTATAAGCAGATATACCTACTATAGACACTTTTACAATGTATACGAGCACGTAGTATTTAGTATACAGTGTACACTAATATTTAGTAAATATTATGTACTTCTTCATACTGGAAAAATAGTTGTTAAGACTATGACATTTTAGAATTAATACGTTTTTCTGCAATCACTTTAGATATACAAGACACCGACAATTTCTGGCGACGACGATGCGGTTTCGAAGTTACTGACACAGTGTCAACGTGGCCCGTTGCCAGAGCGAAGAGTTCATCCGAGTAGCGTGAAATTAAATATTACCGGGCAACACTCGGTTCAATCTAATCCCGGATACAGTCGTAAAATCGATGGAACTTTTTACAGTATTTAAACACGCATTTGTACGATGTTTGAAAGGAGAACTTGGCCGGCGAAGCTAAGTTAACGATCGTATTTAAGGAAATTAAATCAACGATTTTATGATTATCATTGGTAACGTGGATCCACCACTTTTATGTGTTCATGGACACGTATCAATTTGCAATCGGTTCATCAATCAATTTATATACTGGCAGTGGCTTTTTGTGAACGCACGTTCTCTGATTAATTTTTATAATATACCAACATTGTGCATTGAGTAATATTCAGTTTTCGCATCGCAACGTTTCTACACAAATGTCACTAGAAAATTATCCAACTGAAAAATTTCCTGACCCGATCTGAGTATAGAGTACCCGATATTTTCGGGTTCTCGCACACCTTTATTTATTAGGTTGCCCCGAAAGTTCCTTTCATTTTCGATGAATGCTTTCCATGCAAATTCAGACTAGTTTTTTTAGAAATCAAATAGCATGGCTGAAGTACGGAAAAAGATAAAACATCAATGAACAAACTATCGAACAATTTGAAACGTGCACATTGCGAATGGAACTTTCGGGACACCCTAATGCAATGTCACTTTGGACACGAGGATCGCGGGCAAGATCCTTCACGAATACGGTGGTGCAATTATGAAGGGGTACTGTTTGCCATTGCTTTTCGATTCGCCTTGGAGTATTGTTAAAAAGACTATTTCGCTGCCAACGAAAAAGAAAAAGGGTGATCGGGCACGAGCCGAGGAGGAGTATTCGTGACGAGACGGTCGCCGCGGCAATCATGGCCGGATTAGGCGTATGTATAAGGATCGAGGTGTCTACCGAAAGAGGGTGCCCAGAGGGGTTGTAGCAGGTCAAACGGGGATAGACGTCTGTACGGGGTGAAACATAAATGATATTCCATGAGGAGCATATGCGTGCGGAGATGGCTCCACCTCTGCGACGTTATGCGGCGAGGGTGGCTGCCACCCCCTATGGCAGCGGGGCGCTGGTTTATTACAAACAAGGATTACCCGGGTAATGGGACATTCTGTCCCTTCGGCTGCTCACCAGTGAGAATGTCCTGTGCACTGACTCACGCGCCCGAATAATTCTCCCTCTCTCTCTCTCTCCTTCTCCCTCCGAGAACGAAAGGGCGCAAAACTGAAGCTGCGACCGGGAGATCGTCGCCAAGATTCCGAAGGGACTGCATTATGGTATCGCGATATCTGCCAAACAAATTTGTCAACACGATCGAAGCTGATACGAGCAGCCGCAATAATAAGGGAGAGTGAGGATATACAAACGCGGAGAGGGGGCTAGCTGCGAATATTTTGTCATATTAAGGGGGTATTCTGGTTGTGAACCGTTAAAAAATCATTTTTTCGAATAGGTGTTTTCGAATAATAGAACAGTTACCGAGCTACAGTGGTCGATTAAATATTTGTATAATAGCCGTGTTGTAAATCTACGTGACAAAACTATAGGACATAACAAAATGAATGAAATGTGTATTCTAGTAGGGATGTTCTTCTTCCTTTATTCCTAATATTCTTCTTCTTCTTTCCTTCTTTAATGCCGCATCGACATCTTGGTCATTAGTGACAACTGTGTGTTTCACGGTTTAGATTTCATCTTATATATCTGTCGCTTTTATGAATATTGGTAGGTTTGTTCTGTTTTGTCCCGATTTATACAGGGTGTCCCACATAAATGGGAACACCTAAATATCTTATTTACAGTCCTATCAGAAAACTTCAGAGGCCAAAGTGACACTATTGCAGGGGGCGAATATAATGGTAAAGAAAAATTTTTTTATGTCGTGTTTTTTAATGAAATTTCAAGGACACCGATGTTTTTTTAAATGGAATAGTATATTTTTTTTACGGTAGCATGATAGACAATAAAAAACTGAATTTAGTGGATACCACTTTTTTGACCTTGAAATGACCTTGAGCAAGAATAATCATGTTGGAGCGGATAAAATGTGGAAGTTTAAAACTTACGTGTTTCAGCAAAGATTACGCGTTGCTTACGGCGGTTTGACCTTTACATATCATAATAAATGTTCGAAATGTTGACCATCCTCATTTATGCAATATTGCAATCTTGCATTAAATGATCTGTAGGCATTGTCGATTTCCCGAGAC
This sequence comes from Sphecodes monilicornis, assembly GCA_913789915.3. NCBI lineage: Eukaryota > Metazoa > Arthropoda > Insecta > Hymenoptera > Halictidae > Sphecodes > Sphecodes monilicornis. Next base: position 26,922,559 of record OU565284.1, read on the forward strand.
TTAATTGAACGTCGAACGAATTTATACAAGGAACTCTTATTGGTATAAAGTATGCTGCATTTTTACGCCAGTATTTGTAAGGCCTTTTAGAAGAAATTACGTTATTCGATCGGGAGCGCATGTGATTTCAACATGATGGTTGTTCAGCGCATTATTCTAAAGTTGCTAGAACGATGCTAAATTCGAAATATCCTGGACACTGGCTTGCGCGACGAGGAACAATTCCATGGCCAGCCCGTTCTCTTGATCTGACACCATTGGACTTTTATCTATGGGACAAGATAAAATGTATTGTGTACAAAGATAAACCCACAACACCAGAGGATATGCGGCAAAGGATTACTGCAGCATGTGCTTCAATTACGTCTCAGGAAATCGACAATGCCTACAGATCATTTAATGGAAGATTGCAATATTGCATAAATGAGGATGGTCAACATTTCGAACATTTATTATGATATGTAAAGGCCAACCCGCCGTAAACAACGCGTAATCTTTGCTGAAACACGTAAGTTTTAAACTTCCACATTTTAGCCGCTCCAACATGATTATTCTTGCTCAAGGTCATTTCAAGGTTGAAATGGTGGTATGCACTAAATTCAGTTTTTTATTGTCTATCATGCTATCGTAAAAAAATATACTATTCCCTTTAAAAAAACATCGGTGTCCTTGAAATTTCATTAAAAAACGCGACATAAAAAATTTTTTCTTTACCATTATATTTGCCCCCTGAAATAGTGTCACTTTGTCCTCTGAAGTTTTCTGATAGGACTGTAAATACGACAGATATTTAGGTGTTCCCATTTATGTGGGACACCCTGTATATATATTTCGTTGATTTCTTTGGGAATTTTGCATCGATTGCGAAGCTCGTTTTAAAACTGTGTTGGACAGTTAGAGGTAGATCGCAAGGTGCACAGCGTGGGGGAGTTTTGTTTTGTAAGAGGTATTTGTCCTAATATTCTTGTTTACATTGTATAGTAACACTGTATACAGTTATACGCATTTCTTAACCCTTTCGCTACGACGCGACGGTCCGCGCCGCGCACGCTTTCCCGTAAAACGAGGCGCCGCCGAAAGTGTACACATTGCACACGGTCTTCAGCGTTCAGCGCCAAGTCTTTCATCGGAAAAACGCTGTTGTGACGCTACTTTTAGGAGCAAAATGATTTGTATTTATAGCAATGTATTTATAATTTTTTCGATGAACGTATTTTTAAACACGAAATTTTGTATAGTAGTGTATAGCGAGCGTTTTGTGGCGGCTGTCTATAATCACCCGTCGTGTGTTGCGTGCGTTTTGTAGCGGGTGACTATAGTCACCCATCGCGTGTAGGAGGTGTCTTGTGGCGGGTGACTATAGTCACCCGTCGTATTGAAAGGGTTAAAGCTGTGATCCTAAGAATTTTAATAAGAAATATAAGTACGCTCTAGTCACTGCGACGAAACTATAGTGCGGTCTCGTAAATATCGTGTGATCAATTTTCGGTGTTAAATAGTTAATGAGCTACGTAATTAGTTGGTTAAATAATGTAATATTATAAATAGTTAAAAATTCCTCGTAGAAAATTGCTAAATCAAACTGGAATCAGCTTGAATAAGAATTTGAGGATATTGCAAATACAGGGTGTCCCGTAACTGGTGGTACAACCGAGCAGGGGATGATTCTACATGAAAAACTGAGTCGAAAATATAGAATAAAATTTTTTGATACAAGGCTTTGTTTTCGAGAAAAATGAGTTTGAAAATTTGTCTAGTGCGCGTGCACTCGGATTACTTGCGGCTGAACGGACTTTATTCTGAGTTACCTCAACCTTTTTTCGCAAAGGTTTTCGAGGTTTGTATACATCGAATAAATAGAAAGTCGAGGTTACAATGTTAGAATCGATGATTTCAAAGTGCAAGAAAAATGGAAATCTATGAAGCAAAAAAACAATAAAAAATGAATGCAAATCACTCCCGAAAAAAATGTTGGTTGTCGTACAAAATATAGGTGGCACTGCGCATTATTAATATAAAGTAAAATAAAATGTATGGTTTGATTCTTTCTAAAAAGTGTCACATGTCATAGTTTTGTCGCAGCTGCAAGATGATATCTTCTTTTATTATTGAAGTTCTTTGAACCGTAGCTTTATGGAAGGCGTAGAACTGTATAAAGTGTAAAAAAATTTTATTAGAATACACTTTTTATTAATTTTTTAATGTCTCATAATTTTGTAGCGGTGTGTATATGGATCGCTTCAGACTGAACTGTTTACATTTGAAACAGGTAATTGGATAATGGAGAGTTTAGATATCATCGGTTTGGATAATTGAGATTCTACCGAATAGTTAATTGGAGAAGTAAATATGCTCGGAATGATGTCATGTTTGGTTTCATTTTAATCCGGAAAATATCGCAAATATATTGGTAACCGTTTTATAAAAGAATAATTAAAAAGAAAAGAGTTTTGTTAATGGATTGGTATTGCCTTACATGTTACACATCTCTGCGGTAAAGTTTTTTGGCTCGATCTTATATTTGGTATAAATAACTTTTCGTTCGGCGAGCATTATTTGCATCGTTGAGTAAGCGTCAATAGTGGCACCGAATCGCATAATTCTTTCGTGAATTACACCGCGTCGAATGTCTATTGACGTGGACACTTTTTCTTTCCCAGATGGGGTGCGCGGGAAGTGCAGGGAATAAGGGTAGAGCGATCTCAGACCGTCGAGGGTAACGAGCGAGGTAACCAGCCAATTACTTGGCTGAACGGTTTTATTTGTATTTAATTCTTATTTAATTTACTTTTTACGGTCTCCTTCGTCGGAAATCCGTTAACGAAATGGAAGATTTCTACGTCGTTGCGAATGCACGAGTCGTAACTCGATGCATCGGCCGTAATTAATTTCGACGACAAAATATGAAAGAAAAATATATCTGAACATTACAATGGAACTCGCAAATAAATAAATCATCAAAATTGCTCGGAGAGAAATGTAATTCGTTTGTAAGAACTTTAATCCCATACTCCGCAAATTTATGACATTTTGAATTACGTTATCGAACTCTGCGCATACTTAACTCCGTAAACATGCGTATATTTTAAAAATTGTCCTTATTGACTTCAATTATTGGATCTTCAGATATAAGGCAGTCAAAGGAAATAGTAGCTAAGAAGCAGTAGCTAATTTTTAATATTTTTCATCTTCTACTTCACTTATTATCTACTCTATTAAGCTTTTTTAATCTTTCTACTATTGTAAGTCTTAAATTTCATTTACTGAATTATGTCACAAATAATTATTTTGATTTACTCTAAATGCAATGCTCTTGGTTCTCGGTTAGTTGTCATGACCAAAAACATTTTCTAGGTATGTTTAGTTTAAAAAATTTCATTCACACGTAAAATAATCTACGGAAGATTAACATGGAAATGAAATAAAACTTTGTGCAGTTAACGAAAAATATTTAATGGAGAATGGGCTTAAAGACTGTATCAATTTTATAAGCATTCCTGTTTTAGTATTTTTCGAATATTCGTGTAAACTGTCGTCATAAAACACATCTAAGGTGTTAATTTCGCTTATTTGCACTGCGTTTGATCTATTGTTAAAATATACGTTGAATTTGTCGAACTGTGAATGCTCACGTAACTGTGACAAATAGAAGGTAATGGAAGGAATGATCGATTTGCTATCTTTTCGATTTCTGCCGCGCATACGTTTACTCGGAAGGAAATTCTGCGTAAAAGTCGCGGCAAAGTCTCATTGATCCTGGCGGGATGAAGTTGTTATTCCAGTGAACTTGTTACGTTATATTTATCAGCGCGGTGCACACTGCCACCACCCGTCGGGTTTTATCGTTCCTTTCGTTCCCATTTTTGCTTCCTCGACTTTATTCACCTACGTACTGTCAAGACAAAGCCACAAACGACGTTATAAAGGACAGCCAGAAATAGGCTGTATTAAACGAACGACGTCAGTGATTTTTCCCGACGTTTGCCATTCATGAAATGAAGTATGTGATAAATCCTCCAAAACTCTCTTTAACTATGAATTTGCGTCCACAGTAACGACAGGGGATTTTACAAAACGTGACGCAGTTTGCAGAAATAAAGATCGATTACAAGAAAATAGCATTTTACATTGTCCATCACATCGTTGTTAAATTATTGGTCAATTTTAACAGCAAAACTGATAAGACTAAATAACGTCTCTTACAATACGCTAATTTTATCTAGAAACTGGAATTGGAGTAATTTTTTGTTAACTCATAAAATAATTAAAATTATTATAAAAAATAATTGTTTAATATAGTGTGTTTCTCCATAAATATTCGTTTTTATAGGTTATTTTATAGAAATCAGCACAATGGACAGTTTCTATTGACATATTAATAAATTACTTGCTCCAAAAATTTAATAAAAAACAGTGTTTGGGAACATACATGCATTTTTGTGTTTTACAAACTAGAATATACCAAATGCATGATGTTAATGGTCATAAAAATTCTTCTATAGGGTAAAAATAAGGCACAAATAAAACGAAATATTTTGTTCTATCAAGAGTCATATCAGACACATATGAAGTCAAAATTGTATCAGATTTGATTAATATTATTATGTTACTGTACATTTCTAATTTATTATTGTTACACTACGAACATATAGATATTAACTTATATATCCTTGAGCTAATCTAACAAAACATTCTGTTTTTTCAAAGAAAATAGAAACTACTCCGCTGACTATCGAATTTACTACTTTATAATATGCTTGAAGATATTAAACAATAATTATTAAGTATTAAAGCCGCCAATAGTACAATTAAGATCTAACATACCTTTGAACGACACCTCTGAAAAATAAGAGAAAATCAACAAAAATCACTATGTACATCTTACTACACGATATTTAAAAAAACATTGACCAAAATATGATATTTAGAGAAATTAAACTAAATATCCTGAATTAGAAGAACGTGGCATCCATTTTCCCAAAGTCATTTCTCCAAAACATCGTTTGTGGTAGCAGATATATCTCCATAGAGATCTAGTACGCTTCTGTTAAATTTTACTTTAAACTACACAAATAAATTAAAATGAATTTTTTAAATAGTACCAAATTTTCGGCTTCTATCGTTCGTAAAATTAGAATAAATATACGAATTAGAAATCCACTTTGTCAAAGACTAGATAAAAGTGTTAAGAATGTTAAGAATGTTACTGTAAAATTGTATCCAAGATTCTGTCGGAAAGGAACGTGATAATAACTTTTTTCTATTTCCCCGAAGCAAAACGTGTATCTCGAAGTTTTTGAAAATATCATCGTTCGTCCGGTCGAACAGTTCCATACTACTCAAATTGAATTAAGTTACGACTTCATTGTTTACCAGAATAAATATCAGAGCGCTTATGAGGTACGTACGTGCTTAAACAAACATAGAAGGTTTGTGGTCGGAAGTTTACCCTCTATTCGTGTCGATCAGGTTTCTCAGCCCCTGGCAATACAGTGAGAAAACCACCAGCATCCTAGGAGGTCACATCTATACGAATGGTAGCTTACGAAGCTTATTTTTTAATTTCTGTTCAATATGTTTCCACGCCATTGGAGTGTTTGTACAACGTTTTAAAGTTTATTTCAAAACAGCTCGCGACCGCCGTCGTTCCGCTCGAGGGGTTTCAGCTCCAATTGTCTTTTCTATTAGAACAGGGGGAACGAAATCACGGTCGTGTGATCGCGGATTCTATGAGAACGTGCCAACATTCCAACTGTTTCTATTATTTAAATAAATAAATCGTGCATGATTCAATCTATTGTTCGCATTATTTCTTTTTAGTCGCACAAAGCGACATACATTCTCAGCACGATTTACAAACTGTGCGAGTAACGTGTTCATGTTCTGTTCCTTTTCTGTTGTTGTAATGAAATTTGTATAAACGAGCTTTTATTTTATTTTTGATTTCAAACATTAATACATTAACTATCATAACAACAGCGGCAAAAATATATAAAAAATCGAAGAAATATATTTAATGGAATAAGAGTACAGAGTCGAGATTTATCATAGTCGTTACTATTTTTGTCTTTCGACATTTCATAGCAACAAATTAATTTTGGTATAGTTAATGTAATCTACGTGGGGACATGTTTGATTTAAAATCATTGATTGTTCATCACGAATAATGCGTCAATAGACAATTATAATTGTGATAGTATCATTGAGTTAATGTATTTCAAAGAACTAAAATCATACTCGGAAATAAAGTTAAAGAAACAATTGTGTGTTCAGTAACTCAATTCTTTATTTTATACCAAATAAAACGTTATAATATTTATTAGAGGTAAAGATGTTCATACAAAATTACAGAAATTCAAAAATTCAGAAAAACTAAACTTGAAGTGTTAGTAATTAAAATAAAATACAAGTAAAATTACGTGGTTTCATTTAAAGATTTTATAAGTGCAAGTTTTTAAAAAATTGTGGATACACTTTAAGTCAGTCATGTTTGGGGTATGATTGCGCTCTGAAACCACGCAATGCCTGTATTTATTATATTGATTACGTTTATATGTTTCAGAATTGATTTTTTGTGAGTATCTCCAATTTATTGTATTTTTATATTATAGTCTACTTCGCTTTCTTGTTCCTGAATTTTGTCTTGTGTGATCATATTATTTTTACACATAATTTTTACTTTAGTAGGTGCTCTAAAGCAAATAAATAAATAGCACGTATCCGTGACGTTGCTGCGCGCTCTACAATCTGATTCTATTTCATATAGAACCGGAAAAACAGTTAGCTAGTTGTACAATCCGGCACTCATTAAAATTTCGTATGATAATACTTTTTCTACGCAGAATTTGGTACTTCATCCGAATTCAAGAAAAAATATTTGATATTCCATTTAAAAAACTGAAGGTGACCCTCGTATCTCGATAAAAAAGTAGGTAAACTTTTCGAAACGTTACCTCCTCTTGGATTTGGATGAAATTGAAATATGTTGTCGTGATTCTAAACAACTTTTTCCTTTGGAAGTATATGGCGGTCTCTTTTAGTTTCCAAGATACAGCAAAAAACTATGGGAGCTGCTATTGCGAATTCTGTCTATTTTGAATGATCGAATTTGTTCTTTAGGTAGGGGGAGCAGCTCTGCACCTCCTCCCCGAAAAAACCTAACACGAATTCACTCTAAAATTTAGTTTAATGATAACTTTTTAATTAATGATAGTTTGATGATTTTTCGATTTAAAAAGTGAATTTCAGAGTGAGTTCGTGTTAAGTTTCTTTGGGAGGTGGTACAGTCCCCACCCTAAAGAACAAAGGTCATTGAAAAAACGCGGAGGTTTCAATAGGAAAAATCAAAAAACAGTCATTACATGTCCTTGCGGGGTACTCATGTCGCGTATAGCAACTTTAAGAAACTATTTTTGCGAATATCTCGTAAACGAAAGCCGACCATTATATATATCCAAAGGAAAAAGTTGTCCAAATGGCGACTTTTACCAAAAAGTAAAGTAACAAAAAAACAGATTGCAGCCCTGTACGCCCGCCTGGAAATTATGCCACATTTGTTTAAAAAATCTTTTTATAGAATAAATAACTTATGAGTTATTTGAAGTCGTCATGTCACGCGACTAATCTTCTACAGGGTGTTCATTTCAAATCTTTCCAGCCGAATATCTCGAAAAGTAGGAAATGTATTAAAAAAGTGTAAAATATGTGTCCAAGGAATTCGAGGGGGAAAGAGGGGGGCAGTATCAGTTTTTTATTTGGGTGAAGTTTTCAAGGTCATTTGAAGGTCAACTTCGTCTTTTCAAATGGAATGTGTGACTCGCTCTACTTCTCTTTAAATATCTCCAAAACTAGTGCGCAGATAAAAAAAGTATCCTACGAAAATTGCTGGTCTTTTTATTTACAATAGGATCCCATAATAAAAAATATAGGTTTCGTTTGAAAAAAAAGTTGATCTTCAAATGACCTTGAAAACGCCACCCTAATAAAAAACTGATATTGCCCCCCTCTTTCCCCCTGGAAATCCTTGGACACGTGTTTTACACTTTTTTAATATCTTTCGTACTTTCCGAGATATTCGGCTGGAAAGTTTTCAAAAGAACACCCTCTATACATAAGTGCGTATCTTTCTTTTTTGGACCGTGTTATTTCAAAAACGCGTAAAAAAAAGAGTGTAATTGAATGATTAATTGATTGAATGTTAAATTAAAGAAAATAAAGAAAATTAAATGATTGAATTGATTTTGATACTGTGGGTCAAATTAGACCCGGATTCCGCTGTCGGTGAGTTAAAGAATGTTTTGATCGCGTTGTACGGGAATCTGCAGTAATTTGTTTCGCTGAAAGCAAAAAGCAGCCAGCTACGTAAATAGCCGGCGACGATTGACCGAAATCAGGGACAGATAATCGGTATAATCTTCGGGGCTCATAACGAAAGGGGATTAGAGGCGTCTACCGAAATACTAATCCATTTGTTATACACAGGGCAGTAAAATCTATCCCGGCGAGCGGATCCAGGCTGATGTTATTTTAGGTGATATCTGAGAGTGGCTGGGCGCTAGAGAGGAGTACTCTCTTCTCTCGTCGCAGGTTGGCCCGTGCCTTGGTAAGAGGGCGTCGGAGGACCCTCGAAGGTAATCTTGGCTCGTTCGTGGAGGGTTGCATTTTGATCCCCGGAGCTTCCACGGTGGCACGATCTCCGCGTACCTTGTCTCTGCTCACGCATTTACTATAATTAGAACTCCCTAATTAACGAGCAAACGTCGCGCGAGCCTTTCGTAATCTTGGGCTTGACCTTCCACCGTCGTTTAGAAACTTCTCTTTTTACCCCCGTTTCACTTTTTAATCCGGCTTCCTTTCGACCAACGGGAAAAAGAGGATGGCCTGTCTTCCCCTGTGCAGGAAGCAATACCAGCTAACTGTTTTTCTGGTTCCATCGGAAATAGAACTGGATGATAGAGCGCGCATCGTCGTCACAGACGCGGGCTATTTATTTATTTGCACTTGTTTATTTGTTTGCTCGGACGGAATAATGGGAGGCACCTATATTGCAGAGGCAACAATATTAGAGGCACCTACCCTACCGTTCCCAAACTTGGATTAATCTTTTGTTTCAATTTTGCAGTAGAACTTCATTTCCGTAATTTTGGCGAGTGCCTGACTATACAGTAGCTCACAAAAGTATTCGAACGCCCCTTAAACACGAATAACTTTTTAAAAATTGAACCATTGGACTAATTAGAAGCATTTGTGTACTAAATGACATGTAAACAAGATTTGGAACAAATTGCAATTGGTAGGAATTACATAAACAAATAAAAAAGGTATTTTACGAACTTTTTTATTTCGGGCCATAAAGAAAATTTAAAATATGCGCCTTGTAGGTCGAAGTTAGTTATACACATGTTCACCGAAATCGATTTAGCGTACATGCAAGCTACAAGCGGTTGCAACTGGTAAAAATCGCTGTTTTTCACGACTTTTGGTCAATTTCTGACTAAAATCCACAGATTCCTATACAATATGAGCCGTTGTTTTTGAACGTGTTATAAGTCCATTTTTGGAAAAAATTAGTTAATGGTAGTTTTAGTCAGATATAGTTATCCTCTTTTTATATTTTTAATCACACTGTCAATGGTGTACAACAGGCCTGGCCAACCCAAATGGTTTCACGGGCCACTTTGATGTTGCGTGACGTGTTTTTAGAAAAGGGTAGTTCTGTTTAAAAAAATGAAGGTGACCTTGATATCTCGAAAAAAAATCACATAAAAACAAAAATGTTTTTGGTATCATGTAAGCCCCACTGAACCGTTCAACTTTGTCCTCCAGACATTTGACGTATCTTTAAAAACAACAAAGATATTTGTGGTGGCCACATTAGGTGACTCACCCTGTATATGTATGTGTAGACTATTGGTGGATTACTAGTATATGAAGTATTGTCGTTCGTTGTTGCAGTTATGTGAACGATAACGGACACCAATTTTACACTTTTATAATTTTATATTTTCCATCAAATATCACTTCCATAGCAGAACTAATGGGCCAAGGAGTTGTACATAGAAAAAGTAAGACTTTACCGACAAATTTACTGAGACACGTATTATTCATAGATGAAACAGAAAATGTGTTACTACTCTTAAAGAAAATGACGTTGAGAGATTATTGCTTTTTGGTAAATAATGTATGGAATTGCGTTACACAAAACAATGTTTGTGAATCTTTGAGAAAACTGATTTCTGTAGTTCTAGTGTTAAATGATAGAAATTAAGAAAACATTTCTTTGCCACCGTCGCGCACGCGTGATGTCCACGTTCTCGCAGTGTATTTGCAACCAGTAAAATTAATTTCATTATATTTGATTATATTTTAGAGATATTGCTATCATCCTAAAGAAGCAACGTATAGCAAAACAAAAATGTTTACCATCGCTATTGAAGTTTTCTATCTATCGAAATTATGGAGAAGGTATATTTATGTGTAACTGAGAATTTGTATAGAATAAAATAGTTTAACAGGAATGATTGTTTGCAGAAATTGTTTGAAGTCTCTTATGCATTTGTGCCATTTACTTCCGATTGCAAAATGCGCAAACACATGTTTTGCATCTGTACGAGTGGAAAATGTGACAGTATGACGACACAGGGTTGTATGCACCCACCCTTCGTGCAAAGATTCTGCAACGTTGTCACGTGGGAATTCGGACATGCGTTTCTGCTCCCCGACAGCCGACCCTTTCGTACCACAGCGTCGTAACTCAGAGTGTCATTGTTAGCCTTTTTCCTTTTATTCACGTTCCGAAAACGTCGCCGTGCCGAATGAAAAGTGTTTGTCGCAGGAATTGAAGAATCAATTATTCCTAGAAGAAAATACGAAGGTAAATGTTTTGAACTTGTACTCTACACTTTAAGAAAAACAGTCGTGCAATGGTAAGTCCATTTAGGTGGAGATTCGAATGATAAATTCATTTGTGAGAAATTGCTATAGTAAGTCTACGTAGTTTAATTTTAATTGAGTTTAATACAGTGACACATATTTATTCGTAATCATTATTTTGGCAAGTTTACACAAATGAAAATTTAGGTGCCGCTAAAAATGGCTGAAGCACAATTCAAAATATTTTTCACATTATTAAATTTATTTGTATTTAATAAATTATAAAATATTTAATTATTGTACGAGTTTCGGAGCCCAAATAACTTCGAGTGTCAAGGGTTAATTTTAATTATTTTTACCCCTTGCGCTATAACATCGAGTCAGACTCGTGATGAGGATTTCGAACAAAACCCAATACATATGTACAGTGGCGTGCAAAAGTATCCGGGCACCCTTTAAAAACGAATAATTTTTTCAAAATTAGTTCAAACGGCTTGAGTTTTTTTGAGATGTTAGAAGGATTAGTTTACTCGGTAGCGTGTAAATAATTATTTATACAAATTGCTAATGGTCGAAATTCTGAAGAAAAAAGTAAGTCATGATTTTTAACTTTTTTATCAGTGCCAGTAATGAAAATTTAAAATATACCTTTTGTAGATCTCCATAGGTTATATACATGCCCAAAGTTTCATCGAAGTCGGTTAATGTTGTTATAAGCTACGAACATTGCAAGATGGGATCTTAAGGGTGAAAGTCGCAGATTTTCGGGTTTTCCAGTGAATTTTGTCCTTATGTAACCACCTTTAAATGTTTGCAACTCATCACGACGTTAACCGATTTCGGTGAAACTTTGTACATGTACATAACTTACTTAGACCTGCAAAACATGTCTTTTAAATTTTTGTTACAGGCACAGATTAAAAAGTTAAAAATCGTGACCTTTACTATTTTCGTCGCAATTCCGACCAATAGCAATTTTTAGAAAAAATTATTTACACGCTACCTAGTAAACTAATGCTTCTAACATCTCAAAAAAAACTCAAGCCGTTTGAACTAATTTTGAAAAAGTTATTCGTTTTTAAAGAGTGTCTGGATACTTTTAAGAGTGTCCGGATACTTTTAATTTTCTTTAAAATGGAATAAAATTCTATTTTGTCGTTGTCGATATATTACCTTTGGCGAATATACAGTGAAATAATAAATATAAATTTCCATTTGCTTCTAGAAAATTATGATCAAAGGGTTAATACGATGGCACAATGTTAATTCAATGATAGGACTTTTTTGTTTCCGATTAACTTTTTGTGAAAATTTTATCAACGTATTTGCGACATTATCCGGATTAAAATGATACCAAATGCGATATAATGAGAATGATTTTTGATCGTTCAATTGACGATCTCGATTATCCGAACCGATAATGTCTAAATTCTGCATTATTCGAATGTAAACGGTTCAACCTAAAACGACGTAAATATGATCCAAATTATTTATATCGTGTTTGGTCTCGATTTGATTAGAAAAATATCACGAATACACTCGTACGAGTTTCATTAAAAAATAATTAAAAACAAGAAAGTTTTATTATTGTATTAGTCTCGCTGCTACTCTGATGTTTTATTTACTCTTTACTCTATGTTCCACGCTAACAGTAAGAGATCAAGGAATATTGCCTGTGCACGATACAAGAGACATTTCGGTCTCGAAGTTTTCATATTATATCGAGAAACTGCTATATTTCCAATACTTCTTATTTGAAACGTCTCGTGCCCCGCCTGTAGGGATATTGACGAAACAAATGATAAATCATTTAAACGAACCATTGTACAACGGTGCCGAAATCCCGTACGGTATTAACACGTTCAGCGCCATGTCACCCATATCTGGGTGACGGAATTATTTATACAGAATTGAAAATTAATTTTTACGTTGGTAGATTGAGTTTACAAAATTTCCTTATGATCTGAGGAATAGAAGAGGTTTGAAACAGTAATTAATATAAAAAAACTAAACTTCTTAGTTTTTGTTTTATTAAATATATTGCTTTGATTTTGTTTAATTTTTATGATTGTGGAGTGGGCGCTGAACGCGTTAAACGGTTTCTCTTATTAAAACGAAAGTGAGCATTTTGACATTTCTATCGTTCCCCTCTTGTTTTATTCCCCTCGACGCGTTGGCTCTGCCACTTTTTCTCCGAAACACACGCGTCGGCTCAGACACGTGGAAAATATGGGAGGCGCGCGGAGTGAACGCAACACGTATAATAGATCTATAAGTGACGAATCGCGATGGGAAGCGTGTGCGCAAGAATTACTAGCGCGAAAGTGACTGACGTTCGCGTCAGGCCAGCCCGTTTATCCGGAGGGTAAACGGCAATTCGTTATCTGACGATTTCGTGCTCCGTAGAACGAATCAGGCGACGTTGATATGCGGACCAGACCGAACGGAAAATATGAAGGAATGCAGATAGAGATATGTTGTAATTGCTTATTCGACGTATTCAACTTCGATGGGGTATACTAGCTTGTCACGGATGGGTTGGCAATTGAATTACAGCTTCGAGATGAATCTTCGCTGCTCGTTGATATCGGTTGCTAACACAGGATCTGAATAAAATATTTGTGGCTGTAAGGAAAAACGCCGCATATCATAATCACAAAATATTTAAGTTTATGCATTAATTGAGCTTTCGAATATAGCATTCACGTATTTACTAGAAAAACATCATGAAAACAAATTCGACTGGCTCGAAAAAAATACTCCTATTTAACCGAAGTCCAATGTTTAATTCATACGCATTAGGCAAAACATCATAAGTCCTCAAAATTTCGAGATTACGACGATTACTCGTATCTTTCTGTTGTGACTGCTGTCGTTTTTCTATTTTTATTAATCTGCTTATACTAAAGCGTCTAGCAGAATAAGAATGGTCTAGCGGTCCCAGGCCACCATTTTTTGTGTATTAATATATTATAATTGGTATTGTGGGGAAAACAATGGTTTTAGGTTGAAAGATAATCCCCCAAAATTTTAAGTCGTTAACCGTTCAAATAAGGATAATAAGAGGGTAAATACCCTTAACTGTATCATTTTTTTCTCAGTTGTTAATTAAGATGTTGAGGTGGAATAAAAACGAAAATACTTGATCATACCAAATGTTTTTTCACAATTGTGATCAAATTATAAAGGGTAGAAAAAATTATTTAATTTTTTAGGGTTATCAAGAACAATGTTCTGTTACCGATCTAATATAATACAAAAGTTTCAATATGGTTGGATTTGAGGAACATAGTTAAATATTGAAAAACAAATGAAATTACGCCATTATAATAGTATAATGTATACAAAGTGCAGTGTTTCTTACGACTCTAATTAATAATTCTTATCAGGAGATTAAGTCCCTTCTTGATCAATTATTTCTTTTTAAACACGACGCATATCGTATTACATTCTGTCCTTACCTTCTCGAATTTATAAATAGACATTACGTAGGTGTAAAAGAGAATTCCAGGAATCATAATATAGATTTATTCAATCTTCTTCACTAATTTTCCTCAATAACTGATACTGATACTAATGTAGCATTGATAAGTTTTGCGATTAATATGCCTCGAGTGAACTTTCATCTTTATAATATTGTTAGTTTCCTTTAAATATTCAATATCTAAAATATTTTCATCCCTTATTAATTCCGCGAGATAGCTACTGCCTGGGTTAATCGATAGGTACCTGCAAATAATATTGCTTAAGTAATATATAGCTTTACATGTGGTAATATTATACATATAGAATACGGGTAAATAATAGTATTAAAGCATGTATTTACCTGTAAATAAGATTTTCAAATATTTCTCAGTTATTTCCGGAAAATCCATTACAGCGTTGTCAGTTATTGGTGTAAATGGTTTTCTACAGCGACTTAATTTTTTTGCTCCTACTAACTTCTGAACCATTTTTGTTTTTATCCGTTGTTTCTTCATATAATTAATAATTAGATCTGTAATTTCTGGATCGGTATCTAATCTTTTACCACATTCATTGTGTAGAAAGGATGCTATTTGACACATTGATTTAAGACGAGGTAGGAGTTTATTATTCATTTTGTGGTGTAATAAACGATATTTTTGTGCGATATCAACATGGACGGTTTCAACAAGCCATCTCATTTTGGTTACAAAGCGTGGTGAATTTGCTTCTACTGTTGTCAATTGTGAATCCAACAGAATGATCGAAAAGTCTTAAGAGCGAGTCGCAAAAAAACCGAATGACTGTAAGAGTGCCACAGTGAGAGTCGTAGCCAGAGTATCTTAGAATCATTAACCCCTTAACCTACAATGACGGTCATAGCCCGCGTACGATGGTCGGGCCAAACCTAAATTTTACGGGCATAGCCCGCGTACGATGATCGGGCCAAACCTAAATAAACAAGTCGTGCAAATGTCCCGAACGCTGCACGAGCTTGTATACAATTTCGGCCCAACATCTTCGAATCTAAATCGTAGGTTAAGGGGTTAATGAATACATATAATCACTAATCAAATCTACCACTAATAGTATTATGCCTACATTATAATGCCGTAATTTCATTGGTTTTTCAATATTTAACTATGTTCCTCAAATCCGACCAACTTGAAACTTTTGTATATATTAGAACGGTAACAGAACATTGTTCTTAAATTTTTTAGAAGTGGTCACTCGAAAGGTTGCTTGCAACCCCCACCCCTAAAAAATTAAATGATTTTTTCTACCCTTAATAATTTTATCACAATTGTGAAAAAAATATATGATATGAAGGAGGTAAGATCGAGTATTTTCTTTTCTATTCCATCTGAATATCTTAATTAACAACTGAGAAAAAAAATGATACAGTTAAGGGTATTTACCCTCATATTATCTTTATTTGAAGGGTTAGCGACTTAAAATTTTGGGGGATTATCTTTCAACCTAAAACCATTGTTTTCCCCACAATACCAATTACAATATATTAATACGCAAAAAATGGAGGCCTGGGGTCGCTAGACCATTCTTGTCCTGCTAGACCCTTTATTTTGCATACGATAAAATGACAAGAATTATGTTCTACATTTTTTTTTATCAAAAAATAGCACAGTCTTTCATACAAGTGATTCACGTGAAGAAAGTATACAGTGTTCCGAAAAGTTTGAACATAACCGAAAGGGGTGATTCGTCAGGTGGTTCTAAGCACTTTTTTCCTTTGCCTATTGTTTCGATGTTATTAACGAAAAACACGGACCAATCAGAGCGCGGCAACGGCGAACGGGTTCCGGTTTGTCCAACGGCAACGTCAAGATCAGCGGTATCTGTCGCCGAGTAAGGATCTGCCACGCTCTCATTGGACCGTGTTTTTTGTTAATAATTCGAAAACAAAGCCTTTTGACGCGAATTGGCAAATGAAGAAAGTGCCTAGAACGACCTCAGAGTTCACCCCTTTCAATTATGTTCAAATTTTTCGGACACCGAAAATAACATTGTATATGTATGTTAAAAAGAAAGAAAACAAAAAAAATCATTTCTTTTTTTTCCTTTTAACGTCTTCTTGAATCCTATGGATTCTATTACTTTCTTTATTGTATTATACATATGCTTCATACATATTATAATATTAATATCAACACATTATTTTTAATTTCTTGAAACCTTGAAATGAAGAAATGAATTTTTATTCAGCTCCAGTTTTCCTGCATTGATACAGAAAATGCTAATGATGAGTATTCAGTAGCATCGAGGTGGAATCTTCATTATTTGAAAATATGGAATTAGTAAACCTTAAACTCGACTGCATGCACTATGCAACAATATTTATAAAAATTATCAGACACTTGCCGTATTAGAGGTATTTATAATTTAATCGAACTATTTCGAAAGTTGTCTTAAAAAGTTAAAAGACTGTTACCAAATGTACTTGCTTCGGAAGCTTAATTGATTTCAAAACAAATCTACAGCAAGAAACAACTAATACACGATTACTTATACAACAAAACTTTATCGTTAGAATATTTAAAAGTCCTGTAATAAATGTTAACTGGGGTCTCATATTAACTTCAGGGATGAACACATTTGACCTAAAATAAGATAAAAAATAATAATTTGAAACCATGAACTTATTTTAAATACTTTATCATTCGTATTTCCAGAATAACATTTGTCGTTTGAATCAAACAAATTATTTTCAAATAATATTTTATTTGAATAATTTTCTATTTCACTTACATTCTTCAAATAAAATAATTAATAATTTCAACCTCAAGAAGAGGTTATTGAAGTAAGTAAGTTGATTATTAAATTTAGATATGCTACTTTTTGTAGTTCAATGATTAAAGTTTAGCTGCATTCGCTTTTAAAATTATTCTTTAATACATAGTTAATACATAGTTAATACTAATTGAGCAACGCGGTTTTATTTTATGTTTGTAAGTTTTTCGAAAAGGGAATTTTCTGTAAATTGACAATATAAGTTAGATACGATGTTCCTTTCACATAGTTCAACTTAATATTTATTATAAAACATCAATAATACATAGATGCTAAAAATAGGATTCATCTTTAAAATATGCAAGTTTTAATGAATCTCAAAATACTTCGTGATACATATTTTTGATATCATTTATGCAAGAAATTTAATTTTACTATATTTCTGTGAAAATGTATACTTGCATGAAACGTCGTGGTCTAGCAATAAATATCCAGCATTTGAATAATATATTATTTATTTATAGGATACACAGCACTGTAGACGTTGTAAACATTTTTGGCTCATATCTTATTTATGGAACGTGCTGCCACCACGGTAAACTTCGTTCACTTACGAAGTTACGTTTTTCCGTAGATATTTCACAAACGCTGTGCGAATCGCACTGTCATGATCAGCGATAAGATTAGAGCTTCGATCGTGCGATTAAGCTCAATGACCACTGTTCAACCGCGTATTTGGGCGGAATGTTCACGAGCCTGAATATACTACCCCTATTAAAAAGTATTTCAATAAAGAAACTAAAGTATTACAACAAAAACGATTCAAGAATTAGGTTAACAAAGTTCTGATTACATTAAAAACGCTTCTCTATTATCGACTTCATTGAAGGGTTGCGCACATTTCATTTAAAATAATATAACAAAGAATTATTTGACATAATGAATTATTCTAAATACTTTATCATTTTTATTTTACAAATAACATAACAAATTTATTTTCATTTGCAATTTAAATCAAATAAATTATTTTCGAATAATCTTTTATTTAAATTACATTGTTCATACAAAATAACAAATAAGTTTATCTCTAGAAGAGGTTATTGAAGTAAGTAAATTAATTATTTTTAGATATGCAATTTCCGTAGTGTAATTATTCGAGTTTAGCTGTAATCGCTTTTAAAATTGTTCTTGAGTACACGAAATAAATAAAAATTAAAAATTATTTTAATTTCATGTAAAATTCAACTAATGAAATATTTTTGAAAATTGATTTGGCTGCTCAAATACACTAACATATAATTATTTTGAATGGCATGCAGCCAAATAGGATACTACATTAATGATTATTTTTAAATAATTTATTTCGATTATGCCCAAGCCTGCTTCATTGTACTCTTCTTTTACGAAATTTTTGATCGCTTCTTACAGTATTAAAAATATAATTTTGATTGTCGTAGTATCTGAGACTTTAAAAGTGTTTGCCTTACAGCAATCATTTTGATTAATTAAATGTTATCTTAAGAATTAATCAACTGTTTAACTTCAACGGCAGATAGTTTCCGGTAATGTTTCATTCTCGCGTAAATGAGAAGTTGTACTAAATTTGCAAAATTCTTCCTTTTTCTTTTTCTAGAAATATTGAAAATATTTTAACGTTCGAATAAGTGAGAATAAAATGAAGAGGCACTTTGTCGATAATATTAGAAAGTTATTGTTTTATCAGAAACATTTGTTTACTGGAATGTATTAATATTTTTATCAATTTCATGAAATGATAAATATAAAATATATTGTCATAATAAATTTACAGTAAAAATTCTTTATACATAGATCTACAGTAGATCTTAGGATGTATGTAGATATCCTAATCTTAACAGTATCTGTGTAAATCATTTCTCAGTAAGCGTAATCTAAAACATTTTTTCAATTAAACATATTTGCTGAATATAAGGATCTACCAAAAATAAGAAAATTGAAAACTAAAGTAGTTTTAACTTAAACCTTATTTGTTCCTAGTGTCGATTTGTCACATTTTTCATTGATTCAATTTCTTTTAAATTGTTTAATAATGACGAACACGTTCAGTGTTGTTACTGTAAAGTTGGCACTGCACCTTTCATTCAAAGCTAAATAAAATAACCTAAAAAAATCGTACATCAATTTTTAGGATGTTGTTATAAAGGGGAAGCTTCAATTTTCAAATCTATGATAGATTTACTCATAAAAAAAATTTTCTAAGGTGTATAAAGAAGTTCAACTTGTTCAAACGCTGCTTGATGCGCTATCTAAAATTGAATGATTTTGTGTGTATATACATTCCTGGAAGTAATACGTAAATATTATTATTATTATTCATCTAAAACATCGTACCTTCATTCCAGAACGTTTAACAATTCCAAAATAACGAAACACGATTATGTTCGAAAGAGACGCGAATTTATAAAATTTGAAAACTTTATACGTGATCAAATCATTCTGAACGGATGAAAAAAATGCACAAAGATAGCTTCTGTCTTTATGAATATTATTGCATTATAATAGTGTAAAATACATTACTCTTTATAGTAATGATTGAAATAAAATATACTTTCTTTTAAATCTTTTTAACAAGTGATTAGCTGCTATTTTTTTCTGCTTCGGCACAAAAGTAGCTACAAGCTGTTCCAAAATTTAAATTGCATGAGTTGGAATAGTAAACTTCATAGCACGTTTGAAACAGAACTGACTCTTTAATTAATTTGTGTTGATTCACTCAAATTACCCGGAAATGAATCTGCTTCTTCGTTGCAGCCGTTTTTGCACTCGCAAACAATATAAAA
The DNA here is from genome assembly GCA_913789915.3 of Sphecodes monilicornis. NCBI lineage: Eukaryota > Metazoa > Arthropoda > Insecta > Hymenoptera > Halictidae > Sphecodes > Sphecodes monilicornis. Next base: position 26,942,463 of record OU565284.1, read on the forward strand.
TCATCGTCATATGCTGATGAAAACATAACAATATGTTCCGTAATAGAAAATGTATTATTATAAGTACAATATGAATTCCATTTGTTACCAAACTTCGATTAAGTACTAGTTTCGAAGTATTCATAATATTTTGGCCAGTCTTTGTGCTTTCAAATTAGACACGCGACATTTTCTCGTCGAATGTCACAATGTCGGGAAAAAATGAAGCCATCCTGTTGCTCAGGTTGATGCAGCCAGAGACAGGAAGAATTTTCGTGGAGAAATGTTTGGAGGCTGACGAGATCGGCCACGTTTAATCGTTTCTCGTATTTGCGTAAACCGAAGAGAAGCGATAGCGAGCTGGAGAACTGCTCGTTTGTGTCTGAACAACACATGATAAGGTTTTATGGCCCGCCAGTCATCGTTGAGACGAGCCGCGGCAAGCCGAATCAGTAAATTGATATCATGTCCCGTTCAACAGACGTGAATTCACTGCTGAAAACCGAAACGCCGAAAGAAATGTGTCTGCTTCGCAAATAAAAAGAATTTAGGTGGCCACGGAGGTTGCAGGCAGGGAGAGACGAGAAACGTGGCTTCGTTAATTCCACGGCCGCCGATAATGAACATCGGCGAATTGGTTTATTGCTGTTCAAATTAGCAAAACGTGATGGATTGCTGACGTCTTTCGGCCGTTACAAGAGACGCTCATTTTGGCAATGTTTATGATTCGTTTATGAATTACTGCTGATACCGGGCCCTGCACTTTTAATGGAAAAGTTTCGGTGACGCTCTGGCTCGAGTTCGCGAACAGAAAAAATCTTTTTGTCGAAGATTGTTGCGCACGAGTATCACACATTTTTCACATTAATGATTAGTGCGTTTAACGTTTTGTTGCGTGTCGAAGGCGAACTACACTTGACTCTTTGACTGCCACGTTATTCGTATACAGTGGATCCAAAAAGTATACGAATATTAAATTTCTCAGTCTCGAGAAATTGTCGATATTTAAACTGTGTTAATCTCGTTAAAAAAAATAGTACAGCAATATATTGGGTTGTTCGGAAAGTAATTTCGTTTTTTGTGTAGAGATGGTATTGCTTCCATTTATTATTACTTAACATTATTCTAAGTCGCAAAATCATTGTATATTTTCAGAACTGACATTTCGGACGTCATTTCGTGCCTTATGGAACTTTATAATCTGCCAAGCATTTCTTTTGTCACCGCATCAAATATGGAAAATCAAGGTGAACATATCCGTCACATTTTGCTGTTTTATTACCGCAAGGGTGAAAATGCAGTGCAAGCAAGGAAAAAGTTGTGCGCTGTTCACAGAGAGGATGTGCCATCGGATTACCATTTATTCGTCCTCTTCAATACTTTTTAACCCTCTGTCTACTAAGCGGGTCCATTGGACACGACTGTATGTAGATACTGCAGTTATTTAAACTTTTAAAATTCTTGGGATCTTGTCGTTGCATGATTTTGTTACTTTTCTTATTTTATATTATTTAAAGCTAAAAGTTTTTTTTATATTTACTACGTTTTGTGGTATAAATTTTCTATCGCGTAATGAAAGTTTTTTTTACGGTAAACAGAGGGTTAAGCTGTGTAAATATTTTAAATGAACGCGTCAAAAGCACAATAATATTAATAAAACACAGGTATTCTACGAACATGGGATCTCCAAATTGCCAGAAAGATGGCAAAAGATCGTGGAACAAAGTGGTCACTACATTACAGAATTCATAAATAAATAGTGAAAAATCGTTTTTCATTTTCCCTTGAAAAAACGAAATTATTTTCCGAACAACTCAATACTTGGTCTCATTTCGAAGCTTGAAACTTCTACTTTCGCAATCCATCGTTCATTTTTATCTAAGATAATTTTGAATAATACAACGACTGAGAAACTGAAGACACTTTTTTGGTCCAAAATGTTACCGATTGGTACGTCTATAATAACATTGAAAAATTATTCTTGTGACTGAAACCACCGTAGGTTTAAAAATTGGAGCAGTTCCTTGACAACGAACATTTGAAACTTGATCTGTGATTTTTTCTAGTCGATTTATTGAGCTTTGAATGAAAGATGTACTACCATTTTTGCAATTATAAGGTACACCGTAACGGCCTTACACGACTAAACTTGTTCCTCAAGTTGTAGATAAGTTTCAATATTCAAATCTGTAATGGGCTCATTTAGTGAAAAATATTTTTCGATGCTTCCGCAGATGATTCAATTTGTAGCATTATTGATCAAACACGTGAACTCAGTTTTTACCTGTTATAACCTGCACAAATATCGTAGAAAAAATATGAATGGTGGTTTGCGAAAGTAGAGGCTTCAAGCTTTAAAGTGAGTTCAAATTTGTTATGGCACTATTTGTTTTAACGGAATTATCATAGTTCAAACATTCACAATTTCCCGAGAATCGGAAATATAGTGTTCAAATACTTTTTTGGATCTACTATATGCCTGACTCTATTTTTTATTCAACTTGAAAATAAATTTTTATTACAGTATGTATTCTGTATACCAAACTTTGTTAGGATCTATAATCTATAAGGTATAAGAAAGTAACGAAAAGAGTTGCTACAATAAATCTTGACATTTCTATATTTACGTTATTAAACCTCATACGTTCATCAGAAATAGTTGCACGAAAAATCGTAAGATAATCTTTCCCCAATTTTTGCTTTACATTTTAAATCAACAAATTATGTTTCATCTATAATGTCATATTATAGGGGAATACATCATCTCACGACACCGACAAAATGAGATCAATCACTTCACAATAGCAATCGGTGATTTTCTCCCCCTGATGAACAAACGAGGGTTAAATAAGTTGTGCTGATGTTGCGTGACTTTTATGGGCATTAACGTGGTAGTCAACGCCTTAAGAAATATGCACTGGTTTGGATATAGTTAATGCAAAAAGAGAAACGTTTTGAAGGAAAGACACTGCTAAAATTTAGTTCGTGTAAACAGAGTTCGTATATACGGAGTTTCACTGTGTAGTAAATGGACACCCGAGTATCCGGTTGTTAACATAAGGGTTGAAGGGTATTCAACTTTCTCGACTGACTGATATGATTTTGGCTCACTGAATGAGATCAATCCAGAAACTTCCGTTTGTTTCACCGATTTTCGTCAGATTTCGGTGGTCGCCGGTTTCCCCGAGTGATTCGTTAGGTTCTCGGTCAATTATGCGAACGCTGGCGCCGGCGACTTGATTTTGATAAATGACGCGAGGGGTTGGTAACGGTCCCGCGATAGAATTCAAGGAACCGATGGGTCGGTTCGCATGCCACGCAGGATGAATCCGACCATGAAGAGACCTCGTTCCTACGGTGGGTTCGAAAAGACGGGGCTACGCATTGACGGGGTGGAGGGTGTGTCGTTCATCATTTCATTGCGGAAGCCAGAATATTCATAGACTACACTCCGCATCCCCGGGAATCCATTGCCGTCCCTCGGAAAGAAAGACAGCCAAGCGATGCGATGGAAAGAGAGAATGAGAGGGAAAGAGAAAGAGAGAGCGAAGAAGGGGTCGTGATATATGACAGACCAGCACGTGGCTTGTTTCACACCTTCTTACAATCTTTGTCCTCACTGTCTTCGTGGAAAGAACTTATCTTTATGCCGGTCCTTGAACGTACTTTCGGTACACATATGGCTGCATAATACGTGTGTACGTCCCCGCATTCTTCCGCCGGAGGAAAGTATTGTCGTAAGTTACGACTCGTAACCGTTATTTCCTCGATTTCCTCCGTTCCACTCAGCCATTCTCACATAACAGGAATTAAATAACACTGATATCGTCGGTGACCGTTGAGTTCCTGTTATACACCCCGCGACAAATCTATATGACATATCAGGGATAAAAAGTGTATTCTAGTAAGAATTTATTTTCTTCTTTCATTTCTAATGTTTCATGATTACAACATATACTAACACTTTGTACAGTTCTACGCCTACCTAAAAGTGACGCTTCGAAGAACTTCAATAATATCTGAAAATATGTTCTCGTAGCTGTGATAAACTGGAAGACACGCGACACTTTTTACAAAGAGTTAAATTATAAATTTTATTTTACCTCGTATTAATAATGTTTAGTGCCACATTTATTTTGTACGATCTCCAGCATTTTATTGTTTTTTGCGTTATAAATTTCTATTTTTTCTCCACACACTTTAAATTCTCGACGTTATTAAATTGTTTTCATTTTGAATGTACGTCTGTAGATATGACACCCCAACAATTTTCAATGATATTTTGCTCCGGAGACTTTGCAGGCCACGGCACAACATCTATTTTTCGAAATTTGAAATAAACTTTTATAACTTTTGAGATACGTCGATATATTAGAACAGTGATGATTTGGATTTCGAGTAAAACTCAAAGAACAATTTTGAAAGCGACTTCAGCTAAACATTAATCATTAAACTACAAAAATTAATATATCTAAATTTAATAATCAATTTAGTTGCTTCAGTAACCTCTTCGTTAATGAAACAGAAAATTATTTCAAAGTAATCTATTTGATTGAAACGTCGAAGGAAAATAAATTTTTTATATTATTTGTATAATACAAATAATAAAGTATTCAAAATAATTCATTGCTTCAAATGATTATTTGTTATTTTATTTCAAATGAGATGTGCCCAACACTGGATTGGGTAAATATTACGTTTAGGGGAGGCACCTCGGATGACCTTGACCTTCACATATGTTTTCAAGGACAACATTCTGAACAACTTTCTTCTATACATCTATCCGTAGCTCGGACTTAGTTTTCGAGATAATTGCAAAAAACCTTCGTTAAATTTTGGTTGTAAGTACACTTTATTCTCGTACAAGCTGTCGAAAGTAGACATAGTCCAAGTTGATTTGTTAACTTTTTTATAGAAAACGAGCGACGGCTAAACACTCAAGATGGTGTTAAGTCTGGGTTAGGTCTGGGTTATGCTTGGTTAGATTACCAGACCTAATCCAGACCTAACGCCATCTTGAGGTCGTCCAATTTCAGAGAATGTCATCGATAACATATGTTCAATCCAAAATCACATTCATTTAAATACGGGTAAATTGCAATATGGTAGCATTGGTATATTTTTCTTCAAAATTTTTTAATAAAAAACGAGCGACGGCTAAAACCTATTGGAGGTTACTTAGAAAGGTGACCTTGATAGCATATGTCAATACAGCATATGTATTGTTTTAGCCTTCAATACTTAAAATAACTGCTATATTTTGTAAACTTCTTTTGTTTATAACTGTTTAACACTAGGTTTACGGAGCACTAAAATTGATTATTTTACATTGCTTTATAAAAATAATAAAATTGTATTTACTTAGATCTTTAGCGATTTTTATTGTAATATGTACACACAAAAATAAATCTATTTAATAATTCCTCACGAATTCCTCCTTACACTCTTAATAAACGTAAATTAAAAATTTTTGAATCCGTCATTTTGACGGGCCCCGTAAATCTAGTGTTAATAAACAACGAGCGCCGTCAAAAATCTCTTGGGGGTTACTCGGAAAGGTGATCTTGACAACATATGTCAAGGTCAAGGACATCCGAGGTGCCTCCTCTAAACGTAATATTTACGCCGAAAATTTGTAAGTGATTAAGAGATAAACTTATTTGCGCAAAAAAATCGATGAACGAATCCTTGGAATTTTTTCTACGAATTAAGATTTAACGTGAAAGCACTTGTCGACCGTGAAGTATGAGGTATGAACAAGCAAGGATGTTAAGAACATATGAGATAGGTATGATCTAGGTATACCTACAAAATTTATGGTGAATCATTTAAAGGAGCTACTATATTCAGCATATTCACATATGCTGATATGTATTGTTTTAGCCTTCAATACTTAAAATAACTGCTATATTCTGAAAACTTCTTTTGTTTATAACTGTTTACTAAACAACGAGCGCCGTCAAAAATCTCTTGGGGGTTACTCAGAATGGCGATCTTGACAACATATGTCATGGTCAAGGACATCCGAGGTACCTCCCCTAAACGTAATATTTACCCTGGATTGCACTCGCAACGAGACTTAAATAAGACTGATATGTACTCGCACAATTAGAATTAACCCCTTGCCTTATGATTTATTTTACGGTTTTAGTAATTAGAATTTCTTTGTAGTTCACAATTTCTTAGAAAAAGGAGAAAATGTAAATCTATTGCATGTCTGTATGTTCTCCAATGGCTTTACATTAACAACAACAAAATAGAATTATATTTCGGTTTAAAGGAAATTAATAACTTTGGACTCTGTTCAGAATCTTCATCAGGTTTCTCAGACGATATTGTAAGCGAATGGGTTAAATAACACTGATACCGTCGGTGACCTTTGATTTCGTGTTATTGTATGTGGATCGTACTTCATAACTTCAATCAAGACTCGATTAATCTCCTAAGTTTTGCGTAGATCGTGATGATTCAAGCAGTTCTGCTTTGAACTCGATTGGCAGCCAGATCTTTCATTTTATTTTTTAACATTTCGGTATAACCGTTTTAATTGTAGTGACGTATAATAACACTTCTTAACACAGATAGTTTCTAAGTAGAATTAAATAAATTTTGAATCATTATTTTCTAAAAAAGCATGTAACCTCAGAACGAATGGTTTACAATTTTCACCATCTCCGTCGATGGAACTGCGAATCTTTGTACAACATAAAGATTTTCTGTTTCGATTCCAAGAAACAGAAGTCAAACAGAAATGTCTTTTATTTTCAATAAATTTGATCAATCATTATTAAAATTACCGAACGCTTTGCTAAATGTTCATCTACACGAATCAATTTTTATTCCACAATTATTATAAAATATTACTCTAAAAATTCTCAAATTGGCTTGAACGTTCGCAAATTTCTCGTGACTTTTTAGTCAAAACAAAATTTTGTTCAAATAATTTGAAACATGTTTATTAAACTGCGTTATTTTGTGATAATAATGCAAATAGAAGAACTCGGTGTGTTTATAATTAATCAGTACCATACAGCGGTATGTTAGAATTGTCACAGAATTATTATAATGCATACGATGTAGTAAAATTTTTGCATATCACTAGAATATTGAATTTATTGCGTGAGAAATCATCAGGACCTTTCCCGGGAACTTAATGTCAGCCATAATCAGGGGGGGTTGCGTTTAATTGGCAGCAAGGGTTAACAGGGCCAAGTACCGGCCCGCTATCTAGCGGTTTTTATAGCAATATCGGTATAAATAGGGTCCGAATAATTATTTTAGGTACAGGCTACTTAATCCACGCCACGGTGGGAAAATAATTTGCGGCATCACCTAAGCCATTATAAGTTATGCCGAGCTTCACGCTAAATGAATCCCGTAACCCATAGGCAGACGTACAATGCTTTTCCAGTCATTATTATCCACATAAGAGATTAGTCGGAGACCATTACAAAATTGTGCCGGCAATGTTCTTTCAAATCCCGTAATGATATATTGCTAAACCACGATATACTTGTACGTACTTACGTATGTAAATAATCAATGAAGAAGTACGGAATATTAAATGTGCTCGTATAACCGAATATAATACTCCATCAACGAAGAATTGAAATATATGAACGTGCTCAAATTAGGTAATTAAGCACATCAAACAGATCCGTCGGTTCGCTGAATTTCAGCGGATTTGGAGTAAATTCAAGAGTCATTGTAACGAAGATTAAACATTCTTAAATTGATGTTTTTCAAGACATTGTATCAAGTTTCTGAAATTGCGGATTATAAAGAACTGTGATGTAGTACATGTTCAGGAATTTTCGAAAGTGCAGCATGCAAGTCAGCGTCTTTTGTTCGACGTTTGGATGCAAATCAGAAGCAATCGTTAGAACATCGAAGCTCGAAAGTTTATCAGCCATCTGCAAGCTCTGTCCCTTGTGTATATTTACGTACTCAATAAATTGGAAAGAAATGTAATACAGCTTCAGTGATTTCTCACTGCTTGGGAAATCGGAACTGGATTAGTAGATCCCTTGGGAAAGTGATTATTTAAAAGAAGGATGTATTCAATCTAAACTCAAGAGTCAACATTCGAGTATTATTTATGTAGAAAGAATTCTATTATAAAAAGAGTGAATATTTATTTTAATAAACGATCCGAGTAAATGAAACAGCGATTTACTGCACATAAGTGAAACGATTATGAGAATTACTCGAAACCGATTAACTTTTTTGAAAAAATGATGACAGATTACTGTCTAAAGTTTTGAATTGTTAATCAAATATAATTGTTCGTAAATTGTCCAAAATACTAATTGTAAATATAAAATACCAAACACGAAATATTTGACCGATGATTTAAAAGAAGATTTTAAAAAATACTTCTAAAATTAGTATTCGCATAACCATACGCAAACAAATGCACCTTTACAGGCTCAATAATCGAAAATTAAACAATTTGAAAGCCATCGTTTGACGGGTGTTGTAGTTCTGATGTTAAAGAAAACTAAAGAGGTGCAAAAGAGCAAGAATTTATTGTTGGACCCCGCAGACACAACCGGAGTGCATTGGAAGATTAACATTTTCTTCTGTTAAAGGTCAAGCATCCGTACATCATGACGTATCGGCGAAAGAAGATCGTTGCTGCGCATAACAAGAGTTTAACTCTTCTGACCGTTAACGTGTTTACACTCAACGCAGTTATAAAATTTCGATTAATTCAAAAATTCTATTCTGTTGCAGATACATTTGTACGGGTAGTTTGAACGTAGATGTAGAGAGCAAAAGTCGGAAGTCGCGCTTTTACTGATAAAAGTCTCATCATTCGATTGTGGATATCGATGGATTTATGCCATTTGTAAACTTTAAAAATGACAAAAAATTTTGAACAAAATCTGCTAAATATGGATGTTATCCATTCCATTTAAATACAATCAAATTCTAGTTACTTGTTATCTATATTCAGCAATTGGAACGAATGTAAGCATGCAATAAATGTAAATTTTCTTTGTCTTGTACGAAATTACTTACAATAATGATGTTCTAATCAGCACAGCTGCAAAAGAAATCATAAAGCAAGGGGTTAATAAACATGTACTACATTTCTGTTTCATTATTACCATAATAAACCTTTTCGAACAAATAAGTAAAATATTTCCAAAAGAACGACGGATTTAAAACGTCACCTGCAAAATGGTCGTAACAAAAATAGCAGACTTTATTGCCAAAAGTTCGAAGAGAATGCCATTTATTTTCGAAGTGGGATTTTTCTCTGAAGATGGTGCATACGTCGCTGTCGATTACAGGTGCATAACGCGTTCCTCGTATCCAATACAGAAGAATCGTTAACATAATCGAGAGTAACAAGAGTCAGCCGTTTCGCAAAATTAAAGACTTTCGCACGACTAAACAAATTTTCTGTAGGTACCTATTCTGTCACTTTAACCCTTTATGGTTAAGTTAGGCATTTATAAAGAAAATTATTAGTCGTTCAACCTCTTGAAATTTTGTAACTAATTTCAACCTACCCTACAATATATACGGTACAGTGCGTTGAACAAATTTATTGCCATACTCGCTCAAGTTTCATATTACCGATTTAGGTCGACGTCAAATAAATGGTATAAACAATACTATAAAAAAGAGCTCATGAATTTATTTTTTTCTATTTTTTCGATGCCTTTCGAACATCTCAATCATAATTATAACGAAAATTCTACGAAATTCTGACTGAACTAGGTCAAACGGGTAAGCACTTTACTCACCGGCACATTACATACCGAAAAGTGAAAAAAATTATTTATTGGTCATGAACCAACAAGTCACCCTCGGAGACCAATTACCTCTTCCCCGATTAGTTTCTTAAAAGAATATTTACATAGCGCAGTCATCGAAAACTATACCTACTAATGGTGATCCGACGAGTAACACATTGAAGTACTTATAAATATTTATCATAAAACTAATACAACCGAATATGAATTTATTATTACTGAAATTAACTGGACTATAGTGTACGACAGGACTTTCATTATAAAGTAACTAATAATTGTCATTATTAACGTTGATCGCTAATATCAATGAAACAAGTGAAATTTCTACGAAACGCATAAAATTCGCGCAGCATTCAATCTGTTAATATCGTAACATTTTTAGTGCTGAATAATTAAACTTAGAGTTAAAGTTAGAGTAAGATATCGAACCTAATATCATTAAAAATATATAAATTAGAATAGAACATTCGCGTTTTGCATGTAGCACCGCGCAGTATTTCGCATTCCGATCTAGCTGGACAAAATCCGAAATTGGCGATTTTTCTACATTTACTAATTGATATATTTACAAGGGACATCGTTCAATTCGATGGCAATTAATACACTGTGCATTTTAAGCATTTATGGCAAAAATGAATCAGTAGATCAATTACAAAATAGCATATTTGTTAAATAGAATTTACTGTAAGATAATAATAGGCATTCGTATTACTTTCGACTCATTAAAATTATTCAAACAAGAAGTATTGGATGATTGCAAAAGTTCTTGACCGATTTTTACAGACCTCCAAGCCTTCTTTGAAGAAAAACCATGTTGGTTCTATGGGTGACATAGCAGTCAGCACGTTAACCCCTTGCCTTATGATCTATTTCACAGCTCCAGTGATTAGAACTTCTTTGTCGTTCATAATTTCCTATAAAAAAATGAAAATTGATATCAATTGAATCCATATATTTTCTTTAATGGCTAAATTTCGGTAAGGGTTAAAAGACCATAATCAAATGTATATCTAATAGATTGTTTTAAAAATGTTGACCGCCGCGCTAGTGTGACTCGACTTTATAAGACAAGGGATTAATAGATGTTTTCTCAGTTGTTCCGGGTCTTGTTCGTACCTGCAGTAATTTGTAATAAAAATTAGATTTTACGACGGTCGCCAAAATGACTTGTCCAGCACGATTAGGAATTCGTAGCACTGTGCAACGTTTTGCAGTAAAGCGACAGTCTTGGCAAAAAAATGAACGGAGCCGTATTTCCATATGCAGTCTTATTTATTACTATCATTGGTGTAGCTCACCTCTGTACTGTAGAATCAGGTACAGCCGCAGCGAAAGGGTTAAACAACCGTATACAGAAATATACATAAAATCATCGATAATTATATAGAAAAGGTCTGCGTACTCCGATTTTGATGAAATTTTAATATATTATAGATTTCGACTTTTCGAACAACTTTTTCCGTTTCCAATATAGGGGGGTCGCTTTTAGTTTTCGAGATATTTGCAAAAAACTATCGGTAATGTTAATTTCATAACGGAAACCTTCTTTTTAGAAACACTGGGTGCGTGTGAAACACTGGGTGGGTGTGTGTGGTATTGTCGCTTCTCATCTCCACAACGTGTTTACAAACAAAAAATTAACAGATGCGGCCCGAAAATCCAGGAAATGGAATAACAGAAGAAACAAGCAGAATTAACTCCTGTAGATAACTCTGATCATACATAGATAGGCTGAGCTTTCAATTTTCAAAGACATTTCCTGGATTTTCGGGCCGCATCTGTTAATTTTTTGTTTGTAAACACGTTGTGGAGATGAGAAGCGACAATACCACACACACCCACCCAGTGTTTCACACACACCCAGTGTTTCTAAAAAGAAGGTTTTCGTTATGAAATTAACATTACCGGTAGTTTTTTGCAAATATCTCGAAAACTAATAGCGACCCCCCTATATTGGAAAAGGAAAAAGTTGTTCAGAATGTGTTGCTCCATAACGTATTAAAATTTCATCAAAATCGGAGTACGCAGACCTTTTCTATATAATTACCAAATCGTCGTATAAGAATAGTCAACAGAACCGATACGATTCGAACTTTCCTGTTACTTCGGGAGAAGAGGGTGGAGAAGCTTCGACTCCCAAGAAATTCTCGTAAAATCTTATATGTATGTATAATACGATTCAAACGTTCGTACTTCCTCGAAATTGTTTCGATTGTCAGTCTCGTGTGCACCAAACCGATACAACGTCGTTATCGATTGTTAGCCAGAATCGTGCGCCACTTTCACTCGCGTTCGTTCTGTCAGGTAAAAATAAAAGTGGCGACATTACTAAAAACGGGGCGTGATGTTTCCGAACACTGAGATCCTCGTGTCGGTCAATGGGCTTCGGCGAGTCACCAGAAACGACAGGCAGGTTTTCATACAACAACGAGAACAACAACAACAATAATAACAACAAAGACAACAATGACGACGATGACGACGATGACGACGATGACGATGGCGACGATGACGACGACGACGACAGAAAGAACGAGAGTTTCGACAGACAAGAGACGTACGAAGTGGATCTCCTCCGCACTGCATTCGCCGGCACCGAGAAAGACAGAGAGCTGCCATGTTGGCCGTCGTCCGAGGCGCCGCCCCGAACTCTTTCGCCGATTGGTTGATAGGATCACGGGACCACAGCTCGGTGGAGGGGAGTTATCGCGCATCCATGACTCCTACACAGACCCGCGATACGCTTTGATGCGCGCCGCCGCGCTCGCGCACGCAGCCGGACGTTTATTCACCGTCACACGCGCGCGGCGTACACGGACTCGCACCAACACCCATCCGCGGATTCTTCTACTTCTGGAAATTGTATGCAAGGTCTGAATAAATTATACGATCGCCCACGGATGTACTGTGTCGTCGAGAAATATTCGATCATTTTTGCTATTTGCGGTCCAGAGAAACTCGACATGAATGCACTGTTTACGAGGTAAACAGTGTGGGCAGTTGGGAACTGCCTGCAGGTTTTATGCGAAGTTTGAATAAACTATACGACTGCCTACGATTGTACAATATTGCCAGAAAATATTCGATCATTTTTATTAGATTGTACCGACAGTTCGTTTGCAATGCAAATTCAACATGGTTTTTAAGAAAGCAAATTGCGTGGCTATGTAAAAGGAAGCTTAAGAATTAATGAAACGTTCACAAAAATTGATCACGTTAAGTATATGTGGTCGTGTTATTTAATAATGCTAAACATACACATTGCGGAGGAAACCTTTTGGACGACCTAATAGTATTTATAGTCAAGAGAAAGAAAAATAAATTTAATGTTTCAATGATGTGAGCAATGTGGTACTATTTTTGAAGATTGTGGGCAACCTCTGAATAAATTATACGGCCGCCCACGGATGTACTGTGTCGTTGAGAAATATTCGATCATTTTTATTAGATTGTCCCAACAGTTCCTTTGCAATGCAAATTCAACATGGTTTTTAAGAAAGCAAATTGCGTGGCTATGTAAAAGGAAGCTTAAGAATTAATGAAACGTTCACAAAAATTGATCACGTTAAGTATATGTGGTCGTGTTATTTAATAATGCTAAACATACACATTGCGGAGGAAACATTTTGGACGACCTAATAGTATTTATAGTCAAGAGAAAGAAAAATAAACTTAATGTTTCAATGATGTGAGCAATGTGGTACTATTTTTGAAGATTGTGGGCAACCTCTGAATAAATTATACGGCCGCCCATGGATGTACTGTGTCGTTGAGAAATATTCGATCATTTTTATTAGATTGTCCCAACAGTTCCTTTGCAATGCAAATTCAACATGGTTTTTAAGAAAGCAAATTGCGTGGCTATGTAAAAGGAAGCTTAAGAATTAATGAAACGTTCACAAAAATTGATCACGTTAAGTATATGTGGTCGTGTTATTTAATAATGCTAAACATACACATTGCGGAGGAAACATTTTGGACGACCTAATAGTATTTATAGTCAAGAGAAAGAAAAATAAATTTAATGTTTAAATGATGTGAGCAATGTGGTACTATTTTTGAAGATTGTGGGCAACCTCTGAATAAATTATACGGCCGCCCACGGATGTACTGTGTCGTTGAGAAATATTCGATCAGTTTTGTTATTTAAGGTCCAGAGACAGTCAAAATAAATACACTGTTTACAGGGTAAATAGTGTGGGCAGCTGGGAACTATTCCTGCACATATGTAATGCGAAGTTTGAATTTACTAAACGGCTATCCACGTTTGTACAAGGTCGCCAGAAAATATTCAATTATTTTTAGTAGGTATTTACAAGTTAGTGAAAATAGAAATAAAAGCACTGTATACCATAACGTAAATAGTATAAGCCATATGTAGAACATCATCGATGAAATAGTGACGGACTCTAAAGGTAATTTTCATGTATAGGATAATCATGCGCATTAGATTCCCAAAATTACCACTTTACCTTCTGGAAGGTTATTAATACTATGACTGCCGCGTCAGCAACATTTGGTTAAAATATGGTACTCAACAAATTATTTAACATCTTTGAAATCTTAACGTCTCAGTTTTCGTCCAATTAAATAAATTTCTTTAATTATATTAATCTTCGTGGTTATTGTGTTGACGATCAATGTGTTAATAAGTGACGGCACTGCAACAAAAAGAAGATTCAAAGTCTCACCAAAGATGCTTCCAAAATACATGATACGATTGTGTTACTCATTGTCAGAATCACTTATTGATTCTTAATTGGTAAAGAAAGATCGATTAAGACATCCGTAACTGTAAATCTTAGATTTTTGAAAAATTTAAAAAAAAACACATAACATATAAACATTCGTTATTGAAAGAGAAACATTTCCATGTATCATGCTGTATAAAAGGTGGGATCAAATAGTTCAATGTTGTATCGAAGATAAGTCAAAGATTATTAATTTCGTACGATTTATCATTAAAAAACAGATTACCATTTTGTCCATTACTAGAGAGAAGAGTTTACTGAAGTTATTAACAAATTTAACACTAGATTTAAGGAGCATTAAAAGCGACTACAAAAATTTCACTATATAAATAACAAGAACGTATTCATTCAGATTTTTAGCAACTTTGATTGTAATGTATGCTCAAAGAAATAAGTGTATTGAACACATTTTTCAGAAATGCACCTCCAAAGTCTCAATAATCGAAAATTAAACAATTTGAAAGCCATCGTTTGACGGGTGTTGTAGTTCTAATGTTAAAGAAAACTAAAGAGGTGCAAAAGAGCAATTTATTCTTGGACCCTGCAGACACAACCAGAGTGCATTGGAAGATTGACTTTTTTTCTGTTAAAGGTCAAGCATTCGTACATCATGACGTATTGGCGAAAGAAGATCATTGCTGCGCATAACAAGAGTTTAACTGTTCTGGGCGTTAATGTGTTTACACTCAACGCAGTTATAAAATTTCGAATAATTCAAAATTTTGTCCGGCCATTCTATTTTATTGCAGATACAATTGTATCGGTAGTTTGAACGGAGAAGTAGACACCAAAAGTCGGAAATAACAATTTTACTGCTAATAAAAGAAATTCAAGTACATACCTATCCAATACTCGATTACTACAGAATCGTTGCAGAAACTTATTGATTTGGGTAGCAGATACTTATATTTCTTAAAGAAAAAATTGCAAGTTTCGGATACTAGTGAATTGTGAATAACAAATTTATAAATAGAATATCTAATATGTCGGGATTATATTTAACGTTTTTAAAACATACTGAATCGAGCTCGTTCTCGCCATCGCTTTATCAGTGCATAAGTAAATACAAATATTGCTCTTTTATCTTAGACTTCAATAATGAAAAGAGAACCAAATTTTTAATATTGCAATTATTACATTATAAAATTAAGTATTCTCTATAAAGGAGCCACCTCTATAAAATCTCGAGTCGTCTGTGTAATAGTTAAATAGAAATGGGTGGAATTGTAATTGAAAGGATTAGGAACTTCAATTGCCGAAATGCTTTCAAGACTTTCCTGTATCGGTCGATTAGTTATTCGAATCTGTACGAAGTCCTTCAACCAGCAATTTATATACACCCTATACATATAAAAGCAGGGAGAGCTCAACGCGTGTGTGTATCACTACCAACGATGCTGGATACATGTACACGGATGCAACCCACCTACGCTGAAGTAATTTCGTAGAGGACCCGAGAGCTTTTTCTCGGTTTCTCAGGGTCGAATCGAGGGCAAAACCGCGTCTCATACTGGATAGATCGTAATTTCGAAGAGATTTCTTGCTCCGTTTTCGTTACGTGTCGCAAAAAGCAGTTGAAAAGCTGGGTTTCCGATTCTAATTGACAATTAAGCATTAGTAGAGTCATATTCGTTTTTCTCAAACTGTTACATTGACTGCAGAGCCACAGTAAAAGCGAAGAAGGTCACCATTCTACTAGACGCAAATGGTGGATTTTCCTTTTCTACATACAGTGGCCCGAATTAATATTCGGACACTCTTTACAATACAATAACTTTGTTAACACTAGATTTACGGGGCCCGTCAAAATGACGGATTCAAAAATTTTTAATTTACGATTATTAAGAGTGTAAGGAGGCATTCGTGAGGAATTATTAAATAGATTTATTTTTTCGGGTACATATTACAATAAAAATCACTGAAGATCTAAGTAAATACAATTTTATTATTTTTATAAAGCAATGTAAAATTTTAGTGCTCCCTAAACCTAGTGTTAAAATTAAGCTAAACGACTTCAGTTTTTTGTTGAGATGTTAGAAGGATTAGTTTACTAGGTAAACTAATTTGCTATTGGTCGAAATTGTGAAGGAAAGAGTAAAGGTCACGATTTTTAACTTTTTTTATCTGTGCCTGTAATGAAAATTTAAAATATACCTTTCCTAGATATCTGTAAGATATATACATGCGCTAAGTTTCATCGAAGTCGTTTAATGTTGCTATGAGCTACGAACATTACAAAAGAAGAGCTTAAGGGTGAAAGTCGTAGATTTTCGGCCTCTTCAGAGAATTTCGCCCTTATATGATCAGCTTTAACCCTTAGCGGACGGGGATTATTTTCAGCACACTTTTTGATGGACCGAATCAATTTTCTTTGTGAAACAAAATTGTTTGCTGAGAAGTTTTGTGTATGAATTAAATGAAGGGAAACGTGTTGTGTTCAGTAAAAATTTGTTTCATATTTTTCGGGAGTATTAATTGCTTTAAAAATTATTCACAGTCGCAGAACACTAAAATTGTTTGGGCGACTGTCAGCAGACATGCGTCCGCAAAGTGTTAAATGTTTGTAGCTCATAACAACGTTAACCGAGTTCCATGAAACTTTGTACATGTGTATAACATACCCAGACTAAATTTTTATTACATTCAGAGATAAAAAAAGTTAAAAATTGTGATCTTTACTTTTCTCGTCGCAATTCCGACCAATAGCAATGTTTGGAAAAAATTATTTGCAAGCTACCTAGTAAACTAATCCTTCAACATCTCAAAAAAACTGAAGACGTTTAGTTTAATTTGTAACATAGTTACTCTATTGTAAAGAGTGTCTGAATATTAATTCGGGCCACCGTAGGCACAGTCACTCCCATTAATATTTGTACACTCTTAAAAAGACGATAACTTGTTTAATATTGGACCATACGACTTGGACTTTTTTGAGAAGTTAAAATAATTAGTTTACTACATGACGTGAAAAAGAAATTTTAAAACAATTGCAATTGGTCGGCATTGCAAAGAAAATACTAAAAGTTGTGTTTTACAATTTTTTTATGTGGCGTATACATTTTCAAATTTTCATCCAATTTCGATTACGTGGAAAACAACGAATGACGTAAAAATCCTTCGATTTATTACAGTTTAAGGCCGGAAATTGTGAAAAGCTGCAATTTTTACCATCTTCAAACAGTTGTAGCTCATTGCACCGTTTGCCGATTTTGGTGAAATATTCAGAGTGTATACAGTTGACACAACTCTACACAACGTATTTGTTGAATTTTCAATATGGATCCACATAAAACAGTTATAAATAACAACTTTTAGTATTTTCTTTGTAATTCCGACCAATTACAATTTTTTCAAAATTTCTGTTTTTCAACGTGTAGTAAACTAATTGTTCTAATTTCTAAAAAAAAAAAATCCAAGTCACATGATCCAATATTAAAAATGTAATCGCCTTTTAGAGTGTACGAATATTAATGGGAGTGACTGTAGTATGAAACAGAGTTGGGCATATTGACGAATAAGAAATAATAGATAACGAATATATACGTTATTCGTGAATGACGAATAGTTTTTAATTCGTATAAAGTTTTATTCGTGGATCACGAATAATTTTTATTCGACTAAAATATTGGTCTGATATTGCGAATAAATATTGACTTTGAATAAAGCTTTATTTGAATAACTAATTTAAATAACTGCGGGATTATTTAAATGGGATGCGAGTTATTTTCAATTCAGAAATAAGGTTTCGTTTGAATAAATGTTTATTCGTCCTCTAGTGACTACAGAAGTATTTAAAATAAATTCTTTGAAATATTACATTTGAGAACAACTCCCCTTTCAAATACTTCGTCGGACAATTTATCGCTTTCTGGAATATTAACCATAGAAGATTAATCATTTCAAGGGTGCAGACGACGAATTGGTGTATTATACCTCAAAAGACCTGTTTTTATTATTGAGATATGTATTTCGTCTTACGATAAACACTGTTTTGTAGTTCCACTAACGTTAGACTAAACTAAACTAGAATGAAGTATCGTGTATTGCGAATAAGATATAATATTAGTAACAAATACTGCTAATGAGGAATATTGCATATAACGAATACATAGAATAACGCAAAAATGTGCAATGCGAATAATGAAAATGTTGTTGAAATAATCAATTAAATAAAAATTCATTCGAATAATGCCCAACTCTGGTGTGAAGACAAATTGTTTGATTTTCTATGATGCGGTTAAACTAAGAATGTTCAGTTATCGATGCAGTAGTTTTTAACTTGTGTCGAACATTTTGTTATCGTTGTCCTTAACAAATTATGGTTCGCTATAATTATATCTGATGTTTGCCCAAGTCGTGTTATTCATGGCGATCAGAGATTAGAACTCTGCCGAGGCAGAAATTTCAAATTAAGTACCTGTTGTATACTTTTTACGACCGGCGTCATACGATGATAAAAGACACTATATTATACCTGGAAACGAGTTTAACTTTTCGCATATTGGCATGATTTACTCCCAAAGTTGCGTGAACGAAACCTAGTGCACGGATATTTATGAACGGATTTGTGCGATGTATTATAGCGTGCATAGTCGTCTCCGTCATTTTCCTAACGTTCGATAAAAATAGAAACGTCGCGAAAAGGATTTTACAACGCGGAAAATATTCTACGCTAGAGGCGTGTTGCGAAGCGGCATGTAAATTTGTATTATTTTCGATTTTATCGATTACAAGCGACAAAGGTCGATCATTCAAATCAGTAATACTTGTCATTTGCGAACAATTTATCGCCTGTACGAACGTTTAAACATAACCGATGTGCCTGGCGAGTTTTTATTAGGATTAGTCACGTACGCGTCTCGAACATTTGCCAATAATAAAAAACTTACTTATCTTGCACGCCTCTCTTTATCCCTTTAATCTCGACCAGTATTCGTTCATCGACCAATGCAATAGCAGTAAAAATGTTTTTATCAACGGCTAGCACAACTTGATGAATTTCGATATTTTCGGACACAATAAGACCAATAACACGTCTCACAGTGGGTGATGAAATTGTTGCAGCCGCAATACGACAAACATATTTACTTTAAACATAACAAACTTTGCTGTCTATGTTATTGTTAACCTCTTACCCATGTAGCTCAAATTTATAAGTTGGTGCTAAGAGTTTTTTAAACACTCTATTGATCACGCTGACCGCTCTTCGATTTCTTTGTTTGTTTCCTTTATTTAGACTTTGACTCAAAATATTCTAAAATGTCAAAAAGTTACGAATGTGTTTTAATTTTGCACAAGTTTAACATAAAGAGATAAATACTCGCCACACACAGCTAATAGCATAAACGTACATTACAATTTAATAGTTCATAAAATACTTTATGAAGGTCAGAAGAATTCATCTAGATTATCATTTAAATACCGATTGTTTTAATGTAAATTCATTAATTTACACAGATGGCTCTAATATTTTAATCACCCACTGTATATTAAATTCAATTTTCCATATACATTTTTAATAGACTCTTCTATACATAAAAGCGCTTTCTAATCTTCCGGAAGAATTTGCACTTTTCTCTTTTCATCCAAGTAAAGAAAAATACTTCTTTTTCAATCATAAAATATTTGTATGTGTTTTTGCAAAAATATTTTCATTTGAAGATGTTCGTACTGGAAACATCGAGAATGAACTTGTGATTTGCTGTGTCACAGTCACTCGAATCGTAAAGATTGCAATCCAATCCAATTTTGCATTTTATTTTTTCGGGTACACGAACATTGCAAACTGTCGGGATCCTGACCCGACCCCACACTTCGGGTCCGAAAATGGTAAATATTACGTTTAGAGGAGGAACCTCGGATGACCTTGACCTTCACATATGTTTTCAAGGACAACATTCTGAACAACTTTCTTTTATACATCTATCCGTAGCTCGGACTTAGTTTTCGAGATAATTGCAAAAAACCTTCGTTAAATTTTGGTTGTAAGTACACTTTATTCTCGTACAAGCTGTCGAAAGTAGACATAGTCCAAGTTGATTTGTTAACTTTTTTATAGAAAACGAGCGACGACTAAACACTCAAGATGGTGTTAAGTCTGGGTTAGGTCTGGGTTATGCTTGGTTAGATTACCAGACCTAATCTAGACTTAACGCCATCTTGAGGTCGTCCAATTTCAGAGAATGTCATCGATAACATATGTCTAATCCAAAATCACATCATTTAAATACGGGCAAATTGCAATATGGTAGCATCGGTATATTTTTGTTCAAAATTTTTTAATAAAAAACGAGCGACGACTAAAACCTCTTGGAGCTTACTTAGAAAGGTGACCTTGATAGCATATGTCAATACAGCATATGTATTGTTTTAGCCTTCAATACTTAAAATAACTGCTATATTTTGAAAACTTCTTTTGTTTATAACTGTTTAACACTAGGTTTACGGAGCACTAAAATTGATTATTTTACATTGCTTTATAAAAATAATAAAATTGTATTTACTTAGATCTTTAGCGATTTTTATTGTAATATGTACACAAAAAAATAAATCTATTTAATAATTCCTCACAAATGCCTCCTTACACTTTTAATAAACGTAAATTAAAAATTTTTGAACCCGTCATTTTGACGGGCCCCGTAAATCTAGTGTTAATAAACAACGAGCGCCGTCAAAAATCTCTTGGGGGTTACTCGGAAAGGTGATCCTGACAACATATGTCAAGGTCAAGGACATCCGAGGTGCCTCCTCTAAACGTAATATTTACCCCGAAAATGTGTAGGTGATTAAGAGATAAACTTATTTGCGCAAAAAAATCGATGAACGAATCCTTGGAATTTTTTCTACGAATTAAGATTTAACGTGAAAGCACTTGTCGACCGTGAAATATGAGGCACGAACAAGCAAGGATGTTAAGAACATATGGGATAGGTATGATCTAGGTATACCTACAAAATTTATAGTGAATCGTTTAAAGGAGCTACTATATTCACGGTAACGGAGCTGCGACTTCTTTGTGATTGAAAATTGATGGAGTGGAATCACGAGGGCTGAAAGAGGACGTTTAAGGGGATGACGGAGCTCGCGGTTCATTTATCAAAACACGCGAAAAGAGCAGTCCCTTTTACGCGTGCATACCAAATTTTTAGATAAAGAGATAAATGGCACAGTATGAACACTAGACTCGACAATGTTTTAAATACTAAACACATTTACAAATAAATATTTAATACGATGAAACACGCGGTTACTCTACAATAATTTTTGAGCTGATTCAAAATCATTTCTACGCGAAATTTGAAAGCGTGTCATACTTTCTAACAATTTTAGAAACCAGAACCAGGTATAATATTGTACTTGTAATCTAAAATATATATGTGTATAAAATTAGACCAATTTATATAACTCTAAACCTACAACCGCTGAGTTTTCCATGGAATTCAATTGAATAACTTCTGCAATTCAAACACATATTACAATAAGAATCACGCAAAGTTTATATGAACTGAATCTTGTCAGTTTTATAAGGCATTACGTTGCAGTCACTTTTAGTAATAGTAATTTTTTATTCAAGCACGTATTATAATAAGTGTTATGGAAATGTTAAATAAATCCAATCTTGTTATTTTTAGTAGCAGGTGTAGTGTTAATTGAATTCTAAGGTCGGTGCAAAAATAATTGTCGCAGAAGTCGGTGTATAAATCAACCCTTGATATTTGAATATGTTCATGTGTTGCGCCATCGTAAAGCGCACAATTCATTTTATTGAATTGTGCAAATGTTTTTCGATTTTATTGTTTCGCGACGTACATTTGGCACTGTCGGAGCAAAGATGTAAAAATGCAAGGTTTTATTAAAATATGACATAAAATTACAAAAATGTCTGAAAATATTTGGGAAGATTTCATTTGGTATCTCCGAAATCGTAGACCAATAGAAAAACAGACTTGTTTCTTAAAATGTATTTTAATCTCTAAACCGCGATTACTTTTTGCAATACATACGGAAAAGACGAGTGAAATTAATCATAATTAATACCGTTCGTAAATGAAATGTATGTACCGTTACAAGGAAAATAAGTGCGTAAAATACAGAATACTAAAAACATCGGAAGAATATAAGATATAATTAAATTCATATAATAATAAAATCATTAAGAAGGGAAACGAAGTTTTATGTTACTCCCATAACTTCTAATCGATGGAGAAAATTTTGATTCTGCATAAAGATCCGCAGTATAATTATTACCATCGAATTGAATTACGTATATTTCACACTTTACTAGTATTGTATTGTCTTGTGTTGTATTCACTTCCGATTGTATGCATCTTTACTCAGGTCTGATAAGTCTTGCAAAAATTTCATTAGCAAACCGATATCGCGAATGATTTACAGCTTCCCGATTTTCGAGAAATCTTTTAGTCATCACAACGAAATGTGAAGTAACGTTATTACTTTCGAAGAAGCTTTTTTCACAAAGACACGTACGAAAGAACGCGTACGCGTCAAATTAGGTGAGATTTTTTGAAAACTTTCACGGACAAGCCTGCGGTGAAAATCGGCTCCATTGAAAGCTCGTTAACGAGATCGTTGACTCTAATGCCGACTAAGCCATACTATCGTCGAAAGGCTGACCGAGCAAGAAGCCAAGTTTTCGCCTACTTTCCGTTCATCTTAAACAGGATTAACCTTAAACTGGGAATAATCCTTAGCGTATAATCGGCGTGGGCTAGGACAGTCTCAGACTGGCCGATTTCTGCCAAGCGTTTTTAGAGTTCTGATTCGATTGTTCGACATTAGCTATTTCCTCACTATCCAAACTATAATAATACGAGTTTTCCTTCGAAATAATAAACAATTCATTTTGTTCTGAATAAAACATTTGAAGAGAGTTCGTTTCTGGCATGACACATATTTATCAATACGGAGTATAGGTACACCATCGATAACAAAGTGAAAAACAAAATAAAATATAATACTGCGTGATAACGATACAGTAAATATTCATTCTTGTCATTTCGATCGAAACATCATCATTTGGTTATATGAATAATTTCATTACTTGAATATCAATTTGCATAATTGTGTACAGCGTGTAATTGAAATTACAGCGTACCTACATCCTTCCACCTATTTTATTTATTTTGTTTAATATAGAGTATCTATCACATAGGAAATCAATGAGATAATTGAATCGAAAAGCATTACCGGCTTTTCTAATAACTTTTTATAATAAAATTTCAACAATTCAAGCGCTTATATACAAGTCACAGATATAGTGGTTTTTTAATCTTATTTGAAGCAACTTTCAACTTTTTCATAAAATTTGTGTTTCTCCAAGATTTTTTAATCCACGAAGGGTCGAATAAATAACGAAACAATGTGTAAACGTATATCGTTCACAAATATTTAATTATTTCTTGAGAAACTCAATTTTTCTGTGGAAAAAGATGTGAATGGGCGTTTAGAATTAGTATAGTGTATAATTACAATTGTAAAATGGCAATCAGATAATAAATCAATGCGTTATTTTTTTCTTCTTTTATGTCGGTTGCGATAAACATTGAATTTCAAATGAAATGTTATCAACTGATTTCTTGTTTATTGAAAATCTGGAGTCTCTGGTAGGATTCGTTTCAACCGTACATAGATATGTTTGCAGTATGCGACAGTTACGTTGATGTTATTCAAACTTGTTAACATTTGAAGTGATTGTCAACCGCAGAAGTTGAACTCGCAAACTGAAAGTCACTTTAATAATGAAATCGAAACTGAAGAGTCAAAATATATCATAGTGGTTGACATTTTAACTCGTGTTTCCTAAACCTCGTTTTTTAACATTTCGACCGCCGCGCCAGTCATATATTACTACCGCCATTTTTCACTAGATTTCAATGTTAATAATTCCTATGATAATAGGCGAAGTAAACCAAAATTTCGTTATGATCTACAAAGCATAAGGAACTGAAACCACAGTGATTATAGTAAGTAGACTGCGGATCTCTATGCAAAATAAAATTATCGCCTCAATAATTTGATTAAATTGGAAATAATATATCGACATTCTTAAATTTCTTTTAGTTTTCTTATTATTTAAATATTTCACTTGCTCAGCTTTGTCATTAGTGCATAAAATCCGTAGTCTGATAATAATTCTAAACTTTTCAGTTGAGGGTTCAATGAAAAGATTGGTTAGATTTCCTGAGACTCTGATGCACTTCGCTGTTAAATTTAGTTAATTCGAATACGTCCTAATAAAAATAAATGTCGCAACATGGTCAAAAATTAGCATAAAGACATCAACGTGTCGCCAACGCGACATTAACACATCACGTACCGGAACACAAATTGTGTTGTACCAAAATGAAGCTTAGATTATCTTCTTTTACATTCTAATCCCTACTTGTGAACTTGTTGCTGTTAAAAGCTCCATTAAAAAGTCTTCAGCTGTGAGCCATGGACTTTCAAAATTTGTTAAATAATCGCCGGCAGGTAATGTGTAGATTGCGAATTTTATGCATTTACAGTAAAAATCAGTAGGCGATATTTACAGCAGAAGTTGGATTAAAAGAATTTAAAAATTCTTAAAGGAAGAAAGAAATCTCTGATTGTCTCTTGTTCATTTTTATCGACGCAGACAATGTTTATTTTTCATAAAAATCCTCAGTCTAGTATCGTAAAGTAGCCTAATATGAGACCCATTTTCTAAAAAAATCATAACTGTCGATTAAGAACATTTTTATTAAAAATTATTACATATTTTAAAGGTACAGTGTATGTGTATTCTTTTCAAACCCGTCGAAAAAAAGTAAAAATGATTCGGATTCAATACTGAAATAAAAATGAAAGCAGTAACAGAAAACGGATTTAAAAAATGGGCTCTTAATATGAGACCCCGAAGGTTTGTGAAGTTTTTCTATCTCTTCTCACACATTGGACATATAAAATCCACTTCATCAGCCTCACAGTGTTCGTAGGTCTACCGGTAACATCCCACACATCTAACCCATTGTTCACCCTGTGCATCTGAAGGCTAAAGACATGTGGAAAACAAGCACAGTTTATACCGTCAATGGTATAAGAAAATTAGACAACCATATCACAAAGAAGGGTGCACTCGTACAGAAGCTGATCAATGTGTTCACGTTTTTAGAAAGCGTGATAATTATGGTTATTTATGTTGATGATATTATACTAACTCCTATAAATTCAAATGAATTAAACAAGATAAAGAATTTACTGAAATCAGGAAAATTAAATAATTATAATAATAATTATGTAATAATGAAAATGATTGTGGCCTGTAAGGAGCTGATGTAATTTAATTTTCTAATTTATCAGAAATTCTTGAACTTTTCTATTAGTGAATTCTGATAATATTATTTTATATGCTGATAATATTAGTTTTCACTTTTTAACGACACCCACCTGAAACAACATTAGGTACCCAATAAAAGACTAGTCTCATAATAGTAACCTTCTAGGGTTCCATATAATAAATAGCTACAAGGTCATGTCTTCATTATTTAATGATAAAGAACTATGAAATCTAAAACTTCATTACATGTGCTGTGCAACAGTATTACGAAAATGATTCTACTCGTACCATTTTGGAAATTATTTCTAACTTAATCAAACACTCAAAAAAACTTTCAGTAACGTATTTGACAATATGATCTTTCAAGACGCTTATCAGCTTTTAACGCTAATTTTCTTTAACGTGCGGATAAAGCAACTAGCAAATTCTATGTTACAGAACAAGACAGCATCGCTTCAATAAATTCAAAACTTCTGTATCAGAGATACGCATTAAGGAGAGATCTTATTAGGCTACTTCACACGAATGTCTTAATTGATTGACAAGGACCCGGTTATTCGAAGAGTCGCACAGTTTTTCGCATCGGGAATAGGAATAGCTCGCGAGGATGGAAGGGAGCAAGGTAATTTACAGTTCCGCGAGCAAAGTGCCGTAGACGATTACGAAATTTTTAATAAGCCGGGACACGGGAGAAGCGTTTCTTGATGGAGCCCGTCGGTGGTGGATCGCGTGTTTCCCCTATTGCGCTTCGTCATCCTCTACCCAGGCGATAGACTCCCCCTTCTCACCCCTTACCAGTGGCCGAGCACGAGGGGGTCGAAAACTGCTCCGCCCAACCACGTGACTGTAGCCTCCCCTGGGGTATCGTTTGTCGGCGGTGGGAGTAGAGAGGAATGGTGGGGCGAGGAGCGATGGGGAGGGGAAGGGAACGACGAGGAGTAGGTCCGGACCTACATACCCCTGCACCGTGCTCGATTCTCTAACCCTCTTTCTTCCTTGGTCGGCTTCTCGACGACTTTATGCCTCATAAAAATGATATAAAATTTGTAAAGACGGAGCGGCGTAACGACCAAACGGCTTCTTCCTATAGAGTAAGAGACGAGAGTGAGGGCTCATGCAAGAAGGAAAACTTCAGGAGAGAAACAGTCGGGTAATAAGGGGCGGGGGTGTTCGAGGAGGAGGAGGATGGTGCACGAAGGGGTGGCGAGCAGTAAACGAAATCGAAGCAGCTACGAGAGCAGACCGTGTACCGTCGTCCTTGACGGTAGTCGATATGAATCCGCATGAAGATAAAATCGTGGCAGTTCGGGAAGCTCGAAAATGGGCGCGTAAAATGTACGGGACTCTGTCTGCCGAGCACTTCCCCATCTTTGCACTGTTATTCCGTCCAGTTCTTTGGCCCTCCTCCCCTTCCCCTCTTCACGCCCTGGCCGATCGAACGGTGAAAATTTATTGCGGAGAGGGAAAGTGTTGCCGCGCGCGCTCCATTTCTCGACAGTATTGCAAATGTTTATCGAAAGTTCCACGGCGACTTCGGGTAGCCATTTTATTGTCGGATTAATTAGAAATTGCTCGCCGATAGGTAGTCGCGATTACGCCCGTTGCTACACGTTGTAATCTTCGTGCGACGCACGTTTATCGCGGCGAACGTTATATTTTACAACGGTGCAATAAATTAGATATTATATTTATCTTGCGACGCAGAAACAAAACAATTGACTGAAGTTATAAATTATTGCAACGGTATTATATCTTTTTCCTTTCTTAATCGTTTCTTCACGATTCGAACGTCGACGTTATGTTCAATTCTTCTTTTGGTATGGGTGACATTTGAGCCGCTCTTTCGCTAAATCGATTGACTTCATAAAATAAAGAGTAGAGAAAATTGATCGAATAGAACATATTCATTTTGAGAAGTTATTTCAATTTTTATCATTCCATGATATTAGATCTAATTGCTGAGAACATTTGTTTCGAATGGATAGTTATGCATCGATCAAGTGCTTTCTTCTCTACTGAATAGTAAAGTCACTCAACTTAATTCTTTACAAGCATTATTTTCTTACCCAACGGAACAATTTACTAGGTATTGGGATCTGACATGAGGGCGTGGACAATATATATAGCTATCCAATATGGCGACGAAGCGCTTGGTCTTAACATTGTATTGATATCATCTTTCTTGTTTTTACTTGAAATGTTTGTAAGTATGGGTGAAACTTGTAAGTGGGCAGGTACAAATCCTGAAGAAAGAAGGTTTGTTGAAGGAGAGCGGCTTTTTAAAGTATGTTTTATCAAATAATTCATTTTACAAAAATAAATTTGTTTTTTATTTTACCTTCTAATTGTACAATTATAATTTCAGAAATTTCTAATCGCTTAGCATTGGTGAGGACATATTAATTGCTTCACAAATAATTGTACAAATATCTTCTATTAGAGGCACCAATGCCACAAGCATCACTGAACCAAGAATTTTGAAGTTTTTATACGCTGGTTAGATCTTTCAATATGCTCTCTAGCTTTAGCTATTTTAGCTGTTAAAATAGAATGTTCTTTGTTAAATTGTTTCTCATATTTTAGAAATGGATTCACATACTTTATTTCAAAGTGTGGAAACGGAACAACAAATTTTTGCTCGCTCTACTATCACAATCTTTCACTGCACAGTAATCAAAATATCTTTTGCTACTCGGTGGAAAAATTGGAGTTTCCATAACGTTATTTTTAATTAACACCTGTTTTAACACTGAAAGTTTATACTGCAATTAACACCTGTTAACACTGTAAGCTGCTATAAGCCACGCAAAGTCAAGCCAAGCTTAAAGTATTTCTACTTTTCGGCGGCAGACGGCGCCACTCAAAATGTCAGATCTCAATAGCTAAGGTCCGCCCTGATGCTCTACAGTCATTTGATGCCGCAGTCTCGATTGGACTACGGATATTTCTGTAGATATATATTTTCCACACTGCATATGTTTTGCATATTTGACATTAACACGTTGAGCCCGGCGCCGAATTTGCTGTCCTTTCCGTTCAGCCGGCAGTCGGTGAGCGATACAATGTTGTAGGGTATCGCCGAAGGATAAAGAATTCTTCTTTGTCGCGCTATTTTCGACATCTTTTAGGTGTATGTGTGATTATGTTCACTATATTTTCGTATGATGTATAGGAAAGCCACTTACGTACCTTCGAGAGGCGATCAGTTGGAAAAGACCTACCGAAGTTTACAGATTGTTCGTGAAAAGAAAGTTGAGTTTAGTTCTGAAAATAATGAAAGACAGCTACAAATATTACCAAAAAAGTTGTTACGTATTGTAATATGTGTAAAGATAAGCCGCATTTTTGTTTAGAATGTTTCAATAAAATTCATTAAAACTACATTTGATCACATTTCATTGAGACTATATTTATTTTTCAACTTTAATACTGTCGGTCCCACGGACCGACGCTAGTCAAATGAAAATTCTAGTGCCGGTCCTCAGGGACCGGCGCCGGCCACATGGAAAGTTCACCGCCGGTCCCCAGGGACCGGTGCCGGGCCCAACGTGTTAAAGACAGATGACCGAATATTTTACCTATTTAGTGCACATTTTTCAAACTTTTCTTCTGTCACCGGTCTCTTCACAAAAATTCATGAATCATGATACGCGATACTTCCACAAAACTTGTAAGATCAATGAATATTAAGCCTGCTCAACATAATTTGAATTTAACATTAGTAATATAGAATAAATGTAAATAGTAATGTTCACTATAGAGTAACGAAAATGTATCGTTAGTTTAATATCATCGTTTCCGGTTTTACTAATCGATAGTAGCGTTTATTAATTTTTGTACAATGCAGAACATTTGAAGACATATCGCAAAATGCAACATTTCAGTTTCTGTAGATGAAACTATAAACAATGTTGTAGGGTAACTTAGTCATTGGAAAAATGTGCGGAAAAGCATCAGCACCTCACTTGCTCGTTTCTAAGCAGTTAGAAAATGTAAATCATGCTACCATCGATGGATTCGTCGATTCGACGATCCGAATCTTGCGGCCAAACATGAAAAATTACTGTAATGATAGAGTTCTGCTTCTGGTGACAAATGCAACTCCATATATGTATGTTAAAGACTGGCAAAAACTTACAAATATTCTATCACAAAATGCTGCATGTAACGTGTTTGTTACGTGGAATAAATAGATTAATAAACGAAGTACGATTCTCCGCTTTTCTATGTATAGTCGATGCAGTCAAATTAGCAATAAAATAAGTGTGTTCAAAAGCACCTCACTGCATAGCAATTAATAAACAGATGGATTCAAACGGTCCACTTTCACCACAGTTAGTGATTAGAAGATGGAGAACTTGTTTAGAGGTTGCATTATTTTATGGCATAGAATCTATACATAGTATTTGAAGACTAGTGGAGAGGCAATTCTTTGTAATTCTTCATTTCATTTTATTTTGTTATTTACATCATTAACGACATTTTTATAGTTAATATTTCTCCTGAATGATATTATTTCTAATATAGGTAGTAAAGTTTTTTGATGAAAAAGATGCAGCACCAACTAGAATTGTTAAAGATATTGTAACAATTGAAGAAAGCGTTAAAGAGATGCTTAAGAGCATTGAAAAGGAAATCGTGGTTATGATTCACTATGCAAGAAAGACAATTATTGTATATTATAATATTTTTACGGTTTTATACTTTACTTTACATTTTTACCGCAAGTGCATAAAATCCGTAGTCTGATTGTAACATAAATTATAAAGAAGAAAATGATTATAACATCATTAATATTGTAATGTATGTACATACATATGTTGCATAATGTTTGTACAATATATTTCCTGCATATTTCTCGTATATGTATTGTTAGCATATTGATCGCATATGTGGATCGGGTTTAGTTGCATTCAAATCCGCAGTCTTGTCGTGAACTTATTAAGATGATTTAGGTATATAGAGTCTATCTTGACCTGAACGCGGCATACGTCGTCGCGGCCGTCAGATCGCCTAAAAACCCGAATAATCGATTACCCTGGCAATAAATGTCGAGAGATGCGTATCATTCCGCGAAAAAAAAGGCACGCTGATAAACCGTCGCGATGGCATTCGCTACATAGACCAGCCATTTAGCTTCACCGGTACCAATGACGACGGGCACACACGGTTCCCGCTCTCGTTGTCGTCTCTTTGTTCGAATTTCGTGACGAGCAGTGGCGAGAGAGCAGGTACATACAAAGAAACGTTATCACGGGTACAGATACGAATCTCGAAAACGATATTACAAGCGAAATATCGATTGTTTGCGTTACGGACGGTTTACTATCGCTAATAAAACACGAGCGACTCGTGTCGGCGGCAATTGATCTGCCGCAGCGCGGCGGCCATAGGAATAGTTCGTGTACCGATAGATCCTTTATGGCACCAACACCGACCGGCCCAGCTGTTTACTCAGAGTCCTCGGGTATTTTAAATAGGGTATTCCCGTCCGTCGATAGATCCCCACGCCGCGTGCCGCCGTCGCCGGCGTGAAACTGGAGTACCGTTTTCTCATCGGGAAACGAATCTTCCCGTCCGCGAACGATAGAAAACGATCGATCCCGGATTGTATATCGGCTTATCGTCATAAAATCATTGCCATTACGGTGATAAGATGTTCTATTAACGGCACATTCGTACCTACGATAGTGATTTCTTTCTCAACAGAACGTGTTGAAAGCGCGTGTCGTAAAACAGAACTTGAAACAATATTGAACGATCGAACGAGCTTGCCTGTAAGTGAAGTTTGATGGCAATTAAAAAGCCAGGAACAAAACGATATGCAATTTTTTTGCGTTTCCATACGATATTGGAAGGAAATGTACATGCTAGTGAATCAATTATATTGTACACACAGCAGTAAATATCTGTACGGAAGATTACGAGCAATATCCGTTTCTAAGAAATGTTACGAAGAAACATTATACCTAGTCCCCAAATGTGACAATATGGTAGAACATGCGTTGTATTTTTCCTTCTCAGTTGTAAGTCTGCTCAGAAAGCGTTAATATTCAACACATAGTACTTAACGCCTTGCACCACGATTTATTTTATCGTTGCAGTGATTAGGACATCTTTGTCGTTCATAATTCCTTAGTAGAATGAAGATTATACGCATTTATTGTATGTCTATATGCAGTCTCCAATTGCTACAAATCGAGACCAACGATAGAACTTTATTTCGATTTAATACTAGATTTACGGAGCACTAAAAGTGACTATTTTACATTGGCTTATAGAAGTAACGAGAATGTGTGTATCC
Source organism: Sphecodes monilicornis (assembly GCA_913789915.3). Lineage (NCBI taxonomy): Eukaryota > Metazoa > Arthropoda > Insecta > Hymenoptera > Halictidae > Sphecodes > Sphecodes monilicornis. The sequence continues at coordinate 26,974,581 of OU565284.1, forward strand.
AAAATTTTAGCCATATTTTAAGTAATATACAACCAGAGAAATAAATTTGTTGAATAATTCCTCATGGATGCATCTTTATTAGGGATGTGCGAGAACCTGTAAATGTATGGATCTCGATGGTCGAGACGGGTCGGGAAGTAATCGAGACGAGACGGGTCGGGTTCTCGAAAATTTCAGGATTCTCGAAATTATTCGAGATTCTCGAAGATTTTGGAATTCTCGAAGATTTCGGGAATCTCGAAAACTTTGGGATTCTCGAAAGTTTCGAGATTCTCGAAAGTCTCGAAAGGAAGAAAAAAGAAGATTCAATGAATAAATTTTATAACGTGGTTTCGGAAATGCCTCAAATATCGTAAATCTCATACAGCGATCGATTTTGAAGCGAGTCTCATAACAGTAATCGAGTACTGAATACCCTAAAATTGTCGAGAATCTCGACATAATCGAGAATCCCGAGACTTTCGAGAATCTCAACATAATCGAGAATCCCGAGACTTTCGAGAATCTCAACATAATCGAGAATCCCGAAATTTTCGAAAACTCGTCCCGATCTCGAAAAAAAATTCTCGACTCGACATTTTCGGGTTTTCGCACATTACTAATCTTTAGACAATCTCAATAATTGTAAATTAAAAATATTAAAACGCGCCACTTTGACGCCGTAAACCAAGTGTTAAAGGAGATTCTGTTCGAAATCTCCATCATGAGTCTGACTCGATATTGTAGGACAAGGGGTTAATATAAATAGTATAGGTTGTTCAGTTCATAAAATGAGACGTTGAAAAAAATGAAGTGTGTCTGAAATGGAAACCGGTCTGAAACTGTTTGAATCTAAGTAGAATTATTGCATATTTAATTATGGCATAAAATAGAGTTCTGGGCGTTCTCCTGCTTTAACATTATTTCAAAAGCATGCAATTTTAAGCCTAGCATCGAATTCGAAAATGTCCGCTTGACAAATTTAAAATACTTGTCTTAGATTTCCATTTGAAGATATTTACAGAAAGAAACTCGATTATTAGGCCGTCTTCAAATGGGTGTTAGCGAAATTATGATTTGGGACCGTAAAGGCTACCATGGCAAAATGGATATTAAGTTTAATAGTGGCACAATGAATAATCAGAAATATTTAGACATTATTAAGGAGTAAATAAACAGGCCATAAGAATTGTTGGTAATAATTTCATGTTTCAACACGACAATTCTTGCGTTTACACAACGAAAATAGTTAAAACGTTTTTTGCGACTGAAAAAATAAAAATTCTGGACTGGCCAGCAAGATCTACAGATCTTTGCATTATTGAAAATATCTGGTGAGATCTTGCGTACAATTGTACAAACAATTACTATATTAATAACCTTTTGTATGTCTGTCTCATCATCCTGACTTTGATTCATCGAGACAATTTGGTCCCTGTCTTCAAAACAATGCGTTGAACATAAATTTCACAAAATTAAGGCAGGAAACAATTAAAAAATGTACAAATATCTGCCCAAACGAGTCAGAGTGATAAAATATAAAGGAGAGCCTATGAAATTAATATTGAATATTAAACAAAACTGGTAAATTCTTCCTCTACATTTCATTTTTTAAACGCATGTCCTATCATTTTGTCCCATTAATTTACAATGAAAATTTATGTTTTTGTAGAGAAATTCATGCGGAGCAACAACATTTTATTTTTACTGATTGAACGAAATAAATAAAACAGTGTAAAATAGATTGTAAAAACGATGTATGTACAAAAAATTTCATTGACGTTATCTAGTAAATAGACATTAACAAATTAATAGCGTACCCCACCTTACAGTACTCCCTTCTATGCCCATCAGTATCAAATAATTAATAATTTGGTGCGGCGATACATGATTTCCGTGATGAGTTTTCAAGTTGTTCTGTGTCTCTCGGTTATATTGGGTTTTTTTTTTTATATTGAATGTTTAAGTAGTTTCATTCCATGTCAGTCATGCACGGATGACACAGTCGTTTTTGTCAAACTTAAAAATCAATTTTTGCTCCAATCCACCAAGTAAACCCCACTTGTTTGAGATCTATGAGGTGCAAGGTTACAATGGTAATTGCTGTAATAAATCTCGTTTTTTGTAATCTTATGTTAATAAGATAGACTGTGGACTTTACGCATTTATGAGAAAAATTAATGCTTGAAATTTAAAACAGCCAAAAGAATGAAAGAATTTGAGGATACCGTTCTATTGCTTTTTACATATTAAAATTAACTCATTGAATACGAATGTCAACATTATGACGACATCGGGACTACAAATCCAATTTCTGAAGTTGCAAACAAATAATTTAATTATTCACCTAAGAAGAGATTAATACGCATTGTTCACTTGTTCTATTATGTAACACTAACGGTACCACTATCGGTCAAATGACCGGTTGCATATTTTTTGTTTTATAATTACTGAAGTGACATTTATTCTTCGATGAGAAATTACTCAATAAATTTCTTCAGTCAAGTATTTATTACTACAAAAAATTACGATAAATCTTGAGAAAAATATTCTTTATATTTGGAAATATTCTCGTCCGCAATTCCTATTCGACTCCTGTTTCTTGCACTCGTTTCTGAAAATTTTGCATAAAAATTCGCAGAAGTTACTCTGTTTTTTTCTAGCTTTTACGAGCACTGGTGTTAGTAGTAATCAACGTATTAATAATTCTACGTAATTGAATAGAACTAAAATTGATATTTGAACAGATTTCTTATTTTGGGCAACAGCGTGATTAATTTATAAAATTGACATTCTGACGTTGCTTTCACTATTTTTAGATGATTTTAAAAATGCCTTTTATTATTGTGGAGGTTATATTGTACAAAATCGAGGATATTCGGTTTTATTAGTCTAAGAATTTTGAGAATTTTCGGTTTTGATATCGTGGCGAAGAGACTTCATAAAGTGTTGGAAGCAACGCGGTTAGGGAACGTTACGATCCTTATAATCCTAGCCGATCGACAAAATGTTAAGACTTCGCCAGAGAGGTTCATGACGAGACGCGAGATTTATACTGTTTGAATCCTGCGATTTGTCTTCTCACAGCTTACTTTTATAAGTCCGTTACTTGCTTAGGTGCTTGTTGGCGTATTAGGAGAGATCAACGGAATTGAATTTATTTCTGCCTTATCGCTTGCTCTTACATCGTCGACATAATGTCGGTATCCTTTGGTTTTTAATACGAAATTCTGCACGTAAAACATCCATCGATCAAATACCAATAAATAATTACCAAACTAAAAATCGAACACAAAGTACGCACTTCCAAAGTTGAAAAAGAATTAAAGAAGCTTAATTTACATAATTGTATGCCATCAATTGGTCCACCAATCACTTTACGGAAAAGTGTATTATCTACTCGGAAAAAAACAAGACTTCTAAACAATAAACAGTTTAAATGCATCGCGTGCTATGTGAATAATGTCTATGTCTCGACAAAATTTGAATCTATTATTGATATATGAACTTGAAAATCTGGCAGAGAATTACAATTGTAAAATTGTAAAGTTACATAAGAAAATTTGATTTCATCTAAAATATGTTATGGATAATACAAACAATAATTATATTCTAATGTTTGTGTTAATATCTTTGAATATAGTTACGAATAACTAGAAGTTCCCTATATTGATCGTGAATGAAAATTTTGAAAGACTTGTAAAATATAAATGTTTAATATAGAATACAGTTAGATTCAATTTTTGCTTCTGCGAGACGAACAGTAAGAGAAGTAACATTTCGTTATTCGATTTTTTTTTGTTAATCATTTTGTCTAAATGTAAAGTTGTATATCCATAAAGTCTATGGACAAATAAAAAAACGATTAAAAATATTCTACTTCTGCGCGATTGTAGATTTCGCGATGCTTGCAAAATGGTCGGCCATTTGGTAGTGTTTAAGCAGTATTTAACGCGAGTTGTATAGTTATATCGAAATGTCGTTGTTAAACGCGTAACCAACCATTCGTAGCTGATAAATGTCTATCTTATCCTTTTATGGCATCGAAACAATAACCGAGTTTATGGGTATCGTTTTACCGATATCAAGCGAGCAAGTATAAATAATAGCGACGTGTCGCGAGAGCAAGAGCGAATTAGAATTTTAACCATGCGCCGATTAGAGAACCGTGACTATAATTTCGCGAAAATAAATCGGACGTTAAGAGAGCGACGTGACGATGTTGTCGCGTCGGGGAAAAAATTTCTGTCGCGAACGGCCGTAATAAAACTGACAGGATTCGGAATATTGCGGATCCGGTTACATCATCGCGCATCAGGGAACCAATTATGAATAGTCGTTGTCCGTGCGGCAGCTTCGTGTTCAGGTTAGCCGCAAAGCCCCGCTGTCGATCGACTGTATTCAGAGATAATCTATAATCCTTCAATTGCTACCGCATTACAATAAATAGGAATATTGCATGCCGCACTGATACGTATCCATTCCATTTTACATAAACATTGAGCCCGGTCATCCGGGCCGTCGTCTGATCACAGATCAGAAATATGGAATTAATTATAATTTGTGATCTGTATTTGAACGATTCAAAACCCGTTTTCAGCGCTCTACCTGTCATCCTTTTTTGTTTACGACAGTTTGTAATATCTAATTTATACTGTTCGTATACATTGTAAAATAGTGTTATTTTAAATTCTGGTATTGAATTAGAAAGTGTTGCGCGTGTAAAATAAAAATTGAGGAATGTTGGATTCTACAACTAAAGAATGAGTGTTGCAACAATTTTTTTATTAAAATTTGAAAATAACTAAGCTTTGAATTAATTTACTCTATAGTTTGCTTGCTTAAAAATATTCTTACGCGATAACTGAAGTCTTCGTTAACGCTGTTAAGGTTAACATGAATAAGTCAACATGACCCAACTTGAATTTTTTATTTCATTAGTGTTAAAACTGTGAAGATACTTTCGAGGAGAATGATTAAATAAGTCTAAGTGATATTAAATAAGTAATGATCAAATAAATTCAAAAGTTTCTCTTACGCAAGAATTCCTGCTTAAGCTTTTGGTGATCACGAATTAATTCGCCATTCAAGTATGCCATCAACTTTAAGAAACTATTCATCTTGTTCTGAATTCAACAAACAACTCTTTTACTCCATTGTATTATAGCAGCAATATTCGTATACATTATATTGTGTTTACATTGATCATGTTAAAATTTTCGTCATACTAATTATACTTCTCTTTTGGGGTACGTCTTCGCAAGTGTTAATAATCGAAAAGTCAACCAGTTTAGAGGTTAACCCTTGGACACCGGACGCTATTGACGATTTCATCACAACCATAACTAGGCTCATACAAATTCTTACATACCAATTTTCTTTAACATATTCTTCAACCCGTTTCTTTGAGACCATTAGATGAGACCATGAGAACATTAAGTCTCTTCTAATCTCAATATAGGGTGATCTACCCGCCAGCTTAAGACATTCGCTACCATCATCACACATGTGTGACGATGTTGTTTTAAGAAAATCAAATTAATATCACGCTTGCCATTACATATAATTGTATGGCATATCACGATGTTTATATTTCATTATAATGAGTTGTGTTTAATAGAATGCTGTGGCTGTGAAAGCTGTTGTCGTAACAATCGCTTGTAGTAAATTTGTTTATTTTTCATTCACTGGATAGGTCACCTGATGTAGTATTATGTACTTTAACAAAAATGTTCACTAAACATGACAGAAATATTCACGAAACAATTTCTCGTAAGAACATTTTTATAATTCCAATAACCGTGAAAGCAAAAATCGAAAACAAGTCATTTCGACCTGTCCGGTAGATGAAGCGTTAAATAGGTGAGTGTAAATCCAACAATACGAACATCAATTCTTGATATACTAACGAAGGAACGCTAGCGGATAGGAGAATTAGCGTGCCCCTATTATCCGAACGGTCCAGTCATCCGGATCGTGTTGTTTCCCGAACGATTTCGATAAACAGGAGTCCCACTGTGTGCACACATTGAAAAACATTAACGAGATCGTGCGACGTCTTCGGAGCTTCGGTCGAAGGAGTGGAAAATTGGAGCAGGTCGAGGATCTCAGCGATCCGTCGTTGAGGGTGCTGGGTGCTCGCGTGGTATCCTTAACGATATTGTCCATTAATTCCCAGCAGGCGGTACTAGCAGGGACGTCCATAACTCGGTCGGCCGCTTCAAAAATCAGGAAATACCCTGGACGTCTCCTCTGCGTTCCATGGATATCACGGTTCCCACCAGCACCGCTGTCGCTCCCACTCCGAGCCGGCTCGAAGTCACACGCACACACAGGCTCACTACGCCCACGCCACGACGCGGTAGGCGTGGCTACCTTGTCATTTGTTTCCTCTACTTTTCCCGAGGCGTTAGGGGATCCCGGGGATGGCGGTCTGTTCCTAGCTTGACGTATGTACTGCCACTACAGCCTCCCTCGCCTCGTATCGCGCTCCTTTTCGTTTTGCTGGCGCAACTGTCTTCCACGGGCATCCGCTTCATCGCCAACCGGGCCGCTCCTCTTCCTCCGAGGATGCCCTCTTCCTTGAACACCGTCTCCAAGGGCCTCCCACCCTCTCTTCCTCACCCTTTCCCTCTCATTTTCTATCTCTGTCCCTCTCTCTTCCTTTAGAGCACCGAATCATCCGGTTTGTCATTCGACGCGTTTATCTTCGTGCCTTTCGGTCCCGATCTCTTACTTTCGCGACTCCCGCTTCGTCGTTGATGAACTTCTGCGCGGTACCACCTGGTGTTCTAGACGCACCACCATCAGGCGCATTTCTGACAACTCTAGTCATCGCTACTCTCAACCCTTTCTACTCCGAGACTGAGTGAAGACCTTAGAACACGATCAGTGTGTTATACAGAGGTGCCGAGCATCTAACAAACCAAACACCATAAGGGCAAGGGGCCTAGGGTGCTAGCTGTACCGAATCTCCTTTAGAGTGCTTGGTCTACTAGATTGTTTATTAATGCACCTTGCAATCGCTTTGTATGGTTCAATTTTTTGATATCAGTTCATGTGAACCATACCGGTTTAGTTTTAGTTTTTCCTGTACTGAAGATTAGTTGTATGTCAGCTGCTAACTCTTCAGGGACGACGTTTGTGTCTAATATCAATTTATTTGAAGCATTGGATTTGTTTGATTTGTTTTCGTATTCATAATACGCTTGCAATTGGTATTTATTTCAACAATCGTCTTCATCAATCTAACTATAGTTTTAATGTACTTTTTAAATATTCATTATAGACTCGGATAAAAGAGTTGTAAAATTAATATTTACTACTTTCTCCTTGTGATTCCTGTCAATTACGGTTTTCTTAAAATTTGTACACACATCGTTTAGTGAACTAATTCTTCTTAGTTTTTGAAAAAAACTCACTTTTTAAAAAGTTATATCAGTTTACAGGGTGAGTTAACGAATGTCCATATTGCTACACTCTAAATTACCACATTGTACAAAGCAAGGCTCCTCGATTCTGTAGGAAATCTGTACCTTCGTGAGGCGGATAGGTATTTACCTATACACTCGGAACGGCGTCATTGAACGACGATAAGACAAGAAGATAAAATACCGGTTAGAAGTGGTCGAATTAATGTTCGACATATGGAATTTTTTTCGGTCTGATTACCATGATGATTACTGTTTTCGATAATCAGAGAAGGTGAAGAAAAGAAGGCGTTTATCGTTTGCGATCCGGTACTCATCGAAGGTAATCTGCGGCGAATGAAAAAAAGCCGACGATAATGGTTGAGTATCTGATTTTTCTTAATAAAAATTCAGTTACAACTACGATGAAATTGACAGATATAAGATAAAATCCCGATTCGAACGTCATAATCGTTGCGCGCCAAGTGATCTATCGGGTAGGTAACAGAACACTCAGTTTGGTAATGCGCAGCAAAGACCCCATTTCGGAAGAAGACACACCTCTCGGTCAAGTTGAAACGCCCAGTCCCGCGGAATGCTCTAGTCTACCAAGATAGATGTTTGCTCCAATAGATAAGACAAGCGATAACGGCGTGCACTCGACTCGACTCGACTCGAATCGCGGTATCTTAGGAGATTTCCTAGCTGGTCTAGAAATTTCACAACGTCCCGGGGAATAATGGCGGAGCAACTTGATGAGACGTCACGGACGGGTGGCGTTTCTTTCATCGAGTCGATCGAAAACAAAGAAGTCACTGTCGTTGGTGCACGGATTCCGAAAAGAAAGGGTTGAATGCTATTTCCAGTGGAGCAGTGACGGAGGGGTGCGGTGTCAGGGGGTGGTAGAGGAGGGAGGGTGGGGGGAGAGTGAAGTGCGTTGAAGATTAAGCTGACGCGCGAGGAACCAAGACAAACGTCGAAGAGAAGAAACAAACAATAATCAGAAGGTAGGCGAAGCTCGGTGTATGGAAAAGAGTGCAAAAGGAAAAAGGGAAACACATCGGGTCCCGGTTGGGGGAGAGTGGCGGAAGAGGAGGAGAAGAGGGTGCATGGTGTATGTGCGTGCGTTTCGGCAGAGAGAACGCGTCACGTTCGTGTGAACGTAGGAGGGGCGACGGAGGACGTTGGAGGGGTAGCCAGGGTGTTGGTAGGGATGGACGAAGAGAGGTGCGTCGACGATACCGAACATAGGCGAATCGGTGACTGGTTCGGGCACGGTGTCGCTCCAGACGAAAAGAGAAGGCAGCGGTGTGAGAGATCACGCCGCGATTCGACAGAGACGGGGCAACATTACACGCTGGCTGGTAGGGGTGCGATAGGGGTCGAATTCGGGGTCCAGGGGTGAGGTCGGGGGATGAAGCGGGGAGATACATGCGTGAGAGATCGCAGGAGAGGGAGAGAGAGAGAGTGAGAGAGGAAAAGGGAGAGAAAAAGGGAGAGACCGAGACTACAGAGAACGACGACTGAGTGGGAGAGAGAGGGAATGAAAACTAGGGTGGAACAGTGGGGGTAGAGGAGAAAGGACGACGATACCCAGGGGGTTGAAGGGAGCGCGCGGATGTGAGAAATCGCAGCGGTGGAAGGGAGACGAACGTCGAACGGAGATAACGAGAAGTAGAGTGGGAGAGCAGAAGAGAGAAGGAGCAGTTGGAGGGGAGTAAGAGCAAGCGAGCCAGGGAGAGGCGCAGTCAGACAGTCAGGCAGGCCGCCCGGCAAGCAAGGAAGGCAGGCAGGCAGGATAGCAGGCAGCCAGTGCACCAGCCAAGACCACTAGATCCGCTCGGCTTACCGACTTAGAGACTTAAGCTGGCAGGCAGTCCGAAAGGCTCAACCGGCTAAGCCTGGCGGACCCACCTACTACCGACGCGCGGCCACTACACGTTCCATCTACTACGAAAACCGACTATACTACCGCGACCTGCAGCACCACTCGCGCTTTCTTACGTTTCCTCTGTCTGTCCCTCTTTCTCTTTCTCTCTTGCCGCTGTGTCGCCGGCCCGACGTTCCTTAACGCGTGCCCGCGAAGGTAAGAAGAGCGAGCGGGCGAAGAGAACGCACCGTCGTCGACGTCCACCATCGACGTATTCCCGGTGATCGTGATGTCGCGCGGCACTCCTGGTGACTTTTGACGGAGGGATATACCCGCTCTAGCTGTGTGGAGCAACCCCCCTGCGTGGATAAGTAGTCCTCCGGCCGGTTAACGTTCGTGAACGATCGCGTCCCAGTGACCAATATACAACATCCCGTCGGGAAGTGCTACACTGTCGAGTCGTTCCGGGTGTCTCGTGGCGAATTCGGTGGTGATCTAGAGGATTAAGCGAGTAAGTGATATTGTTCCGATCCGGCGCGGCGTACGAAACCAAGTGCGGTATCAGGATATCGTGTGAAAACGCATTGGCCGAGTTTCTGCGAGGATCGCCAGGTTGTCAGGCGTTCGAGGAGAAACGGGCAACAGGGTTCGAGGATAACATTTTCTGTGGGACGGTGGATTGCTGTTTGTACGTGGATACGTCGGAAATTCCGTTGGAACGTATGCCCTGTGATTATTGACATTTCCAAGATAACGTATTTCTGTTCGTGGACAAAAGTGGTACATTGAAATTAATAAAAATCGCGACCGTAGTGCGAGCCGTTTAACCTACTTTCCGTTGTGGGTGTCTGTAAGTCTCCCACTATTCTCGTTGCGTCCCGTTGATCCTTACGTAACGTGTGTCGTCGGCCGTGGTCGATCCCGCGGTTATCTGATTTTATTAGTCGGCCGTACCTAAGTGCTGGAGCACGTGTGTTCTGCCGGGTCCTTCGACGGGACAGCCGGCATCAGGGTAATAGAGATCCGGTGGCTCCGTTCGAGACCGATCCATGGAAACAATCCCCGCAGTCCACGAACGAATCCTTAACGCGTACGCATCGAAGAGCCATAGGAAGTCGTACGCGAAGCGCAGATTGACGCGCAGCGACGGTGAACATCGGGTCGCCGGGCTCTCCTTCTGACGGGTTGCTCGGTCCGTTAGCACTGATGTCAACTGAACCACCTATGCCGACGCAACCTGCTGTAAAGAACGGACAGCGGCAGACAATAGAGTCTTTAGCGTCGCAGGCGGGACACGCTCGCTGCGAGCAGGTTTGTTGAACGCCGGGGATCGTTCCTATCGATGTAACCGAGCGTTCGCTCGTACCGACGGCCGTCGCCCAGTGTAGCCGTCGAAGAAACGAGAGAAGAACACCTTCTATACGCGTGGACGCGAATGCGGTCCTGAGGACGCCAACATCCTCCCAAGCGTACACGTTTTTCGCGTGATTTCCCGCGGGTACCTAGACTCGACGAAGGCCTGGCTTTTGATCCTGCGTCGCGTTGCACAGATCAGTCAACACGACGTTAACCTTCTATAGCATGGAGCGGGGCGGCGGGGGCGGGGGGAGCCTCGAATTCGCCGGGGGTGGAGTCGGCGGTGGCAACGCGGATTTGTGCCTTCAGGATCTCGTTACGGGATCGACAACCGGTCTATCGGTTCAGCATCATCAGCACGCGTCCGCCACGACCGCCATGGCCGGCCTTCACGGTGACCACTTTCAAGGGACGATGCACCATCCTGACCTGCACGGGAATTCGCACCACGACACCTCCATGGTGCACAATTCCATTCATCAGTTGCACGAACCGTTGGAAAAACTGAAACGTGGTGAGTCGGTCACAATACCAAAGGACGCTTTGCCCCTGTACACGGTGCGCCCAAATAACTGACGTCGAACATGTTCGAACCAATCTGAAAGCCAACGAAACGGAAGAATAACAAAGTACGCTCAACCCTTTTGATAACACAGCTAAAAAATTTCCGACTACTTTCCTATGAAACGATACGCTTATAATTCGGTTTCAACGTTGGGGTACTTAGATTTGGTCAACCCTCGTGCAACCTTCCACATTTACTCGATTTGTATTCTAACTTTAGCTTAACACGGGCCTGATATAACACGAAATGAATTAACCGTGTTGTAAGAGGCTTGAGTATATAGGTATGAGTACTACGTAGTAAACACTTCGCAATACTAAACATTCTACGCTTTTTAAGACACTAAGCGTTTCCAATAAAAGTTAGTCTGTTTTCAAGCAGTCGCGATGCATTCTCCCGATGCTCTAAGCACGTGGTTGTTTTACTTATTGGTTAATTCAATACTGCGTTTAGCATATGCTATGGCCTTCGAAACACCCCATTCGCTATAGTCCAGTGGATTGAGCTAACTTCAAGTTCTTTATTTTATTATCATTGAAATTATAAAGACGCCTCTAAGGTAGATCACTGATGCTTTAAATAAATTCTAATTTTTATAAGGCAACGAACATCAGTCGTTTTTACGCACGATACAAAAGATAGTTCAGCACCCTATAATTTGTAAGTTTGGAAAGCGAAATTATAAACATAGATTAAAAGCCGAAGAACGCGAGAGAAGGGTTGGCTACAGTATAGAATCTTCGTGCTGGTACACCTGTGATTTCAACTCCGTTATTTTGGCGCACTCTGTACAACATAGTGCGACGACTTCGCTGACTGTAACACGTTTAACCCCACATACAACTTTTCATGCTATCTCGTGAAGTTGGACAACCAAGATCGGGAAGTAAATTCTGTCATGCAACATTTTACCAAATGTTTTCATTTGAACGCCACTGTACATGATTCGTAATCAATTTTATACTAATTGGACACAACATTCGTGAACAATTAAGTGCTTAAGTTGTCCATGGGGTGATCTGTTAAATAAATATCGGATGTTTTAATTTGTTTGACTTTTGAGTATGGATAGATTTACGGAATAGTCGACATTGCATTTCTTTATGTTTTAAAATTTTTATTTTGAAGCGAAGCCGACACGGTGTACGTTATTTGCACAAAACATATCTATACTATACAATTCCGACAGAAAATGATTTACCAATCCGTTGGAATAGTCGATAATTGAAACAAAAGAATCTACGCAAGTTTCTGACAAATAACTGACCGTAATTCAGATGAACAGGACAATGTGACCGATCATTTCGTTGAACATCTATCAGTGATCACTAGACTGCGGATCTTTATCTAAAATGTAAATTGTGCAAGCTAATTGTAAGAAATCGAAATTAAATGAACATGTATTGTCTTTAACTTTTGACCATCTAAAAAACTTGAAAATAATATAACAGTATCCTTAAATTCTTCCGATGTCTCTTTAATTTTGTATTTGACCTATTCATTTTTGTCATAAATGCATAAAGCAGTCTACTGATCACGTTTAAGACTCAACAATTTCAAATCTCATTCGTAAAGTACTCAAACTTTATTTGCATAATCTGATAATTACACTTTCACGGTCCACGGCTGTGGTGTGTTGCATTATCCGAAAAAGATATAACGTTTTCACGTATTACTATTTCGTGTAATTTAATCAGATAGAAATGCGCGAGGAAGTTTCCGAGGTATTATATTAACGAGACTTACAGGTGTCACAAGTATAATTGCTTTTATCCGTGTGTCGATTGAAAGGAGATTCCGGGAGTCGTTGCTTTCTCCTTCGTCGCGTATCGCGATAATCACTTGTACGAGCTTGTCAATTCGTGTGATTTCGTTATTCGCGATATTATCAATTCCGTCCGTTCGACCGACAAATACTCGCCGCGTCTCTACTCGGGAATCATGCGCTGCGTCGTTTTTTGTTATCGCGCATCATTCCAGAAAATCTCGTGTCGTTTGACGCAGCAAATTTGCACACACGGCGCGGCGCCTCGCCCGCCAAGCGAAATCACGCGTCCGTCCCGCTTTGTTTCTAAACGTTACCATCGATTCTTTGTGCGCACTCCATTCGAAAACTTAGCGATCGTTCGCGAGCTCGAAAGATCAGATAGAGATCGGAATGAAACTGCGAAACGACAACGCTAATACAAGCAATCCAAATTAGAGAATTATCTCGATATCCCCTCTCGATCATATTAGTACGATAGATTAACTCAGTTTTTCGAAATTTTTCCGGAAGAACGTTCCGAAATACGGATCCGAATGTCATCGCGTTTCTTCTTTAACCCTTAGCACTCGAATGGCGACTCTGAGGCGCCGCTACAAATTGTTACACCATTATTCAGAATATTGTTTACATGATTAAATATGTTTACATGTAATAAATTACTAAACACTTAAATATTGTATGAGGTACTACATCAGTTTCGTACGCATATAATGAAAAAAATGATGTACAATGGAAATATTCTAGGTTAGGAGAAATGTTTGATTTTTTAGTTGAAATAGCTCCGAGTGCAAAGGGTTAACTTTAGTTTCGGCATGAATCGTGTATAACAGTTTCGTTGCAGTATCGCTGAACATTTTCGTGCGATAAAGTAACATTGTACCTACGTCGGTTCTTGTCAGGTGTCAGCCGAGAACAGATAAAACATTAGTACGAATAGCGTTGATAAGCACCGCGCCCATCGTGTTATTCCAGTACAGATACGACACGACGAACAACATTTTCGACTCGTTTCGTGTTAATGCAATCGCGGAATTCGGTTAGAATCGATTAGATCTTTCATATAATCGTATCACTTCTCCGACGGCGGAGTGCGAGTTTATTTGGATTCAGAGCATCAAAATTGTCATTAAACTACTCGGTTTTTGGCGAATTAATTCAATGTATAGTTGCTGCATTAGGAGCAATAGAAAGATTAACGTGCCCGCAAGAAGTACACTTTAAAAATATGTTTGAAAAAATTGATAAGTAACGTAACGAATGGTTCTAAACATTATCGATTATATAGTTGATACAAATGGTCCATTGTCCGAGAATGAACTAACTAATCCCGAATTTTGCTAAACTTTCTTCTAAGAACGACTGATGATTACCATCAACAAACGTCCAGACGTATTTGCGGATAAGATCGATATATTCTACAGATATTACTGATTTTACAAGTATTCCCCGTTGTTATTATAATGAAAGCTAAGCGAGAACTTACATGCGAAGATGGTATGAAAAGATACAGTTTTGAGCGACTTTATCTCCTGATTTACTCCCACTCTTCGTATCAGCCTGTTGAATATGGTTATTCGTAACATGAGTTACTTATTTTAATCCATTTGAACGAATTTAAAAAGTTGAAGGTTAGTACGCGAGATTAGAATCGTGCACTTGAAAATTATTGGATGAATTAAATAGAGAAGTTACATCTGAGTTTCCGAAATTTCAATTGACAACAAGATGGAGAAAGATTCAATACAAATGTTTCACCTGTATGATAACAAACCGTTCAATTGATATCAACTTTATTCTGGTTCTTCTCACGAAATTTATGTACAGTGTTGTGCAACGAAAATGGAGAGGAATATAGTTCTAATGAAGAACTAAGAAGATATGCTCAGTTACAATAATTAGTAATAAATAGACTGTGAATCTCTATGCAGAATAAAAATTGTCTGCTTCGACCGTAAGAAAGAGAAGTTCAATAAAGATGTGTTTCATCTTGTAATAGTTTTGATAAGTTTAAAACAGTGTAACAATATTGTTAAACTATTTTTATACCTTCGCTGCTTTGCATTTCATTTTTCCCATTTTTGCATTAAATGCACAAAAACCGCAATCTAGTAATGAAGTTCTATCATAGTTAGAAAAGTGCTCAATCTAGTATTATAAACAAATTGAAGAAAATTATATATGTTTATCCGGGGTTAATGATTCGGTTTGGGCGATTGTCGGATTAATATTTTGCGAAGTGATTGGGATCAGACTTGACATTCAATTATATAGATAAGCTATTGCGTGGTTCGATTGTAACATGTGTGCATTGTTCGTACTAATTTGTACATTTCTACAATAAAAAGATCACAACAAAGATTTTTCACGTTTTAAAAATAAAAATGTCACTACAAACTTATTGAACATTCTACAAAATTTCAATTATTGTTACGCTTATATTCAAATAAAATATTTAGAAATATTCAAGTTTTTATTTCTAAATTGCCAATCTTTGCGGAGATATAAATTGATGTATATTGATAGAAAAGTTTGTTTAACCATGAAGTGAACTAATAACACCATAGCGATCCTAATTATACTGACAATTATTTGTTGATGCAATCATTTAAAGATTTAGATAATCCTTTATTGGTTTATCATATTGTTGACACTGCAAGGCAAAAATAATTTTCCCTGGTAAAAATTTACCCACTTTCTGTTTCGTAACATCTTTTATCTCTTTTTGATTGCGGTGTAATTTGATGTATTTGTTTAACCCTTCTGCTGGCAAACAAATAAGTCATATTAAAACTTTAGTATTTAAGATTTTTTAACCAAACCTTTATCTTGAAACTTTAATTTGCAAGTGTAAAACGAAAATGGGTGACAAGTACAAGAAGATCGGCCTACAATTATTTTAGGAGCATACCTATGAAAATTAAGTTTGTTGTTGCATTTTCAAAGTCCATTTTCAAAGTCCACTTGGTAATCGCTCATCCTGTATGCCAATTTGACAATTTTCACGAATGCCGAATGAATAGTATGTTCTGCATATGATTTTATTAGTTATAAATGACAAGAATAATCACATTTTAAACTCATCTTACCTTAGGTGTGTGTTCTCAAAGAAGGAATTTACAAAGTTAATTAATCGAGTCGTTTATGTATCACATCGATTAACTCTGGAAAACGGAAAGTAGAGAAAATTGATGACAATAATATATATCCATTTATAAACATTCTTTCAAGCTTTGTCATTCAGTCGTACTAACAATAAGAATATGTACTAAGGCGATTAAGCATTCTCTTCAATACATAGAAAATAAGCCAACTTTAGGTTCCTTTTTCTTTAGTAACCATTATGCTTGCGTGGTTTTAATACTATGGTTAACATAACAATCTCAAATGTGTAACTACATTCATAACTATCTCCATACTAATTAAACTGCTACCCCACTTTTTTTATTTCCGACCAATAGAACGGCTGGAATCGCGTCAGCCAATATGACACTTCTTTTCATATGTCCCTCTTCAAGGCACTAGAACCCCTAGAATTTTAATCCTTTAGATTTCAAAAAATTATAGTGTATATTCCAAAGAATAGAAAATATATATGCAAAACTTCAATACAAAGCAGTCATCTGATATCTTTACAAAACTTTACAAAAGCGGCCTACAAAATGACGCTCTAGACCAGAAAACCACCGGAAAACAATCTACTCTGAATGTAAAAAATGAAGCAACAATCAAGTACTTGGACAGTAAAATGTCGGAAAACAAGGCTTTCGAAAAACAGGCTCATTATGTTTTCATCATATTTATTTTCTACCATTCTGTGAACCCAACATCGGGGAACAGAATGAACTGTTGGAATGAAGGTCGGACAAGTGTTAAAGATTTGTTCTTCCACTAGGGTGAATATGCGAGTTAGTGATTAATTATGACTAAGATTATGCTATTACTATTTATAACTTACGATTTATTACTAACGAATTATTTATTACTGACGATTCCTTATAACTGCTGAAATTCTAATCAAAGCAGATGCACCACAACGTGACTACAAAACGTGGAGCAATTTTGTTTCGCTTTCCATTTTACTTTTTATTTAAATTTAAATACAATAATACGACTCTACATAAGCAAAAGACTTGTTACTCCATTTCCGTTTAATTTGTTTCAATTAAATCTGTGAAGACTCTTGTTTTATAAATTCGATAATGTCAGTCCTCATGGACGTAACATGTTAAAGTTCCTTGACGTAGCGTGTAACGTGTTAAAGTTTCTTTTTGTAATATTTATTTGAAAACGGTCACTCATCGGTGCTTAGTCATATACTGGTACATTGACTCTACATTGATTTGACCAGAAATTGATTAGACCAAAAAAGCGCGATGGACCCCGAAAATTCGCGGTCTATTTTCTTATCGAGCCTGCAGCTAATGAACAGGCTGCTCATGGTAGTCTACACAGAGAATCGAGTAGGATTTCGTTGTTGCTTATCGTCGCTCGACCCTAGGTGGTTCGAGGCGGTTTACTTGCGTTGCGAGCAGGCCCGAATGTTTCATTTGAAAGTGAAATACATGGCGAACGGGTCGACGAGTCGAGCCGTAGATAAAGATCCGAGGCAGCGGGTGCGTGAACAAACATTCAAGCCAAATTTTCTGGTATCAGTCGGGACTGCTCCAACTCGAGGGAAAAAATAAATTAGAGAATGGCCGGTATTTCTCATCGGCGCGGCGCGCGGCGGCGGAAGAATTTCAAGCTGTACGCACACTCGCGGGCAAGTCGAGGACGGAAGACAATCTCTCAGTGGCGCCACCACCTGTTTTGTGATTCATTAACTCACCGGCTTATCGGGATAAGGCAGACTTATCCGGGGCTCGAACCCGACACTGCGGCTAAACCCGATCTTATTCCAATGGCATCCCACCTATCCCCGTTTCAGTTTCAGTCCCGGTGCCGCCGGTAGCTCCCACTTCCAGACCGCAGGTACCCGGCTCATCTCTTTACAAAATCGCGGACTTTTCTCCGTTCCGCGTTCAGCCGAATCATACAACCCCTGCTCGAGAACCGATCCAATTAATTCGAGACCCTTTCCACGCGCCGCCGCGTTGATTACTTGAGTGAATCGAGGATTTCCGATGATTCAGAACGGCTGTCCCGGTTCCTATGAATGTATATCCGCGGGACGATGATAAACCGTTTTATACTGTCTCTGCAATCCCATTTCTTTTGATGTGTAATTCGCTTACCATTTTTATTCATTAACCTTAACCCCTTCCCGTGCCATTTAGCTCGACGAAACTTGGGGCCCAAGCGGTAGACATCGACGCGCGCTAAAGAGACCAGACTGATGCTTGTAAACAGTCGCAATTGTTTTAATTCGGCTATCGATGTAATTGGGGTTTTTCGAATTTTTCTGTCTAATTCATCCCACAAATTCTCGATAGGATTAAGGTCTGGTGATTGGGGCGGCGGATGAAGAATTTTGGGGCAGCGGTATAATAAAAATTCTTGCACAATACGTGACTTGTGCTTGGGGTCGTTGTACTGGTAAAACTTAAAATTATTATTAAGCCTCATTTTTTCAGCACTTTGAACTAAATTATTTTTGAGTATATTTAAATAATGATTTTTGTCCATGATACCGTCAATAAACACTAGGTTACCCACTCCATATGACGAAATGCAACCCCAAATTAAACTCTTTATTCGCTTTCCGCCACACCATAGTCCTTCCGTCAGAATTGTACAGATTGAATTTGCTTTCATCAGCAAATATGACATACTTCCACCATGTCTCATCCTTAGAAATTAGCTCTCTTGCAAAGCTTTTTCGTTTCTTCCTATTCTTTTCGTTGATAAATGGTTTCTTTCTAGCTACTCTTCCATTGTAACCAGCTTTCCTCAGCGTTCTCCGAACTGTTTCGGCTGACACATTTTTGGAGCTTTCTTCTAATAGCTCACCAACTAGTTTCGGAGCACTTAAGCGTGGATTTCTTTTCACTTTCCGAATAACTTTGCTTTTCTCCCTCGTACATAAGAGACTTGATCTTCCAGTTTGTGGAATAGAATCAATGCGATTCTCAATATAAAATCTTCGACCGATATCTGCAACAGTACTCTTACTTATACGCAGCATATCACTAATTTCACGATAAGTTTCTCCTTTTTCTCGATGGAAAATTACAAGCTGTCGCACATCGAAACTCGTATTATTTCCTTTGCGACCCATTTTGAACGAATTCACGTTTACTACTGACAGTGGTAACGCGGAATGGACATCTAATGGTCCGCGAGATTCTGTTTGTAAACAAACGTTTTCGCGATCTTGGAATATCGCGTTCCCAGAAGGCGATTGCTAGAGAAATATAATACATGTCCGAATATTTTTGTGACCCACACATGGTCCATTACTTCGTTTAATAATTTTTATTATGAAACGTATGTATATTTTACAAATAAATTATCTATGTTTATGAACATTAATAAATGTTTCATTGCTAGAAGCAATTCCCAGGGCAATTGCTTTATCAACAAACGAATTATCAAATCTTAAAGTTAGTTATACCTAGTGTCCGAATATTTTTGGGAGTCACTGTATAATCATACGCCCTATACGCTTTACGACTGGCACAAATGCGTCACTATCAGAGGATTCGTTATCACTGCCCTCATTTAATATTTTTGTATCTTGCATTTTAAAGGGGTTTCTTAAATTTCAATAATTGAACTGCTTCGTAACAGCAACGATAAGAATTGTGACTAACTGTCATGAGGTACTGATAGGAACTAACATTCAATCACGATCGTAACGGTTAAAAAATCAGTCCGCGAGCTCGGCTTGTTATGTTTACGTTTGGCCGAAGTATCTGGTCGCGAGTCTGACTCGCGATATTCGTGTTTGGGCCAAAATCTTCATCGCGAGTCTGACTCGCTAAAGTACGGGAAGGGGTTAAGAATACCGAGCCATGAACAGTCACGTGACAACACAGAGGGGGCTCCTCGAACCCACACTTTGTTATGCATACGGTCGTAGACAAAATTAAGTGGAAACCCTTTAAAAACTAATAACTTTTTTAATATTGCACCAAACGGTTTGAGTATTTTTTAGATGTTAGATGGATTAATGGGCAATGTGCAAAGTAATGTTTGGAAATTGCTATTGCTCGGAATTATTGTAGAAAGTAAGAGTCACGACTTTTAACTTTCTTATCTGTACTTATAATGAAAATTGGAAATGGGCATTTTGTAGATCTATGGAAGTTATTTACATGCACAATGTTTCATAGAGATCGGTTGACCCACAAAAAAGCCATAACCATTGAAACATGTAAGAATCTTTGAATTTTGGGCTTGCGATTGATCGAAATCGCAGTTTCTCACAATTTTTGCCATTTTTAACTAGTTATGGCCCATAGCAATCTTCATTGGTTTTAATGATACTTTGTGCTATGTATAGATTTCGAAAAGGCATATTTTAAATTTTCATTATAAAGCACAGATAAAAGAATTTAAAAATCGTGACCTTTACTTTTTTCTTTGCAATTTCGACCAATCATACTTTTTCATTAATATTTTAGTAAACTAATTCTTCTTACATCTTAAAAAAAAGCTCGTCGTCAGTTTCAATTTTAAAAAAGTTATTATTTAATCTTTAAATTGTTGAAAATTGATTTCTATGGTATGATCAATATTATTTGAGTACGTTATGTTTTAGAGAAAAAGATAATATACGTTTTTGCGTTGAATCTTTTTTATTCAAATATAGTTATGAAGTTCTATCACTATCACAGATAAATGCTTCTTGTAACCGAGTAATGGTTTTATTGTAACTGAGGAACTTTCGATTTACCTTGTTAAAGGTGTAAAAAACAATGAATAATTTTTTGTGAATTTTTTATAGAGAGTAAATAACTTAAATTTAACATCCCCTCACCCAACAATCCTAGGGTTAATCCTTTGCTAACCGATAGAATTGTCTCTAAATGAATGAGTTCCACTTGTACGATTCCAATAATTGTAACTTTGCTCAGTATCGGACTAAGATCTTTGGAGGCCCTAAGCACTTAAAGTATTTTGATAGGCAGTTCCAATTAGCTATTTTTCGATAATTTCTCTAAAAAGTGTTTTTAAAACAAGTTAGAGTTTTACTCGCTTGCTAATGATTTTCATCTTTCCACTCGCAAACACACATGCACATAAACACTTCGAAATACTACTACTATGCGAGAGATGTAAAATTCAGAAAATTTCTGTGGTGCCCCCTTCTTCTCATCGCCTATGCACGTACTTATTTTGCGCATTGGTTAATCCAGCGCTGCTTTTACTACTATAGGGGTAGCATTCGTTCGCAACGTTCGGTCGTTGCTTTTACGGGACTAAAAATTGATTTTTGGTATTGCTATTCGTAACTTAGGTAGTGATTCTCTTGGTAGTTTTAAATATATTTTCTTTGTGGAATAATATGTATAGGGGGAGGGGAATATTAATGGCCACGGGGTGTATAGATAAGCGAGCTAGATCGTAATATTTAAGGGGACAGTTTAAAATCAAGGGGAGAAGTAGAAGTAGAGTTTCTCAGTAACGAAGTACGACGTTTGTAAATGTTAAGAATTCCAAATATAATTATTATAAATTAATTTTTTATATATATCCTACAGTAATTCTTTTAGTATTGTAACATAATAACTTCCATATACTTCAGAGGATGAAAATTCATTAATTATTTCCTTTCCACATACCGTGAAATCTCGCTTTCATGTGAAATGAAGAAATTTTATTGTACATATATTCACATTCTAATAAAAATCGCGCAGAGTCAACACAAATCTTGTTACCTTTATTGTAATGGTAATGAATATGAACTCTCCAGAAACGAGGTATGTGCACCCTACTGACTCTAAAGAGTATCCCAAAATTTATTGCTCGACATCAGATTGTTAGATGCGGTACGTTTTCAAACATTATCGTGTACTTTCTAGAATTTGAAGACGACTATGAAAAATATGATACTGTCTAAGACCTCAACAAATTATGGTGACATCTGTAGCATCGTACAAGGTTAGCTGTGCAAAAAGAAGCTGGCATAACTTCGTTCTCGAAGCGTTAACATTTTGACTGCCAAAGCAATAACCTCAAAAATTCCATACAATCGAAGTAATTTATTTGATAAAATATTTATTGAAAAATTAAAATGTATGACTCTGAGTAGTCCTTTAACCTTCTTGCATTTTCCAGATATTTAACAAATTTGGTATAATGATTATATTTGCGTAACAATTAATTTTTATATATGGACAAATAATTCCGTCATCCATATATGGGTGACACGGAAGTCAACGTGTTAAAGCGTAAAACGAAAATGGATGAGAACTACTATAGGAGGATGTGTCGTGCAACTATTTCTGAGCGTACGAGGGTTAATAAGATTTCGTTCTTGTGGATCAGTGACCGAACGTTTATCCTACGTCTAAATCCAACTGCGATTTACTCGTGGTCAAATCAGGAGAAAGGAACCCTTCGGAAAATCTGTTATCCCTTTCGGTCAATGCCAATATCCCAATATTTTGTCAACAGGCTGGCATACGGCCTCTACCGGCTTTCCGATCGAGCCCCCCGGTAGTCATTAACTACCCCTTTATTATAGCGATGCCTCTGTGATCGAGTCTGGCAGATGCGCCAAAGTCAACCCTTGTTGCCTTCCTCTAATGGTGTTGACAAATTGCTCGGCTAGCCGCTAGGTCTCCCCAGGGAAGCCACGCTGAAACTCTTCTCGCCGCAGACACTTTGGCATTTGGACGTCCGATCTTTCAGATCAATGCGCTGGTGAAATAAGACGGTCCACCCTTTGGATTAGAGCTTGTGCTGAGAAACTCTACCGTATGCATCGCAGTACTGAAAGTTCAAAAGTCGAATTTCGAATATTTACTTTGACTGAATCGTTCCCTTTCAAATTTCTTCTTTTTGATTACGAAATATAGGATATTAAACCATCTTACTACTTCTGAAATATATTCCTAACCACACCGTTTTCTAATGTATCGATTAAAGAAGGAATAGGTTTTCGTCATATTAGAAGAATTTAAGAATATTATTATATAATGTTCCACTTTTTGGAATTATTGTATGAAGAACAGGTATGTTCATCTTTTGTTTCTTACATTTGACTCGGAGAATTTTTATGTTCTATAACGATTTGCCGTTCACACTCGTTAGTTTTGTACACCATTTTCAGAAACCGAATCATTTCTCTTAAAATACCTTCGTCTCGAACAATCTGACTATTTCTGCAACATGTTCCTGACTGGATCATTTTCTAATGTATAACTCAACACGTGTTGGCTGCCATGTGACTCATATATATACAGGGTGTCCCAAAAATGTCTGAGTTCCTTTAAAGGGGAGGTTCCTGAGGCCATTTGAAGCGACATTTTCCTTTGCAAAAATGGCCGTTTCGGCTTTGTTAAGGAGTTATTAACGAAAAACACGGACCAATCAGAGCGCGACCTAGAGGCGTGTTGGCAGAGACGGCCGCGCGCGACAGAAGTCGAGCGATGGTGATACACCGCGGTCGAAAGCAAGGAACAAACAAGAGAAGAAAATTTTTCGAGTCCTATGTCGGATAGTTCAAATTTGAATATGTTGTAGTCTTTAGTAGCCTATGAAGGAATCTCGAAGGATTTTTCGAAATCTTAAAAAATGTTGGTTTTACAGACGTGTAAAGAATATTTTTCATTAAATTATAACACTAGAACTAACGTACCGAGGAAAATGAGTTTTGAGGAGCTTGTAGTGAACACGTAAGAGTATATGGGTAACGGAATTATTTTTCCAGATTTCAAAATAAATGTTTACGTTAATATATTTATTATACCAAATTTGATTAATATCCAGAAAATGCAAGAAGGTTGAAGAACTACTTAGTGTCATATATTTAACCTCTGAATTTTTATTTCATTAAATAAATCACTTCGATTTTATGGAATTTTTGAGGTTGCTGGATTGACATTGGACGTGTTAAAGAAGAAACAAAGCAAACATTGAAATAAAGATAGAAACGAATAACTGCAGCCGATGGCATAAATTCATTTGTTACAAGATCGTCTGAATTTACCCTTTTTCTTTGAGAAGCAGACGACTAAGCAGAATTTTTCAGAAGAATTCGAGACGTTCACGAGCAATATTGTAGCGAGCTAGCTTTTTCCGAGGCATAGTACGAATATTATAGAGTCGCTGGGGGTAGTTAAATCTCCCGATGAGCCGGGCTATCAAGTCGATTTTCCGGCTCGAATTTCTCGATCACCGAGGCAATCGTGGCGGTCTTCTAAGCGCGACAGGAACCAAGCCCGTAGGATCAACATAGAAATGAACTGATTTCCTTCCCATTATCTCAGCTACCGCGGCAAGGTGGAAGCTCCCGACCCCTGCCCGTCTTGCTCAGGAACGAGGTTTGTGTACTCACAAGTGGGTTTCGATTGAAGTGGGCAGAGTCGGTGTCGGGGGTCGTTTCGTCCTGGAAATTTCTGTGCGTGCCCAACGTGTGAGAACCGAGGAAACCGAACGAGCCCACGAGAAACCATCGCAAACCACTGGTAGAATATGACGCTGTAATTCTAGAAGCTTCTCAAAATATAGCACTTCCCAAACACAACTAATTCGATTCACGTCTCAAAAGTTAATGGGGTATTCTGGTTTTGAACTTCCAAAAAATCAACTTCTCTGGACTTTTTCTAAACTTAAGTGTTTTTGATCAAGTGTACGAAACGATTTGTTTTTATTCGTAAAATTAATTTAGTTACACGCTAATATAAAACTTTTTTTATGTATATTAATTATGCGAAACAGACGTCTAATAAAATTGTAATTCCTCTTTTGAACCTCGGACAGCGGACCGTTCTTACAACTATATAATTGATGACGTTTATTACTATTCACTGCTTTATTTATCAATTTTTGTAACTAACGTAACAGGTGTCCATTAAATGTAATCGGCAAAAAATGAGTAATTAATTGTCGATTTTGATATTCTGGGTCAAATAGACCCACGTTCCGCTGTTGGAGGGTTAGTAATGTTACTAAATCGAAGAGAATGTACATTATGTGACAAAAACATAGGACATCTTACGTTTTCTAAAGTTTTGTAGTTAAAACTGATAAAAATACATTTTCCATGGTATTATTAGTTTTTGGCATGCCTGTATGTATAACATACTCAATATTATCTTTAATATTCAGTTTGAAAAATTTTACGAATGTAAATGTAAATTTTGTAGTACTCGAAAGAGACAAAATTATAACTTTTTAGATGTACGGAAACTACTGAATAACAAGTATCGATCATGGAACATATTTAATGAAATGTACAATAACATTTTGTGATTTACTCTTGTTAAAAATGACAATAGATTAATAGAATTGGGCCGTGAAAAGTAACTCAGTGCTCGTGAAATATATGCCACATCGAAACTAAAAAATGAACAATATTCAGTGACACAAATATCAGAAGTCACAAACAGAAGTCGTAAAGTTGTAATGGATTTATTGAAAGATCCAGAAAATTATGGAGAAAAAGAGTTTTAGACGTTGGCAGATCCTACCTGCTCGCGAAAAATGGGCAATACTAAGAAAGACATCAAATTCGGAGGTGACAGTGAAACAAATTGTACTACTGACATAGACATAGACACTAATAGAAAGAACGTGTGACTTGGTAAAAAAAAAATAAGTCGTCAGTAAGGAGAAAATTGCAGTAGAATTCTTATTTTAACGAGCAACATAAAATCAGTCATCTGCAATTTGCAGGAAAGCATATATTTATGAAGAAAAATAGAAAAAATGACGGAAGAGTCATATGTACGAATGAGAAAATATTCAATTTATAACTCGTTAGATAAACCTGATAATTTCAATTGTTATTATCGTGATTTGAGACAGGAGCAACAAATTTTGTGTCATTGCTAAATGGGAGGTGGCGGCGTAATGGTTTGCTAAAGATAAACTTACTTTGCAACACAAAAGCGCTGTGGCTTATACTGTAAAGGTAATGAATGAATAATCTTCCGTCTTAATATTATTAAAAATAGTTAAAGGAATCTTGTCAGGGTAACATGTAAAGATAGCAAACAATTCGAAACCGTTGAATGATTTCATACAATGTATTCAAGAAATGTAGGAAAAATTTACTCGGAAAAGTATTAACAAATTATATGAATCCGCACTGCTGTCATTTTTAAAGAATGCGCAATAAAATATTAAATATAAAATATCATTCATAAATTGGTGAATATTTTAGGTTCCTATGCACGTGTGCTATCATTTTGTCCCGCTAAATTTTGGCAAAAATGTTATTTTTGTCAAATAAAGCTAAACAGTTATTTTTGTCAAATCCAATTTGATTTTACTTTTATATGTTATTAACCATATCCTGGAATAGTGTATAAAAATAAATATCAGTTGCAATGTGAAAACAAACTGAAGTAATGTAAATCTTAATGTGTGTTACATTTTGTCACATACAGTAATAATTGTTTTAAATTCTTCTAATGTTTTTACAGTTTGGTATTTCACCGTGTCATTTGTAGAATAAATTCATAAAATTCGCAGTCAAGTAATTATATTAGTGCTAATGCTGCATCAGCCAATCCTTTAGATAATTTTATCAGAAATAAGATTTTAATAAAGTATGCATTGAAAGTATTTCATGAAAGTATTACTTGGTTATTCTAATTTTAACCCTTTGCGCTCGGAAGTATTTTAACTCCATAACCAAACTTTTTTTTTCGATCAAGAATATTTCCATTCTATATGGTTTTTATCATTTTGAAGAAATTGAACTGATATAATACCTAGTAGAATACTTAAATGTTTGGTAACTGATTTATTGAATATTAATTCAATAATGTAAACAATATTTTGAATAATGGTATAGCAATTTTTAGTGGTGCCTCAGAGTCACCACTCGAGTGCAAAGGGTTAATATTATACAAGTACAATGCAAATTTGATACATTTACACGATATTTCAAAGTGATTGAAACAGGTAGCACAGTAGAGTCTTGTTTTTCACAATATGTACTGACGTGTCGGAAGTTAATTCGAAAAATTCTATCACACAGTTCCTAGATACCCTCGTTCACGGAGAAGTCTGTAAAGGAACTCATAAAACAGTGTAACGTTGACGCGAACACATGTTTTATTTCCAAGACACCAGGAAGCATCGTTGTATCCTAATTAATTAGCTCCGTTCTCCCATAGGCTGCAGGGGGTTTTCCTAGGTAGCGCCGAGCTGTCTAAAACTCTCGTAAGACATTCTATCCGTGGAGTTTTCCGAAACGTCTTGCGACGCGCGTGTTAAACTAGAAAGACACATTGCGTCTCAGATTACTTATCGGTCCCATGTGCTCGCCCACCCTCCCCACCCTCAACTCCTGTGTCAAGTTGAAACTAAACAAATTGGTTAACAAGTTCTGTCGAACCCTATCCATGGAACTGTCCGGTCCCAGACCCGTCATGCCGAATAAACAAACCTATATACTGTTTGTCTTGACACTTGTCTAGCAAGTTTCCCGAAGAAAGCGAAACTTTGCCAGGCGTATTATAGGTTAGCTTTCATAACTCGAAGACATTCGAGTAGTTCTTCTTAAGAAAACTGTCGAATACAGAGCGGTAGTTTATAAGAGTGGAAGCTACCGAGTCTCTCACAAATCTGTACACCGACACTCGTTGTTGCTGGAACAACGATTACTTGATACTCTGCTTTAAGTTTCAAAGTAAGCAGAAATGTCGCGTGTTAACATTTTGACTGGGGATCACGACTTAACCCTCGGATGACGGACCATTTTCATAGCTACACAATTGATATTCCTCGAGGCTGTTCACAGCATTATTTGCCAATTTGTTGAAACATATTTTTCAAGTCACGTTTTCTGGACACGTCACTCTTCCTATTATTCCCAACGAAATAGCTGCCACTTTCAATGATTTAGCAGAAAGTGAGTTGTAAAATTGTGGTATTTTTATTCTCTGGTTTGAAATGAACCCAAGCTACGACATTCAACATTTAATTCGCGATTTGTGTTTGCTATCCGCTTCAGAAATGTTCAATTCTCTTAATTCAACGAATAACTTAATTGAGTCCTAGCCCGTGTTTTGGTATAAATTTTATTGTGTTTATGTTGATTATGGTAACATTTTTGTTGTATCAAATTTACTTGTTTTTCATTGCCTCGTTAAAAGTATTTATCAATGGAAATGCAACCAGTTAAAAAGATCATCGTCGACATTAATCTACTCTTCGTTATTTATAAACAGGGGCTAAATAGAAATGTATTTCATTCTTCAATAGTTCTGATTGAATTTTTCGACAATTTACATTGAAAATTCTACATTGGTCATTTTAAATTCCACAAATGCATTTTATAGTGCATAAAATCCCCGGACTACTAATTAGTTAGGATAATTGAGGTTTTACTATATCGTCAATTAATCGAGTAAACACTATCAAAATTGTGTCGCCTCTGGCGATATTTCAATCAGAAGAACGCCACAAATGCGATGGTAAACGTTTCATAAGGAAATTATTAAAAATAATGAAGTTTTATCACTGGGTTAGTATTGTCTCACCAACATTGACTGGTGCCAATATTTTCTTCCACATTATTTTAACACGTTCACTGTCCCGTGCATCTTATGTGGTTCACATTTACCATCATAATTGAATAATCTTTATTTAGTACATACAATACGTAAAACTGACATAATAAACAGAAACTTATTAATCGATGAAAAGATATGCAACGGAAAAATGTTGGCAAGAAATAATCAATAGACTACGGATATCTATTCCATATAAAAATCGCCTGAATTATTTCGAAGATACAGGAACTATGTATACATCCATTTCGTTTTTTAATAATTTCAATGAATTAAAAATAATGCAACAGTATCTTGACACTCTTTAAATATTTCTACTGATTTATGTTTGATCTACCCATTTTTATGATAAATGCATAAAATCCACAGTCTAATAACCAATAATAGAAAAAGTGGACATTTAAATCATTTCAATGTTCGATGGAAAGTTGAAGTCCTGGACAGTGAACGTGTTAAAGAATTGTTCTGTATTACTATTCAATAAGCTTTGTAGGAAATACTATTTTTACGATAATCACATGTCGGCCGTTGCGTTAATTGACAAAAAAAGAGAAATCATCGGAGGACAACGTCTAGTCTCAACATGCCCTCATCCTAAATGGGGATGGTCCGTTTCTGGGGACGCGTGGACTAAAAATATCATCGATCGACCAGCTTTTCCGAATATTTCTAGAAAAAGCATGACTCTGAGCCTCGTTTACAAGAAGTACACTCGGTCGTCGTCCCAACAACGCGCGGCGTCCGCTCCGCGCCAACACGGTTGACTAATAAACGACTTCCTAAGGAAGCCAAGGATTACGAGATTAGGCGATCGTAAGCAGCCTGCGCTCACAGGTGCTACCGCCACGCGGTCGTTCTTCAACCCCTCACGGTTCTTCCTACCCCACCGGAATGTGCTGGTTTGGTAATTATTGACTGGCCGACTGTGCTCGTCCGTCATTCGAAGGTCGGCTCGATGACGCTGCCACACACTTCGCTACGTGACGCATTCTGACTTTTCGAGGGCGTGACTCGGTCTTGAAACACGGATACCGGAAATGCACGCGGTTTCTGTCTCTGAGAAACACGTCGGTGTTTCCTAGGGGCGGGTCGTCCAAATTGTCGTGTCAATTTTCGAGTGTCCTATCTGGTGAGAACTTTCACTGTGGACGGAGCTCGCGACGAGCGAACGATAAGTTTAACGCTGGACCCGTTGCACAGTGGTCCCAAATCGCCAAAACGTGGCCAAAACCTGAAACCGTTCCCCGATTTCATTGAAAATTTGTGATTCAATGTTCTCAAGGTCGCCGATTATGAATCTAAACTTACAATTTCAAATAACAAAATGGCCGATCCAACATGGCGATATTTCATACGGCTTTTGTGAGTGTCCTAAAGTGTTTATAAGAAAGAAAATGTTTTTTACATCAACATCTTCCGTTCATCGAGAAGAGAATAAATAGTTATCGAGGTATGAGGTCATAAAGTTTGTGCAAAATTTAACTCTGTGGAGTTATACCTATAAACAAAAGCCAACTAGTATCATACAATTCATCTGATCATGTCCTTTAACACGTTGAGTGCCAATCTAAGAATTTCAAAAATTCCATAAAATCGAAGTGATTTATTTAATGAAATAAAAACTGGAAATGTTAAATGTATGACCTTGAGTTGTCCTACAATCCTCTTGCAGTGTATGGATATTACTAAAATTTGGTGAAATGAATATATTAACATAAAAATTTATTTTGAAAGCTGTATAACTGATTCCGGAACCCATATATGGGTGACATGGCAGCCAATGTGTTAAATTTCGTTTGTCTCGAGGTACGCACAGTAGTGGTCTTAACAACCCATACCGATATCGTGAATGTATTTATTTATTTTTGAAACGAACAATTTTTCATATGTGTAAGTAATTGAATATTTATTTGTAAAAGATAATGAGTTGGACCATATAGTTCAGTAAACAATATGTGGTTTCTTACAAAAAATACATATGTGACCATCATATGACCTTTATGTATTAGTTTCAAAACTTGCATTATATCTATTAATAAGCTCATCCAATACTTTACAAAATTCATTTGAACAATTTTTGCGTATCTTCAGTACTATAGTTTATACAAAATGTAAATTAAAACGTATTCTAAAAAATTATTTTCCAACGACACTGGCAGCTATAGGCAGCTATAGGCAGCTAATTAATTTAAATACTGAAACTTAGGAGTTCCAGCTACATGTCTGAACAAGAATCTTAGCATGATATTGTAGGATCCACAACTTTTGCACCACATTTTTAATATCAATGTACTAAGTACATTACGTCATCATTTTCATAATATATTTTCCAAGTTTACAACGTAACCATTACTATTTTGAATATTTTAGTACTTATAAACATTCTAATATACTTTCTGGAACAGCATCCATTTTGTAGAAATCTT
This sequence comes from Sphecodes monilicornis, assembly GCA_913789915.3. Lineage (NCBI taxonomy): Eukaryota > Metazoa > Arthropoda > Insecta > Hymenoptera > Halictidae > Sphecodes > Sphecodes monilicornis. The sequence continues at coordinate 27,005,589 of OU565284.1, forward strand.
TAAGACTAATATAGTCACTTCGAAATTATTCACTTCGAACTGAGCACTCTAGCAGCGCTGTTCACGATACGAAAATTGCGTGACGAATTTTGCAACTATAAATGGTAAGACCACCGTACCTCGGTTTTTCAATGGAATGATTATCCGAGTATCCAATCAAACAGCGGCCATACTTCCAGCCCGAAATTAATTTTTTAGGTTTTGGACACGTTTAGGCGACTTGGGACCACTGTGTGTCGCAGATAAAAAAATTGACAAATTGTGACCTTTACATTTTCCTTCGCAATTGCGACCAATAGCAATTTCTAGGAAAATTATTCACACATTACCTAGTAAATAAAAACTCCTAACATCTTCAAAAAGTTCAAGCTGTTTGGTCCAATTTTAAAAAAGTTATTCGGTTTTTAAATTCGTTCTTAATTCACTACAAGGCACGAGTGACTGATACAATTAATCGGCTACAGATTTTTATGCTGAACCGAAATTTCGTGAATTCATTGCAAGAAAGAGAAGCCAAATAACAATTGCTTTTTTTCTTCGATAATTTGAATCAGCTGGCAGTAACATATTCTTAATTTGTAGCTTCTTATCTTTATCATAAATACATCAAATCCACAGTCTAATGAATTAATAATGATTCATATTAGTCATTGGAGCGTTGGCGAATATGTGCTAATTTATAATTAATATACAAAATCGTTTTTGTCATATAATAAAAGTCGCTACTTATAGAATTAGAATTAAAGAACTTAAATAACGATTTGCTAATACTGATTTCAATAGACATGCAGCTTAAGTGTTCATTTACTGGACAGGATATCTTATAATCATATCGTTGAACGTATCGAAACGATTGAACGAGTTTATTCGGTGTCGGTAGTATTAGAAATTTAGTTTCCTCTTATCGCGTCGAGAGAAGAATTATCTAAAATCTAAGCGATAAAACAATATTCGCAGTTGTTCTGTCTTTCGATATGCAAACCAGTCACGATCTTAATGAATTCAATCTGTCAGAGTTATAAAACCCGGGGATTATAATCTGAACCACTGCGCCGCAATCTCCGATATAAAATTATCGATGGAGCGTTATTTCGGTCCTGCTTTCATTACCCGGAAATTTTACTCGCGCGGCAATAAAGCTTGTACCAATATCCGCGGCATCGATCAAGAGATATTTGACGAGGACTGACATTTACCGTTAACGGATTTACTATTACCGTAATATTTTCTTTCCCAACAGTTTCATCTAATCGTTTTATTAACAGAGAACGTTAAATAGTTTTCGCGAAGTCGTTTCCGAGCCTATGAAACATTGCCGCGATGTTTTATGGCTTTAGGCATGGAATGCCTCTATTTTCATAAACAATTGCGAATTTTATTGCGTAAACTAATCAATACGAACTTGAACATTTCTTTCTATTTTCATTTCCTTAAAATTATGAGTATAGAAGTATTTTTGCGAGTGAATGGAAGTACTATCACAAAATCCATATTTTACCTAAAATACAAGTATACGCGGTTTTGGACCGAAGCAACCAAAAGTTATTTCTTAGGTAATTTGGGGCGCTGAATCTGAATCGTCAATTCGGTTTTTAAGGTTGGTTCTGGTTTTCAAGATATTCAATAAATTGATTTTTTACAATTTTTGCCAATTAAAAGCTATTTTATTCAATTATAAGTGATAAATCAGAAATTATGAGCGGTTGAACTGAGTAGTTTGTATTGTTTGGAATTCGTTTCACGCATTAAACTCCAACAGTAGTCGCTCATTATACCTTCATCCCAAAATCCTTGGAATCGTCTTTCGATTCTCGATCAAGATGGGAATGCAGGAAACAAAATCAAAACGTTTCGCATACAATTGACATGATTTTTCTAACAACGCCACCGTCTGACAGTCGCAATGACAGCGCAATGATGCCAACATGCGAGCACTCGAAAACCAGAACCAATCTTGATAATCGGATTGAGAATTCGAATTCGGCGCATCAAATTACGTTAAGAATCGTTCTCGTTTGCTCGGGTCCAAAAGTTGTTCGGAATTTGTAAACTTGTGAAATTATTAATTGACTTTTACTGTCTCCAACTAATAGTAACTTTACCTATTGGATGCCTATTTTAATAGGATTTTCGATGACTGTACTATATTAAAAAGAAGTAGAAGAATATTCTTTTAATTAATAATCCCAAAAGAAATTATTAAACTACGCCACACCGAGAGTGGTTTCTTGGTTCACGATTAAAATTGTTATTGCTGTTGTAAACCTTATTGAGAAATCCTTAACTGTGTATCCAAGGTTTCTAAAAAGTATTAAATTGTCGGTAGGTAAAGCGTTAATAATTTCTTCGATAACAATACACTGTGATCCTTTTTAACGACTAACAAATAATTCAAATAACTCATTAACAAGTACACAACTTTACTAATCACAAATTTGATATTTTCTGATAAATACTAACGGGATAAATATACTATCTCTTTACGAAGTAAGAAAGGAGGAATGGCATAAGATAGAAAAAAGAGAGGAGGAAATGCAGGATAAATGAAAATTGGGAGAAAGCGAAAGAAGGAAGATACAACAAATGGTTTAAGGAGATAAGAGAAGAGAAGGTACCGGAATATTTAACAAAGGGCTGGAAGGAAGAAAGATGGAGGAGAGTGGCAAGGTTCAGACTAGGAAACGAGATGAAAGGAGGGAGATACTGGGAGAAAGAGGAGAAGAAGAAATGCAGGTTATGCGGAGTGGGGATAGAGGAATGGGAACATGTTTTGGGATATTGTAGAGAGTGGAAGGAAGAGGAAGGAAGTATGTATGAGAGGGTAACAGAAATATTAGCAGGGGACGGGAGGGGAGAAAGATGGTTAAAAATTTTAGAGGAAGAAAGAGATAGAAAAGGGTAGAAGAGGAAGAATGGGAGAGTAAGGAGGGGAGAAAGAAAGTGGATGAATGAGGATGAATGTGAGGAGAAGAGATAGATGTAAGTCGAAAAAAATAAAACAATGTAATGGGACGGAAGCCCGTGTAACCCGAAAGGGATCACTAAATAAATACATACATTCTATTTCTTTACTGTTTAAAAATGTAACTGTACGTTTATATGTATTTGAGAAAAAATAATGGCTGAATTCTTTTAAATAAATCCTGTTGCATATATTGTATACTTTATTGTTTAATCTATCTGTCGTAAAATCATTTTTCTAACACTAGATAAGCAGTAGAATTTGCTACAAAACGTACTTGTAAAACACAAAACGAAAGAACTCGATCTTAATGTTTCGTCCAAAGAGTTAGCAACTTCGACTTCCAAGATAGCAGTCACGACTAAATTACGATATTAGAATTATTGTGGGGGTGAATCATGAATATGTGCTGACGCAGCTGCTGCAATTAACATCGTCATTCCGAAAAAGTGCAGCGCGAGAAAAAATGTTTCATGCTTGACAACAGCTTGTCGGTAATCGCCGCGGAATGAGACGCTGGTTGCACGCGGACATGAATAAAGTGAGATGTACTGTAAAAATTGTGGGTGTTTAGTGGACCGTATCCCGATTGTAATTCAACAAAGAAGAGGGTTGCGAGGGTTGCCAAAATATCCGTGTCCCGCAGCTGTGGGGGCCTATCGAAAGTCGCACGAAATTAGTCATTCCCGCAAAATGCTTGCACTTGACTCGAAGCACAACTTCTGTAAATAGTGCGCCAAGAGTTAATAATATTTCTTTCCAAAATCCAAAGGATTTATGGTTCCAGGAAAATTCATGCGTTCGTTAACACTAAATCTACCACAGCCGGTCAAATGATTGGTTTCAGATTTTTGATTTTCAAATTATTGAAGTTACAAAGATGACCTCATGGGAAATTGATTCAATAAATTTTCTTACTAAAGCATGTGTTATAATCAAAATCACACAAAGTCTAAATAAATTCAATCTTGTTATTTTTATAAAACAATACACACTAGCCAATTTTAATGCTCGGTAGGTTTAGTGTTAAACTGTGAGTGCAAACACATTGTCGAGGAATCCAGAAAATGATTGACCGTAGATTGCACGATGTAGTCTTCGTAATACTACCCGTGACAAAAATGAGTCGTGAATCAATGTATATCTGATAATTAGACCGCGGATTTTATTCATTTATGACGAAATGAGTAGGTGCAGTTTATATTACAAGGAGGAATAAAACAATTTCAAAGAAATTTCTGTATGACTCCTGCTTCTTGCAACCGAGATAAAAAATTTTTGCTTTGCACAAAGTTACGCAGCCTACTGATAATGATAGAAGCGTTCCGGAATGACTTTATTGTTAATGCGATCTCTTGAAAATAAACTCGATGCTAGTAAACTAAAAATGATTCGATCAAACAAATCAAGTGTCTATCATTGTAATTATTCATATTTTTAATATGGAAAATATTTTCATTAACGATAATAGTAAATAGTATAAAGAAAATATAATATAATAATGAATATGTTGGTTTTCTCACAATGAACATAATGAGCAAATTAGACACTGATTTAAGGAAGGTGATTTAACCCCTCGCCGTTCTATTTTCTTTACAGTGATTAGAACGTGTTTATCCCCAAAAATGGCATAGAAGAGAAACGAAAATTTATATTTTTGTTACGGCTATATTTACTTGAATGCTTAAATGCTGATTACAAACGAATACAATTTTATTTCATCTAAAATGGAAGGCATAACATGTATATTTATTAATCTTTGCTTAAAATCGAGTAGAAAATCAAATTATATAATAACTAGACATGCAGTGAAGTATTAGGTTGTTGCATATGAAATGTCCGATTATTGACGGGAACGTTAAGGAAACATAATCTTCTTCGAAATAACCTTATGGATCAAAGTAAGCATCATTCTAATCAACGAATTCTGTGAATGAATTGCAAGAATCTTGATTGTATTAAAGTAGAAATCGGATTTTTTTGTCGTTCACGTTCATCATTTACAAGATTCTCATCTCCATTTTGTAGTCTTCTTTACCGTCGACGATTATTTTATTTTTCCACTCGTATAAAATGAATACTCGACAATCACGTTGATTGACATTGAAATAACTTTATTTAAAAGTAAAATTGGACATCTAAATATGAGACCTTAAGATCAGCTTTGCACCTTAAATCGATGTATAATAACCCCATAGATTGTAATAGCATTTCTTGCTCAAAACGCTACATAACATTTGGATTCTAGAATAGGACATTTCATATGCAATAACCTAATAAAAAGTTCTGTTTCCCTCTAATAATTTTAATAGGATTAAAAAATATGAATGTTTCTAAGTTCTCTCAATCTTTTCACTATTTTAAATTGCAGCTACCCATTTCTGTCATAAATGTATAAAATCTGCAATCTAATCCAAGCAGTGAAAGTGTTAATTTAAGTTACTGTATCGTCGGAATAAAACTGAAAATCGGACTCCAGGCGGATTCATTCTATTTGAACGGGAGTCGATAGGTTTCATTCAAGTCCAGAATGAATTCGTATAACAATTCCGTTTATCAGCACAATATACTGATTGGTAAGTATACAGCTTATGCAGTCATTACTTTAATTATTAACGAAAAAAAAAAACAGAAATAGAAAGTCTATCGAGCAATCGAAGCACCAATGGGTCAATATAAGTCATTGTATCGATCAAATAAAAATAAAAATAAAATTTTAACTGAATTCTTTCGATTCGGACGGGGATCGATGGGGTTTATTCGAGTCGAAAACGAAAACTGTACATCGGGTGTCCTCGGTGTCGTCTTCTTGGCCGGGAGCGACGTTGCCGGTCGCATGCACAGCCGCTCCGTAAAATCCGTGCGGATTAGCGGTCCACTAATATATCCCGCGGGTGTAAAAATGCGACGAAGCAGCTGAGATATTCGTTTCGTCGTCCTCCCCTCGGCTTGTACATGGCCGGTTTGTCTTTGACATAAAATAACTCGAAGCGCGGAGAAAAGTAATAAATTTGTGAGTTACAACCTGCCTCGACGTCCCTCCAGTTAGCATCCTTCGCCTCTCTCCTTTCTTTATTTCACCATTGACCCGTCTCTACCCTATATCCTCTTTCGTACACGCGTTTGTCAGCAACACAGCAGTGGCTCCAAATCTGTGTTTAGCAGTTTAGAATCAATATATGGCGGGCTGAGGATCATAGTGGTGTAAGTCGAAACTCTGAAGGTTCGAGTTAATATTGTTTTTCGCATTATTTATTTACCGGCAGCGTTAATTGATGTAGAACTTCGTTCTTTACTGAAAAATTACTGCTTATTCTTTTGCCACTAAACGAATAGAACGAAAAATTTGGGATCATAGTGGTGGAAGTCTACCTTACGTTCTTTTGCTGTCAACCCCTGATTTACAACGCAGATCTGCAAAATAAATATTTTATACAATGCAAAGTACAACTTTTAGAATTTTCTCTGTAATTCCGACCAATTGCAATTTTTTCAAAAAATTCTTTTCTTTACGAAATGTAGTAAACTAATTGTTCTAATTTCTAAAAACAATTCAAATCGTCAATATTAATAATGTGATCGTCTTTTTAAGAGTGTCCGCATATTTATGAGAGTCCCTGTATATCGAAGTCAATTTTAATTAGATAATTCGCTTGTAAATTGTATAAAATTCTGTTTCATATTTTTATTTTCACATACAGACATTTTTTTATACATTGTTTTCTGAACCTACAGATGTGGCTTATAGATATACCATGTACAGTCACTTCCATTAATATTCGTACACTCTAAAAGGCGATTACGTTTTTAATATTGGATCACGTGACTTGGATTTTTTTTTAGAAGTTAGAACAATTAGTTTACTACACGTTGAAAAACAGAAATTTGGAAAAAAGTGTAATTGGTCGGAATTACAAAGAAAATACTAAAAGTTGTTATTTATAACTGTTTTATGTGGGTCCATATTGAAAATTCAACAAATACGTTTTGTAGATTTGTGTCAACTGTATACACTCTGAATATTTCACAAAAATCGGCAAACGGTGCAATGAGCTACAACTGTTTGAAGATGGTAAAAATTGCAGTTTTTCACAATTTTCGGCCTTAAACTGTAATAAATCGAAGGATTCTTGCGTCATTCGATGTCTGTCGCTGTTTTCCACGTAATCCAAATTGGATGAAAATTTGAAAATGTATACAATTGATACAGATCTACAAAATGGATGTTTTAAATTTTCAATATAAGCCACATAAAAGAATTGTAAAACACAACTTTTAGTATTTTCTCTACAATACCGATCAATTGCAATTGTTTTAAAATTTCTTTTTCACGTCATGTAATAAACTAATTATTCTAACTTCTCAAAAAAGTCCAAGTCGTACGGTCCAATATTAAACAAGTTATCGTCTTTTTAAGAGTGTACGAATATTAACGGGAGTGACTGTATGTGACATACTCCACTATAATTCTCAGCCTGCTATACATATGTAGGCTGTCCTGTCCAGTGTGAATTAACACACATTAAGCTTCATGTCGGTTGAAATTATTATTCGGAAATCGTTATTTGATTTCCTGAGTGCTGCTTCTATACGGAAGCTGTTTCGTTTGTTAAGATCTTAGGTTCCAGAACGGAATTCTAATAATATTCGATGGTTATGGCTTCTATTAATCCTTAATTGGAACAGTGTTCGTTTAGATTACAAAGTATCATACTAGTACCTTTCCAAAATTCTACATTTTCTCAGAAACTTTTAAGTATATAATTTAAAACTAAATAATCGAAATGTTCTAAAGAAGTGAAAGAAACTTCACATTCGCAAATATCGTACAATACAGTTACGAAAGCCGGTGTACAGAAATTTTGTTGGGGTTATAAGAGACCTCAGCACACCAGTGAAGGGTTAAAACAACGTTGTGCACCACTGTGCGACATTCGAAAAGTTGGCCAAAGATATTTTACCGTTATTTCGAGGTTTAAAATCATAATATAGTAGGACGTTAGATACGTCTTGACATCAGCTACAATAATATAAAGTCAAAAATATTTATTGTCATTCATAATGTCAATATGATCTTGATTTTTGATAAAAAATAGTTTTCTTGGGAAATTTTGTATTTTGTAATTTATAGATGATGAAATGCTAATTAACTTTTACTTCACAAATTTTTGTATTACATTATCAAATTGCCTGAAATGTCGTGGCGAAAATGGGAATTTGTCTCCAAAAACTGATCTAAATTATTTTATTCGTTTTTGTGCTACTTGGAAGTGACATAATGCGATTATTTGATAGGGTTTTATTATACAATGCACAGAAAAAGGTATACAAGCTATGTATTTACTTTATTTAACATCCCTTTTTTATTTTTATTTTAACGCAAGACCTTTTCGATTCCTTGTCGCATCTGTTAGTTTTATAAGTTTTATTACTAATACGTATCTTAAAGTTTTGAACTTTGCGGAAATGCTAGTAGGGAAACAGATGTTTAAGAGACTTTTGATAAACCGTACCCTTTAATGTCCCCCATAAGAAAAAATCAAGTGGGGTGAGATCGGGTGAACGAGCCAGCCATGATACAGGTCCATTGCGTCCAATCCAACGATTTGGGAATTTTTCGTTGAGGACACGTGTTGCAATATGGGAAAAGTGTGCTGGACACCCATCGTGTTGATACCATAATACTAGACGGTCCCTAAATGGTACATCTTCTAATAAACCTGGTAGAATATGTTCTAAAAATTCAGCATACTTCTGCCCAGTTTGCGTACCGTTGATAAAATACGGCCCAATTATCCTATTATTTAGAATACTACACCAGACATTTATGGTCCATGGTCTCTGCTTATCGAGTGGTCTAAACCATCGTGGATTTTCAACCGACCAATAATGCATGTTCTTGAGGTTCACCTGACCATGATTTGTAAAGAATGCTTCATCCGTAAACAATACTGTTTGGAAAAACATTTCATCACTTTCATATTTCCGTATACCCCATTGAGAAAAGTGTACGCGGTTTCCAAAGTCTCTTCCATGGAGCTCTTGGTGAAGAGATAAATGGAAAGGATGAAATTTTTGTGAATGAAGAATCCGAAATATGCTTGTCACATTAATACCGGTTTCACGTCCAAGTTACCTTATACTAACATGGGAGTTCTGATTAACTTTAGCGATGATATTGTTCACATTTGCTTCATGAGTAACAGTCTTACGTCTCACACGAATGTTTCTGTTGACACTACCAGTCTCACAAAATGTTTTAACAATACTTGAGTATGCAGAATGTGATGGACAAGAACGTTCTAGAAATCTGTCTTTGTAAATTCGTATTGCTTCTCTTAGACACTCTCGAGCTTCACCGTAAATTAAAACCATTTGAATTTTCTCCTGTTCTGAATAACGCATTATGGATCGCTTGTCGATACACTGAGAAATGTAGCAACGAGCAAACTCTTAAATACATATGTATCTCTCTCACTCTCTATGTACACAGAGGAATGATACAATGTGTTTATTTATAAGTTCAAGTTCATGGTCGAATTTCTGTTACCGTTGAAATCTGAAATGTCGCTGAAAGTAAGTTCTGCATTAATTAGCAAATTTTAGAGTTCACGGTCATTTCAAGGTCGTGCTATTAAACATGACTGAATGCACAATAATGTTTGCTATAACATACAACAACAACAAATATGTGTATACATATGTAAAAAAACACGAGTGACCTTGAAAAAACGATTAAAAAATTGCAATTTATAAAAAACAATTCTTCCATCTGATTCGTCTTTTGAAACCATTTAGATTACGTTAGAAACACCCTGTATAACAAAATCACTCCTGAAATGTATGAATTAGAGCTCGGCAATTCTTGCAAAAAAATCGATTCTGAATCGCAACGATAAAAGTCGATTCAATAGAAAATTGAACCATGGAAAATCAATTCTTTGAAAATCGATTTAAAAAAATCTATCGAAATATTATGTATACCTACATACATCCATATACATTCTGCATGGCATATTGCTATATCGCGGAATCCGATTATGTAAATCGGACCTAAAATGCATTAGATCCGGGCACTTTAGAACCGATTTACAAAATCAAGTTGTCCAATAAAAAAGTATCTCAATATTAAATGTGTAACTTTTATAGCACTATCGAGATACCAATAGTATTTCATGATGACGTACTGTATATAAACTTTTAGCTTAGATTGATATATTTATTCATTTATTTAGGACTTGAAAAGGGGGAATAATTAAAAATTTTTTTTTAGTATTCGTTAATCATCTATTAATCCTTATTAAATGGTTTTTTATTAACATCGGTTTCCCGATCGTCCACTTCTAATCTCGTACTCTCCCGTGTCTCCCCTTAAATCGACGATCGATCCATAATTAAAAGAATCGATTCGTTTCAAAATCGAATATCCATGAATCGATTCAAAAAACTGAAAATCACTACGACAAAATCGATCCAGAATCATCCAACCCTAGTATGGATCGCAATATACTTCATTAAATTTTTAGTCGTCTTTATACGTTAATAATCACGAAAGCACATAAGGATGTGGAAACTGTTGGGAAATAATGTACATTATTAACGTACACTAATCAGCGGACGGTGTTTCTGTAATAAGAAGAGTCCGGATGTTTATGTATGATAAATATGTAAGAAGCATATATTTATGGACAAAAAATATGCAAATATGCAGATGAGTACGAAAAATATGCAAATATGTAAATGAGTACGAAAGATATGCAAATATACTCGATTTGATATTTATGCATTTCACACTTTTATTACAGTTTTCACAATAAACACTTGTTTCATTATTTTCGTCAAATAATAAAATTGAGATTGCCATCGATCCTACTTTTCATAGCATCAAACTAGTCCGTGTTTACCACTCAAATCTGAGGTGTAAAATGAATTTCAAATTAAACGTCTAACGCCAAATGAATGATTCAAAATTGTAAAAACACATACTGTGGTCTATAATTAGTATAAATTACATGAATACACTCTTGGAGGTGGCTTCTTATTGTTATTAAGGGGAATGAATTTACAGATAGATGATACATTGAATTATTTTACCATAGAAATGTAACGTAAGCATCAAATATGCACAAATAACATGTACATTAATATATTACATATGTTTTTAAACATAAATGTGCAAGGCACATGCATTTTGCAAAAAATGCAAAATAGAAAATGTATTTTTGGAACCTCTTAATTGGGAAATTCTTTTTTTAAAAAATATGCATGTGCATAAACATCTGGAGAAAATTTTGTATGTCGTAGCATTTTGGGATTATATGCATAATGAAAGCATACACATCGATTTCTAAACATACCTATAACATTTATTTATAAAAAAAACAAAAACATAATTTTACAGAGAATAAACTGCGAAATATCTATAATGTCACTTTTGTTTTACAGGAATAAAGTTGAAAAAAACAATTGTTTTTCCATTATTTCTATTTCAATATTTAATGTAACCTCCATTTTTTAAAATTACAGTACAAATACGGTTGGGCACTGACGAAACTAACTTTTATAACGTTCCTGTTTTAACAGAGGCCCACGCTTCGTGAAGCTTTTTCTTCGCCTGTTAATATTTTTCCTCTTGGCATTCTAATACACGTGAATTAAATTATAACAAATACGATTTTTATGAGTTCTAAAACTAATACTTTTAGACTATTTGCAATTTTCCGTAGTTTTTTGCTTAGAATACAGAGAAACACTAAGTGACTTTATAGAAACTTCGCACTTATATTCTGCACCACGCAGAAAAAATCAAAACAAACGTAAATTCAGCATAGCGGTCTAGAGTGCGCGTTCCTTCTCTCCCAGTGTCAACAAAGCATAAGATCAGATACGATAAAGCAACAAAAATGATGATATTTTTAAAATATCTATGAAAATGAAGATGATTTTATAGAAATTTCGCCGAGTGTAGTATTAAGTCACGAGTAAATACATGAAAAAACAACATTGCCAGACTATTTTTCATGTATTTAACTGTCTTAGCAATCAAACATTTTTCGTTTTAGACAAACTTATTGAAATCACATTTTGGCCAGCATTTCGGGCCAAATATACGACGCGCTGATTATTCTTTTCGTGTGAAAACACATGCGGACAGATACAACGAGACACCACTCCCTCTCTCTCTCTCTCTCTCTCTCTCTCTCTCTCTCTCTCTCTCTCTCTCTCTCTCTCTCTCTCTTTTTTCTCTTTCTGCAAAAAATAGGGACCACGGAGTCAGTGAAACGGTCTGCGTTCTCTTCGTCTCGTTCCCGGGAACAGGACCATGAAAAACGCCATTGCGACCAGGCTCTATGGGAAAATTTACTTTAATTTACGCATACCTGCTCCACGGCCTTCTTCTTTTGCTAGAGCGTTTGCATAGGATATCAGTGCCCTTCAGAGATCGATCCGAATCTCTCTCTCTGCACGTGATACTTGCTGTCCTTGGATTTCACGATTAACATGATCAATATTTGGGATGCTACTCTATGGCATCCATTTCCGGATTAGTGTCGAGATACAGTACACTTTGGAGCAGACATCGAAGCAAACAGTTGTTCTTTTCTTTCGAAAATAAGTTCTGCCCTAACTTGCATACTTCAGAAAAACATATAACATACAACCTATGGAATTTTGACGAGAAGAAGTGTTACCCCTAGGAACTTCTTTAAAATGTGTTCTCATGGAACAGATACTTTAGAATCTGTGTAATAAAAGTTCCGCGAAGAGAATTTAGGTAATTATATAGAAAAGGTCTGCGTAGTCCGATTTTGATAAAATTTTAATATGATATAGAGCAACACATTCTGAACAACTTTTTCCTTTTCCAATATAGGGGGGTCGCTTTTAGTTTTCGAGATATTTGCAAAAAACTATCGGTAATGTTAATTTCATAACGGAAACCTTCTGTTTAGAAACACTGGGTGGGTGTGTGTGGTATTGTCGCTTCTCATCACCACAACGTGTTTATAAACAAAAAATAAACAGATGCGGCCCCAAAATCCAGGAAATGTCTTTGAAAATTGACGATGCGGAATAATAGAAGAAACAAGCAGAATTAACTCCTGTAGATAACTTTGGTCATACATAGATAGGCTGAGCTTTCAATTTTCAAAGACATTCCCTGGATTTTCGGGCCGCAACTGTTTATTTTTTGTTTGTAAACACGTTGTAGAGATGAGAAGCGACAATACCACACACACCCACTCAGTGTTTCACACGCACCCAGTGTTTCTAAAAAGAAGGTTTCCGTTATGAAATTAACATTACCAATAGTTTTTTGCAAATATCTCGAAAACTAAAAGCGACCCCCCTATATTGGAAAAGGAAAAAGTTGTTCAAAATGTCGAAATCTATAATATATTAAAATTTCATCAAAATCGGAGTACGCAGACCTTTTCTATATAATTACCAGAATTTACTTAGAACGTTTACTGCAAAAGCTTCTACGGAAGAGACACAAACAATCTTTGAGCTTTGAATTATTTGCACAAACGTTACTAATAAATCTGTGGTTGTCAGGAAGAACACCGGATGTCACATACTTCCACTTTCGAGATATTGCCGTTTAAAGATTTGATCACTAATGCTTTGACATATAGGACAACGGTTAAATTGCATTATTTTTTTGAGCCTTTCGAATTTGTTTTCATGACTTTTTTCTGGTAAACACGTAAATCCTATACTATAAAGCTCAATTAATGTACAACCCCTGGAAAAAAGTATTCGATCACATTTAAAAAACGCATCATTTTCTTAAAATTGAACCAAACGAGTTGAGATTTGTCGACATATTAGAAGAATTAGTTTACTAAGTAACGGGTAATCAAAATGTTTACAAAATATGTAAAAACCGGTTTTTGTAACATTTTTATCTGAGCCTCTAGTAAAATTTTAATCAATGCGTTTTGTAGACTTATGTCAATTATATACACGGTGAAAATTTCAATTAAGTAATTGGTTAATATTACTATTAGAAACAAACATTTATATGTGATCACATACGGGCGGAATTCCCTGCTATTGCCGAAAATCTCCGACTATCACCCTTAAGCTCTTATCTTGAAATATTTGTTGCTCATAGCAACGTTAACCGATTTTGATGAAACTTTCACCGTGTATATAATTGGCATAGGTCTACAAAACGCACTGGTTAAAATTTCACTGCAGGCTCAGATAAACATGTTACAAAAACCGGCTTTTACTGCTTTTTTTGCAATTCCGACCGATAGCAATTGTTTCAAAATTTTGATTACCCGTTACTTAGTAAACTAATTCTTCGAATATGTCAACAAATCTCAACTCATTTGGTTCAATTTTAAGAAAATGACGCGTTTTTTAAATGTGATCGAATACTTTTTGCCAGGGGTTGTATAAACTCAAATTTTTTGAAATTGTGACATGCGTCATTTTTCCTGGCAAACACAGAAATAACGTATTCAGAATGCCAATGAGACTGTAGTAATTATTTGAAAATAAATGAACAAAATACATATATGCTCCGGATGTAGACAAATTTTTATTTCGATATTTTATGTCGAAACGAAATCTTTTACCTTCAAGAGCTCGAGCTTCTCTATTCTCATCAACGCTGCTATTGTTAGAACAATTTTCCAACGCTGAACCTACTAAGCATTAAAAGTGAATGAAGTGTTTTAACTTAGAAAAATGGCACTGCTGTATTTATTTAGATTTTGTTGTATTTTTATTGCAATATGTGTTGAATAAAGAAATTTACTGAACCGTTTGTCATGAAAGAATCTTATAATTTCCATAATTATGAAATAAAAAACACAAGACTGAACATATGTAACCGGTGGTGGTAGGTTCATTGTTAAAAACAGTTCCAAGGTTCATGTTTTAACACTAGACCTACAGAACCAGTCAAAATGAATGGTTCCCAATTTTTTCTTTCACAGCTACTGAAATTATAAAAACGTTTCCATAAAAAATGTTCTCAGAAACATTTTTATTGAAGCATATATTACAGTAATAATTGCATGATGTCTGAATTGATGCAGTGTTGTCATTATCACAAAGCAATATTTTATTAACTACTCGGCAATTCTAATGTTAAATAGAACATATTAAAAAATTCCTTACTTCGAAAAAGCCAAATTTTTGTCAGTTTCCACAACTTACAGATTTTCTATGAAATAACAAAGAGAAGGCTGAAGCATGCACGGAAGGGATAATCTTAAGTATTGAAACGTGAATGATGGCGTCCTATAAATTTCACCCGGTTGAGCAAGTCGCTTATAGTGCGTGTCGGATCAGGATGTAGATTATAAGATTAACTCTAATCTTGAAATAATACACAAGCGTCGGAACGAGGAAGTTCGGCCGTTGTAACGCTGCTTTTATCAAAACACCATCGAGAAATACATTTTTAGTGGTACGACCATCGAAATACCGTGTTTCATCGTCCTACATCTAGATTTCACGCTCGGCGGGCCGATGTTGCACAGGATTACAAACGTATTTACGTTCCGAAAGAATAAAAGCTATGAAATGGGTGACAATAGCAGTCCCAGTATTTATTTTTAATATATTTATTATCTTAGACACTCGATTCCCGAATCAGCCGAACTGAACAAATAAGCAGACGGTGACTTATCTATTCCTGAAGCTTTTTTAAACGATTCGAACATGAAATTCGTGTAAATAGTAACAACGCTTGCGATCTATTTTTAAAAATAATATAAGAAAAATCATGTTGGAGCCACATAATACGGGAAATGTATTGTAAGATAAGAAAGAAATATTTATTCCTTAATAACGAGTACTATTGATTATATTGTGATTATTTAGACTGTGGATCTTTATGCAAAATAAAAAATGTTTGCATTAGTTGCAAGACACAAAAGTCATATAGAAATTTCTTTCTTTTTTTAATTATCTTGTTAAGCTGAAACTAGTACACCGATGTCCTTAAATCTTTTTAATATGTTTACTGCTTTCAATTATATGCACCCATTTTTGTTATAACTGTATAAAATCCGCAGTCTAGCGATTATATACAAATTATAAGGAAATTTAGTAGCATGACAAAATATTAGAACAGCGTAAATTTAGATTCCGTTTAACACGGTTTCGATACAACACGATTCTCCAAACAGAGTTTCTATTATAACACGGGATAGGGTAAAGTAACCTAATTAAAGACCTCTTCTAATATGAGCACCTGCTTTTCTCCGAATAAACTCTGGAATTTGTTTCAGCGATGTTTTTTTCCGTAACTAAGCATTTGTTAGTTGTTTTATCCGCACATTGGCGTTAGACCCAAACAAGCGTCTTGAAAGCATATTGTGAAATACGTTACTGAAAGTTCTTTTAAGTTTTCGATTAAGTTAGAATAACTTCGAAAATGTCAAGCGTATAATCATTCTCATAAATAGCGTTGTATAGTGCATTCAATGCGGTTTAGGAATTCATAGCTCTTTATTATTAACGAAGACATGACCTTGTAGCTATTTAATAGTTACCATGTTATTATTTCCCAATATGGGACCCTAGGAAATTCCTATTATGAGGCCGGTCTCATATTAAGTACCCAATTTTGTTTCAGGTGGTTGTCATTAAAAAGTGGAAACAATGGGATAACAATCAGATGATATTGTCAATTAAAGCAGTTCGAGAACGTTATAAATCGACGGTAAAACAATATTATCAGAATTCACTAATAGAAAAGTTCAAGAATTTCTTTTAAATTAGAGAATCAAATATATTACATCAGCTCCTTACAACCCATAATAATTGAATTATTAAATAATAATTAAAATAATTATTTAATGTTAGAACGCGAACATTCTGGAGTATACTAATCGCGACATCTCTGTAGACTTACTTATATGTTGTTTGTACCGTGTCATAACACGGTGGCGCTCATTATAATATGTATGCGTGTGTGTGCGTGCCTCGGTGAGGTACGTGTGTCGCCGCTGCACGCGGCTCCTTCTTCTCTAACCTTCAAACTGTAAACACATATATTTCTACATATATTAAAGCATATGTCCATAATAAACTCCCACATATAATTATCCCGATTTCAGTAAATTCTTCATCTTGTTCAATTCATTTGAACTCGTAGAAGCTAGTATAATATCCGCAACATAAATAACCATAATTTTCAATCTTTCTGAAAACTTGAACACACGGATCATCTTCTGTACGAGTGCACCCTTTGTTGTGATGTGGTTGTCTAATTTTCTTATACCATTTACGGTATACTACTTGTTTTCCACATTTCTTTGGCCTTGAGATGCACAGGGTGAACATTGGGTTCAATGCGTGGGAGGTTGCCGGTAGGCCCACGTATACTGCTGTGCTGGGGAAGTAGATTTTATATCTCTAATGTGTGACAAAAGACAGAATAAAATGAACAAAAATACTGGGTCTCATATTATGAGTCCCTTATTTAAATTCGTGTCTTTATTCCATTACTATTAAGAAACCGAATCAGTTTTACTTTCTTTCAACAGGTTTCTAAAGAATACATATTGTACCCTTAAAAGATACAGTAGCTTTTTAATAAAAGTGTTCTTAACCTCTTAGGCACGACGCGCCACTATAATGGTTTTCATGGATGTCATCTTTCTGAACGACGCGCCACTATAGTGGCTCACTCTAGTAGCTCACTCGCTCACCGTTTGAATTAAATGATCGTCTTCTGATACGCCTGTGAAATATATCGTAATCGTACCCAATTGTACCATTAATTATTAAAGTAAATTGTTAAAGTTAAAATTATAATTTAATCATCAAAAACTTCATTCCAATGTAATCGCGTAGAGAACAGCATTGTCCGTCACACATTGTAGGTTATATTGTTTACAGCCGTGCCTAAGAGGTTAATCGAGAGTTATATTGAGTTTCATACTAGGCTATTTTACTATACATTCCCATGATCCGTGTTATTTCTGGGTTTCGTTTGTCACGTTTGCGATAGAACACCATACGAATTAACCGTGTTATATGTTAGTCTGTAATGTGATCTTGTGGGATTCGTTGGAGATGATTGTTCGGCAGTTAACGTGTTATTCGCGTGTAATAACAGCGTGAACCTATCGATGAATTGTGTAAAATCGATGTTGCGTGTTCCTCGGCCGTAGGGACGTTTATTTACATCGGGCCGTGCCGGTTACATTCTTCGGTTACGTGCATCCGTGATAAATTGCACGGAGTTCATGTTCCGAGCTGGGATGTTGTTTGCCAAGGAGGCATCACCGATAACGGGACATCAGTGCGACATATTCGCTTTTCCTTGGGGACTGGCCTAGCAAACAAACCACTCGGCCACCCTCTTCAGCAACACGGCTTATCCTCGTATGGCCGTTCGTAGGTCTTTACACGTGTTCCACGGTTAGCACACCAAATAGGTAACCGATCTGTTTGCCTATTGTAGATTAAGAAACTGTTCCGCGTGGTTTATTTAACGCAGGCATTATCAGCGAAATTCGAATTTACTTGTTGGAGAACGTTTACTAATGCCGAATGTATTCGCGACACAATAGAACGTCGATTATCCGAGAACGATTGTCAAAACATAGACTCAGTCACGCGTTTAAACTTTACTCAAATGCTGTAAATTATATGTACAATAAAAATAGCAAAATAGAAAAGTTGGTAGCAAAAAAAACTTAACCCTCGAGTGCTGGAAGTCTTCCAGACATCAAAATAAATGTAGGCGTACAATAAATATAAATTACAGCAAGGGGTGAAAATGATCGAGAGAAGAGATCAACTTATACGCAGCTCGCGTTTCATGCAATTAATGCAAACATTTTTATTTTTCACATAAATCCACGGTCGATTTATTATGAACAAACGGGGCTACATTTATTAATAAAAATATAAGCAATCCTTACTCCTGTATTGGGGATCGGAAGTACGATTTTATGACTGTACAGTGGCCCACAAAAGTGTTCGTACGCCCTTTAAATCAGAATAACTTTCTTAAAATTTGACCAAACCTCTTGACTTTTTTGAGCAATTGGAAGCATTAATTTACTTTTAAAATGTGCAAAAAAGATTTTGAAGAAATTGCAATTAGTAGGAATTACATGAAAAAATAAAAGTGGCACTTTTTAAAACTTTATTATTTCAGCACGTAATGAAAATTGAAAACATGCGGTTTGTAGATCTATGTTATTTAAACATATGCTGAAAATTTCATCGAAATCTGTTAACAAACACATGAGCTACAAGCGATTAAAAGTGGTGATAATCGCAGTTTTTTACGACTTTTGGTCAGTTTCCTTAAAATCCATAGTTTCTTACATCTTTCGATGCGCGTAGTTGTTTTCTGCGTCAACCGATTTCGATGAAATTTGTCAGCATATCCATAACTAACATAAATCTACAAAAGGCATATTTTGAATTTTCGTTATGGTCTAAAATAAAGAAGTATTAAAAAGTGCCATTTTTATTTCTTCATGTAATTCCTACTAATTGCAATTTTTTCAAAATCTTTTTTGCATGTGATTTACTAAATCAATGCTTCTAATTGCTAGAAAACAGTCGAGTGGTTTGGTCAAATTTTAAGAAAGTTCTTCGGATTTGAAGGGCGTACGAACACTTTTGTGATCCACTGTATGTATCTCATAAAGACAACGCATGACATACAAGCACTGTTTCCATTATGCTGTCCAACCCCTCGCTGGTTGGGCTAGTCTGACGAACAGTATTATTACGTCATAAACTAACTTTCGTTGTCAACGGGCAACGGCGCCGTGTTTCAAGCGATCAAATCATCCGGCCAGCACCGCCATGCCCCGCCTGCACACAATCTCTCTCTGTCTCTCGGGTAATTATTTATCCGCGCGGGTATTCCGACGAGAATAAAAAAGAGAAGAAGCGGAAAGTAGTCGAGAATAGGGCTCGCGAGTGTGTGAGCTGTCAGTGGCAGTCGGGCAACGGAGAAGTTAATCGGGCCCGGTCGTTTAGTTTCACTCCGTTTAGTTATATTTGGTTTCCACGGGGGCGGCAAAGAGGAGGGACGTGGTTCACAATTAGTCGGCGCGTAACTCGGGCTGATTTAGTGGCGTGCTGTCGCATGCTACCAACAACGAGGATACGCGTGTCGTTCTTCCAGGATATTGCCGATTGTGTTACAGATACAACTTTAACGGGGTACACCACCGTGTAAGTTTAAAATTATTGGTAAAATTAAAGAATTTATTTTCTTACAGTGATCGTTGAAAAAATGAAAATATCTTTTTAGGAAATATCTGGCAACACCTTGACTTTACTTTTATTTTTTTTTATTATTTAAAATTACAAAATTGCGACGTTATACAATATTGTTTATCATCATTTTTAGCGGGTCTTTCTTAGATGACACGTGGCACCAACAATAACTGGAACACAGAAACCAACAATTTTTGTGTGAACTTAATAAGAAATAAACACTTTTCGATGTAGCGTACGATTTGTTTTCGATATTTTAATTTATCGATTGTTTATAAATATTTAAACTTAATTATTCTTAGGGGAAAAAGGATTACGTTCTTCAAACGGCCGCCATTTTCTTACTGCTTTGAATCATTAATTTTGGTGCTGGATGCCATCTCAGAAGGAACCGCAAAATACGATGATAGACAATATTGTACAATATCACCATTTTGTAATTTTAAATAATAAAAAAATATGAAAGTAATGTCAAGGTGTTGCAAAATATCCTAACACGATATTTTCATTTTGTTGTATTGGATTTTAGAATAACTGAAAAGAAAAATGTTTTGAATTATACCAATACATAATTTTAGACTGACATGGTGGTGTACTCCCCTTTCACTGCATTGAGTTCCGAATTATAATCAGATCCCCAAAAATTTCCAACAGAATTAAAGTAATTTAACCTATTCAGGTTTACGACGCAATGTATGACACAGTTAATTAGTACTAAACCTGCCAAGCATTAAAAGTGACTGAAATGTTTTACCGCCTAAAAATTGATTAGGTACTTGAATAAGTTTCTGCGGTTTACTAATACATAGTACCACTGGCAAAAATTATTCGATCAAACAAATCTAGTGACGATCATTGTAATTACACATATTCTTAATGCGGAAAATATTTCCACTAACGATAATAGTAGATGCAATGATAAAACATGTCATATGTAAAGAAAATAGTAATATAACAATGAATGTTTATCTTCTCACAATGCACAGAATGAACAAGCACTGATTTCGGAGAGGGTTTAATTACCCTCAAGCATTCAGAACATTTTTATGGCAATGCCTATTGTCACCGTCACCGTTAGAAGTATTAAAAAATGTTCTATTACTTTGTTATGCTATTGAAATGTCCACGTAAGTTTCTCATACAGACGAACGGTTTATTATTCGATATTTGGCAAAAATAAAAAAATGCATCCAATCATTAATATTTTTATAAAATATCATTACCTCTTACACAATATTTGTCCAATATACAGTGACTCACATCAACATTCGGACACTCTTAAAAAGATGATAACTTTCTTTACATTGCATCCTACGACGGATCTCTTTTGTTGAGAATTTAGAAAAATTAGTTTACTACATGACGTGTAAAAATTGTTTGGAAAAGTTGCAATTGATTGCAATTGCAGAGAAAATACTAAAAGTTGTGTTTTACAACTTTTTATAGTGTAAATTATACATACATATTCTGAATCGAAATCAGTTGATGCGGAAAATAATGAAAAACATTGAAAGGTGTAAGAATCCTTAGATTTATTACAGTTAGAGGGCAAAAATCACGAAAAATGCGATTTAAACGTTTGTAGCTCATTACAACGTTGGCCGATTTTGATAAAATTTTCAGAATATACATATATAGATGACGCAGATCTACAAAACGTATTTTTTAAATTTTCAATATAGGCTCACATAAAAAAGTTGTAAAATTCAACTTTCAGTATTTTCTATGCAACTCCGACCAAATGCAGAGAGTGCTGCTGCATTATTTCATTTTAAAGAAAAATGCAGCTCAATGTCATTATGTGCGTGTAGAAGTGTATGGTGACAATGCGTAATCCAATACCAGTCGCTCGATATTTCAAGAACAAAAGGACGATTTTTTAAAGAAAACTCTATACGTGTCCACGGGAAATGTTTAATTTTATTCAAATACAATCTACGACGTCTATTGTTTTCGGGGTCTTTAGCGGGAGAACCAGCTTATATTTTAGAAAGGCTATACATTCACTCCCACACGATTGAAGGCGTTCTAAAATCTTATTCTGAATTTCATATATCAGGATGAACCATAAACAGCTCCACCCTTGCTTTCACAAATTCAGATTGGTTTAAAATATCACGTCCACGCGTCGTCGGTACGGGTGAAGGTTAACTCAACTCATGGAGTAGGGTCCCAGAGAACATATAGTGCGTTTTTCAATCACTAATAAGCTGAATTATTTAGAGCAAATAAAATGCGAATAAATCAAGTGTTTGATCACGAAGTAGCCATCGTAATTTCACCGAAAAAAAAGTAATTAGGTGCGTGTCAGACTTTACCTCAGTGGTTAATGGTTAATAATTAAACAAATTACAGTTTGTTTTTCGATAGAAAAGACCCGAGGTACATTGATACTCATAGTAGTTAGCAATTTGACTCTAATTACTTCAGACTCATGACGTATAGGTTCAAATACGTTTTCACGTGACCGTAAGTCGTAACTTTTACCGTAACGACACTACTGTAATTTAGAAACAATTTGACAGTTCTCGGAGAGAATTCTTAGGTCTGTAGTCCAGTTATTAAATTTATGCTAAATTCAACGCATTTCTTTTGTTTACTGTTCTTTATTCAATCTTAACATTAAATCTATCATCATCGGTCACATGACCGGCTTTATATACTTTAATTCACAATTATTGAAATTATAAAAGTTTCTTCAGGGGAAATGATTGAATAAACTTCTTGTGTCTCTCTGAATTAATCGCCTTTTGCAATCAAAACCGTGTAAAAGCCGAATTTTAATCTAATCATTTTCGCATCATGTCAATCACTTTTAATATTCAGTAGGTTTAGTGTTAATCGCTATTTCTCTCTGTGCTGCATCCTTTGATAACACATTATTACTAATATCCATTCTTGTTTATTATGACGTGACAGCGTAAGTTGATAAATAATAGGAGTGAGCTGGGTAGTTGTGCATTCTAACTAGCAGTGCACAGTAATATCTCCATACATGTGAAAGAAATACTTTTTAAAAATTTTCCCCCACAACCTCGACGTGTACTGCTTGAGGGGCCCAGAAGCTCGATCGTCGAAAAGTATAACATGATTTAATGATAAAGCATTTTTGTTTGTAATCATTTTTTCAAGTAAACTTTTACCAACATATCCGTGGAAGTTTTTCTCATTAAAATGAGACCAAACACGACCTAATTCGAAGCTTATTTGATTATTTATATTACTTATCTGAATATAAGTTCAATCTACAGCGATCCATACACAACACAATTTATTATACAACTCGGTAAATATATAATCTGGCGTGATAGCTAAATAACTGTTCCCTTATCCGAACACGCATGTTTCGCTAATTAGTAGACGGATCGTTTAGCACAATCAAACTGTTCCGCATTAACACCAACTCTACCGCGACCGATCCAATGACAGGTTTCATTTTCTGAATTTAAGATTATTGAAATTACAGTGATGTTTCCATTAGAACTTATTAGATAAATTTCTTTATTCAAGCACATATTGTTGTAAAAACTTCGAGAAATCTAAATGAACGCAACACTCTTTTGTGTTCGCGAACGGTTAGTGTTAGTTACAATAAACGGAGACAAACTACAAATGTCTTTCTTTAATCAATTTATTAAATTCAAAATGATACATTCACAGTCTTAAATTCCATAAATGCATCTTCAAACGTATAAAGTCTGCAGTCTATTGATCAGTTTGGATAATCCAGGGTTACTATATCGTGGATTAAATGAGTAAATATGATCCAAATAGTACCGTGTTTGGTGTAGTTTCAATCAGGAAAATATCGCGAATATATTGGTAAGAGTTTCATAAAACAATAATTAAAAACGGAGACGTTCTATCATTGGATTAGTCTCACCGATGCCCTAGCTGTCGATGTCTTGTTTACTAGCTATACTTTTCTACATCAGACTAACGGATCAAGGAATAGTGTATGTACACGATACAAGTGCTATATCGTTCCCAAGATTTGCACATGTATCGAGGCATTGCTGCACTTCGGGTCTGTTCTGTCGAGCGACAGATCATAGCGAGTAGTGATGATAATGGAGAAGTTAGACAACGTTGCAAGAGGGTGTAATGCGTTTTGCAGTATGGACACAGGGCGAATTCCGAGACGAAACGAACGAGGGTTTAGCAAGGCTCGATTCGACGGGTCATGGATCTCACACATCCGGTGGTAGCAACCCGAGTAAACCGGGTGCGACACCTACAGCACCCTCCGGTGGATTTTCTACCGCGCCGCCCAGGTCCCGCACGAACACAACACACAGGCCGGATATCCGAAAAGGTAGGCCTAACCACTTTACAAACTTTTCTATCGCTCCCGTTTATCGTTTACCCTTCCCCGTAACTTCCATTGCGAGAAGCTTCGTTTGCCAAATCGTCCTCCAAACCGAAGTTATCGGGCTACATTGAAATTACTATCGGAAAGCTGCTTCCTCGTGGATTCGGACGGGAACTTTTTTTACATCCGAGCAACAGTAAAAGCTCTTCTAAAAACACACACACTATTCCGTAAAATTAAATGAATAGACAAAAATCATAAAATATTCTGCCTGTACTCGTTTTAACCCTCGCAGAACGGATGTTCTCGACGTGTTCGTGGAAGTTGTGGCTAGATCCATTTAAATTTTTACACATACATTTTTTTATGTATACTATGTATTATATCAAAAAATAGTTCAGATAAGAAGTGAATGGTTTCGAGGCGGTCATAATCTGGTGCAAATCGTTTTTTTGTTGTCTAGATGAACGCGTAGAGGTCACATGAAGGTGACCCACGACTTTTCTAAAAATGGAATTGTATATTTTTTAATACACTAATCGATGCAACTCGTTAGTCTCTATAAAAAATTATAAAGCTACTTATGTCGAAAAATTACTGGTTTAGGAGATATGTTGTCCACAATGTTGGAAAATAGACATATATAGTACAGTGTTGTCGCGCTAAAAGCTACAAGACTGTATACGATAAGTGCAAAGAAATAATCCCCAGTACGGCGGGGTATACCCCCTCCAGGGGCCAAGAAACTCGACCGCTCTTCTCAACTGAGGAATATTACATAATACGGATCTAGAGCTACCGGTGAGCCAATAAAGGTCCAATTATACTGCCGGGACGTGATTTTTTTTTACATAGGATGGGGTCTACGGTCGGGGTTTTCTCTAGACCCCATCCTATGTAAAAAAAATCACATCCCGACAGCATAGTTGGATTAATGCGCCGAGCCGGAATTTGTCAGCTGTAGCTGCACTCTAGTTGGCCGATGTTTTTCGTTAATAATTAGAAAACGAAGCAGCGTATAACATTTTCGCAAAGGAAAAAACTTCTTAGAGTAACCTCAGAAATCACCCCTTTCAAGGAACTGAAACATTTTTCGGACACCCTCTATATCTGGTGTATTGTTTGTATATTTCCTGCATATTTCTGTTATAATGTTCGTGTACTTATACCATACGCGGATCCATTTTAGCTGCATCCAAATCCGTAGTCGAGACTGATCATCTTTTACGTCGTTGGATTGAATTAGTTTGATTAATTAGAAGCGACGGATTTTTCGAAGAGTCGTTATTTGTTGGAATAAAATTCGGCGGTGGAGAAATTCCTTATAATCATCCCCGACCATTCTCACGGTCGGTGATATCAAATGATAATAGAGATTGTCGTCGGGCGCGGTGCGAGAAAGGTGAGGAAAATGCTGTCGTCGTTTGTTTGCACGTTTGTTCGGCACTTAGCCGACGCTCTCGCAACCACCCCAAATCCCCGCAAATTGAAATATCTCTCCGAGTCTTACGGTCTTGGTTAACAACAAACCCCGGGGACGGATCTCACTCCACTCGTTGTAATCCCGAGACGAGGACGAAGCCTCTTGTACTCCTTATGCGAGTCTAGCACGTACCTCTTGTTACCGGTAAATCTTGCTAGTGTGTCTAGATTCAAAACTCCTTATCATCGAACTGCTTTCCGTCTAGCACCGAGCAACGCACAACAAATCGTCGTCGTTCCAAATGACGGTGATGCCTCGATAGACGTAAAAACTACGGAATCTATACTATTCTATAAGTTTCGGTCTAGTAACGATATACAATAACTCACATAAACATTCGGACACTCTTAAAAAAACGATAACTTTTTTAATATTGGACCTTACGACTTGGATTTTTTCAGAATTTAGAACCCTTAGTTTACTACATGACGTGAAACATATATTTTTTTTTACATTTCAATTGTTCGGAATTGCATAGAAAATACTAAAAGTTGTATTTTACAATTTTTTATAGGAGCCCATGTTGGAAATTTAAAAAATACGTTTTGTAGATCTGCATCAATTATACATATTATGAAAATTTGATTGAAGTCGATCGACATGGAAAAAAACGACAGGCGTTCACAGATGTAAGAATCTATAAGATTTGATACAGTTAGAGCCGAAAATCACAAAAAACTGCAATTTTCACCATTTTTAAAATTTTTAATATAGGCGCCCAATTGTATGAAATAAATCGACTTAGAAGATTGACAAGATGTTCCGTTTAATTGGAATCGATCAAATTATCTTACGAAGGATGGAAGCTATGAAAAATGTTCTTACAAAAGTTATTTGATATCTAGATGGGCATTAGTTAGAAGAAATCATTTTTTGATAAGTACCTATCCATGGTGTACAAATTATAAAATCATTCATAGTACCAATTGGACATTTGTCTGGAGAAGTAGTTGAATAACGACACAAAGACTGCTAAAGGTTTCGAGAAGAACATACTCGAATCGAAAATATTCAAGAACAGTAAATATGGAGAATCTGTTTCAAATGCTTTGCATAACATCAGATCATGTAATAATAAGTTTCATTGGATTACCGATTAACAAAACCAGTTCCAATAAATGCTGATATTAAATGACTACATGACGATGAAACATATGATATATCACTTCATTATCTATTAATAAATCTAACATATTTGTAAGATTCTAAGCGTTATTGAGTTTTGACTTCAAAAAGATGGAACTCGACCACTGTGTTCCGTACTCAGGCCGGGATCGGAGAATTTAGTGACATTTTGATATAATTTTTGAACCGTTAAAGATATTACAGTATTTTATCGATAACTGCTCCAACCACGAGTCCGACCAGGGACAGTTATGGGGCAGGTATACTATTCTTTGACTTTTGCCGGACGTAGAAATGGACAGCGAAACTCGAGAAGCCTTGGTCGCCGAAAAGTGTAACATAATACGAGTCGAGTATATCGGTGTGGAACCACGACTAATCCAATGACAAAACTTCTTTATCATTTATTACTTTTCTTATGGAACTTTCACTAACATATTCGTGGCATTATTGTAATGAAAATGATATCAAATAAGATACAATTGCGATGATATTTAGTTGTGTAATGGGCGATGAAAGTTTCGGGCACAAGGAAGGACAGCGTATGGCAGTGGGGTGGTCACGGCTGGAGCCCCTCAAATGCCCTCAAACGCCTGCTTCTCCCACCAATCTCTCTTTCATGCAGCGCGCACGTTCGTTGTGTACGCTGATGTCTCCTTCTTCTTTGCCCCACTGTACCGTGCTTGCTGGAAGGGGACAGAGGACGCTACGGTGTGGACGGTTTTGCCTCAATTGAGGAAAAATTGCCCATCCCTGGCGTATGGAAAAGACACATAGATGCAGATAGTCGCAGCCGCCAGCAGAGTTCAAAGGCCCGTGAATCTTTGCGTCCAAAACTTTCATCGTTCATTATGCAAGTAAATATCATCACAATTATATCATACTTGGTATCATTCTCATTAGAAAAATGCCGCGAATATGTTGGTGAAAGTTCCATAAAAAAAATAATAAAAAATAAAGTAATTTTGTCATTGGGTTAGTAGTGGCCTTACACCGATGTACTCGACCTGTATTATGTTACCCTTCTCGGCGACCGAGGCCTCTCGGAAGTGGGGATAGTTCTGGGATAATTATCGGCCAGATATTTGGGACAGTTATTGATAAAATACTGTACAATTAAATTTCCACTAAAAATATTTTTACAAATGGTCATTTTTAATGATAGATAATTAAATATGTTATGTATTAGTTAAACAGTAATTTCTATTTATTGTAATTTTCATTGGTATGCTTGATTAAACGGATAAATGTTTAACTATCATTTCCCAAACTATTTGTTGCTTTTTAAATATGTATTTTATATTTCTGTTTGTAAATGTAAATTCGAGAACTCTTTTTGTAATCAACGCATGAAGATATGGAATATCTCTATTAAAGAACATGAAATTCATATGCCTTTCTCATTTTGAAAAATTGGGACCATACAATGCAGGAACAACATAAATCACGAGAATTCAAAGAAAGTTTCTGAGAACAATTTTTGTTGAAACATAGTGTAACAAAGTTTTCTTTTAAAATTGATGGCGTTGTCTTTCTGATCCATTTTATGATTTTTATTCTGACACTTCGACAAACTGAGGTTTCGTTTTAATATATTTAAATTACAGCAGTATCTTCGCCAAAGTGAAATTCACTCGCTACCTACAATTTTCAAGCCCATTTTTATATATAATCTTCTAAACAATAATCCGATCATTTAATATGTTAAAAATAATTGCTGAAATGCTTAAAAACGTTAGACAATTCATTAGCGTAGGAAGTGCGTAATCAAATGGAACTATAGTCCACACAAGTACTTTATAGAGGTGTTTTCAACAAGGGATAGAAAGTTTTTGATGTTACTTTCGATCGGCGTGGTCCTACCGCTAGCTAATACTAAATAAATTCAAATACAGCGATAGGGTAATCAACCAATCTCGATATATGGACCGTAGCCGATATCAGCGCGACCTTAGGTCGTTTAGGCACCTCTGTAAATAGGCAGGGTCGTTCCTACCTAAAAGATAGTCAGCGGCATCATCAGACGTAGTGTTAGCGGCACTCTTTGAAAAAGTAGGCAATCGATCACACGGTGTCAATGCGAGTAAGGGAGGTTGGTGATTTGCTGCCGCGGGGCCAGCGGCGGAATACCCTCACCTGTCACTATCACGGCAAACATATTCGTGGTAACTCCTGAACAACGGGATGTAGCACCGCCATAGAGCAGAGATAACTCTGGGAACGATCTGAACTATTAGGTTGTTGCATATGAAATGTGCGATTTGTAACAGTAACGTTCAACAAACATAACTTTTTCCTAAGTAGAACCTATTGGTCAAAGCCAGCATTATTGTAATCAATATACTCTGCAAACAAATTGTAGTACGGTAGAAATAAAATTTTGTGTTCGTTCAGGTTCTTTATTTGCAAGACTGTCACATCTAGTTTTGAGTTCTTTCGACTATCGATGATTTTGACCGAATATCTTATAATGATATCGTCAATTTATTTTTTTTCTACTAATACAAACAGCATACACGATAATTACATAAACATTGAAATGAAATTTAGTGAACTCCTTGTCGTATTTTAACGAGTCAGACTTGTGATGAAGATTTTACACAAAGTCTAAGAAATATGAAGTTTGCACCTTCCTTTTCAGACGAAATAAAATTTTATTAATTTGTAATCAATATTTAAGCGTAGTAGTAAATGTAGCCATACAAAAAATATAAATTTTCTTTTCTCTTATGTGACATTTTTGACATTAAAGACGTTTTAATCACTGTAACCGCAAGGGGTTAAAAGTAAGAATAAATATCTAGATAAAAACTGAAGGTAGGGCCTTGAAGATTAACTTCGTACCTTCCAATGGTGTATAATAAACCTGTTCACTTGTAATTGTACTTCTTGATCAAAACGCTTCATAACATTTGCATTCTAAAATCGGACATTTCATATGCAACAACATAATATACCGGATCTGCGTTGGTTTACGCGTTCCCATTCCAGTACCGACGTACTATTCATTTCAATATTAAACGTGTCATTTTTTCATTACGTACCTTCTGTATCGTGAATCGATAGAGTATTAACCCTTTATGGCCAACCTAAGACGTTTATGTTTACGACTAATTTTTTTACTGTTCTACGCTTTAAAAAAATGCAAATAAATTTTGGAATCCGTATTGAACCGTCCCCATTTTAATATAATATAAACATTGGAGTGTTTCGCTTAGGACAAACAACCTAGATTGCCAAGAGGATAAATTTTGTGTAAAAATGTATTGACCTTCATATGACCTTGTTTTTTAAGAAAAGGTGCCGGTACTCAATTCCTGTCAAGTTTTTTATTAAAAAAATGATGTTCAAATATTATTTAAACGAAATTTAAAGCAGCGATTCGTATGTCACGAGGCGGATAAAAATTAAACAAAATTTATCATATGCTTTTTTATTTTAGATGTCTAGCCTAAAGTTATACAAACAAACAAATATAAATTTACAACTAAAGACTAAATGTAAAATAAAATTGAATAACATCATATATTTAAATAAAAGTTTATAGTGATTTCCAAAGTTTTGACCAATTCTGGTCTGGCAAATCGTCTCGATTCCTTTTTCTTAGTGTTAGTATCTATGGCCGAATGTCTGTAATCGCCGAACGACGTATTTTAAAGGATAGAAAAGTGTCAAAGGTGGTCCAACGAGTTTGATGAGCAAAAGCACCGAAACTGTTTTGGTCTTCAACGAAGCTCTAATGGGGATAATAATTAGATTCATTTGTGAAAATCCGCGTTCACATTCACTTGAAGAAATGAAAATAGAATTCAGAGCATATATCAAACGCAATAGTTTTACATGATATAGTATTTCATCGATAACTGTCCCAAATATCTGGCCGATAACTGTCCCAGAACTATCCCCACTTTCGCGGGGTATACACCGTGAGGGGACATGAAGCTCGAGAGGCCTCAGTCGCCGAGAAGTGTAACATAATACGGGTCGAGTATATCAGTGAGACCACTACTAATCCAATGACAAAACTTCTTTATTTTTTATTATTTGTTATGGAACTTTCAGCAACATATTTGTGGCATTTTTCTAATGAAAATGATGCCAAATAAGATGTAATTGCGATGATATGTACTTGTGTAATGGACGATGAAGGTTTCGGACGCAAAGGGTCACGGGTCTTTGAACTGTGCCGGTTTTCCATACGCTGTATTTCCATCTGTGCAAATGTCAACCGATTATCAATATCTTCAGGCCAATATTTTTGGTCAAGTAAGCCCAAAATGCAAACTCAACATCTTTGCTATCTAGCATCCTTTTTCAATTGACTATTTCAACGAAGAATAAAATATTTTCGGGTCAATAGGAGGATCATTTTTGAAACGCAG
Organism: Sphecodes monilicornis; assembly: GCA_913789915.3. NCBI lineage: Eukaryota > Metazoa > Arthropoda > Insecta > Hymenoptera > Halictidae > Sphecodes > Sphecodes monilicornis. Next base: position 27,037,079 of record OU565284.1, read on the forward strand.
ATCGCATACAACAGATGCAGTACATTTATAATAGGATCAAAAATTCTGTTTCCTTTCTTCAAGAACTTGAGCTAGTTCATTTATTTTTTGATTTGCAATGTAAAGAATCACAAAAAGGTACCGGGAACGCCGTTACATGACAATAAAAGCCCTTCCTAAACGTTACAGTTAACGAGATATGTATTTTCGCCATAATTTTATAAACGTATGTACTTACTACCTGGAAGCTGGTATAATAGGTGCTCGAACTGATGTCCCTCAACTTGAATAATGAGTACATTTGGAAAATTATTTCAATAATATCTCGATAACTTTTACATTTAGGACATATGAAGGTGAATACATTTTTATGCGGAATTTGATACTCCATCGATTCACGATTCAAAAAGTAGGTTTTTGACCTTGAAATCTCCGAAACGCCTTCACCCATATCAAAAATTATTGCATCACAATATTTCCCCGTCTGTACCATGTAAGTTTTGTACATGTAATTTTTCATACCATTACAAAGAACAGAAATATTCAAGGTGATCAAAGTCAATTGGTCCACCCTGTATAATTTTATGGATTGTAGAAAATGAATGGAAATGTGCAGAGTGTTCTCGTTATTATTGTCTAGCTTTATTCCTCAAAAATGGTAATGCCATCGGCATTACGCGTTGGCCACCGTTTTCAAAAAAACATGTGAAGCGACATTACAGTTAGTTGTAGAAAATATCCATACACCCTTTAAAAACGAATAACTTTTTTATGTGCTAGAAGGACTACTTTACTGGGTAATGTGTGAAAAATGTTGTTTAGGAATTTGCTATTCGTCGCATTTGCGAAGAAAACAGTAAAGGTCACGATTTCTAAACATTTTATATTCGCCTACAATGAACATTTAAAACTTGCCTTTTGTAAAACTAAGCTGTAAAAGTCTTTGAATGTAGAGTTTGCAATTCATTGAAACAGCAATTCCTTACAATTTTTACAACATTGATCGATTTCGATGAAACTTCGTGCACGTATATGACTTACTCAGTTCTACGATGAACGCTTTCTAAATTTTCATTACAGGTACAAATAAAAAAGTTAAAAATTGCGACCTTTACGTTTTTCGTCGAAATTGCGATTAATAGAAATTTTCTAAAAAAATTATTCACACGTTACCCAGTAAACTAGTCCTTCTAACGCCTCAAGAAAGCTCGATACGTTTGGTCCAATTTTAAAACAGTTATTCGTTTTTAAACGATGTACGAATACTTTTGACACTCAGTGTATTATTATTACGTGATGGGTTACGTGTTTGGTAGAATAAGACGTCGTTGTCTTCGTTGAGAATGTGATATCTTAACACGTTTCAGGTGTTCGGACACCTACAGAAGTAAAACACGAATTGGGCGCTGGCGGAGGGGTGGTTTCTCCCGTTGGTGTGGTTGGTGTAAACGATGCGGACGATAAGGACGGGAAGAAGAACAAACGCCAAAGGCGGCAGAGGACACATTTCACGTCGCAACAACTTCAGGAACTGGAGTATTATTTCACGGCGAATCGGTACCCGGACATGCCGAGCAGAGAAGAAATGGGTCAGCGTCTGCGGCTTGCAGAGTCACGAGTCAGGGTAAGTAACGACATCAACAATTACCTTTTCCATCTCTCACGCGCCGCTTGTATTCAGAGATTCTCTTACAGGTAACACTATTTAACTAATGATAAAAATGCGCAGAATCATTTATGTACGTCAACAGTATAGGGGGTGTGGGGGAGGGTATACTACACATAATGTCGGAGAATAGTTATATCTTTCACATTTAAAACTTTACCGATCTGATGCATCGTGTAAGTTATAGAGGGATAAAAACAAACAGTAATCACGTTTTACCACGATGCTGTCGTGTTTGAACAGATACAAGGAGATCTATTGATTCTTGCGGCTGACGAGAATCCGGTGTATCATACAAATTGTAAACTATTATACCTATTCATTTCTGTAGTCGGTAGGCGTGCGAGTTGTTGCAGTAAAACTTCTTTAGGCGCGTTAGGCACAAAACCTTGACGCGGTAGGCGTAAAACCTCGACGCGGTAGGAGTAAAACCGATCTGGCGATGAAACGATGAAACGATGAAACGATGAAACGATGAAACCATGAAGCGATGAAACGATAAAACGAGGAAACAAAATTCTATTCTATTAGCAATCACAATAATTAATAGCATTTTTTAGAAGTAAATTAAAATTGGAAATGGTAAATAATCCTAATGAAGCGACAACAGGTTCAGGAACAACTCTCGATGCAGTATTTGCAAGACATTTAGGCAAATTGAATCAAGAATATTTATATCATATTTTAGCTATCACAAGCCAATTGTTTCAGTAATAGAATCATAGAAAATTAAATGCCATAAAGTATTAATAAAAATTCGAAAAAAAATGAAAGAAAGAAGTTTCACTTCAGCCATGTGGTCTAAGCACACACCAATTTTTTTATTATATCTTTTGATAAGTATCCTTTTAATTATCTTTCTATATTGCGCGTCGAGTGTATTGGTTTTAATAACAACAGTTTTCTTTGATGAGTCCATTATTCCCTAGTATCGGACAGTACAATTTCTCCTATTGTCGGACAGTACAAATCACAGTCTTGCGTGTTCGTTTTTGTACTATTATTTATTATTTAGGTTTCAGTGATTAAAAATTAAACCTAAAGAACACGATTAGTAAGAAAATAGATGAAAGGAAATATTTTTAACATAAACTTCAGATTGGTAGGACACTAGAACCGAGACACGCGAACCAGGGGACAATCTGCGTAGTTTGTTTAGAAAATAGTGAAAAAGATTGGATTCAATGTTCAGGTTTCCAAAAATGAGGCCACGAGGCTTGAGACGATATCCCAGAATGTTTTAACAAATCTGTTGCAAATTATTATTAGTAGTTTTCACTGTGTCCGATCCTAGGGGACACTTCATGATTTCTTAAACTCATATAACCAATGTGTAATGTTAATCTAAGTTAATGATTACAGAAATATTGATTATTTAAAAAGAAAAAAGTATTACATTTTTTGACTTCTTTAAGAAAAACCTTAAGAGTTCGGAACTAATGAAACTCACTCTACAGTAATTACCACTCGACACGTTCCATACCAGCAAACTTTCCGATTTGGGCCGTTTCGAATCTTCGTTATTAAATGGCGGTGAACGTGTTAAAACGATAATTTGTTAAAAGAATGCGCTTGACATTATGGGTCTTTTATTTCTGTGCCTAAACTTTTATTGTTCCAGCCTGTAGAAAAATTTGAAAGAATTTTGAGATACTTATTGAAGTCTCTAATTTAATGTATAAGTATTGGTTAAACCAAATGTTAGATCAGTTTCACGGTGGAAATAAAAATTCGAAGGAACAAATTGAACAAAAACATTTTCGCCTGGCCTTAAACAGCCCATAATGCCGACAGAGGGTTAATTGTACTTTCTGCAGTATTATAAATATTATAATAGAATACATATCAAGCAATTATCATGGATTGTCTGGCACGGAACGTGTTAACACGTTCGCTACCAACGTCACACATTTGTGACGACTAGGGTGTTGTATCTTACGTAAAGAATATGGGGTAAGAGGTAATGGTATTTTAGAAAAATATTATTGAAACGAAGAATTGTTTTACTTCTTATCAAACATTAAATAGTAAACTGTTTATTTGTATGAGAAAATTATGAGGACATTTCAATAGCATATCAAAGTAATACAACACTTTTTAATATTTCCATGACATTTGGTACATTTAATATTTTGTACAAATACATTTTGAACATTTACTATTTCCATTTCGAGGACAATACACATTGCCATAAAAATGTTCTGAATGCTTCAGGATAGTTAAAGCCTCCCTTAAGTCAGTGTCCAATTTGCGCATTAAAGTTTATAATTGCATTTACTACTATTGTTAATGGAAATATTGGTAATTATATAGAAAAGGTCTGCGTACTCCGATTTTGATGAAATTTTAATATGTTATGGAGCAACACATTCCGAACAACTTTTTCCTTTTCCAATATAGGGGAGTCGCTTTTAGTTTTCGAGATATTTGCAAAAAGCTATTGCTAATACTATATTGAATTTTCTGTATTCTTTATACTCCGATTTTGATGAAATTTAAATATGTTATGCAGCAACACATTTTGAACAACTTTTTCCTTTTCCAATATAGAGGGGTCGCTTTTAGTTTTCGAGATATTTGCGAAAAACTATTGCTAATACTGTATTGAATTTCCCGTATTCTCGCACGCCCCGTGGCATCGTAAGGCTACTCCGGCGCGACGTCTGTTTACTTTTTTTTTCTTAACACGCTGTGGAGATGAGAGAGAAAACAGGGTCTCACTCTGGTCATACATACAAAACCTTATTATTTTTTCGACAATACCACACACACCCACCCAGTGCTTAACACGCACTCAGTGTTTCTAAAAAATGGTTTCAGTTGATTTTATATTGTTTAATGTGAGAACCTTCGTCTCAGAAATACTGGGTGGGTGTGTGTGGTATCGTGTGTTGGATAATACATGTATGCTGTATTGGTATCAGTTGATTTTATATTGTATAATGTGAGAACCTTCTTTTTAGAAACACTGGGTGTGTGTTAAGCACTGGGTGGGTGTGTGTTGTATTGTCGCTTCTCATCTTCACAACGTGTTTACAAACAAAAAATAAACAGATGCGGCCCCGGAACAGGTTTACGTTGCCGCGGAGCGTGCAGGAATACGAAAAATTCAATACAGTATTAGCGATAGTTTTTTGCAAATATATCGAAAACTAAAAGTGACCCCCCTATATTGTAAAAAGAAAAAGTTGTTCAAAATGTCGAAATCTATAATATCTTAAAATTTCATCAAAATCGGAGTACGCAGACCTTTTCTATATAATTACCGAAATATTTTTCACAATGAAGATATGAATAATTACAATGATGGACGCTTTTGTTCGATGGAACAATTTTTTCCAGAAGTAGTAGATCACCATAGTTGTTCAATGCCGAGCTAACCTTCGACGACAGATTTCCAAAGCGATAGAATGCGTAAAGTATACATTTCGAAATCGCTTGGACACAGTCGGACGTTTTCGTCGAACCGTGCCAATAACCACGACGGTATTTTCTATCGGAGATTGCGCAGACGAAAGATTCAGAGACCCAGTCCCCAATCTAAGCTAATGACTCACGTCGCCTCGTGACTAATTGCTTCTTGATTAAATGTGCAAAATGAGTCGACGCGCGCCGTCGGTCGCCGCGGTGGTATTTTTTTCCGTCGAAAAGCACCGCTATCGGTTTCCTCCCGCGTTATCGGCCGATCGAGCCTCTATCGATCATGTTTCTTATTCTGGACAAACAATTCTGCGCAAACGGAAACGTTACTATCTATTTTAATCGGCGTGTATCGCGTGTCCTGTTGCAAATGACTTGTCGAATATACATCTTGTATATGATACACACTCGTAAAATTCTGCGTCGCGTCGCCCGAACTCGACTGCTAGCAACTTTGGTCCCAGTTGATCGAAGTAACAACCCACAATGGACGCATTGATACCATGAAGTATCGATTACAAAGCCAACAATTCATACTCCTCGCGCCCTGATACATACCTCGAGGTACCGTGTCCGTGGCTCGCTTCTGTAAAATGGTACTTCTGCCTACCGATGCTAATAATTCCAGATTCCTTTCGACACGCGTTAACACTTTGACTACCACGCCTACTGTTTTGTTTATCAAACTTGAAAATCAATTTTTATTACAATCTATTAATGTAAACCAAATTTTGTTAGGCCCTACGAAATGTGAGAAGGTTACGAAAGTAATTCTTACAATATACTTCGTCTTTTCCATTTTAGTATTATTAATAGACTGCGGATCTTTATATAAAATGAAGATTTAGTGCATGGATTTCAAGAAACAGGAACTGCATAAACATTTGTTTCTTTTCCTAAGAATTTTAGTAAGATACCTATCTATAGATCAAGATAAAAGTACCATTAGAAAGTAAACTTTTGGTGCCGTGTTCTTGAAGTCTCTATTCTTTTATTGTCTCCTACTTCATTGATAATTTGTTTTATTTTATATCATTTCTCATTCATAATTGAACCATTATTGCCAATATTATTGTCGATCATTTAGACATTCCAAATGATATTTCTTTTAAACTTTTCGAATAATTACATACAGTACGGGACTAAGTAGTGGGACACTTTTCATATTTATATCAGGCTGTATCAAAAGTTTCTTTTGCAATCAGCTAGTTTAACAATTTGGACAATAGAAGCATATACAGACAATACAACCACCTCAAGCTCCTCTTTTCTTAACCACACTATTTGCTTTCTTAAAAGTTCTTCTAAATTTCCATTGTGTCCATTAATTGAAAACGAAACAAACTTTTGGGACATCCTAATATATTCTATACTTGCCCGACTTGAAAATAAAGCACCAGTGATTACTTTAAAAGAACAGTTGAATCAATCATTTATAATAACCACGGCCATTTTCTACAATTGCCTCTCAACATTTTGAGAAAAAAAACTGCATGGTCTGTCTTCAGGACAGGTAGTGAGTTCTCTAAAAGTCGAATACGAACTTTTGCCGTCATCCAATACATGAATATGTAAAGTGTCTTATTATATTGTCCAGCATTTTGTGTTAATTCAGCTACACTTGTGGCATATGCGTTCATTTATTCGTCAATAAATTCTAAATACTTTGAGCTGTTCATTTTCCCAGCGATAAATATGTCCATTTTTTCATAATAGTCAATATCGGACCAAGTCATTACGCCACCACCGTCCATTTTGCAAAGATGCAAACTTGTAGCTCGTATCGCAAATCATGATAATATTAATTGAGACTGTCAGGTTCATCTTAGTTGCAAATTGAATCTCTTCTCGTTCGTAAATATGTCTCTTCAGCATTTTTCTTCAGAAATATATGCTTTCCTGCAAATTGCAGACGATTAATTTCTAATACGAATTAGTCTGCAATTTTCTCCTTCCTCAGGAGTTATACTTTGTTAAAACGCGTCTCATGTTCTTCCCATCTATGTCAATAGTAAAACTTGTTTCGCTATCACCTACGAATTTGATGTCTTTCTTATTTTTGCTCATTTTCCGCGAGCAGATAGAATCTGCGAACGGCTAGAATTCTTTTTTCCATAATTTTCTGGATTTTTCAATAAATCCATTACAACGTTACGACTTCTGTTTCTGACATTTGATATTTGTGCCACTGAATATTGTTCATTTTTTAGTTTCGATGTGGTACATACTTCACGAGCACCGACAATGAGTTACTTTTCACAGCCCATTTTGATTAATCTATTGTCGTTTTTAACATATGTAAATCACACAATGTTATTATACATTTTTTTAACAATGTCCCAAGCGTAGATTTTGTGCTTGTGTTATCATTTTCTGCCGTTTGCGTACTACACACTTTACACTTGTATTCGTAAAATTTTGTCGGAATGAAGGTGGGTACAATTTTGGAGAAAAAATATTTCAAACACTATTTTAAATAATCGTTATTCCACAATTCAAATAAAATACTATTTTAAATGAACAGTAAAATTTCTACTAATAAAATATTTTTGTTTCCATAAACTAAAATATAAAATAAAATATTTTCATTTTCGTAATCTAAAACATAAAATAAAACATTTGTATTTTGCGTTAAATAGAACTTATTTAAAATATTTCGCGACGATGAAAATAGATGGGGAAAACAGATACATATAATATTATAATGCAAGAAACCATAATATTTTCGAAATCAAATGAAAAAAATTTGTTCCATATTTTTGATTTATTTTCTCATGTAGAGTAGCCCCTTCAATTAAAATTTACACGATTTTGAGAATCCTTCAAATACAATACTAGTACAAAAACATTTTGTAAGAAATAAGATATTGTATTTTTATAAGTGTACGTATGATTTCAAGTAAAGTAGACTATTTACTATTTACTATTTGAAATAGTATTTTAACCAACTCTGTACAGGCATGCTAAAAACTTGTGATAAAATGGAATATGTATTTTTACCAGTCTTTACGACGAAACTTTAAAACATACAAGATGCGCTATCTTCTTGTCACACAGCGTGAATGCGTAGTGTCTTATTATCAGGGGTTGAAAACAGTTATTCTATCGGTTTCGGTTCTTGGAACACTTATGGAGAACTGAAAACGTCTCATAACTGTGCTGATTTATATCAATTACGGTTAAACCTTTTTTTGGAGGACCAATTTTAAATTTTTTATGCTGTGCTATAGATTTCGACGAGAAAAGACCGAAAATGGAAGTCTTATTGCCCGGAGTTCACTGGTTTAGAAATTATACGCGTGCAAAGTTGAGCACTTTTAAACTTTTTTGACAGGTTAAAGCGCCGCGCTCCATTAGATGGCAGCACAAGCACGTACGTAATTATAACACATGTACGAAATCTACGCGACCACCTAACCCCAAACCAACTTGGACTATACCTTCTTTTTGAGATCCTGTATATGATTTTGTATATTTTCATATCGCACCGATGAACACTGTATTTTTTAAATTTCCGTAACAATCCACAAATTAAAATTAAAATCAACAATGAAATGTACAACAAAGTGCAGAAAAATATTAAAATCAGCTTAATTTATCCACGTGCTCCTAGCTAGTAAACATACCGTGTCATTTAGCGCATGCGCTCAGTACTACTCAGCAAATATGCTAATGTGACGACACTTTAATTTGTGAAAAACACTTGAAATTGCTTATGTTCGTGCATACGCTCAACAGTCCTACCTCTAGCACCCAACGAATGTCTAATATGGCGACGCCCTAACCTGTCAAAAACGCTTAAAATTGCTCATGTTTACACACGTATAACTTATGAACCAGTGAATTCCTAACAATAATACTTACATTTTCGTAACGTTCTCATCGATATCTACAGGATTACATAAAAAAATTTTAAAAAGTGTTGAAGAAAGTTAAAAACATCTGGTCCTCCAAAAGAAAGAACAGCCTCAATTACGGTTTCAGTTCTCCAGAATCGTCATTATATCGGTTCTACAACTGTTATTTTTCGGTTCTGGGTTAGACCAGTCAATCAGAACCGATGTATGTCTACAAATCGTAACCAATATAAGTCAAAACCGACATACGGTACAACAGTTATGAACCTTTTCCGGTTCTCTATAACTGTTTCAGACAGAACCAATATATAACTATTTGAAACAGTTATTTTCGGAACCTTTCAAATCACTGCTTATTATACTGTCCAGCATTGTGTGTTAATTCTGAACAGGTAAATCCTGATTTGAGACCACCGTGTGACGCTTCGTTCTCAAGAAAATTGACTCTAAGCCCCGCCCACGGCCTGTGTAAGTTTCCGATCCGGATGTTTTCGGAAACGTGAGCCTTGTCCACGGTTTGTCTAGTAATTTGTGCCGGATCAACCGGCAGGACATACTTCTCCCGGCCTGACAAGTCTCTCGCGGTTCCGCGCATTTCAGCGAGACATCTCGAACCGATCATATCACGGGATGAGAGGGCTCGTTCGAAGTGAGAAGAAATGTTGGCATGGGGCTGGAAGAGAAACGGGAATATGGTGGTGGGCAGGCACGAGGTCACGTGGGGTTACGCAGCTCACAAGGAAAGCTTTGCACCGGTAAGCCCTCCTCGATTTATAGAACCACACAGAGCATGGCACGGTATTCCCGCCACGGTGCTATACGCCATGTACCAAAATGCTGCGGTCCCGACTATCGCGAAACCACGGATGCGTCCGCGAATCGTAACATTCCCACAGTGACATTCTTCGCCTTTTTCCTCTGTTTACCTCCACTCGCCCCGGGAATATTTTAAGACCCACGAAAGTGAGGAGATCGCGTCGGATTAAACCTCGTATTCCCGATTCGTTCATTTCGGAACTCATTCGTTTCGTTCTCAAACAGTCTGTCACCAGCTTTACTCGTAATTGAGTTGCTCGCAAACCAAATCGATTAACTGCTAGGGGTGTACGGACATCCAAAAGAGTGCACCCAAAAGTTCGCCCATTTTGGGTCCTTTGATTTTGGAACCTTTTTCATGCCAAGTGATAGCTTGTATCAAGACATGAATCGGTGAAAATTTTCAAGTTAAGTTGACAGTTAATTTCTGGCGATAATTTAGGCGATTTCAGTAATATCTGTTAGTTTTTAGGTATAGCTGTACATGTAGATACAGTAGAGTGCAAAACTATCCGGACACCCTTTAAAAACAACTAACTTTTTTGAAATTGGTTCAAACGGCTTGAGTTTTTATGAGATGTTAGGAGGATTAGTTCACTAGGTAATCTATAAAAAAATTAATCAAAAACTACCATTGGTCGAAATTGCTAAAAAAATGCCATAGTCATAATTTTTAACTGTTTTATCTGTGCCTATAATAAAGGATTAAGATATACTTTTTGTAAGTATAAGTAAGTTGTATACAAGCACAAATTTTGATCAAAATCGGTTAAGGTTGTTATGAGCCATAAATAATGAAATCTGGCAGAAATTGTGAAAAACTGTTATTTAGATTATTTTAGATCGACGTTAAGCTCAAAATTTAAAGATTCTTAAATTTTGTTTATGAAGAAGTTTGTGACTGCACTGTGTGCGCCTGGCTAATCAGACGGTTTCTTTGCGAATTCCTTTCGCATTCTTTCCGAGTACCACTTTGGTTGTCATGAACATTATGTTAGATCTACAAAAAGCATATTTCAAATTTTCATTGTAGGCGCAGATTAAAAAGTTAAAAATCATGACCATTATTTGAATTAATTTTTTCATTAATTACCTATTATTAAACTTAAGTTATTCGTTTTTAACCCTCATCCGTCCCTCATTTCGTCAACTAAATGTGTTCCTTTGTGTCAAATTGACACAGTGGTGAAAAATCGGTACAATGAAAGGGTAGACCAGGGATGGGCATTTTTGTCTCAATTGAGACAAACTGTCCCCACCATAGCGCCCACTGTCCCCCACGGGACAGGAAGGAAGTGCTTCGCCCATCGCGAACAATGCGCAGGCCTCGCGCATGAAACAGAGGGTGGTGGGAGAACCAGGCGTTTCAGGGGCCCCTACCGTGCCCATCCCTGGGGTAGACGATTAACTTTGCAGACTCTTTTACTGAATGTAATAAAAATTAAGTTTCTGTACATTTGGAAATAAGATTTTTTACATTTTTCGCACATTGTAAATCGGCGTGCAATACAAACTGCTTTTTTGCATATATCGCAACTTACACTGTGTAAATTCACATTCCTCTATCAAATTGACCTTAGGGACGGATGAGAGTTAAAGGGTGTCCGGATAATTTTGTGTGCCACTGTATATTACATATGTATATCTGAGTTTGGTAACTAACCTACGATATTGATTACATAAAAAGTACCACACAATTATCATAATATGGCTGCAACAGCCAACCGTTCAAGCACCAAACCGCCCACGGCGGAAAGAAAGCTCGTCACCCCTGAGATATGTTATCATTATGAGACTTATACATACATATACAGTGTGGTCCGTTTATGCAAAAAATATTTGTTACGTAATGTGCATGGTGTCAATGGACCAAATATCTGGCACGAATATTTTTTTCCGAGGGTCATTTTTTTCGGAGTTGTCAAGGTCATCGATGTTTTTTGGTACATAACTACATTTTTTTTTATTGCATCGTGTAACTGATGGAAAATACATTCAGATATGTATAATAACATGACCTTGAAATGACCTTGATCCTCGAAAATTAAAGTTTTACCTAGAACTGCTGTCGAATATCTTCGGCCATTACTCCTGAACCTATGAATGCGAAGAAAATATTTTTTATCACACTAAGAATATCGATCAACAGATATGTATATGTGTTTACTGTTAAAACAACACTCACGTTCTCTTAAGTTATCATCAGAGATGCTCAAGCCGAGAATATGTGGTTCCAGGGCTCAGCCTTGTTTTTTTACTTCGACGTTTATTGTGTTAAAATATATTTCCTTAATAATTAGCCTTAACACCGTTGAATGACAACGCTTGAGAGATCTGTTTAACACTAAACCTACCACCGCCGGTCAAATGACCGCTTTCAGACTTTTTATTTTACTATTATTGAAATTATAGAGATGCTTCCACTGGAAATGATTATGCATACTTTTTTATTCACGAATACATTATGATAAAAAGGGCACAACATCTAAATTAATTCAATCGTGACATTTTTATAAAGGAACACGTACTGATAACTTTTAATGGTCGGTAGGTTTAGTGTTAAACTTAATACAATTTCATCAGATTTCTCTGCTCGTCATTTTGTGGAGTTAATCAATTTGGCCAATGAGAGGCTCGATTGACCGACCATCGCCAATTTCAATCTATGCAAGTTGAAAATAGTGTAAAAGTATCTGTGTTGTATTTCGTCGACTCAGTTTTGTCATAAATACATAAAATCCGCCGTCTAATTAGCAGTATCTAATATTTGTTGGGACTGCGTTCACAAATTATTGCGAGTAATCGATCCCCTGATAGTAATTTCGAAAATGGTCGATTTTGGGGGCTTTTTGAGTAACGCCGAATTAGTCGGTGACTATTCGCGGATTTCGGGGTTTGGTGAACATTGTGAATAGTGCTGTCGATGTTCCTGTCAGTGGACTATCCTGCTTGTACCATAATCATCCCTGGTGCGCGCCTCGATCGTTGTCCGACTCGTTCAACCGTACGATGATTCTTCGGTTGAAATTTCTGCGTTACACGAACTTCGAGATACTAAAATTTACGGGGCGCGATTGCGCCGCATTTACTCAGTTCTAGTCATTCCGATACGCTTAATTAATCCCAATGCAACATTTAATGCTCGTCGATAAATGCGTCAAAGCTTATCTATTTTGTCCTCGGATTTGCCGGAATTGCGGATAAAACCTGAATGGTAATTCAGCCAGTACACCACACAGTGGATCGTTCGAGTCGGTAGGTTTGATCTTTCTTTCGACAAACATTGTTTTCGACTGCCAAAACACTTTCGAAATTGCAAATATTTTTGAAATGCAAGAAATGGAAAAATTATACATTCTATTATTATAATCGGACTGCGGATTTCTATACGAAATAAATTTGTGTTTATTAATAGTTTATGTTAACTTGGTCGCATTAACTGCGAAGCCATTAGCGGAAATAAAATATGTCTGAATCAATTGCAGCAAGCAGGAGCTACTTGGGAATTTCATTTCCTTCAATCATTCTGAAAATCATATGTCAACAAAAATTCTTTTAACTTCTTGATTGTTTTAAATTCTAACCTCCCATTTTTGTCATGGATGCATAAAATCCGCAGTCTAACTTTTACTTACCTCTTGGCATATACGAGGAAGAATCAAAAATAAAAAGTAGCATTCGTATTAAACAAAATAAAATATTCAATATTTCAAATTAATTCTTGATTTGCTTGAAAATACAATCTCAGAATTACTTTTCTACATAATCTCCATGATTAATGAACGAGAAAATTAAAGTAATACTTATTCTTGTTAATCGCAAAGTATATGTTTTGTGAAACTGTAAACTTAAAGTAATTTAAGGTTATAATTTATATTATGTTCAGATATTAATTCGCTGCCTTTTGCATAGTATCAATTACAAAACCATTTTAACTTGACACATTTTTTTTCCATTATTGGATCATAGAGAACTAACTTTATGACACAAATATAATCAAATAACAATTTTTCATAAAATAAAAGCACCGAAAATCACAATTACTTTCGCAGCAGCTAATGCACAACTATTAAAATCATTGGAAAAGAAATCTTTTTTCGAGTCGGGATTAGTCAATCGTCTGAACGATGGAACAAAATTATTAGCAGTTACATCAAATGCTTTTAAGGACATGAGTTTTATGTATACAAATAGTACATTAATTTTTAAATGGTGCATTTAAAAACATGAGACACGCATAAAAAGTATAGACAAATAAGTGATCTTCGAGTTTCTATAATAACAAAATATCTACAGGCTTTGTGCAATAGATCACATATTCTACTGTTAAAACAAAAACATCGAGTTTTGAGTTTATACATACATACAATTTATACATACAATCTTGTAAAAGAGTCTATAAAAACTGAAAAACTTATACAATAAGCCTTTGAAAGCAGCGCCGCAATTGTATCTCAATCTAACTAATTCCATAGTGGTTTCTTCTCAAGATAAAGTGATATTTAGATTAAAACATTAGTTTACAATATGGCCACCGCTGATAATCGACTGAAATCTGATCTGGGGATTTCCATCAATCACGGATAATTGAATCATACACTCTCGCATTAACTATCGAAACACCTCGACTTCAAATCGCTATCGTAATTTCTACGTATCCGTTCTAAAATGAAGAATGTTGTTGTTTATTGCAAACATAGCTTTTAGATCGAACTTTGTCCAGAAGCCTAAAATACAAATGTAATGTAATTTGCATTATTACATCCTAAATAGAATTTTATTAACCTCTACAGGGTGTATCGAGTAACGAACTATAACTCGGTTGTTAATGAAGATATAAAAAAATCGAAGAGGAAAATTTTGCATGGTATAACAAGCTGTACCATACTGTAATACGGTTTCTGGCGGAAGTGCATCGTTGCAGTGACAAAGTGCAAATCTTTACAACCACACACATTGGAGCATTTGATCATTTACTGTAACTGCTGAGTAAACATTGTCGATAGTATTCAATTTTTCATGAGTTTACCGCAATAATTCTTTTATTGAAAATAGTACGATACATTGATTCATAGAGTAGCATTCAAAAATCGAGTGCAATTGCACTTTGCAACTATACTTGTATAACTTCTGTAAAAGAACCGCTTTATAAGATCATACAGGTCGTCAAACCATGCAAAACTATCCTCCACGATTTGATTCTATTTTCATTAATAAACTGAGTTATAATTGAAAACAGTTACTAGATACACCTATAAGGGATCTTGCTGCATTTCGTATACAACTTTCCCAACCAATGATATACGTGCCATTTTGTTCTACGACTGTTTTCTTATAAAAGAATACGTATTTTACGTGACGTATTTTCCTATCTTATGCGAAGACAGAGAACACTCCCACAGGATCTGATTCAAATCCTGCTGTTCGCGTGCTCACCAGCAACGTTTGTTTATGGCGATACTTACCCCATTCAACGATACTTAAATTATAACAATTAGACTGCGGATTTGATGAATTTATAACAAAAATGAGTAAGTTCAATTCCAAGCAGTAGACAGTTTTAAAAAAATTTAGGTACACCAATGTATTAGTTGCAGCTTACAAACATTATTAAAGGATGTAAGAACTTTTTATTTGACTTCTATTTTTCGCAACTGATGCAGAAAATTTCTATAATAATGATTAACTTTGTAGCAATGTTGGATTCCAGATTAAAGAATCGAGTTTTAACGCTTTCTCTACAGAGTGTCCCGAAAAGTTTGAGCATAACTGGTGGAGGTGATTCTAAGCACCTTTTTCTTTTGCTAATTCGCGTCGGAAGGCTTTGTTTTCGAGTTATTAGCGAAAAATACGGACCAACCAGAGCGCGGCAACGCCGAACGGATTCCAGCTTGGCCAACGGCAACTTCAGGATCAGCGGGACCTGTCGCCAAGCCGGGATCGGCCGAGCAATGTGAAAAACGTAGCAATGTGAAATGAAGAAGTGTGGTCGAAATCGATATCCTTATTCACGGGTCTCTATCAATTCATGCTCGGACTGCAGCGGTCTGGTGACAGATAAAAGATCTGGACGTGGCACTGGGAACGAATACGCTCGAGGAAAATGGAGAAGGCGGAAGAGAAGAGGCGGCAGCTCAAGAGAGGGTCGTAGAAAAGCATAGAGGACTAGAGCGCGCGCGCGCACGAGAGAGAGAGAGAGAGAGAGAGAGAGAACACGCGGGGAGGGTCGCCTAGGTACAGTTATCTGCAAAGAGGCAGGCGTATGTTTCGGTCGGTGGCAGCAGAGCGCGGCCGTCCGAGATAATCCGCCGGTGATTAAGACCATAAATCCATCGGCGGATTAGTATGGTTGCATCGCATACCGTGTGGTGGCGTCGCAGCACAGGACTCTCTCTATGCAGCGATGTATCCCACGCTCTCTCTCTCCCCTCTCACCCTCTCTCTCTCACTCTCTCTCACCCTATGTTCACCTGATCGGGTGCATTCTCTCTGTCTCCGTCCACTTCGGTCGGCCTAGGATCGTTGTCTCTCTTCTTCCAATAGGCTTGCTCTGTCGCGACGGACACACGTCGCTGATCCGTGTTGGTATATCTGTTGGGGGAGGTGAAACAAGGGGTGGGGGAGAAGTTACATATATGTAATGCACGGAGCACAAGGGTAGGCAACGATGAAGAAGAGAGTGAGAGAGAGAGAGAAAGAGAGAGAGAGAGAGTCGAAAACAGAGAGGGAGGGACGAGGGAGAGACCGAGCTTACACGCCATGGGAATGGGAAATGGGACGCCGCGGAATATAGGTGGACACTAACCGGTATGAGAGTGAGGATTACCGAGTGTCATCCGTATTCGGCCGGGTTAGCGGCTGTCAGCGGCCAATGCCATCGCTATATATCAATTATTACCTTTGCCATTGCAGCGGCTGGTTGCATTTCGATGCACGCGTTGCTACACTGCACTGCGGTCGCCCGGTGCATATCTCTCCCGTAGGCCGATTTGCATCTACTATGTGAACGCTGTCTCTCTCTCTCTCCCCCCCCCCTCTCTCTCTCTCTCTCTCTCTCTGTGTGTGTGTATTTGTCTCACACCCCTTTGTCCCCCCCCTCCTTCTCTCACGTTTTCTCTCTGTCCTGCTCCTCTCTACCGTGTTCACCTTGCTTTTCTATCTCTCAGTCTGGTTAATCTTTTTCCACGCCGACCCTCTCGCTCCAGCATTCCAGTTACGCGGGTTTAGTATCGCATCGGTAGCAGCAGCCGGGCCGTGCATTTGCCAGCTCGTAAGTTCTCGTGTGCACAAAGGCTCAACCGGGCTGTCTTCGGGATTTTCGTCGGCGACCGCCGATCCGTACCGCGTTATGAAGCCTCCACACTACCCGCGGCCACAGGTCCGGAAATTAACGAGCCCCTCTGATTGAGCCCGCGACGACGCGACGTAGATATACATATGTTACACGCTGATGCACGGGGATTCGGGGATAAGCGTTACGACGCTTTCCGCTGCTTTGTTTAATTTGGGGATTGTCCACGGGTCTTTTATCCTCGTGCCAGCACGCGAGCGCACGGTGCGCTCGACTTTTGCTGGCCGAGACTCTGAGGTTTCCCTGGGTCTATCTGGAACTTGACGATCAACAGCTTTTATTGACCGCTAATAAGTAACCTGCGGATTTTTATGCAGCTAAAACGGAGCCGCGTGTGCGATAAATATGCGAACAATATACGAGAAATATGTGGGGAGTATACGAAAAAAATGTTAACATTATACAAGGTATACAGAGTGTTCCATGCAATTATTTGAGGCCATAACTTGAATATATATGTGAATGCGCCTTCATAAGACACGGTAGCGCCCCCCCCCCCCCCGGGTATCACGGCAGACGTAGACTAACGACGAATTCGGACACACCTTTGTTATCTTCTCTTTACTTATATTATATTATATTCTAGTTAAATATATAAATATTACACATACCATAACAATAACTAAAAGTATTGGGTTAGAATGGTAAAAACATTATTAGTTATCGAGACAGTTTTAAAAAATATCTTTATCGTATTTTATCAACGTTACGCAAACTGGGCAGAAGTATGCTGAATTTTTAGAACATATTCTACCAGGTTTATTAGAAGATGTACCATTTAGGGACCGTCTAGTATTATGGTATCAACACCATGGGTGTCCAGCACACTTTTCCCATATTGCAACACGTGTTCTCAACGAAAAATTCCCAAATCGTTGGATTGGACGCAATGGACCTGTATCATGGCCGGCACGTTCACCCGATCTCACCCCACTTGATTTTTTCTTATGGGGGGCATTAAAGGATACGGTTTATCAAGAGCAGCCCACGACGCCAGAAAATATGAAGGAACGAATAATTGCTGCATGTGCTGATATAAAACCTGAAATCATCGAAAGAGCTGTACAATCTGTCGTTTTTCGCCTAACGAAATGTATCACAACGGAAGGACATCATTTCGAACATTTATTGCAGTAATAAATGTGATTATTTGCAAATTCAAGTTCATGGTCGAATTTCTGTTACCGTTGAAATCTGAAATGTCGCTGAAAGTAAGTTCTGCATTAATTAGCAAATTTTAGAGTTCACGGTCATTTCAAGGTCGTGCTATTAAACATGGATGAATGCACAATAATGTTTGTTATAATATACAAAAACAAAAAATGTGTGTATATATGTAAAAAAACACGAGTGACCTTGAAAAAACGATTAAAAAATTACAATTTATAGAAAACGATTCTTCCATCTGATTCGTCTTTTGAAACCATTTAGATTACGTTAGAAACATTTTTTGTATTTTCAGAGTTACAGGAGATATTTAGGTGTCCTGTTTTAGACGAAACACCTTGTATATGCAATACACATAGAATGCTATTTTTCGTATTTAATATAGGCTCAAATAATTCGGTCAAAAATTATATTCACGATTTTGATTGACTGTTTTCTGCCAGGTGTAGTAGAACTTAGCCAATGTGAACCTAGTTATTCTAGCGTTAACTTTCAACAAAATTTTCTTTGCGCCTCTGTTCGCGTACGTAACACACGAACAGCGTAGCATTTTGTTCGTTAAAGCGGAAGTTTTCGTGAATGCAGGGGGATCAGAAGTCGAAACTCGAGGATTTTAAGCCGAACGCATTCATTCATGAAACGATATGACGGTTCTATCGGAGATTTCGAGTTTCAGCGAAACGGTGGCGAACCGGCGCACTGTAAATCGCGCGCGAAGTTAATACCGCTGCGGACGGGCTTGGAAAACGTCGAAGGCCGCTATGCGTGATCTGCGATATTTCGTTGGTGGATTACTACGCCGAATATAAACCTTTTACGGTGAATTGTAGCCCCGAAGTAACGAATCGAATTTCCAGATTTGCTTCCAATAACGCTGTCTATAGAATCTCCGTGGAACAACGCGTTACATTGTAAATTATACGATTAACACGCCCGAAGAACCCCCAACATTAAGGGGTTACACACCTTTAGTAAAATAAACAAAATCAAAATCAAAAATAGTCTGTTAGCATGATTCTGTTAGTATGATCATTCTAGAATATTCTTCCAAAGTATTATGTGACAATTTGTAAAACTCCTGGACTTATAAACCCAAAAATGTAATCATACTGCACAGTGGTAGCAGGGAATTAGGGATTCGTGAAACTCCTGGATTTATAAATCAAAAATGCAATCCTATTATATTGTGGTAACAAATAATTGAAACTTTTAAAGCGTTTTTCTCGAAATAAAGATTTGAATTGATACTAGAAGCATCTGAAACACTATTGGATCAATTACGAAACAAGTATTCAGAAACATTCTTAAGATTATTAACTAGTTATACAACATACTTACAGACTAGAAGAACTTATAATAGTAGCACTTAGAAAATTATTTATCAGTTTTCCTTTAAGTAACGTTTGCCAGTAAGACTATTTATTCTTTGCTGTGACTACTGCTTTACACAACTTTTTGACATAAGATAAACTAATTTTAATAACACACTTGCTAGTTTCGCAATGTCGGTGTTTAGAGGTTTTAATCAAATTGCAACTAATTACAGCATAATAAATGCAATTACAAGCACTGTAGAATAAAAGGTATGATGACATGTCAATTATTCTGGTAAAGAGTCGTTTATGATAACCACGATGAACGGATACGTACATTTAATTACTAAAACTAAAATGAGGTATAAAATCTTGTAAAAAATAATAAAATAAATATAAAATAATAAAAATAAATTAATATAATCTGCAGTATGAGATAAAAATACAGTTTCCCGGTTAAAAAAGGGTATTATCGCCGTGCAATTGATTCTTATCTGTACTTTAATTCAAAGTTCATTTCTGCAGCAAATCTTTGATTATTCTATACATATAATCAATTTGACTTCTGTTAATGATCGCATCTTAAGAATTTGACTTATCGTGAAGGTATCGAGAAGATTGTGTTGCGATTGCGGGCTATCGATTAGAGTATATTCAGAAGACAATTACTAACGATTGAATGTAATAGGCGCATTATTTAATTCGTAGGCGTTTACTCGTGAATTAATTAATTGTTAACAGACAACAAAAATGGATTTTACACTCGAAAATAATCTCCATCACTTTCAATACATTTGCACCATCTTACAAATAGTTAATCAATCTCCAATACAGTGGCTGAAAGATTTCGATTTAAAGTACAGTTACAAATGATCCATTGCGACAGCCACGAATTAATTTGTACATCAAATATTTAGATTTCGTGCGAATTTTACTATAAGGTGTGGTTGAATCAAGCTTGTTTATTATCAATATAAATTATTAAAAAAATAATCGTTAAGACAATGTATTATTTTATTTGGCCATATGAATTTCAAATGAAATTCACATAATTTTTCATTTCATCTTTCATTTGATCAAATAATTCGTACTCTCCCACATTTTATTCATTTCGTGTCAATATCGTTAACTGCATCAATTTTGAGTAATAATTTTAAAAGGGAATGCAACTAAACTTTAATTATTAACCTATACAAAATAGCTTATCTAACTTTAATAATTAATTTAGTTACTCTATAACCTCTTCTTTAGGTGAATTTATTCATTATATTATTTGAACAATGTAATTCAAATAAAATATTATTCAAATAAAGTATGTTTTGAAAACAAGTTATTTGATTTAAACAACAAATGAAAATAAATTTTTTATGTCATTTGTAAAATAAAAATACTAAAGTATTTAAAACAATTCATTATTTCAAATGATTATTTGTTATCTGATTTCAAGTTAAATGTGCCCAACCCTGGTTTGAATAAAGAAATCTGAATAATTATTTTCGAATGAATTAACTTAATACTTTTAGCAATCGCAGAATAGGAAATCTGAAATCGGCTATTTGTCCGACAATAATACATAAGTTCAGCGTTAAAATACAGTAGACTCTCGTATAACGCGATCAAGAAACTGCTTAAAGAACTGTGTAAATGTATTCTGTTGCAACCGATGAAATGTCTAATTTTAGAATGCAAACATTATGAAGCGTTTTGATGAAGAAATACTATTATAGCCTGCATATTTATTATAATAACCTTTTGAGGTACGCAGCTTATCTTTAAGTTCGTACTATCTACATTTTTTATTAAGATATCTAATTTTACATTTACTTCCATAAATTTTATTTCAATGTCGATCAATGTGATTGTCGTGTTCGTGATGTTTGACCAAAATGTGGTAATAGATGAATACACTATTCGTCAATGGTAGAAAAGAAAACTGAAAAATGGAGACGACTGTGTTGTAACTGAACAGGGTGAACGACCAAAAAATTAAATTTCTAACGCAATGCAATCAAAACGCTTGTAGTTCGCTGGCAGAATGTGTTGATTACAATAGTACTTGCTTTGAGAAACAAGATTTATGTTTGTTTAATAGTACTGTCAAAAATCAGACATTTCATATGCAACAACCTCATACAAAAATGTGTTGTTGAAGAGATTGTACAGTTACTACCACAAAAGATAAATACACAAAATCGTTTCAAACAGCTTTTTGATCGCGTTATACGAGAGTGTACTGTATTTTATTGATAATTGTCCAAAATATCTGGCCGATAATTGTCCCAGAACTATCCCCACTTCCGCGGTGTATACCCCGTGAGGGGGCGTGAAGCTCGAGAGGCCTCGGTCGCCGCGAAGTGTAACATAATACGGGTCGAGTACATCGGTGTGAGACCACTACTAATCCAATGACAAAACTTCTTTATTTTTTATTATTTTGTTATGGAACTTTCAGCAACATATTCGTGGCATTTTTCTAATGAAAATGATGCCAAATAAGATGTAATTGCGATGATATGTACTTGTGTAATGGACGATGTAAGTTTCGGACGCAAAGAGTCACGGGCCTTTGAACTATGTTGACTATCCGCGTCTCTTTCTTTTCCATACGCTGTCTTTCTTTGCCTCCGAAATTTTCTTCGTTCATTACACAAGTAAATATTATCAGAATTATATGATATTTGGTGTCATTTTCATCAGAGAAATGCCTCAAATATGTTTGTGAAAACCCCATAAAATAATAATGAAAAATAAAGAAGTTTTGTCATTAGATTAGTAGTGGCCTCACACCGATATACCAGATCCGTATTTTGTTACACTTCTCAACGACCGAGGCCTCTCGAACTTCGCCGTCCCTTTCTACGTTCGGCAAAAGTCAAAGAATAGTATAGCTAGCCTGTAATTGTCCCTGGCCGGACCCGTGGTTGGGACATTTATCGATATAATACTATAGTGTACTTTAACAATAAAATATAACGATTTCAAATTTTGTATTCCGTGATTATTGAAATTGTTAACTCTTGCTGTACTTTCTTTGCAAACGAAATAAAATTTTATACTTTTGTAATCAACGTGTCAACATTGAAGTAAATGTAACCATAGAGAAAATACAAATTTTCTTTTCTCTTCGTTGACATTTATGGGGATAAAGACGTTTCTGATCCCTGTAACTGAAAAGAAAATGTTGCAGCATGGGGTTAAACATTCCTTCCTCAGAAAGTAATTATCCAGATTTCTTTATTCGATCACACGTTATAATAAAATTCGCACGAGATCTAAATTTTTGTTGTACAAATTAATTGATGGCTCTCAAAATAATCAACTGTAACTTTTCTTCGAATCCAAATCTTCGGGAGTTCATTCACAGTTTCGAGAATTAATTTCAAGTTTCTTGCTCGAAAGACAAAATCGTGATCGTCACGCACGTGTGAGGTGCAATAACGAAAGCGTTAAACCCACCGGTCCTGTCTGCGATGTCCGTGACGACAGAGTAAACAGAGTTCCCGCATTGGACGTTAAAAATCGGCCGAAGCAATAGAAAAGCTCCGGGAAAGAGTAATTTTATCCAGTTACGATGTCTCGTAAACTCCGCCATCAGGAAAACGCGTTCAATCCAATCTTTGATGCGAGTCCGACCAACGAGACGGGAACAAGTTCCGACCGTTTGAATAGCAAAACAAAAAAAGAGAACGCACACACAGACAAAAAGGAAGAGCCGACGAAAAAAAAAAACGAGGAGAAGAGCGGTTTCAATTCGATGGGAATCGATATCGCAGGGACGTGCGGAGCGCAATGAGCCGTAACTATTTATAAATTACAAAAGAATGGAAGAGGCGCGAGAGCTAGGCGGGACGGCATTAAAAATCACGTGTTCCGCTTGAGCTCATAATCTCGTATAATCTTTTGCAAAGTTGTTAATACTCGCGGCTTACGGGTGTTAATTTAATATCCATACAGGTACGCCGACATTGAATATCCGAATCCCACTGGCTGCAGCTGTACGGTCCACTACCACAACGATAAAAAAAAATCCATAAAATTGCACACACCGGGAGAGCTAGCTACCCACTCCACGTCGTACGCTCGCTCATATGCCGTTTGTATCGTTCAGCGTTTGCCCTCCGGACCACTTTAATACAAACGATAATACTCGCTTTCTCTCTCTCCCTCCCTTTGTCTCTCCCCCTCTCTCTCACTCTCTCTTTCTCACTCTCTTCGTTTTACCCACCTACCGCCTCCCTTCTTCGCGCACCTGCATCGTCAAGAATTCTCGATCACTGATCTACCCACCACTAATTGCCACGCTGATTACCGAGAATTATCGGCATTTCGAATTAGAGCTTCAATACCGTTCTTGATTGGTTTCGGTCCGCGAAACAGTCACAGTGCTGGACAAAATAATAAAACGCTTTACATATTTATAAAGGGTGTTCCATTTTTGAGAAGTTAAAACAAGTAGTTTATTACCTGATGTAAAAAAATTTTGAAAAAATTGCAATTGGTCGGAAAATTTAAGAAATACGTTTTTTAAATGTGCGTTAATTATACAAAATTTCATAAAAATTTCATGAAAATCGGTTGATGTGGAAAAAAACGACTGGTCTTGAAAGATCCATTGATACATGCTTAGATTTATTACAGTTAGTGTCGAAAATCGCGAAAAATTACAATTTTGACTGTCTTTAAATGTTTGTCGCTCATTGCAACAGATTTTCATGAAATTTTCAGAATATGTATAATTCATACAAATCTACAAATCTTTTTTAGCCCTTAGCTGACGGGAATTACTTTTTAACATACTTCCCGACGAGTCAAATATATTTTCCCTGTGAAACAAAATTGTGCACTGAGGAATTAACTATGTGAATGAAACGAGGGGGAAAATGTTGTGTTCGGTAAAAATTTATTTGATATTTTTTGAGAGTAATAATTTCTTTAAAAAATATTAACAGTCGCAGAACGGTAAAATTGCTTGGGCGGCTATTTGCCGACACTCGCCCACAAAGGGTTAAATTTTCAATATGGGACCACATAAAAAAGTTGTAAATTACAACTTTTAATATTTTCTCTGCTATTCCGACGGATTCGAATTAAAAAAAAAATGAATGTTTAAGTTTATATAGCAAACTAATTGTTTTAATTTCTCAAAAAAATCCAAGTCGTAGGGTCGGATATCGAAAAAGTTATCATCTTTTTAAGAGTATCCGAATATTTATGTAAGTCACTGTAGCTACAACGTAATAAGACCGGCTGTTATCGACGTTGTACCTTTTCAGTTTCTATTCTCGACGAAATCGCACTCTGAATTCGGGCGAATTTATATCAAACCCTTTCGATGACGTCGCTATTTCTTGATTACGTGAAAATGCTCACGGAACGTTCACGAAACTACGGATACCGACGACACATTCCGGAAAATTGTTTGGTCGTCTTGGCGGAGATCCAGCCGACGACGTGAAAGTCCTCGCGTTGTCCGCAAGATCTCAAGATTTCCGTGTCGTGGAATTCCTTGCACAGATGGATCTTTCATTACATCTGATTAATTAACTGTCTCCCTATTTATTCCTTTCTCTCCCACTCACGCCACGATAACGCTTAATATTTGTTACGTTTCTCGTGTCACATCTACAAACTTTGGCAGTGACTCCCAACATGTTTCTACAGTTAAAGACCCCTTGCAGAAAACATTGTAAGGGGTTGTCCAAAATAGACTACAGGAAGTTTTTCTTAAATAAAAAACATACTATTTTTAATTTTATTGGTTTTTTTATTTAATGATCAAGTATCATCTATGACAATTAAGTGTGAAAGACGATATCTGTCAAATGACCACCACGACCACGTTTACAGACATCAATTCGAACATCAAAATTTTCGATGACATTTTGGCATATTTGCTCGTTTAATTCATCAATTTCATTTCTAATGTTGTTTATCAGGTCATGAATTGTTGCTGGTTTGTTGGCTAAACTTTGCTTTTCAAATAACCCCAAAGAAAAAAATCCAATGGGGTCAAATCACACGAAAGAGGTGGCCAATTCACATCACCATTCTTTGAAATTAATCGGCCATTGAATTTTGATCACAGTAAAGTAATGTTTTCACTCGTTGTGTGTGGCGTAGCTCCGTCTTGTTGAAATAAACATTGCTAATGTCGATTCCATTTAATTTCAGCCATAAGTAATCAAAATTTGTGCAAAATTCGCCACAAACTGACATAAGAAATGCTTAATTCTTGAAAACGACGTGGAATTGATGTTGATGGGTCATTAGCAACACTTTCTCGAACAGCAGCAATGTTTTCATTGAAACGATCTGTTTTTGGTCTGCCAGACTGGTTTATCATGAACAGATCCAGTTTCATCAAATTTCTTAACCAAATTTCGAATTGTTTGCTCAGATGGACTATTATGTATGCCGAAAAAACCACGTAATTTACGATGGGTATTTTTTATCAAACACTGATTTACAAAATAAATTTTAATAACTTTAGCACGCTCTTCAATCGTATACGACTCCATTGTTAAAATTGTCTATCATTGTATGTTAGAAATAAAAGAAAATGACAAGAAACAAACATGGCGTTTGACAGATATTCTCATTCATCATAGTAAAGGTACTTTTGGATAACCCTGTATAAGCGCCAAAAAAGAAAATGTCTTTTTGTACGTAAACATTCTACGTGGTAATATCAATACTATAATTGAGAAGTTTAGTGCAATTTCCATTTTAAAACAGTGAATAGTAGTGGTGAACGATCGTAACACTGGTAACTTCAACATTGCCTCTGTAGATAATAGTCATTCATTTTATAATAATGTATTCTATATTACAGTTGAAAATAAAAAGTACATATTGACAAAATATTTCTTCGGATTTCTATGCAAACTGTCTTTGAACATACGAAATTGGCATTCACAGTACTTGCAAATTTAGATGAACGATGCATTCAGTTTTTTCTACAACTAAAAGCTAGTACATACATATTTTCTACAAATACAATTCTTTCTTATTAATATGGACCATATCGCAGGGCCCGCTCTAGGGGCGGGCAACTCGGATATTTGTCCGGGCCGCCAAAATTTAGCGGCGCCATTTTGGCTTTATTTAAAAAATATATATATTCTTAAGGGGCGGCAATTTGTCTTTTCGTCCGGGGCGACGTAACCGCTAGAGCGGGCGCTGCATATCGATGACAAAAATAGAAAATTTTGAAATCCATATGGGGTTGCTGTACATACATACAGATAAACGTATTTTTTAGTGAAAACAATGCAAATTTTGTAAATAGTTTAAACTTGAGGAAAATTTTTCTATCTCCTAACAAGGACTTGTAGCACTTACAGTGATTTCCATGAGGGGTTTTCAATTAATATTAACTATACCGAACACAAAATATGATTTGTATAAGTTGTACTATAAAAATTGCAAGACTGAATTCATTTAAATTTCTCGCAATTTTTATAACAATGTGTGCTTGAGTAAAAAAAATTATTTAATAATTTCTGATAGAAGAATCTTCGTAATTTCAATAATTATAAAATGAAAAATGTGAAACCGGTCATTTAACCGGTCGTGGTACGGTTCGCGTTAACAATCGATAAAATGTATGTTTGTAACACGGAATAATGGTAGTAGACATAATCTCAAAAACAAAATGGAATTTCTGAAATGGATGATAATTAGACTATATTTATTGAAAACTGAATTTTTAATGATGCCATTTATTTTGTAGTACAAAGGTAATTGGCTTGAATGCTCAAAATTCTTCTCTTCGACACACAAGAGAATCTCCTTTTTTATATTAAAAGCTTCTGCTGCTAGGAGAACTATTATAAATTATATACATATATAAATTCTACCGTCACAATTAAAATTGAATGGAAAATTGTTTATAGCGTTCAGAACAATATAGCTTTTCTTTAGCTAAATAAAATTCATAATCAGGTAGTAGAATTTCTATAAAACAAGAAATAGTGCATTATCGTTTATAAAATAAGAGCTGTAATAATATAGAAATTCCTTCTTGTCGATAAGAATTTTATTAAATTTTATAATTCATAGAAAATAAAATAAAATTCGTAATCAGGTAACAGAATTAGTAGAAAACAAAAATGATTGTATCATCGTCGTCGACTACATAAATAAAAATAGTATGAAATAATTGTACCGAATAATAGAAGAAGGCTAAACATTTCCAGTGAATTTTCTTCGGTAATGTCAGTGTTATATTATATACATTATTTTATAAAGATCAATTTATTCATCAGGTAAAGAGAGACATGAATCTGCAGTAATTTTTCGCACGCGTTTGCCAGACTTCCAGTAATTACTTTTATGCATCGCGGCTAAGGACGATTTTCCCTTGATATCCAGTCGCGACAGCCCGATTTCTCCGCGTGCAGTCGCATATTCATGGCAATTCTTGAGGATATAGTAGCGCGTGCGCGACCAAGTGGGCACACATATTCACAGAAATGCGATACAAGTACGAGTCGGGTCCCTCTACGTGGTACGTGGCCATTCTCCCTGATCCATCTCGCCGTTATAGTGAGATTTATGTAGACGGTGCTGCTAGAAACTCAGACTGCCTCGGTGCACTGTGGGGTAGGAACAAACATGGTAAAAAAAGAGTTGCGGAAAAATAGACAACGATGTACAACCATACGTTAAAACAACGTGAGAAACAGCGCGAGAGTATCTACAACAAAAGAGAGATTGGCATTCGCTATGAAAAAAAGTTTTGGAGTGAAGGAATAAAAAGACAAACTCCATTGTACCGCTCCATGGAGTGTTTCCATCCACTTTGATTGCTTTCAAACGTTCCATAAAATTATATAAACCTATTTAAAAGAAAAAGAAATGGAATTTATTCCAGTTTCATTTCATGTATAACTTACTGAAAGCTCTAATCAAGAAATGAAATTTTTTTTGTTTTCATTAGGTTTAGTCCTAGTCCCAGATAGGTGAAATTTTCAATTTCATGTTTTTTTTTCAACCAGTGAGGTCAGAGAGGTAGTCGTATAGAAAATTATTAAAGAAAACTGGTTTATTTATGCATACGTTACCCAGATAGCACCGTACGTCCATGGGACGTCCGTTTTACGCCCGATACGTCTAATGTCTGTCGTGTACGTCCGTGGAACGTCCCTTGGATCAAAATTTCGGACGTCCCATGGACATCCGTTTTTACGTCCGTGGGACATCCCCCGGACATAAATTTCGGACGTACCACGGACGTGGGACTTAGATTATTTCGTACTTGCCAGGGCCGTGGGACTTAGATTATTTCGTACGTTTTCGGATGCTATATTGTGTTTCTATTATTATACTCAAAATATAGTTTATAAATTTTTTCAGATTGTTAAGTTCGCTGCGCCGTTGTTTGAAGAAAAACTAATTTTTTCGACGTTTCTTCCGTGAAAAAGTGAGCTAATCTTCAAATTGTTAGATTTTATTTATTCTATAAGTCTATTGGACAATAATAATATTAAAATAATACATAACAAACAATAAATCATATAATAGAAGAAACTATTACTACATACACAAAAGATAATAATTATAAAACAATAATAATATTAAAGTAATACACATAACAAACAATAAATAATAAAATAAATAGCAATCAAAGCGGTGAATGTGGCTTGCCATCATACTTCCTGTAATTTGTAGTGTATCAGTCATACTTGAAAGCAAAGGAAAGCAGAAGATTTGATTTCTATATTTATTCTACGTAACATAAATTTTTTATATTATATTACTTCCTTCGCTTTCAGGTGTGACTGATATTATAGGAAGCGTGATGGAAAGTCACATTGACAGATTTGATTACTATTTATTTTCTTATTTATTGTTTGTTATGTATTATTTTAATATAATTATTATCTTTTGTGTATGTAGTAATAGATCCTGTGTTTCTTTTATAAAATAATAAGTATCACTTTCAATTAACCCTTTGGCGGATAAAAATATATCTAAAATATAAAAAAAAGTAGAAAAAATAGTTACTACAAAGGGACCCGAACTCGGACCCACGGCGTAGCAGTTCTGCTCGCTACCGCTACGTCACAACATTAGTTGGTAACAGAGTGAACTAAACTGACATGTTACGTCCATATAACTTTAATTTGCAAATGTCTCGAAAATTACTGAGTAGTTGCTACTATAATGAGGTATATTCGTCATCAGGGGAACGAGATTTATAATTCTGTAAAGTCTCAACTATATCTGTGACGCAAAGGCTTTGCATTCTCCTTGTGAGATTTGTTTCTATACACTATTTCAGGCAACATGTAATAACATATAAGTAAAAACAAATTAGATTTTACCAACCTGTTTAGCTTTATTTGACAAAAATAACATTTTTGCCAAAATCTGGTGGGGCATAATGATAGCATACGTGCATAGAAACCTAAAATATTACCAAATTTGTGAATGATGTGTTGCACCTTTTTTATATTTAATGACAGCAGTCGGTCTGTTACGTGAAGAATTATTTATATAATTTTTTAATACTTTTCTAAGTCATAGTTTCCTACGTCTCTTGAATACATTGTTTGAAATCATTCAACGGTATCGAATTATCTGCAATTTTATATAGTATTCTAATAATATTTCTCTAACTATTTTTGATAATGAAATAGATAATAATAATCTTCAGCAACACTTGTGGAATATGCGTTTATTTGTCCGTCAATACTTCGTAAATACATTGTTTTATTCATTTTTCGAGCAATAAACTTTATGTCCATTTTTCCATAATAGTCAATGTCGTACCA
The DNA here is from genome assembly GCA_913789915.3 of Sphecodes monilicornis. NCBI lineage: Eukaryota > Metazoa > Arthropoda > Insecta > Hymenoptera > Halictidae > Sphecodes > Sphecodes monilicornis. Next base: position 27,067,426 of record OU565284.1, read on the forward strand.
AGTCATTACGCCACCACCGTCAATTTTGCAAAGATGCAAAATTGTAGCTATGCAAATCATGATAATATTAATTGAGATTATCAGGTTCATCTGACAAGTTGCAAATTGAATCTCTTCTCGTTCGTAAATATGTCCCTTCAGCATTTTTCTTCAGAAATATATGCTTTCCTGCAAATTGCAGACGATTGATTTCAAATACGAATTCTTCTGCAATTTTCTCCTTACTCAGGAGTTATGCTTTGTTAAAACGCGTCTCATGCTCTTCCTATTAGTGTCTATATCAATAGTACAATTTGTTTCGCTATCACCTTCGAATTTGATGGCTTTCTTATTATTCCTCATTTTTCGCGAACAGATAGAATCTGCGAACGGCTTGATTTCTTTTCTCCATAATTTTCTGAATCTTTCAATAAATCTATTATAACTTTACATCTTCCGTTTGTGACTTTTGACATTTGTGCCATAGAATATTGTTCATTTTTTAGTTCACGAGCACTTTGTTAGTTTTCACGGCCCATTTTTATCAGTCTATTGTCCTTTTTAACACATGTAAATCACAAAATGTTATTATTCATTATATTGACTGTGTTCTATGTTCGATGCTTGTTATTCCGTAGCTTACGTATAATACAAGTGAGAAGCGTAAATTTTGTGTTTGTGTTATCATTTTCTCCCATTTGCGTACAATAAAATTTACATTTGCGTTTGTAAAATTTTGTTCAAATGAATAGTCCGGTCAATATTGAGCATGTTATAGGTACAGACCTGCTAAAGACTAATAATTACATGGAAAATGTATTTTTATCAGTTTAACTACAAAACATTAAAAAATGCGAGATGTGCTATCATTTTATCACACAGTGTGTATGTGCTATCGTTCCGGCTCCTGGATTCTTGCTTTTATTGTTTTTGAAAAAGCTAGCCAGGTGAACTTTATTTACTAGCAGGTTCCTTCTTTCTGCGTTGTAACAATTACGATGCTGTGCGTTTCATTCGGAAATTCTATGCAGTCCTCAAGAAATTAACCCTTAGCGGACGAAATTGATTCGTAGCATACATTCTTGATGGGTCGAATATATGTAGGTACATATTTTCTCTGTGGAACAAAATTGCGTACTGGAGACTTAAGTATCAGAACTAAATGAAGGAAAACATGTTGTGTTGAGTAAAAATTTATTTGATAGTTGTTGATTGTTATAATTTGTTTAAAAGTTATTTGCAGTCGAAGAACGGTAAAATTGCCTGGGAGACTGTCAATAGACACGCGTCCGCAAAAGGTTAAAGCTCGCTCGCGTCCAGGAGTGTATCAGTTTCGTCGCGAAAATATGGAATCGAGCAACGGTAATTCACGGGCGTTCCGCTTTATCTTCCGCGGGCTTTTGCTCTTTCACGAGAAGCGGCCGGGGCTAATTCTCTGTCAGCGCATTCCATCCATAAGCTCAACGACAAGAACAGAAAGACGTCGCGACGCGCCGCACAGGCTCTTTCATAAATCCCACGGGGAAAACGTTCTTCCATAATTCCGCCGACTACCAACCGTGACGATGTAAACGATAGCGAGCGGCGGGGGTGGGTCCGGGTGGTAATCGTCTAGAAACGGGCTCGTCGAAGATGTATAGAGTTAAAAAGGCAGCGTGTCTACGGCGTTGCGGAAAGAAAAGGGAGCAAGTTCCGCGGCTGCGAAATCCTCGCCAAGCCGCCCGGATATCCAACGGGACTCCTTCCCGGGAATTTATTTTTAATGAAGTGCCGTCTCCGCTACTAGTGTTTTCGGCTGGCAATGAACGACTGTTTCTACTGGCGCTGCACACGGTACGGCGGTGGTGCATAATTAAATATTTATTAGCCCCTTGCACTACGATCGGTTTCACGGTTTCAATTATTAGAACCACCTCTGACGTTCATCATTTCTTAGAAGAAGAAGCAAGTTTATATTTATTGAACGCCTACAACGACCACAACAATACAGAATTTTATTTGAGCTTCAGGGGAATTAATTACATCCATATAGTGCACTGGGAAGACGCTAACCTGCGAAAAAATTATTCATTCAAACAAATCAAGTGTTTATCATTGTAATTAATCATATTTTTAATGTGGAAAATATTTCCGTCGACAATAATATTAGGTATCGGAAAAAGATCGTGCGGTTTTCTTCCTAGAAATGAGTTGAAGTCCATCTTAAGTCGATAATTCGCATGTGTAATGCATAAAGTTAGCATCAACAGATAGTTCCATTTATGTCGGTGATATACACTACAATTAAGTGAAAAAATAAATATAGAAATTGCTCAACGCAAAATAATTTTAGTTTTTCATTCGTTAAGTATAAAATTAACGAATCATGCATAAATAATTCAGAAACAAAGTGCAGAGAAAATACTAAAAATTGTATTCTACAAGCTTTTTATGTAGGCATATACTGAAAATTTAAATAAATACGTTTCGTAGATCTGTGTGAATTATACATACCTACTCTGACAATTTCATCAAATTCGATTGATGCGGGAAACAACAGGCACTGAAACATGTAAGAATCCTTAGATTTATTACAGCTAGTGGCTGATAATCGCGAAAATTTCAATTTTTACCATCGTCAAACGTTTGTAGCTTATTGCAACGTTGACCGATTTTGATAAAATTTTCAGAATATGTACAATTGATACAGATCTACAAAAGGTATTTTGAAATATTTTATATAGGCCCACATCAAAAAGTTGTAAAATACAACTTCTAGTATTTTCTCTGCACTTTGTTTCTGTTTCAACATTATTGAATCATTTATGCATACTTCGTTAATTTTATACTTATAAAATGAAAATCTAAAATTATTTTGCGTTGAACAATTTCTGTACTTATTTTTTCGTTTAATTTTCAAGAGTCCATACTTCCATGAGCGCTAGTGTACATGCAACTTTCAATTGCTTCAACATTCCATTATTTATGCTCGTATAAACAGACTATATGTAAATATTGCTGAACTTATTACTATTCCTACATGTATCGCAGTAATTGCATCCCATAATGCTGTCCGTTACTGTTCCCTACGTAATTGTTATCGTCGTCATAACTTTTTAATAAAGCTTCAAACGGCCTGTGTGTATTTAACAATTTGTCTCATGTAAACCCATAGAATGTACTGACTATGTTTGGCTGTTAAAACCTGGGACAGACTGTACAAACTCCCTCGTTCTTCTAAAAAATTATGAACGAAAAAGAGGTTCTAATCACTGTAGCCATCAAAATATACATATCGTAGTGCAAGGGGTTAACATTTGACTAACCCTGGTATTTATTTCATCGACCAGAAGAACTATAAGTATTTTCAAACGCGGAAAAAAGAGAAGCGTAGGAAGAGGAAGAGGAAAGATAAAACGGCGTATTCTTTTCCTCATAGAGGAACCGTTTCGAGAGTAGAGTGACAAGCAGATGTGCGTGGACCAGAGATCCCGTAGATTTTGAGGTCGTAGGTGTGCGCATATGTCGGATAGACGGAGGGATGGTGGATAATATAATGATGGCGTCGGCTTGGCAAGGAGGGGCGGGGCTACGAGGGGATCAATATTATCCTCCTCCACCTCTACCTCGGCTCTCCTCCTCTGTCGCCCTCCCCGCGGCGTCTAGCAACCTTCCCACGGGTATTCCCCTCGTTCCTCCTCTGGTTCTCCACCGCCATCGTCGTCTCCACCCTGCAAACCGTCGACCTTCTCTCTACAGTTGTCGTGTGCCCCTCTGTCTCCACTCTCCCTCGTTCTCTCTCTCTCTCTCTCTCTCTCTCTCTCTCTCTCTCTTTCTCTCTGTCTCTTTCTCTCTGTCTCTGTCTCTCTCCTCTCTCTTCCGTTTTTACCGACGACGTCTTCGGTAGTAATCGAATTGCTGGCTCGACACGATGCCTCCTCGATACGCTTGATTCGACGCGTGCGTCTCTATCGCACGGATTGTTTATCATACCAGGAGCGACGGTGATTCGTCGATCACGGACAACGGGTTCTTTTATGATCGGGGCCGATGGATCGCCTGCGCCGCACAACGCACGGTGATCTGGAAACCAGCTTTTCGCGGCCAAATGTCAATTTTTCAAGTTTGATATTTTGAAAATATATTTTTTTGCCATAAAGCGATTACTCTTTATGCCAAAATATTATTCGCTTCAGATTAACTCTTAAACTGTATAGGGGAGTGACCCGACGATTTCGAACAGTTTCTAAAATTCACGTATTTTGCTCCACACCAGAGTTGAGCATTATCCGAATGAATTTTTATTTAATTGATTATTTGAATAACATTTCATGCGTTATTACATTATTCTTTAATTGCATTGCATATTATTCACGTTATTCATAGTATTCGTTATCTGCAGTATTCCTTACTCGCAGTATTTGTTATTTATATTATTTCTTATTCGTAATACAGGATCATTCATTTTGTTTCATTTTAGTTTAACGTTAGTGGAACTACAGAACTATGTTGGCCGTAAGGCGAAATACAAGATCTTAAGGTATTTTAATGATGATAGTCTTGAAGTAACATTGTTACAGGCATATCCTACGATAAAAATGGTCTTTCACGTTATGGTAAATACTCCATCATCTGCACTCGTGGAATGATTGTTTTCATACGCCACTATCGTTAATCTTCCAGAAAATAATAAATTGTCAGACGAAGTGTTTGAAAGGAGAGTAGTTCTCGAATGTAAAATTTCAAAGAATTTATTTTAAATACTTCTGTAGTCACTGGTACATCAATAAACATTTATTCAAACGAAATTTTATTTCTGAATTAAAAGAGGTTCATATTTTATTTAAATAACGCTGCAATTATTACGATTAGTAATTCAAATAAAGTATTATGTATATACATCATTTATTCTCAATATCAGATTAATATTTTATTTGAATAAGAATTATTCGTGATGCGCGAATAAAGCATTATTCGAATTAGAAACTATCCGTCACCCACGAATAACGTATTATATTCATTATCTATTATTTCTTGTTTGTGAATAACTCTGTTTCATACTATTTACAATACACATTATTTCAGCAAATCATTTGTCAAAATCATTGCAATAATCTCAATTTAGGATGTTCAAAGGTACAATATGAATTTTTCCAGATTTTTTAAGAACTATTACTCACTAAAATCCGCATCAGGCATGAAAAACCATCTTCACACTTCGAGGGAACCGTTGAAATGTTTACTGCCCAAGGGTTAATTCTGTGATCACTAGAATGCGGATATTTATGCAAATACATATTCTTCAGATAGCATATGATTTGCATATATTATATTAAAGACATATAACTAAATCAAACTCTTTACAAGAATGTATGAATCATGAATTATGATACTAAATCTATTAACAAACTCCTACACACATGAATGAGCACAATAATCAGCCGATTTATCATTTGCAAGGTATAGCAATAATAACAGCTTAATAACAAGCAATATTAATGATGACAACGCTCAAGATGGCTGACTAATGAAACGATTATCCTGTCCTCCATTATCTAGAAAAACAAACGCATCAATGAAATTGAATAAGCATCTTCTTTCAAGTATCAGGTCATCTCATAAACAACTTCTTTGACCATGTTATCTTTCATTTTTTCTTCTTTGGCCATTTTTCGATTCGTCAGTAGGTTAATATAGCTACATTTACTTCGATTAAAGAATATACACAATAATCAGACCGTAAAAGTATTTGTCATTTCAAATTACTTCTTCGAACAATAAAATCAGTCTCCCATTTTTATCGATAGACAGATGCAAAGTTAAATTTGCAGATATTTTTATTGAAACTGAAAACATGAAAATTCTCCATCCACAGTTAAAGTAACTTTAATAATACATCAACAGTATTATTTATTTCGGTTAATTTTGAGGGCTCCTTATACATGATTACTAACTACATATAAATTTCGTTGTGATATTTGAAAAGTTAGTGTGCCATTCCAAAACTTGACTTACGCTCGGGGGCACGGTAGGGGCCCCTTAAATGCCTGCTACTCCCACCAACCTCTCTTTCATGCGCGAGGCCTGCGCACTGTTCACGACGGGCAAAGCACGTCCTTCCTCTATGGTAACGGCGGATGCTGGTGGGGGACAGTGGGCGCTATAGTGGGGACGGTTTTGACTCAATTGAGATAAAAATGCCCATCACTGACTTACGCCGTTTGCAGTAGCAAACGTGATTTTACTTTTCATTAAGATCGAAGATAGAACTGAAAATTGGCGATTTAAATGTGGTGACTTCTATATTATTATTCTTCCTCTTATCGTAGAATTCACGTATTGCCCGAAGAGTGAGAGAATGTTATCGCTAGTTAAAGAAGTTATTGCTAGCCAAAGAAGATGTTTCGAATAAAACACGATGTACCGTTTTCCTAAAAGGATCGTGTCTTTCATTCAAACGAATCCTTTAAAAGTAACACAATTGTGTATGGTTTAAACCATACCGACCACAAAATGTGACCGGTTTACATTGTTTTATAAAAATTGCAAGACTGAATTTTTTTAGAGTTCACGCCATTTTTCATAACAATATATGCTTGAATGATGGAATTTATTTCATAATTTCTTATGAAAGCATCATTGTAATTTCAAAAATTTTAAAATAAAAAATGTGGAACCGGGCATGGTACGGTTAGTTTTACAGATTCAACTACATATGTATATGAATTATATTAAAAAACGAGTTGCATTCATCAAATGCCTATAACTACGTTAATTGTACGAATTTAAACAAATCCTTTTGCACACATATTCTGCGTCACTTATACTTAAAGCAAGCGCAAGAAAAAAAGCGATTCTTTGTGAATGAAAAACCAGAGTACAATGTAATATTGGGGAAGTTAGTTGCTAGCGAGACTAGTAGTTGTTCACAATTTTGTAGTTTTTTAGTTTCACTTATAATTTCGATGTATTATAATTCGAAATGGTAATCATGGTACATGTAGGCTTAATACACAAAAAACATCGGCACCAAGAGCATTGAAGAAATAATTGATTGTGACATATACAATATTTCTTGTTTTTTACATGGTCAGTAAAAGCTATTTGATTTACATTAAATAATATTACGTGGATTGAAATTAATTTGGCAACACTCCAAGCATACTTTATCATATTTGTATGTATCGATGATTGATGTTAATGGAGAATAATTTAATGCAATCGAATACATTCACTTCGTTTTTACATGTCGCGACTGGTTGCAAGAAGTTTATGGTAATTCTGAAATTTTGCTGTATAATTTTTAGCTGTAATTATCAGTGATAATATTTAATTATAAGTAAAACAACTAGAAAAAAGAATAAATAAAATTGTGAGTAAATTCACTGATCACTGATAATTACAGCTAAAAATTATACAGCAAAATTTCAGAATTACCATAAACTTCTTGCAACCAGTCGCGACATGTAAAAACGAAGTGAATGTATTCGATTACATTAAATTATTCTCCATTAACATCAATCATCGATACATACAAATATGATAAAGTATGCTTGGAGTGTTGCCAAATTAATTTCAATCCACGTAATATTATTTAATGTAAATCAAATAGCTTTTACTGACCATGTAAAAAACAAGAAATATTGTATATGTCACAATCAATTATTTCTTCAATGCTCTTGGTGCCGATGTTTGTTGTGTATTAAGCCTACATGTACCATGATTACCATTTCGAATTATATACATCGAAATTATAAATGAAACTACAAAACTACAAAATTGTGAACAACTACTAGTCTCGCTACCAACTTCCCCAATATTACATTGTAAACAGAACTCTGCCATTTCGCGCTTTTCCTACTGCGTCTTAAAAATACGTCACATTTATCTGTTTATATATTCGATGTTTTTAAGTATCTACACCTAATATTTTACATATGTCATTGGAAACACGTATACTACCATCGTGCAAAAGTACATTAACCCCTTCGCCTACAATGACGTGTGATAGACGTGATGAAGATTCTGAACAGAGCCAAATAAATATGTATTTTATTAATTTCTTTTAAACCGAAATAAAATTCTATTTTGTTGTTGTTACTGTATAGCCATTGGAGAACATGTAGACATACAATAGATATACATTTTCTCCTTCTTCTAGGAAATTATAAACTGCAAATAAATTCTAATCACTGAAACCGTAAAATAAATGGTATGGCAAGAGGTTAAAATCAAAGACGAACACGTCGGGTACTTTCCTTGTCAGATACACCACGACTACTGAACGAATTTTTACTCCAGGATTAACACGTTAAACGCGGAGCGATTTTTTCTCGCTTTCCATTTCAATTTTTCTTTAAGTTGAAATATAAAAATACGACCGTGCACAAGCAAAAGACTTGCTTACCCCATTTCTGTTTAATCCGTTTCAATCAAATCTATTAATACGGTGTGAACAATTTTTTAATATTATATGGATTGAATATTATACATATATTGTTTTGTACATTCGATGCCGTCGAAGGTATAACGTTTAAATCGCCGTAGGTATTTCTGAAGTTTAAGAACTGTCGGTGAAATAAGAACTAATTCTTCGAAAGATGGCTACTGGATTTACTAGAGACGTTCTTCCTGGTCCATGACGAGAGACGGCATACACGATAAATCGAATCCAATGTTTTCCGCTCGACAACCGCTTGAACAATGGCTCCCGTCACGTCATCCAAGCAATAAAACCTCATCAAATCACGACCCCTCGCCACCGCGTAAGCCTCCGCGCACGGCTCAATCTACGAAAGCTTATATAAATGTAATGAGACCGTGACCGGGGCTACCTCATCAATCAACCCCCACACGGACCAACTTCTACATCCCCGTCTCGTGCGCCACTGCTTTTCCCTGGGTTTTCTTCTGCGTTACGTATACGTTTCGACAGCGTATAGACACCCTCGAAAACGCTGCCTCATACGAGGTAATCTGGTGACTTAACAACGGGCCCTGAACAATCGGATAAACGCGATTCGTTTCATTTCGACTGCTGCGAAACGTCTGTCGCAACACTCTTCGCTTCCTCTTATCGTGGCAGAATTACAATTATCGACGCGTCACAAAGAGCATTGCAGGCTATACCAAACTACATAACAAGTGTTCGTGCAAATTTGCACGTGCCAGAAACTTCGAATTAGTTTGAAGATCTTCTGTATTGTTCGTTCGTATTTGGTGTATGCATGAGTAATGCGAATTTAGTTTCACACTTTGGAAAGGTGGAATGCGAAAAAGTAAAATGTAACTATTAATAGGCTCCCCTGTCCAGTGAATAAACACCCCCCCCCCCCCCAGCGAATTAACATTTTCCGTATTATATGAAAAAGTAAGGTTTATCATCCACTTTCCACATTGAAATTTATACAGTTGCTTTACTACATACCTACAGATGCCATGCAAATGCAATTTTGATTCTGCTTAGCATTTATTTCGCATTTTATTTGTTTTATTAGCAGTTGTCTCAACGATGCCCCATGTGTTCACGATAAGTATTGCTACGTGAAATATACAATTTGTATTTTAAGGGGTGTTCAATGAAATTATATTAAATTTGTTTGTACAATGTCACAGTTTAAAAGTTCCTTTAACAAAAATTTTGCATGAGGAACGATTTCTAAAAATTTATCGATTTGTTAAAGTGTTCATTCATTGGTCGTTTAACATATTTTCACTAAATTCTATATTACACTTTTAAAAAAGGCTATAACTGTACACAAATGCTAGAATTATGTTGATGTATGAACTTAGTAATAAAACAACTCAATTACGATAATATAATTCAGGAGATTAAATAACGATTTGTGAACGATCATTTTAACAAACATGCAGCTTAAGTGTTCATTCACTGGACAGGTCATTCACTGGACCCTATTTCTTATAGGCTGATCTATTCGGTGAATGAACACTTAAGGTAAATGTCTGCTGAAATTAGTATTCCCAAACTATTATTTAATTTCCTGGCATTTACATGCATACTTAAATTTCTTATATAATTTCTTATATTCGGTAAAATGGCAAAAAAGACGCTATTTTATCAATATTTTTCGAAAATATCATTACCACTTTTGCCGCACTTGTTCAATATACATATGCAATTTTTCATATTTAATATGCGCTGAATTGAATAATTCGTTCAACAATCATATTCGCCATTTTCATCGAATATTTTCCGGCAGGGGTAGTATTTTATATTGCTTTATAAAAATAACAAGAACATATCAGTTCAGATTTTTAGCAACTTTTATTATAATGTATGCGCAAAGAAATAATATCATTGAACAATTTCTCATATATGCATCTTACAATCTCAATAATCGTTGATTAAAAAACTTAGTAAATCGAGTGTTAAACGAATTTAAGAATATTGATACAGTATTTTCGACTTATTGAAGTGTTTAAGCTTCGTGTCGATTGAAATTAGTGTTTCGTTAGCAAATCATTATTTAATTTCCCTGAGTACCATTTACAAACCATGTAAAGAAAAAGAAAAATTTCCTGGCGCGATAAATAGGTAGTTTATTTGTGTTACAATTCGCAACCCATCGTGCGCACAGCTAACTAATTAACACGTTCACTAACACCATTTGTTAACAGTATGCTTACAATATTTTATTTGTAGACTGCCGATTTCTATGCAAAAAATATTTCCTGTATTTTTTTCAAGAAACAGTTCTACAATAGTTTTAGAATGTCGAAAGTATTAGTTTCTAATATAAATTTGTTCGGTTGCAAATATAAATATGTTCTAATTTTAACTATTTAGTTATAAAAAAACTAGTTAACTATTTAGTTTAAAAGTGTATTTTACCTTTCAATCATTTCAGTAAGTCGAGAGGAGATAGCTACATTCTTAACTCTAGATTTACGGGGCCCGTCAAAATGACGGATTCAAAAATTTTTAATTTACCATTATTAAGAGTGTAAGGTGGCATTCGTGAGGAATTATTGAATAGATTTATTTTTTTGTGTACATATTACAATAAAAATCGCTGAAGATCTAAGTAAATAAATTTTATTATTTTTATAAAGCAATGTAAAATAATCAATTTTAGTACTCCGTAAACCTAGTGTTAAATTCTTCTAATGTCTCCACAGTTTTGTTTTTGATTCATCTATTTTTACCATACACCGGCGATGACTTGCTGTAAATCTGCATGACTGTGATTGAAAAGTAGCTACTTGCAGTCATGAATTACACAATTGGAGTGACCATAGTTCTGTACTATTTATGTTTCGACCACCTCGATACTCGTCGATTTTTTAAAATCTTTTCGTTGTTTCAAATAGATGAACTCGGTTCAAAAACAAGGTAAATCGAGATTTTTAAGATTGTTCAATTCTTACTTCAAACCATCAGCACTATATAAAAATATGAAGAACTTCAACAAGTGCTAAAAAATAGATCACGGTTTATGCACCAAGATTTACAATCGCAGTTACTCAATTTGGTCGTAAATGCATAAAATCCGCAGTCTACATATGACCTCATATGTCCATATTAACACATTACTAGGGTTTGCAATATCGGATCAAAAATACAATACCGGTATTCGGTATTTGTTTAAACGTTGTACCGGAATACCGGTATTAATACCGGTATTAGGAATTTTCAAGAAGGTCCAAAACACAGTTGTTTAATAGAAAAAAAACATTAACTGATTTATTAACTACATATTTTTGAAATGTGATTGTAAAAAACATAATGTATCTATTGAACTGCCCTTAAGCCTGGAACGTATTTTTCTGCAAAAATTACCTGCGGTTGAAAATGCTCTTTCCGCATCCACGCTGGTACTGTTAATAATGAGCGATATATTTTCTCTAAATATTTCCTTCGATGTCCTTCATCTTCTAACAACTCGGTCTCTCGTCTGACGGTTTTGGATAAACCTATTTTTTGTATTATTTTGTATTATTGTTCGTGGAAATTTTTTTATTTATAGCTAATTGTAATTTCTTCTCGAGAGATTATAGAAATTCTTTTTCGATATTAACATCAACATCATCTTCAACGAATTCTTCTGGATAGGTTTGTGTTTGCTTTTCATAAATGTTTTTGTGGAAATTGACGACAAACTTAATTAAATCTGACCTTGTTAGCTTCTTTTCTTCCTTTTAGTTTACTTTTTTAACGTCGTTATAATTATGTAAATACCTTAAAATATTTTCTAGTTCACTATGCCTTTTCTGCATACGAATTTTCAATGCACTGTATAATTCCTCGGACAGTGGCGTGTCCTGATCTTTAAGTTATTGCAACATAAAATTTATTGTTGCATTCGCTGTTAATAAGTTGGAATCCTTCTGACATAATGCTTCCACAGCCAGCTTTATTGGAAGATACAGTTTTTGATATTAAATCGAAATCACTATCGGAAAAATTAATTTGTAAATTTTAAGTAAGAGTAGATGCCCCCAAAAAAATATTTATTATTTATAGCTAATACCGAAAATACCGGTATTTTACCTTAGCAAATACCGGTTTCACGAAATTGCAAAATAGCACGAAATACCGGTATTCGGTAGACCGGTGTATCGATATTGCAATCCCTACACATTAGCTACCAGCTTTATTTTATAAGTTTTGAAAGTCGCAACTAATGTTTTAATAGATCCTTCAACAGCAATAGTAATTTCAATCTTAAACCAACAAGTCACCCTCAGTAACATAACCTAATTATTTCGTTTGGCATTATTATACAGGGTGTTCGGTAACTGGTGTTACAAGCGAAAAGGATGTGATTCTACATGAAAAAATAAGTCCAAAATATAGAATAAAATTTTTTTATGTGAGGCTTTGTTTTCAAGAAAATCGAATTTGAAGGTTCGTCGGGATCGCGTGCATTAGTATATGCACAGAGTAGAATTGGTTGGTCATGATCAGACGCGACAGCCGATTTCTATCTAATGGTACGCGTATTCGCTGAATTTTCAAACTCTATTTTCTCGAAAACAAAGCCACACATGAAAAAATTTTATTCTATATTTTCGACTTATTTTTTCATGTAGAATCACCCCCCTTTTCGCTTGTACCACCAGTTACCGAACACCCTGTATAAAAGGAGATTTTCAAGCTTCCTATTAGTACAGCACAATTACGGAAAAACCTACAATAGGCAGCGCCCGCTCTAGCGGTTATCTCGCCCTGGACAAAAAGACAAATTGCCGCCCCTTAAGAATATATATATATTTTTTTTAAATAAAGCCAAAATGTCGCCCCTAAACTTTAGCGCCCCGGACTAACGTCCGAGTTGCCCGCCCCCAGAGCGGGCCCTGCAATAGGCTTCCGGTAGATGAAGTGTTAACATTATTAGAACTACCAGACCCGCTGAAATGATGGATTTCAGATTGTGATGTCAAAATTGTTGAGATTTTAAAAACATTTTTGTGGAAACTTATTAGATACACTTTTACTTATTCAGATGGACTGTGTAAAATACTTGAGACGCTTAATACAAACGTGATGTAAGTCAGTATTTCTTTGTTCTTTGTGTGACAGCACATCTCAAGGGTTTCATCGTCATTAAATGAAGTAATTAATATAATTTTAGCGTGGCTAGTATAAGACAAACTTAACATCATTCGATATCACTGTGTTTTATAGAACTTGTACTGAATTCCTTATTATCCAATAATTAACTGCTTTGTCTTGCACAATTTTTGCATTCAACGGCTCAATTGTTATTTTTAAAACTCGAAGCTTATAAGTAGGTTAATAAAAAACGAAGATCTCTGTAATGAGACATATGTGAATCATCGTGAATAAACGTGACTTTTTCGTTTAATTCGAATTGAAGAATCCTTGTTGAAAACAATGTAAGTGCTAAAATTAAGAAAACTTTTTCTGCCGGAAAATGTTCTACATGCCAATGGTAATACGATAACATAGCATCAAAATGCAATTTCCATTTATAAATAAGGTATCAATAGTTCTAAAAGACGATACCGCGGCTGGTACGTCCAACGTGACTTCTGTAAAAAAGAATCCTAAGTACATACCAAGTAAGCTATAGCCGAATGTGTCTTGAAATTCGATTATTCCATCAATCCGTTATACTTTACTGTCGTATGTTATTACAAATAAAATGAACATATTGAAAGTATATTATTGGGGTTTCTGTGCAAGTTACCTAGAGACAAACAGGATTGGCATTTACAGTGCTTGCAAATTTGAATTAATGGCACATCCAATTTTTTCTACATGTAAGAGGTGGCACATACATGGTTTTCTACAAATCAACAATTCTTTTTTTCACGAATTCGGACTATATTACGCTATTTTATTCGGACTACGTTCGCAAACAATTTTGTGATTCGGCTGGGTTATTGTATGCTTAACCACTTGCCCTACGATTTATTTTACGGTTTCAGTCATTAGAAGTTCATAATTTGTAATTCACAATTTACTAGAAGGAGGAGAAAATTCATATCTATTGTATGCGCATATGTTGTTCAATGGCGGTACATTGACAACAACAAAATAGAATTTTATTTCCATTTAACGGAAATGAATTCTAGACATACTTATTTGACTGTTCAGAATCTTCATCACGAGTCTCACATGATGTTACAGAGCAAGAGGTTAATAATATTCAGCAATCAAAACAAATGAAATTTCTCTCCTGAGAAATTTGATTTTTGGCAATTCCATTGTTTTCTATAAGGACTCTTCAATTATGTACATTCAACGGACAGGTCAGCCAGCACGGTAGAAATGACCTGTGCGATAGTCATCGAGCGCGATGGCTGACGCGGGAACCGAGGCGTCTCGGTTTCCAGGGTCGGGGAACTTCGCTCATCAAGTTTATAAGCCACGAATCGGGCATCAGGCTGGTTCCAGACAAGCTTGTCTTCGGCGCCGCGATTCTGCGCTGCTGTTAAAGTTTATGGGCGCGGCCTTGTGTGTATACCAACGACCCGCGCGCGCCTTGCGAGAGTTTATTGATTCTCGAGCCACGGCATCTTTCGCCCACTGTGCTGCCGTTCTGCCCTATCGAGTTTACTCCCCCTCTTGGCTTACCGACGCCCCGTGTCATGTCTACGGGGTTGCTTCGTGAAATCCAATGATGTTCCTCGCGAAGAAAAGTTTGGTTATACGGCCGGGAACGTACGGGAAATATTTTTTCCCGCTACCGTGCCGTACCGCCTTTCTTTTTCGCGATACTCTCTCTCTCTCTCCCTCTCTATCTCGTTCTCTATTCCTTCTTCGAATAGCCGGGAGAGACGCTTGCGCCGTGCTCTCGGTAATTTAGGAGTTTCCAGTGCTGGAATCTTGTTGATGAGATGCTTAAACCTCGTATGACGGGATTTGCGTTCATTTTGTCCCGACGCACAGTGCGGCTTGCAATGGACAAAAATCAAAATAATCATGGTTCGATTCTAATCTAATTATCCAATAAAACCATCATTTGGTAAGTAAAGAATCTGTATGTGAAAGTATTATCCGAGAAAATCAATAGGCGATCAATTACAGCGAAGAGTTTACTAAAATCTAAATACTTGAAGGTCAGATTAGGTTGGTTTTTGTTTTAAACTATTTGTTATACCTTAGACATGGAGAATTGGCCAGAGGTATGCATAATTTTAACTGTCAAATTAGAAATTTCGTTTTTTCCTTAAAATGCAGATTACAAAAAAAACGGTTCAAAACATCCTGTAATTTTCGTTGTTTTGTATCAACAAGGTCTTGTAATATAATGCTATATAATTCTTTTTCTGCGGCAAATTGCAACACCGAATGTTATTTAATTTTTTGACAGCGAGGTGCATTCGTAATCGCGATTTGGTTGAAGTGTGGATGTCTCAACACGCTTATTCGGACAAATTATTGAAAGTTAGGCAAAAAGTTTGTTCTGTATTAAACGTGAACACTATGTCTAATGAAATGGAAAAGAGAACGAAAGCTTTGGGGCGGGAGCGATAGTAGCGAAGAAGCAATTAGCGAATAATTTAATTTTTGTACAGTTTTTGTTTATGCAATTAAATTTCTTTATTTACATGAATATATTATATTTATATTAAAACTATTATGGTTTTTGAATGGTATACCGTTTAGTTTATTTCGAAATTCGAAGAAAAATGGATTTATCTACCAGTCTGTATTAACCCTTACTTAATACTTGTAAACAATACGGTATTGTATATGGTCAAATAATTATGTATTATCGCAGATATCATTAAACTTAATCATATAACAAAAAAATATTTCGAACAAAGGTTATACAGTATACAGTTGATAACAAATCGCAAAAACAACTGATCATAAAAAGCTTCGCATTAAAAAAAAATTGGGATAAAAATTTTTACTAATGGAACTGTATATTTTTTTACACTAATCGATGCATCTTTGTATACCCTTTGAAAAAGTATTAGGTTACTTAAGTCAAAAATTGATTAGTTTAGAAGTTATGATTTTTGTCCCAAACCTCCATTGACAGGCCGCCCTGTGCGACGTTGCAAATATTTTGTCTAGATTTTCATTTTCTCACAGTCAGTTTGTGCCATTAGCTGTTTGCAGTGGGCTCAACAAGAAGATGTAATTAATCTCAAAGATCTCAAAGATGCCAAAGTCGTGGCAGCCAAAGTCGTCAAATACATCTGCCTTGATGGGAGTAATCCTCGTACGACGGGTCTTGCGTCCATTTTGTCCCGGCGTTGCAAACATTTTATATAAATTCTCATTTTCTAGCAGTTAATCTGTACCTTTAGTTATTTGTAGTGGGCCCGCTAAGAAGATGTAATTGATTTCAAACAAGATTCGGATGAATGTAGTCGCAGCTGCCGTAAAATAGTCAAGAGCATCAGTCTTGGTGGGATTAATCCTCGAATTGTGGTACTTGAGACCATGTTTACTCGAAGTTGAAAAACGTTTCATCTTAATATAAATTTTCTAGCAGCCAATTCGTTTTATGAGCTATTTGTATTAAGTTCAATAAGGAGATCTACGTTCATCTCAAAGAAGATTTAAGTAAATCTAGTCATGGCAGACATGGAATCTGAAGTTCCATTAACAATTTCGACCCCTGGTTGTGCGAACGCATGTTAAGTTTTTGAACGCGTTCGCTACCACCATTTGTTTCGTTGCTTACCTTCGGTGTTAAAATGTTTTATTAAATGCCACTTTATACTTTATATTATTATGTACCAACTTTATAAAATATCAAAGCAATTTAGCAGAAGAAAGACCCTAACTTTCGGAATATTATGCTACGTACTATAACTTGAAATAACCAAGCGTATAGAATGAATTTGACTATTTCTAATTCAATTGCGAGATGATGAACATCGTGCATGGTACCGAACATATTAATCCGCTGATAAGCTGCAGACTCCGTTTTGAGACGATCAGA
Source organism: Sphecodes monilicornis (assembly GCA_913789915.3). Taxonomy (NCBI): domain Eukaryota; kingdom Metazoa; phylum Arthropoda; class Insecta; order Hymenoptera; family Halictidae; genus Sphecodes; species Sphecodes monilicornis. Next base: position 27,084,777 of record OU565284.1, read on the forward strand.
TCATCCTAACGCATCGTTTCGAGGGGTTAATATGTTTTGGACAATTAAGCGCACCGCCGTCCGTGAAATGCGATCTGCTACACGTTCTTTAAAAGCAAGGAGCGTCGAGCAAGTACAGTATTTTATCGATAACTGTCCACAAAAAGGGGCCAGCCAGGGACAGTTATCGCTCAGATATACTATTCTTTGACTTTTGCCGAACGTAGAAAAGCACAGCGAAGCTCGAGAGGCTTCGCTCGCCGAGAAGTGTAACATAATACGGGTCGCGTATGTCAGTGTGAGACCCCTAGTAATCCAATGACAAAACTTCTGTATTTTTTATTATTTTTTTGTGGAACTTTCACCAATATATTCGTTGAATTTTTCTAATAAAAATGATACCAAATAAGATATGATTGCGATGATATTTAAATGTGTAATTTACGATGAAAGTTTCGGAAAATTATTGTAAATATTATCCGAATTATATCGTGTTTGGTATTATTTTAATCAGAAAAATGCCAGAAATATATTGGTGAAAGTTTCATAAAAAATAAATAATAATAAAAAAAGTTCTTTTATTGGCATTACACTGTGAAGACACGCGGGCCTTTGAACTATGCCGACGACCGTGACTCTTCGCGTCTCTTTCTTTCCCATACGCTATCTTTCCTTGCGCCCAAAACTTTCATCGTCCATTACACAAGTAAATATCATCGCAATTATATCATACTTGGTATCACTCTCATTAGAAAAATGCCGCGAATATGTTGGTGAAAGTTCCATAGAAAAATAATAAAAAATAAAGTAATTTTGTCATTGGATTAGTAGCGGTCTCACACCGATGTACTCGACCTGTATTATGTTACCCTTTTCGCGGAAGTGGGGATAGTTCTGGGACAGTTATCGCCCAGATATTTGGGACAGTTATCGATAAAATTCTGTACACATTTGTCGTCAGTCACATTTATCGAATCAACGATAACGAGATACATTGGGAAATTGAACAGAGAGCGAACGTCTATAATCAAGGATGATTGAACGCCCGCAGTCGAAGAAAAACTTCAACTTATAGGGAATAGAATCGATTGCGAAACTCCGTTTGTTTCGATCTTTATACACAACTATGCTTACAGCCCTGCAACAGCAATATTTCTTAATACAGTAGGCCCTCAACTTTCGCACATAATTAGTTCCTGAAAGTGTGTGCGAATGTTGAATGTTCGAAAGTAGAGGGATGTAAAAAAATATGCATCAAAAACTGTGTTTTAAAGTATTTATCTATCAATACGTATACATAATGAAGTTAAAGAGGCGTGTTAAGTGCTTTCGGGTGTTTCCTTTATAAAGTTGTCAAGAGTTAGTTGAATACCACCCATTTTTTCTTTTCTTGATAAAAATCTCTATAACATGCTGTGTCTTTCTCAATTGCCCTACGTACTTGAGATATACGTTCTCCATTGGGATCACATTCTTCCATGATAGTCAAAAAATATTTAAAAATGTGCGAAATAGCGAATTGTGCGAAAGTCGAGGGCCGCCTGTACATTACTTACTGACGACTGATTAATAAATTCGAAACCCTTACAGCTCACAGCTGAAAATTTGTGAAAGAATAATTCAAGGCAATGGAAATTTTGGTTATGAGCCAACAAACCACCCGCGGAAGCATAATCTAATTGCTTCTTTTCAAAGATGTTCTGGTGGAACATGGTCGTCGAGAATTATACCAATAGGTAGACTGCGGTTTTTATGCATTTATGATAATAATTAATAGGTGAAGTGCTGGCATTGTGAAGACATTGAAAGAAGTTAAAAATGCCGGTACACTGTTTTCAACTTATTAAAATGATTAAAAGAAACAGTTCATTTGTATTTAATCCTTGTTTCCTGCAACTGACTTGGATAATTTTTATTTTACAAAAAAATCCGCAATCTACTAATAGGCCTCCGTTAAGTAATATGTTAACGAAACATACTGATCAGACACGTTTCGTCGAATGAAACCCAATACAGTAAGTAGATCTCAAATTTATGTGAACCTGTCGAGAGACAAGCTGGTTCACATAATCGGGTGGTTCATATAATAGGAGTCCATCTGTCCCCACTACTGACTATGACTTTTTGTTCATTTAGTAGGAGTTTATATAAGAGTATTTCGCTAAGCTCGAATTTAACCAGACATTGCTAAAATTTAGTTCATATAAACAGAGTTTCACTATAATTCTTTGAATCCGCCGAAACACGGAACAGAAAATTTTGAGGCTGATCGCGATAGGAACCGCATAATTCTTCATTAGTCAGTTTACTTCCCCTCTTTCAATGATTCGTCGCGCCTCTTAGCGTTTCCACGGCGTGATCGTGAGCCCATCCATCTTACGAAGAATCCTTGAACCGCCTCCGTCATTGTTTCTCCCCTAGCATCTTCTTTCCTTCCTTCCTTCGTTCGTTCCTTCGTTCTTTTTGGCCCGTCACTGCCTCCACCAGCAGCAGATAGTTCCCAGCTCCGGACCCTCCTCTCGCAGGCAGCATTCCGCCGCTCGTTGCCTTCCCTTACAGTTACGCGAGAGCGACGTGTATCTAAGTGCAACCACCCGTATAATTGTCGGGGACGAGCAGGTTGGGCGTCATGGGAAAAGCAACAACGAGGAACAGAGACGACGGTGCGGCGCGGCGCGGCGTGGCGTCGAGGTTGAAGGGCGAATGGAAACGGGAAGAGGGTGGAAACGGCTGACGAGGTTCACCCTCTCCGGACCACCCTACACCCACGACCCTCGTATAGTATCGAGCGCGGGAAAGGGCCGCCTTGAATTAACGCCATCATATTTCAGGATGGTGGAGCACGCCGGGGTTTTCTTGCCATTTGTCTCGGGACTCGGCGTCGTCTACCCAGCGAAACCGCCTTCGCTTTGCCCATTTCGCTCTATGAGTAATATCGACGGTGATGGGACCTCGCGAAATCTGGCAAAATGTAGAAACAACAGTCGTGAACGTCTCGTTCAGTTCCGCCTCTGATTGTTAGAACAGAATTTGTTATGGTCTTTCAGAGCCCTAAACACCTTCTTAATGGGGCCACCACTCGCCAGTTTTCCTACGCTCTTAAACCTGACGTACTAATTACAGTAGTACACTGTGCGACAAAATGATAACACAAATTAAAATTTGTTTCTACACACTACTTCAGGATGCGTTTAATAACATATACATGTAAGTAAAATCAAACTGGATTTTACCAAACTCAATAGCTATATTTGACAAAAATAACATATTTTCCAGAATCTAACGGGACAAAGTGATAGCACACGTGTATAGAAATATAAAATATTAACAAATGCTGCGAACGTCTAGAACTCTGTTCTCCATAAATTTCTGGATCTTTCAATAAATCCATTGTAACTTCTGTTTGTGACTTTTAACACTTATCACTCGATTGGCGACTCTGAGGCGCCACTACAAATTGCTACGCCATTATTCGGAATATTTTTTACATGATTAAATTTGTTTATATGTAATAAATTACTAAACATTTAAATATTGAATGGGTACTATATGAGTTTCTTACGCATATAATGAAAATAAATTATGTACAATGGAAATATTCTAGGTTAGAAGAAATGTTTGGTTTTTTAGTTGAAATAGCTCCGAGTGCAAAGGGTTAATATTTGTGGCACAGAATATTGTTCATTTTTTAGTTCATGAGCACCATTTTTATTATTTAACACATATAAATCACAAAATGTTATTACACATTATATTAACTATATGTTCCATGTTAGGTACTTGTTATTCAATAGCTTATGTACAATCGAGTGAGAAGCGTAGATTTTGTGTTTGCACTATCATTTTTTCTCGTTCGTGTACTACAAAATTTACATTTGCATTCGTAAAATTTTATAAAACTGAATATGCTGGACAATATTGAGCATGCCAAAAACTATTATTAAACTAACATGAAAAATGTATTTTTGCCATTTTTTACTACAAAATTTTAAAGAACGCGTATTATGCTATCTTTTTATTACACAGTGTATCTCGATATACGATGTTTGTATGTAAGATGCACACGATAGAGAAGAATCGCACTGTTAGTTAACTGCACTATCAATGTAGAAAAGAATAAATACTATAGTCCTGAGAAACGTTTTCCGGTGACGTGTCTTTCTCTTAAGTGTTAGCATAGTTCTAAGACGTGCAACGTTTACGCTGGTTTTACGCATGACGAAAATTATTTTTCGTAGCTGATTTTTTATTTTCGAGATAATTATGTAACTTTGTCGTATGACATAATTATGCTTAGATTATTAGGTATACATACATAAATGCCCCGATTTTTGCAATTTGCTTTGTATGTCAATAACATGATAGGAACTTTGGTTTTGCCGCTGTACTGAAACGTTTGTGTTTGCACATATTTTTCGCATTTGTTGTTATTAAACTGTGGATTTTATGTATTTCTACCACAAATGAGTAAATGAAATATAAGCAGTAGAAATATCAGAGAAGTTTAAGGAGACCGTCATCTTGAAATCAAGTTTTTACAATTACTAAGATAAAAACTTATATTTAGTATTTGTTTCCCGCAGTGGATGCAGAACATTTTCATTTTGTGTAAAAGACCGCGATCTAATTAGACATTATTTTGCCGTGTCTATTATAATTTCTTTTTGTTGTTAGCATATTGATTCGCATTCTCCATTAAGAAATTTGAAAAATATAGAAACTTTCAAAATTATATAATCACCAACATATTTTTTAAATATATATTTTGTCAATTTGTACATCTGTATATCAAAAGTCTATACAGTTTTAAATGCCGTAGTTTGTTTAATACGGTGTAATTTTCTCTCCAGCGGGTCATAATTATTTCGTACCAGATAAGATAAGATAACTGCTGCTAATTGATGTACTCGTGAACGTGCTTTCAGTTTTTGTGTACCAGAGTTTCCATGCGGAAAAATATAAGTTGTTTTGTACGTATTTCGAAAATATTCCGCTTTCCTATGATTTTATTGTGTAATTATGCGCTGGTCTCATGAGAACATTTTCTATTAATTACATTCTCGCTGGAGTGAATTAATGTGGCATATTAATTGAACTCCACAGCACTAATAATCTATTCCAAAAACAAAAAATACTTTTTCGTTATAAAAATATCCATCTTATATCTTTTTAAAAATATGTGCGTGATTCATCTATACCGAATTAAAATACTTGCACTGTATAAGCATGTAGTTACTTTAATTTAATAGACGCGAACACAAAGCCGATCTTTTCTCAATTCATTTTTTCGAAGATTCTAATGGTGCATTTTTATTTGTTTTTGTTGTATATAACACCTACAAACATTGTTGAAACAAAGAGTAATACTTAAGCTTTTTTCCCACTCAAATAGGTTTATAAACCGATTGCCGTCAATTGCTGCATTAAAATTTGTTACACGTTATTGGCAGATATGTATACGATAAAACTACAAGCGCCACGCCGTTCAGGTAGTCGCTATGGTGTCTTTTGGCATTCAAAGAGGAAAGCCATTTCCAAAAGGAAACCAGCCAAATTTTGTCGTAAATTTAGATTAGGATCGAGGATCAAAAACCTAACCCGAAACAGATTCGATAATACAAAAATGGGGTTTTTCAGTAATCAAAAACGCTAGATAAACGATCGATCTAGGCAGCCTCAAAAGTCCTATTTTATCGTTTACGAGGCTTAATTTGCATTATTCGCAAGCATACAACTGCCCATGTTGCTATCTTCATATAGCTGTGACTGTGAATAATGCAAATTACGCCTCATAAACGTAAAAATAGGACCTTCGAGGGCGATTGCGGCCTAGACTGATTTTTTATCTAGCGCATTTGACTACTGAAAAATCCCCGAGATGAGAACGCGCATCCCGCACCCCTGCAATTCTGTAAAGGAGTCTACCGCCTTAATAATTTTATCAGAGGAGAAATCATATATCGACATCTTCAATTTTAAAAATTTTCCAACAATTTTGAATTTCATCTTCTCAATTTTGCTATAAATGCATAAAGATCCGCTGTCTAATAAATAATATAATGTAAATATAAGTAATAAGGCAATAATGGGCAAAGAATGCCTGGTACTGTTGTTGGAGCGCCGATTGGCATTTGTTTAGAGACGGAAGGAAATTAACATCAAGTAAATTATACAGAATTTAGTATATAATAACTTAAAAATATTCCATTATTAATAATAAAATAATTAATAATATATACGCACAAATTCGAGAAAACCGTTTTGAAAAAACCTTATATAACTTTTATGGGTTAGGAATTAAACAAAATCTGATTATTAATTTGAATTCAGCACCACAAAATCTATAAAACTGTACCATTTTTATTAATGTAATTTTAGAAATAGCTTCAGAAATTATTTTTGTCCGCGTTTTTCGCGTTTCAACCCACTGTGCACCGTGCCGCCGGAGTAGCAGTACTGAACGGAGCACTGCGCCGGAAAGTGTGCATGTTGCGCTTAGGTAAACTGGTGTTTGGACTTACATCTTACGGTGCAGCCTAACTATTATCCAAATCGTACGATTCTTTAAGTGTTATACAACAACAAATTTGCATATGCATGTTTATATTTCGCGGGGCTCATGGTCAAGTGGTATCACGCTGACGTCGTCTATAGGCGACGCTCGTACACACAGGTCATCGCGCGGACGTCGTCTATAGGCGACGCTCGTAGCGAAAGGGTTAAGGCCGATCATCGATGTTCTAGTGTATCGTCAAGATGTCCTTGCGCCAGTGTACACATTAATGTAAAATATCACTTAATATGAACAGCAAATATTATGAACAAGATGTCTATTATCATCCCAGGAATATGTCTGTTTTGAATGTATACGAAAATTCATAGTTGATCTTACATAAATGACGAATTTCATTTAATTCGGATATCAAAAATTGTGATCACAAAAATCTCATAAATAGGTTGGTAGAATATGGTATGAATGTTTACCGGCTATTCTTCTTTCCTGCACTCAACCCAAGTAACAACGGATTAATGAACAGTCTTTATACAATCTACTTCTAAAAGTGACATTTCGGTCCCGTTTTCACACATATCAACGCATTACTGTCCACCAACCAGGGACTTATATTGAAATGTGTGGGATTGGTTTAGAGCACGAGGCGCGGTGTGAATGGGACCGAGATGGCACGATGTGTACGTCGACGTAAGGAAGGCTTTCTAGGTTAGGTATGGTCTTAGACTGCGAGTGGCGAGCGAGCGTCGAGCGAGCGGGGGAGTTCTTCGTTGCTAACGAAACGAGTCAGTATCGTGAGAAGAGAGCGTCTTATGAAAGTGCGAGTGAGAGAGAGGAAAGCGAGAAACCAGCGAGTAACAATTACGAAGGGTTTATACTATTTTATATCTTAATTCATATATTAAACTTATTCACTTCTCAATCTGCGAGACTATTTATTGAGTTCACCCACAAAATGTACCGGTATTATACCGGTATTTGTCGATTATACTTCAAAGCCCTTATGGAAACCTAAAAATCGAAATGCTAGTGTGGCGTCATTCCGCTGTATGTAAATATAAGTGAATCATTCCATGCCAAATCGATCACTTTTTGAAGGCACCATCGTCGATTTTGTTCCGAATGAAATATGTTGTAGTCCATGTGAAATTAGGGGTCGTTTAAGTTGTTACGAGCCTGGGCCGAGCGGTAGCGCGCGTGGCCGGCGAGCGGTTTATAGTTTAAAGAGGAATATGGTTTTAATTGTTAGTAAGGTGCACGGACGAACCTGATGCGAAATCAGGGAGCCGCTAGGATGTTTGAGAGACTTCGTGGACGAACCCGATGCGAAATCGGGGAGCCACTAGGAGGTACACGCGCAGACGAACCCGATGCGAAATCGGGGAGCTGCTGGGAGGTTGGAAGACGCGCAGACGAACCCGATGCGAAATCGGGGAGCTGTTAGGATACGGACGAACCTGATGCGAAATCAGGGAGCCGCTAGGATGTTTGAGAGACTTCGTGGACGAACCCGATGCGAAATCGGGGAGCCACTAGGAGGTACACGCGCAGACGAACCCGATGCGAAATCGGGGAGCTGCTGGGAGGTTGAATAAAAGCACAGACGAACCCGATGCGAAATCGGGGGGCTGCTAGGATACGGACGAACCTGATGCGAAATCAGGGAGCCGCATAGGTTGGATAACAGTTTGGGTTCCTGATACAAGATCAGGTAGCTCCTAGGATATGTTAGTAACGGCCTCGGAACTTTAATATCATAAATTAATTGATACAACCCGAGCGGTAAGATTGTATCATGTGTGAACGGTCAATTAAGAATTACTGGATCTGAATGGTGGGTTAAAATCAATTATTAGTCAAAATTACCTTGAATTAAATTGTATATTACAGGAAACTGGCTCTGTTACAATTGTCAGTGTCGCGATAAGCATTGAGTGTGTAAGAAAATGTTATGTAGTTACCCTAAGTACTACTGCCTGTTGGATGACGCACTGGCGATGCGGGGAACACAGAGAGGTTGAATAATTATGCCAAGATAGATTAATACCGTACTCGCGGAATCTATAAGGTTACTTGATTCGAAAGGGTGACTAGGCCCGATCTCACTAAATACAACCAACTCCAAAACGAGATTCAGCGTAACGACGTGTATAGCCCGTTTGTACTTTAAGCACTGCCCCCGAGGGTTAAAATTCGAGGGTTCATATACTGTAAAATCTAAGTGGGGATGCTCTCAAGATTTCCATATTAAGGAATCTTGTGCAACTGTCCTTGTATTGAATCATGCTTTGTGCCGGCTGCATTCAGCTGGAGCATAGTCATCGTTTCTATAAGCAAAGAGTGGAATAGGGCGTTTTCCGTTCTCAGGGAAGCGGTTAGAAAACTCTGGTTGAAATAAAGCAGCGATAATTCTCTGTACGTAACAAAGTCATCATTTTGCCGGTTCCCAATTTTCTTTTAGAAATGACAGGCTTTCGATATTTGCAATTTTTGCTCATTTTGGCGAAAACGGGCCTCACTTGCGAATTTTTCTGTCAGGAACTGTTTGTTCGATTGAGCTAATTTTTTTGTCTTATTCTGTTTTGAAATCCTCGTTCGCGTTAAAAGTCAGTTGTAAATCGTTGCTCCAGCGACATTACTACATAAGACCATTTTTGCCTATCCTATAACTCCTATCTTCTGGTATGAGGACTGTGGTGAACTTCATGGCATTTACCACAAAACCTGAAAATACCGGTATTTATGTATTTCGGTTTACGGTAATCAGAATTGTGCTAATTGAAATACGTTGTAATTGACTAATGATTAATTTCGTTTGTCTCAAGAAACGCACATAATTATATTCTATCTCATCCTCACGGTTAACGAAAAGAAAATCGATTTTCTGACCCGTTTTCACGATACAGTCCCTTAAATCGAAATTACATTGTACTTTGTAATTGTATTTTAATTGTAAAAACGAATTACATTTAAATCTAACTAAATGAAGGAGTGGAATTATGAATTACAAAATAAATTGATACAATACAATTAAATTACTATTTCGGTTCCGGTATTCAGTCATTTCGGTATGATATCGGTTTCGGTATAGCTTTGCTGATGTAATGCCGGTATCAAAATCATACCGGTTTCAAGTACCAAACGCCAACTATAAATCGAATACAAACGTTTACATCCGACCACCTAACGGAATACTCCCGTCTGTTTGCAGGTGTGGTTCAAGAACAGGAGAGCAAAATGGCGAAAGAAAGAGCGGAACGCGTTGAACGCGGCCGCGGCAGCAGCCGGGGAGTTCAAGGCGAGTTTCGGCACGACCAGCTTGAACGGTTTCATCGGTCAGCCGTTCGCGGACCCGGACGCTTTGTACAGTTCGTACAGCACGTACAACAATTGGGCGGCGAAGGTACCATCCCCGTTGGCAACGAAAAACTTCCCGTGGGTGAACACGTTGGGCTCGGTGGTGCCGACGGCGTCGCACCATCATCACCACACCCAAGTCAGTCCGGTGAATTGTTTCAACGCGGCGACGTCCGTGGCTGGCAGTCACGTGGGTGGAATGTCAGTGTCTGTTGGCCAGGCAGCCACATCGATGCTACCTGGGATGGGCTCGGGATTAGGTGTGGCGGGTTCGCCGGTAGCAGCATCGGGTGCCGCGTGTCCATACGCGACACCTGCAGCGCCGCACCATCCTTACGGGCCACCGGTATACACGCCGCATCATAGGACAACGGTGGCTCCGGAGATGACCTCGAGTAGTATCGCCTCGTTACGATTGAAGGCCAGGCAACACAGCAGCGGGTACAGCGGCTTGAGCGGCAGTTCCTTCAGCATAGACAGCACGCCGGTGTCTGCGGCTGGCAGCCCGGTCAGCTCCAGAGCGTCTTCGGTCGGCGGCGGGGGTGGACTCAGCGCTTGTCAATACGCGTTGTCATCGACCGGCGAAGGTAACCCACACTCGCCGGGTAGCACAGAGGCTCACGTCAACGCCACCGCCAGGGCTCAAGTCTGAGGTGAAGCGGGGGCTACGACTAGCCCCCATCAGCACAGCGTCACCGGGAATACCGGAAGTTCAATGCCCGGCTCGGCAAGATCTTTGGGTGGAGGCAGCCAGGTGGTGACGGTCGGGACAGCTCCCGGTGTCTCCGGCAACCAGCAAACCGACAATCAGCTGAGATCGCAAGAGTGACCCAGGCCTAGGTCCGCCGCCTCCCCGACATTGTCGTCGAGCCCCTCGTCGACCATCTCGCATCCCCTTTACCTCATGTACGACGACGACGGGACCACGGCGGACCAGAAGATCGATGACGACAGAAGCGTGATGGAGACAGACGGTATCGGGAGCGAGCAGGTCGTCGCGACGACCGGCGGCATCGGCGTCGGTGTTGGCATCGGGATAGGCGGTTCTGGAACCGGTGCCGGAGGTGGCACGGGTTTGGCTGGATACTGGCAACACGCCACCAGTGCTAGTTATTGTCCCTCGTTGCTCGACTGCTGGGCCATGCCGCCGATCGCTTTCGGATCGCAAACGTTGTCTCTGCCACGGGAGGAGAACTGAGAACGGTGGTCCTCGACACGACCACTGCGCTGTCCTTGTAACTCTAACCATCGCATCGATCCGAACGGTTGGTTACGAGACCGTGTATCATTCTTCGTTTGTTGATCCCCGTTCGGTCGATCGTCAGCTGTACGCACAGTGGCGCGAGGATCCGTCGTGCAACCTCTCGGTCTAGCTTCTTCGCACCAGCATCTCGCGAACGATCTAATAACAACGACTTCCGGTTGCCGGGCATTGCCATATCTTTGCTTGTCGAGTCATTCGTTGCGACTGAACCATGCTCTTTCCAGCCGGACGGGTGAACAAGAGAATAACGTTGTACATACGATGTAAACTCATGGACGATCGAACGATTATATTGGTGTATATTTAACATGTTTCGAGGCGCATGCTTCTTCCGTAACGTTTACAGAGACCGTGCGCAAGAGAGGGAGAAATAGAGAGACAGAGAGGGAGAGAGAGAGAGAGAGAGAGAGAGAGAGAGAGAGAGAGAGAGGCAGAGAGAGATAGTCACATTAGCGAAATATGGATTCTAAGTTCCCCGCGGATCGATTAAGCTTTAGTTGCCTTCCGATTGAACACACGTTTCGTCTCGGTTCTTGATAAATACTCGAGCCCCAAAGTGCAATATGATAATGCTCGCCGCTGAGAGCGAAACCTATCGAAAAAAGTATGAACGATGAGGAAAGAAAGAAAGAGTTCGAGGTTTATTTTCTTAAACGTTTACTTCGCTTGCATCGCTCGTGACACGGAATCACAGTTCACGCCGGAACTGTCCCTCGAGACTCGAACGGTAACAGAATAAGAAAGAGTTGAGTTGCGATTTAGACTGGTAACGAGGAAGGGAAGAAGAGTATGCTTACTAAGAGATCCCGCCGCGGATCACGTACTCACTATTCTGTAGATACATGTATAGTAGACGCTGATTTCACGCGATTCGTAAATATCTATCAGAAATTGTTATATTGTAATGATGATAATAACATTATACAGCAGGATACCAAAACAACAAAAAAAATAATAAGAAGAAGCAGAAGAAACGTATTACGGGCTGTAAGTAAAACAAGAAATGGGTGGGCGACGCGATTTCCTACGTCGCTTTTGTATAGTGTACGAAGAGAGAAATCATTTTATCGGCTAAGCGTACGTTATAAATATTATTAACATTATTGAGTAATTATAAACTGTATTCGACACCCTTGCAAGGGCGCGTGTAAATCGATCTTCCGAGGTACGTCGATTCGTTCTGCGGTTTACGTGATTTTTCCTATTATACGGGTGACATTAAAAACCGGTGAATGTCGAGCTATGAAACATAAACATAATCGTGAACTATATTGCAACGCTTACATAGTGTGGACGCTGTGACAGCGAACGAGATTCAACGAGGCAGAGTCGACCAACTTCGGAAGCCGATATAGACCTAACCGCTATACATCAACTATCAACGTAAGCTAGACATAAGAAACGACCGCTATTTTGTATGAATCCCGATGTCGTACAAATGTTCGTCGTAATCACATATCCCAGTTCCCGCGGTGAGTGATTGGAGAAATGCCCGCAATAGAATGTTCTCATTCCCGTTGTCGTTTCACTCACTACGTGTAAACGTTCCTACTGGGCGATATTGAGCGCCGAAAGGCCCCGTTTGTAATCTAGTCACAATAAAAACCAATTCTATTCTAAGCAAAGTCGTTCCGTTGTTTCACAAACCTCCATTCTTTTCAGCAACCCTGCGGATTCATGTTCTTCGAAACATTCGTCTCATTTTCGGCCTTTTTTCCAACACTGATGAACTAGACTGCGGATCTTCATATTAGGTTGTTGCATATAAAATGTCCGATTCATAACATTAACCCTTAGCACTCGAATGGCGACTCTAAGGCGCCAGTACAAATTGCTACACTATTATTCAGAATATTGTTTACATGATTAAATTTGTTTATATGTAATAAATTACTAAACATTTAAATATTGTATGAGATACTACATCAGTTTCGTACGCATATAATGAAAAAAATTATGTACGATGAAAATATTCTAGGTTAGAAGAAATGTTTGGTTTTTTAGTTGAAATAGCTCCGAGTGCGAAGGGTTAACTTTAACACTTTGAGTGCCATGTCACTCATTATTTCTCTAGACTCAGAAATTAATTTTTGAAGTGCGAAGTAGACTGTGCTAAATTTGTTTATGGTTTGTGATATGTAAAAGGATTGAAAAAGTAATCAACAGCATAAATCTTAACGTCTCAGTTTTTGTTTTACACATTAAATAAATTGCTTTGATTTTACCCAATTTTCGTGGTTGCCGAGTTGGCAATCAACGTGTTAAACAAACATGACTTTTCTCTAAATAGAACTTATTGATTCAAATTTACAGCACTGTAATCATCGTATTCTGTCAACAAATGCCGAGTCTTTGGATTGCACTATGGTAAAAATGGAATAATTTGGTTGTTCACGTCCTTCATTTATGAGATTGTCATTTCTATTTTTGCGATTTTCCTATCATTGACTAACAGTGCGTTCATTTACTACCACATTTTGATTAAACATCACATAATTTGTTTATTTTCTCACTCATATAAGAAGAATACACGACGATCGCTTCGACTAATATTGAAATAAACTTTATTTAACACGTCGACTGCCGTGTCACCCATATATGGGTGACGGAATTATTTGTCCATATTTAAAAATTAATTATTACGCTAATGTAATCATTGCATCAAATTTGGTTAATATCTGGAAAATGCAAGAAGGTTAAAACGTTACTCAGTGTCACACATTTTAATTCTGTAATCATTATATTATTAAATATATTGTTTCGATTTTCTGAAATTTTTGAGGTCGCTGCTTTGGCAGTCAAAGTGTTAAAAGTAAAGTTCGTTATGTAAATAGAAACTCAAGGTAGGTCTTAAAAGATTAGCTTTGTACCTTCAAATAATACATAGTAAACCTGTCGAATATAATAGTATTTCTTCATTAAAACACTTCTTATTAACATTGATCATTTCATATAAAATGACCTAATACAATATCAATCTTTCAAGATAGTTAACTCCTTGTACTCCTTTTACGTTTACAATTATTAGACCCTCTTTACCAGTCACAATTTATTAGAAGAAGAAAACTTACATCTACTGTTTGCCTACTACGTATTCTCCAATGGCTATAGGATCATCTGTCCAGTGAATTAATATGCATGCGTGTTGAAATTAATATTCGCAAATCGTTATTTCATTTTCTTAGTGGCACTTACAAGAATTAAAATTCCGTATCGTGACAAATAGATTTGAAACAGTTTTGTTAATATCTTATTATTTATTGTTCGGATTTATGTAAAAGATATGAAAGCTTCTTAAGGTAGAATGCGTTGAAGTCGAAGATTGAGCAATCAAACGTTACTTTTGATTATTTATTATTATTTGACACAAGTCATTCATTTCTCGTCAATAATAAGGAAGTTGGAACGTTTGCAACAAAAATGTCCAATTCATTCTATATTTCTTAGTTTCCTGTTGTAGAAAAATATAAAGAGTTCACTCAGTATTTCTTTTATAAAAACCGAACGAGACTCTCACCACATGCACATTACATAACACGGTTGTGAACAAAAAGGACTAATGCAAATTCAGTATACAATATTAACTATTAACAACAATAACTATCTTCCTGACTAAATTGTGAAAGAGTTAATACTGGTTTTCACAATTTATAATCAAAAGTCTAAAACAATGATACAAATGTCTGTCATTTACTACAGTGTCTGATCAAATTATTAGAGTCACTTAAACAAACTGAAGTGTTTGCGTTAAAATAATCAATTTTGAAATGTAACTCTTGTTCAGGCAGTGAATGGAATTATGTATCTCGACAAATAACTATATATTTATATAACATATTAATGACAACCATTCTACATCACAGCCATACTTTTAGAATAACAAAATCGCTTCTTCATGTCCATTCATTTCATTTTAACATACAACCAAATTCACTTCATACACTTTTGTTTCATTCATAAATGTTTCTCTCTCATTCTCACCATAGATATCCCCACAACTCTAACTGCACCAAACATTTTCATCCTTTTTTTACGAAATATCCACTGCATTGTCATTAAATACATTAAAAATAAATACATTTTTCACATTGTGGCTCAAACAATCAAGTTCTTACCGTATTATTAAACTACAGACCTTTATGAAATTTCCCATTCCCATAGATCATTTTCTAAAAATTGAATTGAGAGAAATATCTCTTTCGCTGTTTGGAGATTCATTGTATAAAGACTAAACTAAAAATCTCAGTATATAAATGCTAGCTTGCATTTAATTCACATGACATAAATGCATAAAGGTCCGTGGCCTAGTTATTACTAAGGAGTAGCAAACATCTAAGATAGCCTAATGAATCAGAGAAGATGACTCGAGTGTCCAAGACATGCATAATCTTTCCCGTCGTTCACCGGCGCACTGCTCTAATTACGTGTTAGATATTGAATTAAGAGAAAAGCCACGGCAATGAATTCCAATCGATGATTAGGCTATTTATCGGTAGTTAGACGGCCCATTATACCCTCGGATACTAAGGGAGCATCGATAACCTTCGGAATCTACATGCATACCAAGCGTGTAACGTGTTGCATTATGGTGGTTGGGGAAAAGCGATAAATTATGCACCCTCCGATGGCACGCGAAGGGTCGCTCGCTTGGCTCCCCTCCGTCCGCTAAACTAAACTAAACGTATATTACGATGATCGTCGTGCCATTAATGGCATGGCAGTCATAAGATATTACAGTCCGTATGTTTCCAATTACATACAACACCGGTCCGAATTCGGCAAATTTAATACATTCAACTAGGTCGATTCCACCTAACGTTTCCTCTTAACCCTAGAGTAGGCGCGCCTTATCTTGTGATATGAGAGGGCGCGCGCGATCTGTGGGACCGCATCGAATATTAATCATAATGTTTGAGGTATTTTCGTTTGCAAGTGCGAATAGGTTCATATACAAGAATATGAAAGTCTTTAACAAAAAAATAATGACATATTTTTCATTAAAAAAATTAAATACAGCATCGTTCCACAAAAATTTCAACTATAAACGGAAATTCAAAATTAACCTAAAGTATATTCTTTGACTAAAGTCTTGCTTCACTCTCTTCCAAAGGCGTTGGAGACGCTCCTGCTCCTTCTCGCATGTGTACTTTCACATGTTTATATCACAAACCACAATGACAAAAGCATATAACACTAACAGGCGCGCGCGGTGTCACAGACCGAAAATGCCTAAAACTTATACAAATGACAATAATTAATCAGTTGATTAGAAATTACTTTTGTGAGGTTATAATACTCAGCTAGACCGAGAATGCGAAATGTGGGCACAATAACAATTGAAATATGCTACAACAAATGACGGTGCGGTCTGTGAGACCGCGCGCGCCTACTGGCGGGTTAAGGTGGTAATCTAGTTTTCAACTTTCAAAAAGTCAATTATTTTTTCATTTTCTCCGTGTACAAGTGTTCTCGAACATGTACACAAAAGAATTTATTTGAATTTGTAAAATGAATTTAGTAGTACCCGTTTGAAGAGTACAACTCGCATTTCATATTATACATATAATTCACAGTTGAATCTTGAATTGCGTTTCTTTCGAAACCACTTTTTCGAAACTGTTGCCATGACATCTCAAGTGCTAGTTGACCAATTGACTTGAAATTTTGAGTGGATCGTCGGCAGGCATGTAGTCTGTTATCGCAAAAGTCAAACATGTGTAATTGAACGTGCAAGAGTCGAAAAGATATCCAAAAAATCAATAACCGGAATTCAAAATGCCGCCATTTTACATATAATCAAGATTTTTAATTTACTTTGATCCAGACCATAGCCACATTCATACTGATCAATGTACTTCCTCATTTTTCTATTTTCGTTCAGCAGAAGGACCAGAATCATGGCAACTGAAACAGAAAACATACTCTGTAAGAAAAATGTATAACTCATGTAATTTTGATTATTTTTACTAAAAAATTAATTACTTATATACTTCGAATACATGTACATGTGTGTGTAAAATCCTAATGCAAAAAGTTCAATAATTCTTGTGAAAAAAATTCTTAAAACTTGCTGAAAAATGGCCTTCGAAATCAGAATACCCCTGTAATTCAGAGAATTTTTCAAAAAATGTGTATCACTTAATTTTTATGTATGCATTTAATTTTGCACTTAATTTTTTGTATGCACCTATTGAGAAGTACATAAATTTCATAAATTTAAAAACTGACATGTAAAGATTACAACGTTATTGAATGTCGTAGAAAATGGTGGATATTGACATAAGGCTTAGTGGCTAACCTGTTTCTAGGTTTGCAGGGTAGCGTTTGCTGATAATTTAGACAGGATTGAGTATATTAATTATTAACCGGGAAAGGAAACAGTTTAGTGGGAATTGCGATATCTTTGGTTAATGTATTAATTTCACAGAGATTCCAAGAGACGCTTTGAAACTCCTATTAATTACAAGTCCAATGTATTGTACAAAGAGCGTTTTATCTCTCTGCAACTTATCTTCTTCCGTAATCTTATCACCTATCTGGCGCACGACACACTTACACCAAAAAAATGCTCGCGTAAACTGAACATTCTACTAAACTTCGTTGCACTTCCTTTCATGGCACGTGCCTCCCAAGTATTCAATTCAATAATAGTAACTTCAATTTACAAAGAAGCGGGGAAATCAACAAATACCTCAAACTCGTAATTTTTCCTAGCAATATCGTCAAATTCAACAAAATTCTCATTGATATAATTAGTTTGTTAAACAACGATCGTAACGATCGTATGAGAATATTCTCAAATTACTTTTGCGTAGTGTTCACAACCATTTCAGCCACTATCAATTCAAACATGCTACATATTTGTAGAAACACAATATACAGAGTCTTCCTTCTATGACGGTTGTAAAGAGATTTTTGAAAAATCATATAAAATAAAATTGATAAACGTTAACAATAAATTTATTAAAAGTAACGAGAAAAGTAAATTCCTATATATGATTCTTTTGTCTTGTAATCGGTACAAAAAATCTTTATATTGAGTAATAAGTAATAAGTCACAGTCTACTTATGACAAATACTACATATCACGCAGCTATTGTATATATTACGGTGAATGTGATTAATCCGATGATTATGTATAATTGCCGGTTATTAAATATAATCACCACTAAGTTTGGTCTGGGTTAGGTAAAGAATTGATAAATGTGACGAATTCTTGAATATTTAGGACCTAACCCAGACCAAACTTACAAGGAGTTGTAATGGGACGCGGTCATGGGGTCTCAGAGACGCGGTCATGGAGTCTCATATTTTCTCGAAACTTTGCATATTAGTAGATTTCGTTCTCCTGTTTAAGAGAATGTAGCATTATAGGCGTCGATACTCAACAACTTTTGAGATATGTTAAGATTGATGAAGTTAGTGTTTCTTTCATATTATGTTCCTTTCAATAAAATTTATATATTTTATTTCCTATAGATATTATGAGCGTATTTTTCATGTGCAAAATACAATTAATTAAAATAGATAAACTGAGCAGAAAAAAAAGAAAAAAATGGAAAAAAAGACTTGAACACTGGCCTTCCCAGTACTTGACAAAAACTTTAACCAAAACTGTAGTTAACGGCTTAACGGGTATAATGAAATTTAAATTGTAAATATCTCAAAAATTATTGAGTATCGACGTCTATAATGCTATATTTTCGTAAACAGGAGAACGAAATCTACCAGTATGCAAAGTTTCGACAAAATCTAAGACCCGATGACCGCGTCTTCTTCTTGTTAGTGGTGATTATGTTACGGTTAATATTATGCATAATCACCGGCTTCATGACAAAAGAAAAATATATGCTGCTGGCAAATGATATTTCCAAACTAAAATTGAAAACTTCTGGCAAAACACCCGCTGATTATCAAAAACTCAAACGCCATGACATAATTAAAGTGGGTTAGGTCTGGGTTAGGTCTGGGTAATGGAGATTATTCATAATCACCAAAAATATGCATAATCTCTGATTCATTACATTACCCGTAACAATTATATATAATAACCAGTAATTATACATAATCACCGGATTAATCACATTTACCGTAACATATATAATGTAGCCTTACAGATACTTAATACATAGACACAATTATTCGCTGTCTAATGAATAAATGAACAAAAGCAATTAATAAATAAATGTTTTCTGACAGTTTAAGTGTGTATCTATACATTACGAGAATATTTATACCTATATTATCAATAGTTTTCTGTAGAAAATTCATAAAAATGATTTCCTCAACCCTTTACGGATAAGTACCGTTGCTGAGATAGAAAATAAATGATTACTCTTACACAATTTCAAACAAATTTTCATTAAAACCAACCTCTCATTTATTTTTGATATCTAGCTTTTTAGTACTTAATCTTATTTAACTGGGAAAATAGATAGTCTTATCGGAAAATATTGCAGAAAAAGTATTCGTACTCGAAAGGTTAATAAAAATTTAAAAAAACCTAACTATTAGATGTAAGCAAATATTTTAGAATTTAAACCTGCTAAACGAAATAAGTAAGAAAATAAATTTCTATTTCACTCCAGTTTGTAGCAATTCAGGTTAAGAAATTTTATTTTCGTTAAAATATCATTAGATAGTATCATTAAATAAAGATTGGATGATTGGATGAAATTTCAAACAGTAAAAAGATTAAAGGAATTTATTGGCAACGGTATATTATTTTTGAATTATTGAAATTATTACGAATGGAAAGAAATCTCCATTTCGTGGTTCCTAGGTTCATGGTCTAACAATGACTTATAATTATAATGGTTATAATCCTCCGCCTTTTTGTGCAATTGTCTGTTTGCGATTGATGTGTCTAAATAACCAGCTGAATTATCGACTGGTAACATACCTCGCATATCGTGTATGAATAAGAAATAATTGAAATAACTAAAACTGCAACAAACGCCTAACAAATATTGTGAGTGATAGTGTCGTTGGTGGAATTTCAGTGAAACGACTGTCTCCAGACAGTCAGGGGGGAAGATACTCGGTGTTTTCGAAAGCATTAACGTTACTCCCGAAACTTCTCTCTCCATCTTTCTCTTCGACTGCGAAACGAGAACTGCCCTCGTAGAGGTGTAAACACGTCGGAAATACCGGGTCCCGCAGAGATTTCAGGATATAGCGACGGAATAAAATCCGAGGCAGCAGCCTCGTGAATATGTTGTCCCGTTTTACCCCATGGTGACGATCTCCCCCGTGAATCGCCTGGAACTCTGACATTCGACGGGAGAAACAAATATCGCAGCTCGTTTCAAACCTGAGACAGTTTCTTAACGTGCCGGCGAAGTCATTTATTTCAACGGTTACTACAATACCGTGTGTGACCGGGAACCTGACGACTCTGAAGAGAAAATTGAATACGACCAAATGTCATTAATCCTTAACACTAAACCTTCCAAGCATTAAAACTATCGGCGGATGTTGCCTTATAAAAATGGCAACCATGGATTTATTCAGATTGTCTGTAATTTCCAATATAATAGATGCTTGAACAAGGAAATTTAATCCATTATTTTACATAAACGAATTTTTACAATTTCAATAATTGCAAAATATAAAACCGGTCATTTGACCATGGTAGATTTAGCGTTAACACTAGCTTTACGGGACCCGTCACAATGACGGATTACACATTTTTTAATTTACGATTATTAAGATTGTGGAGATACACTCATAGGAAACTATTCAGTAAACTTATTTCCTTAATCATAATATTATAATGTAAATCGCTAATCTTTGAATAAATACATCCTTGTCACTTTTATAAAGTAATGTTATTATGGACAATCTCAATACATTTCGTTTTCCTATTTTAAAATGACATCGTTTACTGATAGTTTTAATGCTTGGTAGGTTCAGTGTTAAAAATAAACATGATCAGTAGACTGCAGCATATGTATATACATTTATAAAAATACTGCGTTGGTGGAATTTAAAATAGCAGAAATATTATAAGAATTACAAAATGTCAATATTTCATTTGTAGTCTATTAAAATTATTAAAGAAAAGAACAACTTTCTATTCCGTATGAACTTCTAGCAACCAACACAGGACATTTTTACTTTGCGTGGAGATTAGTCTAGTTTATCAGTTATGGAATAGTTAAATTCAATGATTTCGACCATCAATAATGAACTACAGTGATTGGTGCATTAAAAGAGACCCCATTAAAAAAATTTTAAGTGACCTTCACACACCCTCTACTCGAAACCATATCACTGTTGCTTGAAACGTTTCTCAGTATCATGAATAATTTCAGAGATATTTTAGTGGTTCACTTCAAATGGGACACTCTATATCTGAACAACGTAGACAAATTTAGGTTGAGATACTTGTTATATTAACGCTAGGTGTGATGGGTTCTAAAATTTTTAATTTACGATTGTTGAGATTGTAAAGATGCATCCATGGGGTATGATTTAACAAATTTATTTCTTTGGGCAGATATACAGAGTGGTTGATATTCGAAAATACCTTGATCTTCGAAAATTAAAATTTAACGTAAAACTTATGTCGAATATCTTTGGCCACGACTCTTGAACCTGTGAATGCGAAGAAAATAATTTTTATCACACTAAAAATATCGATCATCTGATGTGTTAAGACAACACTCACTTTCTCATAAGTTATCATTTCCGGAGATGTTCAAAATGGTGTCCCTCTACGGTGGTACATTTTCTGAAACGTGCAATGGCCGACTGTACAGATCTTTCAGTTGTTTCGGAATAAATATCACGACAAGCTCTAATTATTCAGTTTTTCATGTCCTCTGGTGTAAGTTGGTCGTTCATGATAAACTATTTGATTTTAGTTCTAGTTCATTTTAAACAGTATGTCGATTCACTGATAAATTGAAACTGATCAGTATTTGAAACGGTTAGGTATCATCAGTATTACGATAGTAAACATGTTTATTTACATTCACGCTCTTGATTGTCGATTCTTGGTCAAAGCCTGCGATCTCGATAGACATCAGCTTCACGAAAACTTTAATTTGTATAAAAAATGTGGTCATGTGTCGAAAAACACCGATGACTTTGATAACTCCGAAAAAAATGACCTTGGGTAAAAAATATTCTCACCAGATATTAGTCCTTCGACACCATGCACATTATGTAAAAAATATTTTTTACATCTCAATAAACTGAAGAGATATTTAGGTGGCCTTACTTAAAAGAACCATCCTGTATATTATTTCTGAAAAATGGCTAAAAATTTGGCTAGACAAATTCTTGTTATTTTTATAACGTAGTGTGTATAGAATAGCCACTTTTAGTGCTCCGTAAATCTAGTGTTAATACGGTGAGATTCGTTAGAAGCTGATGGCGACAGGATACAGGGTAGCAATTATTCACCGTTCAATTTCGCGAGACGATATTCGCGAGAACTGCGCGACTGAGCAGATGCAATATAACGTCGAAGTGATTCCGTCGGTCGTAAAACTTTTTAAGAGGTTACGTGAGCAGTTAAATTAAGGTGCTCGCGCGCGCGAAAATAGGTTGTCGATGGAATTGGAGTCTGCAAATACTAAGTGAAACGCCACACCGGTTCGAAGTTTGTTACCAGAGTTCGAAGGTCTAGTTCCGCTGGTGGTTTCGAGTGTCATAAAATTCTCAAAGATTACTCCGTTCGAAATATCAGCCGTCTGAGCAAGATAAAATGGCAATTAATATTAACTTGAGCAACGTGTCTCGCTTAGGGTAATAAAGATACCAAGCTCCGTATCTCCGCTAACATCACCGCGACATTATCACTGTCCGCGACCATTGGTGTAGCCTTTGATCATATACATGCGCACATGCACGCACACACAAACACACGTATACCGAGGAGGCCTTCAAACGAGTTTGCAATCCGCTTTGTCCGAGATCAGTTATGTCGGACGATTTCCTGATAGCCCTTTCGAAACTTCAAATCCGAAACTGCACGACAATCACCGAATTCTTCGGTAACCTCGTTTTAACTTTTATTCGCTGACGACACGTTACTAACGGTGGCCAGAGTTCAAATTCCTTGCTGATCTTATCCTCTTCGGTGTCTTTTTGTTTGTTGGTGCCATTAGATAAAATTTATCATCTCCGCAATAATTGATTCTAAATAATTTGGTATCGTACGAATTTGTAGATTCGTTCAACGAGAGTTTCTCTTCAAATCATTTAAAATAAAGACGATATTTAGGAATTTTTTTCTGAAAATATACATTTTATGAAAAATACCTTCTGTCCTTAGTTTGCACACTCTTTTAGTATACAAACAAATTTTTTTTGTTGCGTTTCCTGTTGTGGTGTCATTTATAGATGGCGGTCACTGCAATGGTTACAAAATATGAGGTGAAAACAGTGGCCATCATAACTCATTGCAAGATCTTCTGAAATGAAAAAGAGGATAGAAATTTTTAAACCTTATATCAATGACTACGGAATGAACCACTGCGAGACACAAAATCAAAAAGGCGATGTTTAATTAAAACCCCTTTCCGTATTTTAACGAGTCAGAGTCGTGACGAAGACTTTAAACAAAGTTATACAAATATCAGTGTGATGTCTTCGTTTTTAGATGAAATAAAATGTTATTCTTTTCTAATCAATATTTAAGCACTGAAGTAAATTCAGCCATACAAAAAATATACATTTTCTTTTCTCTTCTGTGTCATTTTTAAGGATAAAGACGTTCTAATCACTGCAGTCAAAACTTATTAAAAACCAGTCAATTTTACGTAGAAAAGTATCGTTTTGGTCCAATAGCCAATACAATAACGAAAGTAATGCCGCAAGTATTTTTCGAATCGGATCACAATTCTTTTTGTGATCGTGGCCGCTTTCACCCCATATTTTGTAAGCAGTGCAGTGACCGCCATCTCTAAACGAAACAATTTTTTGTACACTAAAAGAGTGTACAAACCAATTGTAAGGACAAAAAGTTTTTTTATAAAATGTTGTAAATTTTAAGAAAAGAAATTCTGGAATATCATCTTTTTTTTGAGCGTTTTAGGTCACATGGTATGTGTTTAGCAATTGGTATACATTAATGTCTTTTAAGAAGTTTAGAGCATTTTTGCAGGATTCTATTTCTCGTAAGATCGTTAGTGAGTTTTGTAGCTTATGTTGAGTCCTCTTCATACTGTATTTAGGGCAACTTGTCAAGATGTGTTCAATGGTATTTTGCACGCTACAGGTATCGCAGAAATTTGGTTCGGTTTTTGTAATGAGATATGAATGTGTCCAGTTTGACTGTCCTATTCTTAATCGGGTTATTTTCACTTGGTCTTTTCTATTTAGTAGTAGCACCGGGTTGAAGACATTTATGTTGTTTCGAACTTTGTGTAACTTAGTTGGTCTGCTATTTCTCCATTCTTCGTTCCACATATCCGTTAGCGCCTTGGTGCAATACTTTTGGAGATCTTGATGAGTTGCCTGTTCATATTCCATTATAGTTGTACTAGAGCTAGAGCTAGCCAGCTTAATTTGTTTCAATGAACGATTTTTACCGACGGGAAATGAAGAACGTAAAATATAATTTGACAAGCGAGTACAGTTCGCGTGTTTCAATACAAAACAGAGTCTGATGAAGATAAGTCGCGAAACGAGGTTGTAGTCTTTTAGATTTTACAACTGACGGAGATCGCATTCCGCGTATTTTGCGTAAATAACTCTTAGTTTCAGTACGGAGCGGTCCGTTACCAAGAAACTTCCTGTTATTCCGTTTAATCGGATACTATCAACTTTATTAGCAAGGCACCGCGTTGTAATCAACTTAATTCCAGTTTAATTAACGTAATCGAAACTGCAATCTGTTCTATTTCTTATAATTCACTTATTCGATTTCATTATAGTTATTCTTTTATTGAACTGCACCGTGGTAGGTATTCTTGTTGTTTTGGATAATTAAGATGATTAGAGTTTCGCATCGTTTCTTTGTTATTTCGTTTTAATAACTGTGATTCAAACGTTGCTATGTCGATTTCTCGTTAATCTAGTATCGTAAAATGCGTTGTTGCACATTTCTTATTCGAAACTGCTGTAACCACTCGGTTTTAAATTATAATTTTAGAGATTGATTTTTTCGATGAAAATAAATGAAATGTAAGATATAAAAAAATGATTAATCATAAGATCGCTACCTGTCTTTGTTATTGAAAGTATCGTATTGCATCTTTATTGTATACTCATGATTTACTAAATTTATGAAAAAAAGATCAAGTTACATGGTTGTTGATAGAAATTAGGTGAAGAATAGTAGAAACATGCCTAACACTAAATCTACCACGGTCAAATGACCGGTCTTATATTTTGCAATTATTGAAATTATAAAAATCATTTATGAAAAATACGGGAATAAATTTCTTGATCTAAGCATCTATTATATTGAAAATTATGGACAATCTCAATAAATTTCGTGTTCCTATTTTAAAATGGCATCGTTTACCGATAGTTCTAATGCTTGATAGGTTTAGTGTTAAAAATAAACATGATCAGTAGACTGCAGCATATGTATATGAAATATTATAAGAATTACAAAATGTTAATATTTCATTTGTAGTCTATTAAAATTATTAAAGAAAGGAACAACTTTCTATTCCGTATGAACTTCTAGCAATCAACACAGAACATTTTTACTTTGTGTGGAGATTAGTCTAGTTTATCAGCTATGGAATCGTCAAATTCAATGATTTCGACCATCAGATATTTGCTACTTTATTTTTCCTTCCCTGCTCCGATTCTCCTGCACGAATTATACTACGGTGATCCCGTATGTTTTACATAAACCGAATTTTTACGATTTCAATAATTGCAAAATATAAAACCGGTCATTTGACCATGGTAGAGTTAGCGTTAACACTAGCTTTACGGGACCCGTCACAATGACGGATTACACATTTTTTAATTTACGATTATTAAGATTGTGGAGATACACTCATAGGAAACTATTCAGTAAACTTATTTCCTTAATCATAATATTATAATATAAATCGCTAAAAGTTTGAATAAATACATCCTTGTCACTTTTATAAAGTAATGTTATTATGGACAATCTCAATACATTTCGTTTTCCTATTTTAAAATGACATCGTTTACTGATAGTTTTAATGCTTGGTAGGTTCAGTGTTAAAAATAAACATGATCAGTAGACTGCAGCATATGTATATACATTTATAAAAATACTGCGTTGGTGGAATTTAAAATAGCAGAAATATTATAAGAATTACAAAATGTCAATATTTCATTTGTAGTCTATTAAAATTATTAAAGAAAGGAACAACTTTCTATTCCGTATGAACTTCTAGCAATCAACACAGAACATTTTTACTTTGTGTGGAGATTAGTCTAGTTTATCAGCTATGGAATCGCCAAATTCAATGATTTCGACCATCAGATATTTGCTACTTTATTTTTCCTTCCCTGCTCCGATTCTCCTGCACGAATTATACTACGGTGATCCCGTATATACCCTATAGAGTGGATCTCGGCAGCACGTTATTTATTGGCGGTACGTTGGCTTGAATCGAACCAAACCAACGGACCGTACTCCGTCTTCGGATTACATTCGAAACTAGCTGACTCGCTGGAAGATGCTTGCGAGAAACTAATAGGGTAGTCACGTTTTGAAAATTAGGAATGAGCGGAAATAAAACAAGACGCGGAGGAAGAAGCGTTCGTGATACATCGCCGGATAACCGGTCAGAAAATACAGGCTTGTCGTTCATTGTTTGTGTTTATACCCTTACAACGATGTGTCTTATTGAAAGGACCGACGCAAGGTTTCACAGACGATGCGACCCACAGTGGTCCTAATCGTAGAATTAGTTGCTCATTTGCTAAGAAAGCAACATTCTCATCTCGACTTTTATCAGATGTATATCACTTTGTAAGCGTTCAACACTTTTGACACCGATGAAATTCAATTAAATTTTTTAAAAAGTGTAGTTGGAAAAAGCATTTAAATATGAACATTTCATAAGTAATTTTTTTTACCGTGAAAATGTATCATTTTCTTATTGATATCCTGGAGAACGTATGTAATAATATATGTCAATTTTTTTAAAGAATAGTACATTTCTCGTCCTTAAAAATCTTGTTGTTTACAAAAAATATTGTTTATAATTTATTTAAAAGATTAATATTCAATTGACAGGAGAATCGTCAATGTTTTTATAAAGCGTTACAGACGAATATCTCCAAAAATATTGATTATACGCAAAAATGTTTCAGATGAAAGGTGTTTCAGTACCGAGGGGGGCATCATTTGGTGGAACTTTTATTTTTCCCTGTGGACACTCCAAGGTGAGATGAAGGTCAACTTTCTTTTTTTAAATGGACTGATATGTTTCTTTATCCACCATCAAATAGTGCGTTTTAAGATTAGTGTAATTACCTATGACTGAAGGACGTTCAAGGTCAAACTTGCAGAGAAATGCAGAAAAGGTGTAATCGCTTGATTTGTACTTCAGTTTAGTATGTGTTCAGAATGATTTCCTCCTACTTCGACGCATTTAACAATTCTTTGTTTAAATGATTCTCTAACTTTGCTCAACATTTCAACATATCTTAGCACAAGGTTCGCATATTTTGACTTTCTTTAAGCACAGAACCGAAAACGCTGTTCTATTCTTTTAAATGCGTTGTGCACATAAATTAGCAGCCCTTCTGTAATTTTTCCTGCATTCTCCTAGTACCATAAACATATCAAAACAATTTTGATACATTTCCATTTTCACCACTTATTTAAGGACTATCGTTCAGCGAAGGATACCTTAGCACAAATATTAATGAAAGTAAACTGACTATCTTGCAGAAGAGCACAGTAATACATAAATACGTTTATTATCATTTCATTGATAACGAAGTCGATGTTGTCCTGAGTAATGCTGATATCGAACATATGTTATTGTTTTGGTGTGAAAGTTCGAAGGCACGAACTAAAGTACAAATAAAACGATCACACCTTTTCTGCAGTTCCCTGCAAGTTTGACCTTGATTGCCCTTGAGTCACAGTTAATTGAACTCATCTTGAAACGCACTATTTGATGGTGGTAAAAAAACATATCATTCCATTTAAAAGAAGAAAGTTGATCTTTATCTCACCTTGGAGTGTTCACCGGAAAAAATAAAAGTTCCACCACATGATGCTCCCCTCGGTACTGAAACACCTTTCATCTGAAACATTTTTGCGTGGAATCAATATTTTTGGAAATATTCGTCTGTAACGCTTTATAATATCCACCCTGTATAATTTACAATGCATATCTTTTAAGTTCCAAATAGTATCGCTTTCTATCAAAGAGGAATATTTTCAACATACTTTTCCCTGTTTAATCATACCAATATCACTTTCCGGTTCATCCTGGAATCGGCCATCTGTAGCCGGAACCGCGGTTCCTAAGACTATCATATGATTCTTTTAAGATAAGACGGCCACCAAATAATCGTAATTCAACATAATAAAACCCATTAAATCAAGAATTAAGGATTATTTTTTTATTGCAAAACCTGAACGGCTAAGGTCAAAACTTAAAAGTTGAGGGTAAAAAACAGTTTCCACGAATGACTTGGAAACTACTATAGATAGAGGAATGGTGTAAATGGCAAAGTTGTATGTCTTTTTATAGGGAATACATTCAAACATTACCATTTGTTTAATAATATATTAAATATCATTCGATATTCACATATCATCGTAATTTTTCAGGAATTTTCGGTACTCTGACAAAAAAATGTTCCGAACAAAAATTAATCTGTACTCAACCATCTATAAAGTTCAATCTAAAGAATTCAATGAATTTTTTTTTAAATAAAAAATTAATGTCACCTCCATTTTTTAATTGTCACTATATATTTTTTACTTAATAATGTTATGACTCACGTCAAGACAAAATCAACGACCTGAACTACCAGAATGTCAAAATCAACATTTAATTGCTCATTTTCTGACGATTAAATTGAATGCATAGCTGTTATGTTAGAAAAAGAGGAAAACTAACCTGTCTGCGAGAAATACCTTCAAAAATTTGTTTAAAAAATGTTTCCAAAAATTGATAAATAAAGCAGTGAGTAGTCATAAACATCCTCAATTATACAGGTTGTCCCACATAAATGGGTACACCTAAATATCTGTCGTATTTACAGTCCTATCAGAAAACTTCAGAGGACAAAGTGACACTATTGCAGGGGGCAAATATAATGGTAAAGAAAAAAGTTTTTATGTTGTGTTGTTTAATGAAATTTCAAGGTCACCGATGTTTTTTTAAATGGAATAGTATATTTTCTTACGATAGCATGATAGACAATAAAAAACTGAATTTAGAGGATATCACCTTTTTGACCTTGAAATGATCTTGAGCAAGAATAATCATGTTAGAGTGGATAAAATGTAGAAGTTCAAAACTTACGTGTTTCAGCAAAGATTACGCGTTGTTTACGGCGGGTTGACCCGACAGATATTTAGGTGTTCCCATTTATGTGGGACACCCTGTATAGTTGTAAGAAAAGGCTTATGCAAGTTTTGATCATACACTGTTTTAGATGATATTAAGACAAATGTACATTCGTCGGGTAAGAGAAAATCATGTAAATTTTTCTGGGATAACTTAACGAACATTTTCTGAAACTACCATACAACAGAACGTTCAGATTGAATTGCTTAAACTAATAGTGTGTATCAAAAAGACGCATAAGCTAATATGCTTAATAATATTTCTTCCAGCTGGCAACATGACTCCTGTGTATTTTAAGGAAGACGGTATTTTATCTTGATTTTTAGATAAGTCTTTGCGGATTTATAACTGCAGAAATTTAACTTAAAAGATGAAGTTACTATTTGACAATATCTATTCTTAATTATACTATTAAATGCATGGCGTACTATTGCATGGTTTGATGTGCGGTAATATAGGAATGATAACCACCTATACAATTGAAAAATTTATGTGAAGGGAAATTAGGCGATGATTTTCTTGCAAATATTTCTGGTTTTACCTTCTGATTCATGGGAAAGTAATCACGTTGGAGGAAAGAAATCATGAATCATTTTTGCACTTACAATAATATTAGGCGGGTGCTATTTGAAACGGTTGAAAGACTAAAAGAATTAAAGAACATCAATATATTGTTTTCAACTTACTAAAATAATCAAAGGAAGAAAGAAATATTCGGCACCTGTCTTTTGAAATTGATCCCGAGAAGTTTTATTTTGCATGAAGATCTGCAGTCTAATTATGTGTGTTCACAATTATTGTTGTCACATAACCTTTCACTATACGGATAAAAAAAATTTCCACCAATTTACGGTTATTTCAACTTACTCTTTTTCTGACAATGAGACTGTGTACGTCTCTTACAATGAGGATGCGTATTTCCATTTTAGTAGTCGCAGGTCGATTACCCTGTGAAGTTTTCAGCTAGTCTTTTGGTTCTTGCACCCTATTGTGTCGGCTTTCCACATTCAGTCGTCTCTTACCATTGTTACGAAAATATTCTCTCCCACTAGCATAAAGGTTTATTATTATTATTATCACTGTGACTATTTAACACAATCGGTTAAAACTGCGGCGTGCACAATCAAAACAATTTTATTTTATTACTCGCTTCATTGTTCTAAAATTCACTTTTTTACTGAATATATACTTTCAGGGGACTCTGCATTATTTTACATATGTAAATACTTAAAATCTAGAAATAAAGATAAAAGAAAAGAATAATTTTAAATGATTATATGTAAAATTATTCGTTTCTTATTAACTTAGGAACATTTTCAACACCGATAGAGCAGATAGGTAAATGTAATTTATTTTCAGTCAAACTGAAATCATTAACAAAGAAAATGAAACATTCTTTAGTTCCTGTTCCACCAAGTTTGTTTACATAAATTTCAATTTGCATGAACATTTACCAAAGTGTTCTTGTTATAAATACTTCACGAAATGATGCTGAGTGGTCTTCAATTCTATTTCTTCTGATTGTTACGATGCACCAATTGTTCTCCATTTAATACACTCGACAGTCCCCGCGAGATGCAATCAACTTGAGTGCAAAACGTGGTAGTACTTTAGTATGCGCGCTAGCATAAACTCTGTACTTTTCCCGAATGAACCTATGATTATTCAACGCTTTGAAGGTTATGTAGGTATTTCGATGAAATGTAAAATGAGTTACAGGAGATCACATACACCGTGTTGTTTATATAAATCGTGTATGAGTTCTGCATTTTCAATCTTATACGATTCAAGTACGCGAATCAAATACGTTGTATTTATTTTTTTCAGCTTCTGTAGAAAAGCTCATCTAGAAGAGTAATCCTTTTAACTTCTCGAAAAAATTCAAATCGTTTAGTTTCATTTTCAGAAAATTAACTGTTCTGAAGTGTGTCTGAATATTAACATGAATCGCCGCAAGTGGAAATGATAGGTAATGAGCAGACTAATTCACGAAGTCCAAATAATACGCCTACTCTTCTCAGATTTTAATGCCATTAGAGACACCAGACGAAACACTTGAAAAACTATTATGCAAAATTATGATGTCTTCAAGATTGTCGCATTTATATTCTTAATCATTTCAATATGTTAGGAATGACATAACAGTATAATAATGTTTTAATACAGGGTTATCAAAATACAACTATAGATCTTTGACAACTTTCTACAGCAATACTTTTTCCTCTTTCTTCCCAGATTTTACAAGTGACTTGTGTATTTGTTGCCATTTTCTCATGGAAAAATATACAGTCGCACAGCGTGTAGAAATTGTTCAAATGAAAAATAATAAATCTGTACAATTATTGAGAGAAAAGTTTAAGTACCTTTAATCTTAGATATAATCTAACACCTTTAGATTACTTTCTCTGCGATTATGTTAAATCGTAGATTTATTCCAATAATAGGACAACAATAGACGATTTAAAAACCAACACTAATCGTGTTATAACTGCCATAAGTGCCAAAAATGGGGTTGAGGAATTGATTTATTTAAAAAGATCCACAAGCGGTCATTTAAATGAAAATATTTTTAAAACATAATGGCATACACCCATACATAAAAAATTTTTAAATTGCATTGATATCTTATACTCTATTGCTTGGAGCAAAAAGTCCCTATTACTTGACAACTGGTATTTTATGTTATATGAAACTAAATAAGCAAGAAATTCAAATCGAGACTTCTTACCTGCCGAACTTTCAACCCCAAACTATCCTATGGTAGAGGTTTTTCGATATATAAATAATTTTAATATATATATAATATATATAAATAATATATAAATAATATATAAAAAATTTTCTTTATGAACAGTTTTTCACGAAATCTTTTAACAAAAATTGCAACTGTGATTTTAAATGCCTCTTATTTCTGAAACAAAATCAATATTTTCAAAAACCCCTACACATCTCTCTAGCAGTACTAGATTAACCAAGAAGCAAAATAAGAACGTGCTTAAGGCATTGAGAAAAGGGAGAACCATAGAAATTTTCTGAATTTAACATATTTTACATAATAATGCGGATTTCTATGCAAAATAAAAATTCTGTACCTCGATTGGTACAAAAATTGATTTCCTTTCTTACAATTAGTACGTTTAATGGAATGAAAATAGTGTAACAACAGTTCTAAATTCTTTTCATGTTTTCACTGTTTCGTGTTCCTGCTATTCATTTTTGGCATAAATGCATAAAATGCCTAGTCTAGTAATATAGTATAGTAATATTGCCAAGTGTTTATGTGCTGTGTGTACGAGTGGGAAGAATGATAACGTAATGGGAATCTGAAAATTAGTAACGAAAACTCT
This sequence comes from Sphecodes monilicornis, assembly GCA_913789915.3. Taxonomy (NCBI): domain Eukaryota; kingdom Metazoa; phylum Arthropoda; class Insecta; order Hymenoptera; family Halictidae; genus Sphecodes; species Sphecodes monilicornis. The sequence goes on from OU565284.1 coordinate 27,117,723, forward strand.
AGCTTTTGTAAAAAACACATTTCAGTCAAATTATCTAAATTACATAAGAAATTATACAGGTCCACCCTACATTGTGTTGAAGTGATCGTGTTTAAGAAGGCCTAAAAATGTTTTAAGTGCTTAGGGCCTCCAAATGCTCTCCAGGCATTTTAATGTAGATTTTTCGAATCAAAAAATGTGGACCCTAGATGTTAGGCCCCGCATCACCGCGAAAGAAAACGTATTAAGTTCCGTTAGCGGTAGCGCCACTATTTTGCAGCTTAAGATATGTTGTAAACAGTGCTTCAATTCGATGTTATATCAAAATATCTTTTTATACTGAGAAAAAATTGTTTAATTTATTGATGTATTTAGGCACGTTCGTACGACAACACTCCTTAACCCCTTGCCTTATGATTTATTTTACGGTTTTAGTAATTAGAATTTCTTTGTAGTTCATAATTTCTTAGAAAAAGGAGAAAATGTAAATCTATTGCATGTTTACATGTTCTCCAATGGCTTTACATTAACAACAACAAAATAGAATTATATTTCGGTTTAAAGGAAATTAATAACATACATCTTTATTAGACTCTGTTCAGAATCTTCATCACGCCTCTCGGACGATATTGTAAGCGAAGGGGTTAATTGAACACGACCGTATTATCCCTGTATCGTTCTACGTGATCATCGCGCGAGCTCGCGATGCGATGCCATTACGTCTCGGTTCTCGAGTGCTGGCTCATCCATTCAAAATGCCGAGCGTGTAGATATTAATTTAGCCGAGCGGCCGCGCCGCGTCGGTGTTCACGGGGAAAGTTAAAAAGGCCACTTGCGCGTCGGGGCACACGCGGCCCAGCGGTCGCATAATTTCACCGGGAACTTTTTTCGAGAGACGATCCTCCGAAGTAAGACGATAAAACTAATCTCGAGCACCAGGGCAAAGTTTCGGGAAGGAGCCAGTTGAAATATGCCGGCACGGGGAAACGGTTCGTAGGGGGTTCAAGCCGGTTTTGTGCATTAACGCTTTTCGGATCGTTCGTACGTGCTGGGTACAGGTCGTTCATAAAGTTGCTGCGCCTTGCAACCCCATGCATAGATGCATATAAGGATCAGCATGGTGCTACATAATGCATTGCCGCGTTCCTCCCCCTCCCCTCCCCACCCGAACACCCTCCGGCGTTCTCCACTTACACGCTGGGCTGTATCTATCCCTTCATATACGGCATCGACTAACATGTTTCAAATGGATCCCTTTGTGGCCGAATCGACCAAGATTGAATATAAACGCCGGAATAAGATGCCGTTTTACCACGTTCTTCGTTCAGCTTTTACTCTAGTGAAATTGAAGGCTTAGGACCAGGACTTAGAGAATCGGGCGTATTGCTACGCGACTTTGTTCCCCTCGAAAATAAAATTACTCGGGCCCCGGGATCCACGTTCTAAGATGGCCGCTCTCTGCCGTCGTCCCGACGACGACTACGACTACGACTACGACTACGACGACGACGACGACGACGACGACGCTCCTTTAATTCGCATGGTAATCGCTATCCGTGCTTTCGAATTTGCCGCCGCGCATAATCTCACCCGCTACGCTCTCCCGGTCCCGTGTTCCTCAACGGTGCGGTATATTCCTCGGTATCCCGGTAATTGAGTATTTTCAGTAACGGAAGCCCCAGCTCCGGATAATAGAATTGAAGATTCAACCTTGCCCCTGTTCCGGTTTCATGATTACCTTCTTTGCTTTAATCACGCAGGCGCGCCGAGCCGTTGCATTGGAACCACCACCGAGTCGAAGCAAGGAATTTGGTATGACCCTTTTGTACCAGATGTAGTTTTTATTCTTACATTCCTGTTCGTCGATGTTATCTATCCTTGTACGCTGTTCAGGAGATTTGGATATTTATATTTTCAGAATTAGGTAACACTTTATCTCCCGGATGCCTATCAAAGGATTTTCAGTAATTATGCTGTACTAAACGGAAAGTTAGAAATCATCTTTCATATAATTATCCCAAACGAAATTGTTAGAGTGCGTTGCTGGGAGTGAGTTGTTGATTCGAGATTATAATTTCTGTTGCTGTTAATGGATGTACTCAAAAGTATTCAAAAGTAATTATTATTAATTAATAAATCATAATTTTGGAAAGCGCATGATCCATTGCTAAGGATTTGTTTAATAGATCCATCAACAGGAACTGCAATTTCAATCGTGAACCAACAACTCACCTGCCTAATCCAATCATTTCGATTGGGACTGTTTTATAACAGATGACGTCTAAGCTTACTTCTCATACAGCAACTATTACCAAAAATCCTATTAACAGGCTTCCAGTAAATAACGTGTCAGATTAACACATTGCCTACCGGCGATTATTTCATAATTTTTATAAGTCTATGGTCCATAACTGAAGACTTTTTAATCGATCCTTCAACAGTAACAGGAATTTCGATTGTGAACCAACAAATGATCCCCGGTAATGTCATCTAATAATTTCGTTTGAGATTATAATATAAAAGGTGATTTCTAAGCTCCCTTTTGACATAGTGAAATCATTGAAAATCCTATTAACAGGCTTGCAGTAAATAACGTGTCAGATTAACACATTTCCCACCGGCGATTATTTCATAATTTTTGTAAGTCTATGGTCCATAACTGAAAACTTTTTAATCGATCTTTCAACAGTAACAGGAATTTCGATTGTAAACCAACAAATGATCCCCGGTAATGTCATCTAATAATTTCGTTTGAGATTATAATATAAAAGGTGATTTCTAAGCTCCCTTTTGACATAGTGAAATCATTGAAAATCCTATTAACAGGCTTGCAGTAAATAACGTGTCAGATTAACACGTTTCCCACCGGCGATTATTTCATAATTTTTGTAAGTCTATGGTCCATAACTGAAGACTTTTTAATCGATCCTTCAACAGTAACAGGAATTTCGATTGTGAACCAACAAATGATCCCCGGTAATGTCATCTAATAATTTCGTTTGAGATTATAATATAAAAGGCGATTTCTAAGCTCCCTTTTGACATAGTGAAATCATTAAAAATCCTATTAATGGTCTTGCGGTAGGTAGAGTGTAAACCAATCGGAAATCAAACCTGGACCACCCCCAAAGATTTCACAAACACAGACCAATGTTTAGCCGATTTTCCGACAATTGCCGAGCGATTAAAAAGAAAGAACACATGGAGGCTGCGAATCGGAGATTCTTTGCTGAGAATATCCTACAAACAAGGGACAAAGTACGAAACCGAGGGAAATACGTGTGTCTGTCTTCGGAAAAGGAGCAGATAGTCGGCGAGCACGCACGCAGGGTGCCGTTAAATGCAACTGACACATCATTCAACGTTCTGTCGTGGAAGAAGATCCGAAACGGAGAGCCCGCACCTGCAGGGCACTTTGAAGTAAGGTAGGTAATCCCTGCTCGCACGACGGCAACTAAGCCTCCATGATTTAGAAGCTCTCGGAGTATTTTAAGAGTCCCTTTTGCTCTGCCACCCCCGAAAACAGCCGCGTACAAATACTCGGACCCGCGATGGGAATGCAACACCGAAAGCATCGTCATTTCTGATTCCTTGATCCTCCTCGTTTGCTATCGGCGAATTCGACAAAATCGTCCGGCGCTGCTCCAGTAATTAAAGGGAGGTTCCAGTCCAGGTGGCTAAAAAAATGATCACGTTCAGAATTTTATTTTCTAGCAAAATAAATAAGATAACAATCTGTGGTTTTCAGAATTTCTTGTATGTATGCTTTGGACGTATAAATACTATATAGGTTTTGGTTATATCCAAATGTTATAAGAGTCAGCGTCCTATCTCCGCAGCAACTCTCGAAAAATTCTCTTTGAACGGTGGGACGTTTAGATCCTCGTCTCTAAATCTTAAACAAAACAAGAGAAAACAAATAGGTATATTTTTAATCTGCATGAAATTTCCTAGGAACTGAAACTACGAAAATTGCACAAAATTTGTTATCCTTTCTCTGATCATCACTTTTGTCTCAACTTTTTACAATTCTATATTCCTTAAAAATTAGTAGATTTGAACAAACTCAAGCTATTAGAGGTTCACTACATTGGAAAAAAGTACACTTTTTAATTTAAGAAGAAGAATCATTCACATTGAGTAATTAATTTTTGAGATATTTATGCCACCAGTTCGAAAAGTGATATTTCGAGAAAAACTTGTTTAAAGTTTTTTTTAAAGTAAAGAAACCCCTTACTTCATTTGAGCTGAATGATAATGACGCTGATATATCCAAGATTCATTTACTTCTTTTATCATTCATCGAATAATTCTGAAACTTGATCCCGCAATGTAATTAGATGGAAATGACCAGAATCATTCCATTTATTTAGTCTCTAGTAGATTGGCACAGTGGAAGAGCCCAGATTCAAATAGAACTGGGGAAAAGCAAGAGGAACGTGAGCAGAAATACAAAAGCTTCGTAGACGACCCCGGATAATCAACCTCTTCGACGAACACTATTCCTGCTACCGAACACTTAATCGTATAATAACCTACGGAAGAACGAAAGTAATCTGTATTTTATACATACCTTGGGGAACATTTTCAATTATGCAAATGGTTCCAATAGTTTTTGTCTTTTTCGGAAAAAGAAACAATAATGGAAACTTGAATACAATTGTTCGAATTCTTAATTGTTATCAGTGGAGGGGAAAATTGATTTCATAACTATTATTTATCTATAATTAATGCTACAGTAATCAAAAAAGTTTTCAATTAACAGTAGTCATCTCTAGACAGCTGAACTTTATGCAAGATAAAATTTTCTGCATTATTTACAAGATACTGAGACCAAATAAAAATTTATTTCTACCTTTAATAATATTAATCAATCGATAATATTATATCGATACTCCTAAATTTCTCCTGTTTCTTGTTTTACCTACTCATTTTTGCCATAAATGCATAAAATCCGCAGCCTAGTCATCTCATTGTAATCACTTCTGCAGTACACCTGTAGCATCGATCTTCGATAACAATCGTAACTAGAAATGAGCAGGAAGAAGAAGGTAAACAAGAAAAATGAGCAGATCAAATACAAAACAGTAAAAACCCTTCAAAGAATTAAAAAATAATATTACATGTAATACTTTCAGTTCACCGACATTATTCAGAAAAGAAATAAACGTAGGTCCTGTATCTTGCAGTTATTGTAGACAATTTTTTTTATTGCATACAAATTTGCAGTCTCACGGTAACAGTCAACATGTTGACCGTCTACTTCTACTTAACTTTAGAAAAAGTGGTTCTTAACAAATTAGAAAATATCAAATCAATAGATTTGAATCCAAGGTGCCCCTTTTAACACATCGAAAGCCAAACACCTACCCTTTAAAATTCCACAAAATCAAAGTAATAGTTATTACGCAGTGATTGTTCCTAATATCAATACATGGGTACCTGGTTGAATATTTTCAATTTGTTTCTAAAATTGTTTACATGTTCTTGATAAGAAAAGGCAAAACTCTTACGAATTTCTATATTTCTGGAAAATTATCAATTAATTTACATTTGAGGCATAACGAAGACCAAGGGTAGTCTAACAACCAAAACGTTATTAAACGTCACAACGAATACTGACATGAGGATAAAACCATTTTATTAAGTGTATCTTCCTTTTTGTACAATTCTCTGTTCGCTATAGATGTATCTAAATAACTGACTTTATTATCTCATTATATCATTATATCTCATTATTGTATTATTTGGTACTATTAGAATAAATTACACACACTTGCAATCAAATTTAACGGCAAAATATCGTTCAAAAATAAATAACTAAATTATAATTCAGAAATTTCATGAAAACGATAAACGTTCTCATACTTTTGATCGGTAGTGTACAAATTGCATCCATTTGCAACAAACCCGATTTATTGGGTTGTGCGGAAAGTAATTTCGTTTTTCGTGTAGATACGGTAGTGATTTCATTTGTTATTACGTAACCTTCTAAGTCGCAAAATCATTAGTATATCTTGACTGCTGACATTTCGGACGTCATTCTGTCTTATAATATAATACATAGTGCGACGTCGTTGTCTTATAGTCTTTCATAACCTTTCCAGCACGTTTTTTGTCATCGCATCAAATATGGAAAATCAAAGTGAGCATTTCCGTCACATTTTACTTTTGGAAAATTTGCAAGCAAGGAAAAAGTCGTGTGCTGCTTACGGAGAGGATATACCATCGGATTACCATTTATTTCGTTCTCTTCAACACTCTCTGATCGGTGTTTCATTTCAAACGAAGGCGTCAAAAGTGATACAACTCGATTGTTTGCTAATAGAAAACAGTTGCCAAGTTGCCAGAAAGGTGGCAAAATATCATAGAATAAAATAGTCGCTACATAAAACATCTAAATAATGAAAAATCGTTTTTCGTTTTCCCCTTGAAAAGAAAACGATATTACTTTCCGAACAGTCTAATACTTTCCATATAATCAATCTCATTCGCTGCGTGATCATTGTCAACATCTCATCAGGTCCTGATTGGCAGAAACCAAAAACTTCTCGGCCAATAAGAAACGTATCTCTATCGAGCTCGTCAAGCGGCAAGGTCTCCCTCGCTCGGAGAAGTCAGTAAAACTGAAACCCCAATATTCGACCGGAAAGGTAGTCTATATCTTCCGGGGCCGGGTCCCTCGAATAACATAATCCTCGCACTAAACTTCTTTCTCAACGTTCCGCGCAACCACGTCAAAAAAACACGTATTGTGAGACTGAGAAAAGGTGGGTAGGTGAACGGGGGGTGGGAGAGTGTGGCCGTGGTAGAGAGGGGTGTTGCTCGGCAGAGAAACGAGGAGAGACTCTGGACATCCGGAGGCAATGGCTCTCTTCAGTAACGTAGCTCGAGAGCGAAGCTACCCTCCTAGGCCACCGCCGCCTTTTCCGACCTACGAACCTACCCACCGCCTTCCCTTTTCGCTCGTTGAATCTAATTACACCCGCCAAGACCCACCCGCTCGAGAGGGAGACACGGGTGTTCGGGCTGGTAAGAGGGACACAGAAGGTGGACGAAGACTGGAGAAGACGAAGAGGGCAGAGGGACAGTCGAATGGCGAAGGGGGTGAGACTGCGAACCGACGAAGAAGGAGAGACACGAGCCGAGAGGAGCGTGGAGAAACAGAGCGTTGCCAGGCGACGGGAGCCATCTTGGAGGGTTGCAGCCACTAATGGCCTAATGAATTTAATGGAGGCTTCCCGGCATAAAGTAGCAGGAGAACTGAGAATCGAGGTGGAGAATAAGAGAGACGGAGCAAGGAGTAGCCTCGCGGTGGAAAAAAAAACCAAAGGACCTGAGGGAAAGAAGGGGACGCAACGAAGGGAACTCTCGAGCATCCTCGTCGTCGACGTCGTTGTCGTCCTCCTCGTCCTGTGTACCTCTACACTGGAGCACGCCGAGTGAACGGTTTCGAGGGGCCTGAACAAGCGAGAAAGAATGGCGAAACGGAAGAAGAAGAAGAAGAAGAAATGCTCGAGGGGTACGAGAAGGTCTCGGTTTTCCTGCTCACCGAACCCAACGGCCGAAAGACCAAGAGGTCTGGTCTTCCTTACGACTCTTGGATTTTTGCAATTATCGAAGGGGTGAGTGGCTGTCGTTGAAGCAACCTACTCGCGCTTCTGACGAGACACGCTAGGTATTAAAACGAACCAGTACCCAGTTTTTTTGTGGTTTTCGAGTTTCTCAGATACCAATGACGCTTGTACCGTGAAATTGTTCTCTGGATTATCGATAAATCCGATCGCTGCGGGGCTTGATGCAAAATAAAACTCATCTACCTCGATTGTAACAGACCAGAGCAAAATGGAATATTTCCTCCCTGAGCGAGTTATTAGTCTGTGTATGCATTTATGGCAGAATATTGACAACATATTCAAATTATTAAGAGAAGAAATCAGTTTTGATGTAACTACCTTTTCTTGTAATCGATGCAGACAATTTCAATATCGCATAAGAATCCACACATTATCTCCTGGCGGTTGTTTCATAATTTTTGAAAGTCCATGGTCCATGGATAAGGATTTTTGAATAGATCTTTCTACAGCAATAGTAATTTTAATCGTGAACCAGAAAATCACTATGTGTTTTGATTTTTTTGCAAACAAACACTGAATCTATGAAGAAAAAAAACACGAATTAATATGTACACCTATGTATTATTTTGGAAATAGTGTTGTAGTGTATCGTCAATAACTTGTAGGTTCAATAGAGCTAAATATATAGATTTACAATTACACAAAATTATATCAAGGAAGGAAACGTGAGTCAATAGTAGACTGTATAAATTTATTTCGTTATACAAAACTTAGTTGTATACTAGCACACAAAATCAGATGTTAGTTTCTATTGTAGGGAATGAATTTACATAAGAAAAATAGGCAAACTTTTATTACAATTCCGATAAATGGCACAATTGTTGGCATTTATCTAAAATTGGTCCAATATCAACATTTTTAACAGAACAACAAAGAATCACCATGATTTTCTCATTCGCGTATTTAAAATTGAGATAAGTAGTTGAAGTTAGCGTGACATAAGTGTGAGGAACGAAACGTTAAAGTGACGAAAATATTAATAAATGTCCCGCAACCATGAGCCGTATGAAGTAGATAAATTTTGAATTGGAACACGTGCGCTTGGTCGACCCATCGAAAGGGTAGTTTACTCGTTGATAACAAGCGCATATGATGTGAGATTATTGTAAAGATACGGATGGCAAAGCGACAGTTGTAGCACATCGGGCATATACGTGGACGGTAATGAGAAAGACGGTGTACCTATCGGTTTAATTGGCTTCGACGGTTATTTACGCAGCACTTATGCCACTTTTCGTACAATCTCTAGCCAGAAATATACACAACACGAGTCGTTAAATATTTGAATGGAAAACGATTACATCATTTCCAATCTGTTTTTCATTTATGGCAAATGCGAGTTGGCAGGACCACCTTTCAGTTGTCGAAATCGATTGCAAAATTGAAACTTAAAGAGCAATATAGGATTTAACACGTTGGCTGCCGTGGTGGTCGCTGATGACCGACGCTATTGATTTATTTGAAAACGATTATCTTAAAATTAGTAGCACTGAATATCGATATATTCGTTGTGAAGTGAACTAAATATAGTGTAAGATTCAAACTTCATTATCAAGAAACTAATAATAATTATTAATAACTCCGGTGGTTTATACAAATAAAATAAGCGAGACTTCTGTGAAATACAAGACATTCTCGTGACAGTCAACGTGTTAAATATCTTTTTTTTCGGAAGCAGAATTGAAAGGCCCGAGTGCATAGCGGAAAGAAAAGTGTGTATGAAAAACCCTAAACATATCTATTTGCCCTGGAAAAGAGACAAGAGACCAAAGTACGTGACGAATGAAGTTCCACTTTTTATCGTCGAAGCACTGAGAAAACTGAGGGTCCATCTACTTAAAATCTGCACTATCCGAGAACAAACTGTGGGTGGCATGATAATGGATTGTGTTCCATACAGACTCTTTTGGTCACAGATAAATTATCCTGAGAAATTTTGTCAAGTATTAACATTCTGCCAATCAAATACTCGTAACTTAACAATGGATTATTCTTTTATGTAATTTACAAGAACTGTATCAGTGAGTCCAATACATATATTGACACAACAAAAAAAACAGTGTTTCATGAAACTGTAAACTCCATTGTGTTTTTCAGATTCTTATGTAATATAAATATAAATATAAATTATGTAATATAAATATAAATGAATTGAAGATTATCGAGGTGGTCGCAACACAACTACGAAGTTCTTCCTATTTATTACTAGAATACAGAGATATATTCAATGAATTTTATAATATCTGACTACAAATGGCTTCTTTTCCATCACAGTCATGTACATTTACAATGAGACTTAACTAAATCGTTAAAATTAGAACATACTTATATTTGCTATCGAACGAATTTATGTTACAACACAATATTTTCAACCGTCTAGAACTATTAAAGAAAGACAAAAATTGTCGAATAGCTCCTATTTCTCCTTGTATAGAAATCTGTAAACTGGTAATAAAATATTATAAGCATACTGTTGGCAAATAGTGTTAGTGAACGCGTTAATTAGTAAGCTGTCAACACGATGGGGTTTGAATCGTAAAAAGAATAAATTACCGGTTTGTTCCTCCATGGAATTGTAATTTTTGTATAAGTGGTTTTGTAAATGGCACTTAGAAAATTAAATAACGATTTGCTAACGAAACACTAATTTGAACAGACACGCAGCTTGAGCGTTCATTCACTGCACATTCGCTGTAAGAGTGTACTGTTTTATTTCCTCATACAATCATTTCAATAAGTCTAAAATACTGTATCAATATTCCTAAATTCTTTTAACGCTTGATTTAGAATAATAGATTTACTAAACTTCTTAATAAACAATTATTCAGATTGTAAATATACAGCTGTTTCGATTTGGATCGTGGAATATAATATCGAGTGGACTGTATTGAGGTTGACCAAGACAATGATGCCAGATAAGTTAAATCGAGGGGAATACAATTTACCACCTCTCTGATGACCACAGTAATGTGTAACACATTGCGCGGTACGTCACGTGACCAGTCTACGGTCTTAGTGGGGGGCGTTGTAGTATGCTCAGGTAGTGGAATTGGATAGTGGAAGGGAAAAAGGAGGAGAGGAAAAAACAACCAATTCTGGTTGTTTCTGGCGTCACTGGACCAAGAGGAGTCGGTATTGCCCTGCCCAGGACACTGGGGGTAAGCGTATAGGTAAACGAATCGTGGTGCGTTGAATTTTGAACAAACAACGAACAGTTTATTTTAATAAGACAAGATAACAATGATCGATGAAATTCGACGTATCGCCCGAAAATTAGTTATAATTTGTCGAGATGTAATCGCGCAAATTACTTTCACAACGAACTGTTGTAACCGATAAAAGACGCGGAACGATTTCCGCGTGCGTATTTATACGGTGGTGGGCCTCCGTTTGATGAAGGAGTAAGGAGTGGGAATTTTGAAATCACAAGGACGAGGCGGACCCGAACATTCGAGAAGAGAACCGAGGTCAATGCCCTGACGATCGGGGCTGCTAGGAAAACAAGGAAATTAGGCAACGGATTCAAAATATGTATGTTCGAAAGGATGGCCCCCCACGCGACAAATATGATATAAAGTCAATACTCGGCGCCAATCGATTTACATTTGGGTTCGTTCACCCTGATTCGGACGACGAGCTCGAACGGCTGAGCTAGATGCGGTGTATAAAAACGGTCAAAACGTTCTTATGCCGCTCACCACCGAAGGCACAAACAAGAAATGTCGCAAGAACCGAGCGACACTCTTTCAATTGTCTTTCGACCATTCCTAAACAACAGCCGTGAGAAATTGTTCAAGAAATTGATTTCTTCGCGCATACAGTGACCCACAAAAGTGTTCGTACGCCCTTTAAATCAGAATAACTTTCGTAAAATTTGACCAAATCATTTGACTTTTTTTGAGCAATTAGAAACATTGATTTAGCAAATCACGTGCAAAAAAGATTTTAAAGAAATTGCAATTAGTAGGAATTACATGAAAAAATAAAAATGGCACTTTTTAAAACTTTGTTATTTCAGCCCGTAATGAAAATTCAAAACATACGTTCTGTAGATCTATGTTAATTACCCATATGCTGAAAATTTCATGGAAATCAATTAACGAACATATGAACTACAAGCGGTTGAAAGTAGTGATAATCGCAGTTTTTCACGACTTTTGGTCAATTTCTGCTTAAAATCCATAGTTTCTTACATCTTTCGATGCGCGTCATTTTTTTCTGCGTCAACCGATTTCGATGAAATTTTCAGCATATGTATAACTAACATAGATTTACAAAAGTCATATTTTGAATTATCATTATGGGCTAAAATAAAGAAGTTTTAAAAAGTGCCATTTTTATTTCTTCATGTAATTCCTAGTAATTGCAATTTTTTCAAAATCTGTTTTGCACGTGATTTACTAAATTAATGCTTCTAATTGCTCAAAAAAAGTCAAGTGGTTTTGTCAAATTTTAAGAAAGTTATTCTGACTTAAAGGGCGTACGAACACTTTTGTGGGTCACTGTACATTATAATAAAAAATGCTAAAAATCTGGATAGATACTAACCCCTAGTACAAAATATTTGATCAAAGTGGTGAATATGATTGTTGAACGAACCAATGAAAAATAGTATTGTATGTTATTATATTGGACAAGTATGTAAGAGTTAATGATATTTTAGAAAAATATTAATAAAATAGTACCTTCTTTTGCCTTTTTGACACATAAAATAGGTGATAAACTGTGTTTCGCTACGGTACTATGAAAATTATAAAGAAATTTAAGTAACATGACGAAGCATTACAACACTTTAATATCTCTAACGTTTTTATATTAATATCTTACTCATTTTTAAATTAATATCTTACGTATATATGACAAGTTTTATCATTGTATTTGCCTTTATTACAATGATAAACACTTGATTTGTGTGATCAAATATTTTCTGCCAGGGATAGTAGTCACTTTTAGTGCATCGTAAAACCAATGTCTCAATAGGGCACTTGTTCCAATTACTGTGTCATTAATGTGTTCTTTTTAAAGAAAATTTCAAACTCCTTTTTACTAGAACATTCTTTTCCAGATTAAAAATGTTAATATTTCGCAAATGATGTTATTCAATAGAAAGAAGGGTTTTCGTCCCGATTAGCGAGCCTCTAAATATGCTTTGAACGCATTAGTGTGCTTCCAGTTAACAGGCTCTTCCATATTTGTGTGCTTCTTCTCTCTAAAATAAGTGTTTTTACGAATTTGTTGTTGTAAAAGTAGACATGTGCAACGTGAAATATACTGTAAAATATAAATATACTGCTTGATATGAATTGCTGAAAATGAAAAGTGGATCAGGTTTGACAGAAACAGGCGATAATAGTGCACGCTAATACGCACAAGCTTTAAAATCTCACTGTATTAATATGTATTCACTATAAAAGAAATCACAACAAACGCTTCAAAACTGCCTATTTCATTATTTTCTCAGAAAATTAAACAGTTTTGTGACATAATGTATACCTGATATAGTGTAAATTATGCCCATTAGTATATTATTATCCATTTATTCAGTTCTGTTAAGTAGAAGGCATGTTAGAAGACATGTTTAATATACTGTAAGAGTTAAAAAATGTAATATCTTCCTTTGTAATATGTACGTTAATAGTTTAATCTAATAAAAAGAACAGTTTCTGTATTTATTTTTTCAAGTTAATTTTTGCTGGTTATTTAAATACGGAAGCACATTAATAGGGACGACCTCACTAATTGGGAGAAGTACTAGTTTCTATTTCGTGCATTCGTTTTTGTCATGAATGCAGAAAATCCGCAGTCTACTCCTAAGATTGGGTAGCTCGACCGATCTGGAAATGGAATAGACTAATGTCACGATCGCAGGAGGTAGAACGGCGAAATTGCAAGTAAAGAGCAAATCGATTACCGACGGATGCAGTGATTTCGCAAACAAACTGCCCACCTTCTAATCCAGTTCTGCGAGGAGACCGAGCTAGGCAGAAGAAGTACATAAAGAATGACAAGTCCGGTTTCTTTTTCGACAGGGTGAGAGAGTCACGGTAAAGATGAGTCGAAAGAGGGAGGCATTGCATCCGGAAAATAAAGGAAAGTAGCGGCGGTAATCCAGAGCGCAGACCAGGGTCTTACCGAGGCTTCTACGGATGTTTATTGAGTCGGTACGCGCACGCGCTACATGCAACACTATCATCTCATCTCATCTGGTCTCGTCTCATCGCCCGTGTACCGTTGGACAAACTCCACCCCCTTGCCTTCACCCTTTCCCTCTGATTTTTCCTATCCTATCCTCTTCATTTTCCCCCGCGCACCCTTTTGGTTCGCTGTCCCGTCCGCAGCACCGGTCGCGTCTCGTTCTTTCTTTCTCTCTCAGTTTGCTTTCCCGCGTCTCCTCATTTATTCTCTCAGTTTTCTTAGTAAACTTCCCGTTTCCTTCACATCTCCCGCCGGTTTTTATCGTTTTCTTCCCTGTCTCAGTGCCTTCGTTCGCCACTCTCAGCGCGGCTGTTCCTCAGCAACCCTCCACCATGTTCTCGGCACCTTATCCTGTGTCTTCACGACGTCCATTCAATCCTATCTCATCTGCCACAGGTTACCCAGGAACCCTTCTTCCTCCCTTCTTTCAGACAGCCACCTTCATTCATTTTGTGCTAGAAGAAAGAGAAATCGAGCCGAACTGGTCGATCACCTGCGTCGTTCCTAGATTCCTTTCTTTCATTATTCTTGCATCCTCGGACATCATGATTCGTACACTGAATTTCGCGGGCTCGTAAATCCCGTTGAGCTTGCTCGCAACAATAAAACCATTTTTCCAGAACATCATTATTCACGCAATTATTAAAACGTGATCACAAAAAATGTAGTTACAGTATTTTATTCCTGACTCCATTTTACACCAGTCCAAAATACTAACCAAGAAATAGATTTAATATTTTATTTAAGATGGATATTGTTTTTTTGCATATTTGTTGCTAGATTTTTACGATATTCTCGAGATTTTGATCTCTACTGTTTTTCTATTTGGTCCCATAATTGTTTCAGTAAATGTGGTGAAGAATCATAATTTTTATTTAATTGCCCCTTCAAGGAAGCCCATATTATTCTATTGAATTTAAGCCTGGGCTATGTGTTGTGCAATTTAGAACTTTAAATAGCTGAGAATTTGTTGATGTGTGATTCTCATCCCAATCCTGTTCAAAACTAATATTGTTGTCTTCGTGTAGCATATTTTCAATTGTTTCTGTCAATTACGTTCGAAATATTTCTTTGCTTGACCACTGGTTCATACGTCTTTTAACACGACACAGTTACCTAACGGTATAGTACGTAAAACACCCCTACATCCTGAGTGCACCACCATCAAATTTTAGAGTCTCTTCCATATGCCACTTTTGTAATTTTTTTCTCATCGAATCCAACATCAACTTCGTTCACATCTATTAATTTTCGATTGATCTGACCACATAACTGTTCTGAATTCTTAATAATGCACTCTTTTATATTTTTGCAAATGCCTTATGTGCTTTGTATGACAATCGTATATGCAGTTGTCTACAGAGTCCGAATGCCCTTTAAGATGATTTTTTATTTTTAAAGGAAAAAGAAAAGGTTACGTCGACTGAAATCAGCGAAGTATGAAGGTTGTAAAACTACAGAAATACTGTTTTATTAACACTTTTAATAGTAGAGATTTTCTATTTAATATCTGTTCTTCACAATCTACTCAGGCGATTTTTATTGTACATAGAGACTCGCAGTCTAATCATTGTATTTGCATCGACAAGCAATACAGCTTTCGTGTCGCATATCGTCTTCTACATACAGGGTGGGGCACTAACTATGTCCAGTTTGAATATTGCCGTTATTTGTAATAATATGAGAAAATGTTATATAAAAAACTTACACGGTATAGAGGGGGACATATTGTGACACAAACATTTTCTGCGTGGGTGGAAGCATAGAGGAGATTTCAAGGTCAACTCTATTTTTTTAAATGGAATGCTATGTTTTTTTTTATCACGATGTGATAGCCAGTGTTGAGACGAATTCAGCGAGTTATCATTGGAGGTCATGCAAGGTCAAATATGGTAGTAAAATAAACTTTATTACATTACGGGAGATGCCCGAATTGATGACTGTTTGCGTCAATGCAAAGTTGCAATCTTCGTATCCCTGCATCACGCGCATGTCTTATCGTTTCTGAACTTATTCTAGCACATGCTGTATTATTTCATAGACCCTCACTTTTACATAAACGAATGGTTTTGTAACATTGTTTATGTTGTGGCAATACATCGCGTATAGCTAGAAATGTAAGCATATCACCAGTTCGTAACATTAACATGAATCGGTCAGTCAGTCTCGGTCGATAGATAGAAAATAGAATTGACCTTGAAATCTCCTCTATGCCTCCACCCACGTAGAAAATGTTTGTGTCACAATATGTCCCCCTCTATACCGTGTAAGTTTTCTATATAACATTTTTTCATATTATTACAAATAACGGCAATATTCAAACTGGACATAGTTAGTACCCCACCCTGTATATTCTGCTGCAAGAAAGACAGTTAGGTACTCCATCCCTCGTAACTAGCTTCGTATAGCCATGGTCGCAACACCCGAGTCCCGACTGTCATTAAAATCTGGGAAAGCAGCGAGTAAAGTACCCAGTAAGGGCAGGTGAATGAGTAAATGAAACCGCTTTTACGGTTAGGAGATTAGTCGTCGGATTTCGGCACGATCGCGGCGATTACGCGCCTTATAATATTTTAGTACAAGCGATTAAAGGATTCGTTTCATGACTGATTCGAGGTTTTCCTCGACCCTTTTCCTGTGCTTCGTATGATACACGATTGCTTTCGATTTTGTACTGCTTAGAGCACTGTCTTTATGAACCATGAATTCCATTCTTACGAAGTAGTGTCGTGAACTGGGTATTTTATTTAATTTTGAAATTGTGTATCCATGCGCTTGATTAGGGTCTTAAGCGATGATGATAAGTTTGCTCGACGTAAGCAGAATAACTGCACCGACTATCAAATTAAAATAAATTATAATAAAATGTAAAATTTTCTGAACTGATTTTCGTTGCAATATTTATATTTCGAAGTTTCAGTAACAGAATTTCAAATTTGATTAATTCGTAAACAAAATAAGATAATCGGAATTCGTAACTGAAAATATTGTTATACTAAATAATCAAATATTCGGAAATGAATAAATTACGAGTGTAATTTATTTTTAGTATAAAGAATATCATTATTGTCTCTTGATTGTTGCACATTCTTTGTTAACCTAATCCTTGCGTCTCGTTTATGATTATTCTAGGATATGTTGGAATTACGAAAACCGTTTACTGTTTTACCTAAATTTTTCTTTAAATAACAGAAGCGAATTTTTTTTCTCCATGACGAGTATATTCGTTATTAACTAAAAAATTTCCACACTTTCATGACGAATATATTCAATATAAACTTCTTAAGGCCTAATGACAAACTGAATATATAAATACAGTGGTTGAACAAATTTACACTTTAAACGCGTTCTTCCTAAAACCTTATTTTTTGAAACTGTTGACACGTTATCTCAAGTTCTAGTTGACCAATTAAACCGAAATGTTGAGATGATCTTCAGCATGTATTCTGTTAGCGCACCAGCTCAAATGTAAAAAGTTCTGTTGCTTTTTTTATTTTTTTAACATGCTAAAGGCCGACAAATACTTTAACAATCAATAATCAGAATTTAAAATGTTGTCGTTTCGTAAATATTCAAGATTCTTAATTTATATTGGTTCATACCGTAGTCACATTCATATTGCTTAAGTTCAGTCCTCATTTTTTGTTTTAAACAGCAGAAAGAGTTCCACATCTTCTTCATGACAAGAGTTTTCACATCTTTTTAACCATTCGCGGTCCTATGTCTGGTAAAGCTTTTACTTATGAGATACCCAGGTTACCCGTGAAATACCCGGGTAAACGAAAATTAACCGAGTACCTGGGTATCTCATGAATAGACTGCGGATCTTTATGCAAAATAAAAATTGTTTGCATCAATTGCAAGTAGCAAAGGACATATTACGATTACAGGCGGCCCTAGACTTTCGCACAATTCGCTATTTCGCACATTTTTAAAGATGGAGAATGTATATCTCAAGTACGTAGGGCAATTGTGAAAGACACAGCATGTTATAGAAATCTTTATCAAGAAAAGAAAAAAATGGGTGGTATTCAACTGACTCTTGACAACTTTATAAAGGAAACACCCCGCAAGCACTTAACACGCCTCTTTAACTTCATTATGTATACACATTGATAGATAAATACTTTAAAACAGTTTAAAACACTTTTTGGTGTATATTTTCTTACATCCCTCTACTTTCGAACATTCAACATGCGCACACACTTTCAGGAACCAATTATGTGCGAAAGTCGAGGGCCTACTGTACTTGTTTTCTTATTTTTCTCCCATAACAGCTTTTGTAACCAGTTGTAGGACCACACGAGATACTCGGGTACCCGAGTACACGGCTGTCTTATGAAATAAGCGGGTACCCGGGTACCCGGGTGCTCGGGTAGCCGGGTATCTCACATACCCGGGTAAAGGTACTAGCCCTAATGTCGAGTTAGACTTGACAATGATTTTTCTGCCAATAGTTCCTTATTTTATTAATTCCCATTCTATTCGTCAATAATGTTACAATTACATGGTACGTAAGAACAGTTGTAGTGTTTCTTAGCCGTTCTAAACATTAGGTTGCGCCGAAAGTTCATTTCGTTTCCAATTAATACTCACAATGAAAGTAACCTAGTTTTTTAAGAAAGAAAATTGCGCATCCATGTGAAAGGACGCTTAAGAAGTAATGAAACGTAAACGACCAGATTATATCATATTGTTTGTATATACCCGTGTTATTTAACAATATTAAACGTTCATATTGCGAAAGAAACTTTTGGGACAATCTAATAGAGCTACCTATGGAAATATAATTGAATTATATCATTTTGTAGCAAATTTTGTAGTAAAGGAGAGGGAACACGTTGGACCGTAATAAGATGAGTTATACAAAATTATATAACTTGAGTAATTTTGATTTCCGTTACGTAAGAAGAAATAATGCATGTACTTCAAATACCCTTAAATGTTTGTGCGAAATTCTAATGTAAAAAGTGTAATAGTTTTTCTGATAGAAATTCCTAAAAATTGATGCAAAAGATGGCATTCAAAACCAGACGATCCTCGTAAATTATCGGTGGCGCGCTTGGGAACTTTCCTTCGTTAGGAATTGAGAGTTTTCGCGAAAGTGTTTGAATGTAACGAAGAGGTTCACGATGATCAGTGGTGTTGGAGGAACAGCGAGGCAAAGAAGAATAGGTAGCAAGAAATGCGGAGTAGGGTGATTCCGCCAAGGCCTCTAAGTAGTGAGATTAAGTGCTACGTAAATTCTTCCGGCGGCATGCTTTCTCTCCCTCGGATAAAGAATCGCCGCTTGGTTAGAAGCATCGCCAACGAAGAAAAAGTGAAAGTCCTTCGCCGGAAAATAGCTGAAGCAGGTTTCCTGCCATCTCCGATCCGTTAACCCGAATTTTTAATCAAATTGTAAATATTTTCTTCGACTGAATATCTCCGCTCACCCGACCTCCACTCTTATATCCGAATTAAAACGAATCGGTATTACGGAAAAATGAAAAATTAACTTTGCAACTTTCTTTTTAATCCTTGGATAAAAGTTCATCCTGTTTCGATTCTAGATACATACTTTCACAATTTTTACTTCGTTTCGGTAATGCTGTAATTTGCTACATTTGTCCAAAATTTGAGTGTACAATGAAAATGGATGAAAATTACAGAAGAATGTTTTACGCAACTATCTCCGAAAAGTGTATGAACTGAGAAAATTAGATAACATTCGAAAAACCTACTATCGGACCCGTCAAAATAACGAAATTCCAAATTTTTTATTTTACGATTATTGAAATTAGAAGGACACATTTATGGAGAATTAATTCATAAATTTATTTTTTTGAACACGTATTATGATATAAATCGCTGAAAAATCTGATTGAATACATTCTTGTTCTTTTTGCAAATTAATGTAAAATAGACACTTTTACTTCTTCGTAGATGTGCATAATATTGGTAAAATAAAAACTGAGAAGTGAAGATTTATGATTGCGTCTGCAATCCTCTTGAATTTCACAAATCGTAAGGAAAGGTAAAAATTAATTCTTAAGTACACACAAATAATTTCGTCATCCATATATGTTAAACGTGTTAAAAATAGAAGTCTACGGTAAGTTAAGATCAGTTTATAGTAAGATTATTTACGTTGGTCATAATAAAACATCATAATAAAAATATGTGGAATAAGAGATGGGTTAGGGTGAATAGAATACATTTCAATAATGTCAATTACTTGATTTCAATAATACCAGAAACCAAACTTCAGCGATAGCAACGAATAAATACCAATATTATCGATGGAAAAATCTTGATAGTATCGTTGGTTAAAAATCAAAGTTACAGACAAGACGGACACACTGTTACAATGTTATTGGTATACTTTCTCGGTGGCAATTACAACCATTACATTTATGTACAATTAATGAACATTTTGTCAGGCGAAATACTGCGATTCGCAATTAGTCAGTGCTAAAGAATTATCAATACATATACATGCACATTTACCCTCACAATTAATAGCAAACGAATGGTACGACAAATTATATTTTTATTATAAATATAGCTGTTAGCACGGTATTACTTTGAAGATTGCAAATACAAAATGTGAACCTGCGAAGAAACTTTAAAAAGTTAGAAAAAGATCCTTCGCACTAAATATATGATTACTTAAATATTTACTATATAATATTATATGTATTTCATTTACACAATTATATCTTACCCACACAAAAATACATTATTTTGTATAAAAATCAAATGTTCATTTGAACGAGTTCAAATCATCCACAGAAAGATCATTTTTATGTACACATAAACTAAAACAAGATCACTTCAAAATAACGTAACTAGTTGTAAGTAAAATAAATCAACCCATTCGACTAGCGTCATCTATGGTGAAACATTCAAACCAACAGACAAATTTTATCACAGACACAGACCACAGACTTAAGTTATCTACAGACATTGCATGCAATCACCGACGAGATACTGTTAAAGACAGCCAGCCTTACGGGAGTTCGTGTGCCCGAATAATTCAAGCGTTCTCTTACGCCCTCTAGGATATATTTTGGCTGGAGTAAGAAACAGAAGGCCACCGACGATATTTCGTCGGTGCAGAAGGCCTCTGAGGAGATTCTTGAGACGGTGAGACGGCAGACAGCAATGAGATCAGATGTTACATTCTCGAACAAACATTTTGGTGTTGGTTTTTAAGGCTTAAAATACTAAAAGTAAAATTAATATCAAAGACAAAAAATCCTAGAAATTTTGTACGTAAGAAAGTATGAAAGCATATTTAGGAAAATCAATATTCAATAATTCCTACCTCTGAATTCATACGAAATACCTCATTTTGTAATTTAAAAATATTTCATAAACAAACATTATTTCCTTACACTTTTTAATAATAATTGTTCTAAGAATCGATCTCTGGAAACATACATATGTTGAAAAACAGATTAACGTTTATTTGACATACTATATCGAATAATATAGAGTTCGAAAGAGACTCGCGAGGATAAATTAATATAATACATATAATATAATTGTAGGAGCATCGATGCAAACAGCGATTAAAAAATAAAAACATTATTTGTCACGCGACAAAAGAAATGATTATGGTTATCTGTATTCGACACGCGTAGAATAAAGTTTTATTCGATGAAAATTGATTCGGCGAATAAAGATAATTTTTTTATTCATCGTTAGCGGTGAATAAAGTTATCATTTTCATCTGTACCTTTATTCGACGTTTTATTCGACTTCGAATAATTTTCTGAACCGCGTTCGAATACTATAGCGAAGACCGAGCAGTCAAAGATTGGCACACGCGTTACAATGTATCGCCCAATAACCAGAGCAGGGATCGAATAAACTGTGAACTCTCATAAATCGAAGTTCTTTCTGGATATGTTGCTACCGTAAAAATTTGTTCGATGTCCTTTTTCAATTTCCAAAGAAACCTGAGATTTTCGAATTCTTATGTTTTCCTTTTTTGTAAATAAGATTTTCAACCGAAAAATCGGCAAAAATTCGTAAATATATATCAATATCAATATCAATAATCGCAATTCGTCAGATTTTTTCAATATTTCTGCATGCAATTAAATACGGGTGATTGACCGAAAACCATTAACACGAGACTGCTCTAGGTACGTCCTTTAAAGAGAAAATATTCCAAATTTAATTATAAAAAAATATTTTAAATAGGAAGTTAAATTTTGACAAATAAAATAAGATTAGATTAGATATAAAATAAGACATTCAGCGTTCAAGAAAGACTGTTCCGCGATCCCATGCCGAACGGAGAAAAGGACGGAGTAAAGCTCGAAGGCCTCGGTCGCCGAGGAGTGTAACACAATACGGGTCGGGTATATCGGTGTGAGACCACTACTAATCCAACAACAAAACTTCTTTATTTTTCATTATTTTTTTATCGGATTTTCACAAACATACTTGTAACATTTTTCTGATGAAAATGATACGAAATATGATGTAATTCCGATGATATTTACTCGTGTAATGAACGGCGAAAGGTTCGGGTGCAAGGAAGGACAGCGTATAGGAAAGAAAGAGACGCGGAGAGTCCTACTTTTAAGCCTTCGCGTTCGACTGCTCGATTTTCGCCGCGTCGCGCGTCGCACAATGGTCCCAATCGAAGAATTAGCTGTTCACAACTATTGTAGTCGTTGAATTCAGCCCGGCGTCAGCAATAACATTATTAAGCAAAAAATATATAGTGACGATTAGAAAATCAAGGAGACCTTACAATTTTATCGAATAAAAAAAATTGTTTTATGTAAGGCGTGCAGATGTCTTAGAACTCAGATCGTACGTGTCCAAAACTACCGTAAAAGTGCGTATCAATACAAATAATTTCGCTCGGAGTTCGTCGATGCTTTCGCAAGCAATGTCAAAGTATTCTGCCCTCCCGAGTCCTTCGGCTTCCACCTTGTTTCGAGCTTCGCCTTCCGGGGTCTGGTGCGTCAACGTGACGCCTAGGCTGGTCGTAATTCTGGGGCGGGGCGTTTCACATTTAATTTTTTATATTGAAATTTATAGAAGAGTGACTACCGAGTAATTTTTATCAGAAACATTTTTTGTCATAGCACTGGAAATGCTTGAAAAATTACAATAATGTGTGAATAATGAATGATATTTAATGTATTCTTGCAACAACAGGTGATATTTGAAATCTGTCTTCACATCTGCAATTCTTACACGAAGCCACACAACTTTACCATGTACAGTATTTCATCGATAATGGTCCACAACACGGATCTGCGCAGGGACGTTTGTAGTATAATAATTTGAATTTTTCTTTCGATAGCACATTGTTAAAATAATTGTTTAAATAAATAAATTTTATAATTTGTTTCTATATTCATTATTTGTATTGTTATTTCAATTATTTATTGTTAAAATAATTGATTAAATAAATAAATTTTTACAATTTGTTTCTATGTTCATTATTTGAATTATTTCGATAATTTATTGTTCAAATAATTGTTTAGACAATTTACACGTATTTACATATTTCATATAGGAACACGTTTCTATAGAGTATAAAAATTTATAATCTACAGTTTTTATAATCTATAGAAATGTGTTTCTATATTCATTATGTAAATACTTGTACATTCTTTAAATAATTATTTTAACAATGAATTATTGAAATAATTCACATAATGTATATAGAAACAAAATATGAAAAGATATTCATTTAAACCATTATTTTAACAATAAATAATTGAAATAATTGAAATAATGAACATAGAAACAAATTGTAAAAATTTATTTATTTTAACAATAAATAATTGAAATAACAATTCAAATAATGAATATAGAAACAAATTATAAAATTTATTTATTTGAACAATTACTTTAACAATGTGCTATCGAAAAGATAATTCAAATTATAAATATATTATCTAAACAATAAATTATTGAAATAATTCAGATGGCGAATATAGAAACAAATTATGAAAATTTATTTCTTTTATCCGTTAACTGGAAACGAATCAAAGGTTCGAAGGTTCGAAGGTCCGAAACTTCGATTTTCATCACCTTCAAAGTTCCCTTCGTTCCTTCGAATCCTTCGAAGCTTCGAAGAGTCGAAGCTTCGGAAAAGTAACAGTCCTAGTTTATACGCGAGGAATATCATTGCCTGAGGTTTGCCGAACGTAGAGAAGGATAGCCGAGCTCGAGAGGCCTCGGTCACCGAGAAATGTAAACATACCTAATTCGAATTTCCAACTTCTTTATTTTTCATTATTTTTTTATGGGACTTCGATGACCATATTTGTGGCATTTTTCTAATAAAAATCATACCAAATGTGATATAATTCCGATGATATTTACTTGTGTAATAGACAATTAAAGTTTCGGGCGCGACGAAGGATAGCGTATGAAAAAGAAAGAGACGCGGAGAGTCGCAGTCGGCGGCACAGTTCAAAGGCTCGCACGTCCTCACAATGTATTACCAAGGAATAGCTTTTTTATTTATTAAAATGATACCAAACACGATATAATTCGGATCATATACAGGTGTATGGTCATTATGTACAGGTCAGGTACATAACATCGGTGAGGCAACAGTAATTCAATGATGACACTTTTTCATTTTTAGTTAATCTTTTAGGAGACTTTTATCATCATATATGTAATATTTCTCTGATCAAAATAATTGCATTTAATAATTGCAGACAGTGCTGTCGAGCATTAGAAGTGGTATTATCGGAAAAATAAGTAATAAAAATTACGTTTCTGCTTTCTACTAAGGATCTCGATAAGAACGATTGAATTTGATCGTTTCTTGTAGATTGTATTTATTCTACCTTTTTATTCTACAATTATTATAGAAAATTTTTTTTGTCTTTAAGAAAAATTATTTTATAAATATCCCATTAATTAAATTAAGTGTAAATTCTGATATTTTATAAATTCCTACATCTACAGGCTATCGATTATAAAACAGTGATTCCAATGCTGAACAATAAGGAAAATAAGTAGGCGATAAGAATTTAATGAAATTATACAATAATAAGTAATTATTTTCCAAGAAATCACAGAATAGATAATGACATTCTTCATTTATTTATTACCTAAGGTATTACAACCATTTACCTCTACGCCACTCATGCAGTCGTGCGCAGTTGACGAGCAAATGGTCTATGTAGGTAGAGAGCGCGGAACTTTTAGCACCGTGGAACTTCATAAGTCTACTTTATCCATTCCACGAAACCACCGGCGATGCCATCGGACCCGTTACCGACCGGTTTGAGAGCCCATCAGAGCCCACTTTTCGGCGCAACCGAATACACGGGGGCTGGATGTCTTTAACAGTATCTCGTCGGTGATGCAATGCATTTTTCTGTCTACGGTTCTGAATTACCGACTCTGTAGAAAATGTCCTAGTACACAGACTTAAGCCTACTATAGACATTGCATCTAATGGGCTTTTCTGTCTAGGCCTCGGGGGGCCACAGTGGCCCCCGTACCATTCCGGTGTCGCGCTCAATATTACCGATAGTTCACGAATTTAGCCATATTAGCAAGAACTGAATATTCCCTATACTTTATTTTTACTACGGGTGTTTTGGAGGCTACTAATGCATACGGCGCGTGTATTTGAACGGTGAAAATAATATTTATGAAGAATGTATTACAAAAATACGAATTGTAGTAAAATTAATTTGGTTTCTATACGTAATATTATTTTTATTACTCGTGTCACTAATGAATGTGTATTATAATAGTTTTATACACTTTAAACCAATAGTTTATTTTCTTTACGGTAATGGGGCAACATGGAACAGATCCTGCCTCATCTTTTTACCCCCTCTAACACATGAATCAGAACTAACTTTTAGTCTAGATAAGAACTCGTTTCAACCAATTATTTAATTTGAATATAAAATAATGTTGTAACGTACATCTCAGTACGTACATCATATTTAGATTACATCAGAACCTACAATCTACTGCAGGAGTGCAAATCTATTTAACACTCGCTCACGAGAGCAAGAGTTACATGTATTCTGAAACGAAAACTTTGTATTTGGATTATTAATTGAAAATAATTGTTGAAGCTGGGACATCGGAAAAGGAAGAAAGTATTAAAAGTCTTACATTCTACTATGAAATACATATTTACGCAAATTCTAAATGTGCAGCTATTAGCTCGATATTATCCACTACATGCGAGATACTATAATTTATAAATTATAGCATTTTGCGAATTGTGGATAATATCGATTGCCCAGGTCTCACCACGAGGAGGTTGCTGCACAAGAGACCCGAAAGAGAGTCAGAACGAAGTCTTCCTTCGTTTTGTCTCCCTTTCTTACAACGAAGATTCTTAGAAACTAAGTTTCGCAGGTCGCTAAATGGAAAAGTAGTCTTTTTCATGGAAAAGACTTCTTTTCCATTTAGCGTATGTCGAGTAATTATTGCGGGGCAAAGAGTGAATCGGAGAAAAAGTCTCCGATCCACGAGGGACCAAGGGCGAATAAGGCGGAAGGCTCTGATTCTTTCAAAGAGAGAAACAAGATCGAACCAGAGCAGAAGGCTCTGGTTCAAGGGTGACACGACGCGTTCAGTGCTTACAAGTCCTGAGCCGACCAGCCCGATACCCGCCACTCCATCATCAAGAAAGATGGCAAAGAGATGCGCTCAAACGGTTTCTGGCGCTACTGGGTGCCACGAGAACGCAAGCGTTAACATGACGTGCCCAGGATTACGTTAACACAGAGGATCGTCAGAAGACGAGTGAACGAGTCTCTTAGACATCCCTCTCAATGACTTCACGCCGGATACCGAAACTGGACCAGCTCAGGACCTGCAAGCAAGGCCGACACAGCAGAAGGCTGTGTCGGAGTCGGAAAACGAGGCGAGCAAAGTCAAGTTACGGCAATAATTACTCGACATAATTACAACGACGATTGACAATCTTAATAACTAACGCACGCACTAAAACTAACTTAAGAATAATGTGGAGTCTTCGTTCGATGATTCCTCTTCGATCGATGAATTCTCTTCTTTTGATGAATTTTCTTCTTTCGATGAATTTTCTTCTTTCGATGAATTTTCTTCGCACGATGAATTTTATTCGCAAGATGAATTTTCTTCGCAAGATGAATTTTCTTGAACAGAATCGATAACCAGCTGAAACAAAATTGACTCCAAATGGAAAAGCTGTTGAAAAAAAATCGAAACAGAATCGAAAACCAGTTGAAACAAAATCGAAACAGAATCGAAAACCAGTTGATACGAAATCGACAACAAATGAAAACCCAGTCAAAACGGAATCGAAACCACGTCGAGCCCAAATCTAATGATTTGTAGACGAAACGATCTATAGGCGATTCGGGTGGCCCCGGGGACGCCAGTCCCCGTACCCACCCACGGGCCCCATCCCGTGAGTGAGTCCCTGAGGGAACTCCGATCCGAACAATATTGACTTCAAGATAAAAATATCAATTTCCTGAAATAAATATCAATTTCCTGAAATAAATATCAATTTCCTGAAATAAATAACAATTTCCTCAAATAAATAACAATTTCCTGAAATAAATAACAATTTCCTGAAATAGATATCAATTTCCTGAAATGAATATCAATTTCCTGAAATGAATATCAATTTCCTGAAATAAGTATCAATTTCCTGAAATAAATATCAATTTTCTGAAATAAATATCAATTTTCTGAAATAAATATCAATTTTCTGAAATAAATATCAATTTCCTGAAATAAATAACAATTTCCTGAAATAGATAACAATTTCCTGAAATAGATAACAATTTCCTGAAATAGATAACAATTTCCTGAAATAGATAACAATTTCCTGAAATAGATAACAATTTCCTGAAATAGATAACAATTTCCTGAAATAAATAACAATTTCCTGAAATAAATAATTTCCTGAAATAAATAATTTCCTGAAATAAATAACAATTTCCTGAAATAAATAACAATTTCTTGAAATAGATAACAATTTCCTGAAATAAATAACAATTTCCTGAAATAAATATCAATTTCAAGACAAATATATCAATTTCAAGACAAATATATCAATTTCCTGAAATGAATATCAATTTCCTGAAATGAATATCAATTTCCTGAAATAAGTATCAATTTCCTGAAATAAATATCAATTTTCTGAAATAAATATCAATTTCCTGAAATAAATAACAATTTCCTGAAATAAATAACAATTTCCTGAAATAAATAACAATTTCCTGAAATAGATAACAATTTCCTGAAATAGATAACAATTTCCTGAAATAGATAACAATTTCCTGAAATAGATAACAATTTCCTGAAATAGATAACAATTTCCTGAAATAGATAACAATTTCCTGAAATAAATAACAATTTCCTGAAATAAATAATTTCCTGAAATAAATAACAATTTCCTGAAATAAATAACAATTTCTTGAAATAGATAACAATTTCCTGAAATAAATAACAATTTCCTGAAATAAATAACAATTTCCTGAAATAAATATCAATTTCAAGACAAATATATCAATTTCAAGACAAATATATCAATTTCAAGACAAATATATCAATTTCCTGAGCAATATCAATTTCCTGAAAAATATCAATTTCTAGACAAAAATATTGTATCAATTTGGTAAAGTTGAACTTTGAAAGTCTTACAAAATTATGTATTACCATTCTTACAAATTACATCAGAAAGTTAAAACTCTAAGGTCTAAAATTCTAGATCGGTACTTCTAAAACTACTTTAAATCGCGGCTATTTATTCGCAACATTAACTAGACATTAAGTCAAGTTTGAAAATTTATACTATTACAACGCGTGTTACAATTTGTTTCGCAACGCTACTTAAAACCGCGAATGTTCTTATCTCACAGTTGATCGTTGCAACTGGAGCATGGGCGCCTGAAATATGGAATCATTCTAATACAAACGCGATCCTTTTGATGCGCAACGCTAATTCAACAAATCGAAATTCAAAATTCTATTTAAATAAGAAAAGAACTCTGACGTCTAAAATTCTATATCGGTGTCTCTAGAATTACTTTAAATCGCGACTATTTATTCGCAACATTAACTAGGCATTTGATCAACTTTAAAAATTGATACTAGCACAACGCGTGTGACAATTTGTTTCGCAACGCTACTCGAAATCGCGGATGAGCCCATCTCACAGTTGATCGTTGCAGCTCGAGCATGGGCGCCTGAAATGTCGAAAGACTCGAAAGCAAACGCGAACTTTTGGTGCGCAACGCTAATTCAACGAACAGAGATCCAAAAAAGATTACACTAATTCAACAAATCGAAATTCAAATTGCTATTTAAATAAGAAATTTAAAATTCCAAGGTTTAAAATTGTACATCTGTATGTCTAGATTTACTTTAAATCGCAAACTATTTATTTGCAACATTTACTACACATTTAATCAAGTTTTAAAATTGATAGTAGTACAACGCGTGTGACAATTTGTTTCGCAACACTACTCGAAATCGCGGATGTGCCCATCTCACAGCTGATCGTTGCAGCTCGAGCATGGGAGCCTGAAAAGTCGAAAGACTCGAAAGCAAACGCGAACTTTTGGTACGCAACGCTAATTCAATGAACAGAGATCCAAAAAAGATTACTCTACAGTTTCTGCAAAACGAATCGCGACTATTTGTTCCGCAACGCTATAGTTTAAACGAGCTATATCGCTGATGGAGACTACTATTATATTTAGAAGAAAGGCTAACTTTGATCTCTGTTCAAAATCGACTAACGCAACGGTACTTTTTTCGCAACGCTAGTGCAAATCGCGGACGTTCCCATCTCGGCTGATCGTTGGGGCGGCGAGGCCTGCCCATGCATGCAACTAACTACTTTTACATTCTACTACAACTCTATTTCTACAGACGAGTATAACGACAAGGTAGTGATAAAATGACTCACTCGAAGATGCGAAGACGTTGCAATGATTGTCCTTTTGAATGACAGTTTGTCTGGCATCTTTGGCATAAAACCTCGTCTGCTCCTTCGGCCTCATCCCGACAATTTGTTTCGCACCGCTACTCGATATCGCGGAAGTACCCATCTCACAGTTGATCGTTGCAACTGGAGCATGGGCGCCTGAAATATCGAAAGATTCTATTGCAAACGCGATTCTTTTGATGCGCAACGCTAATTCAACAAATCGAATTTAAAATGCTATTTAAATAAGAAATTTAAAACTCTAACGTCTAAAATTCTAAACAGGTATCTTTAGAACTACTTTAAATTACGACTATTTATTTGCAAGATTAACTAGACATTTCATCAACTTTAGAAATTGATACTAGTACAACGCGTGTAACAATTTGTTTCGCAACACTACTTGAAATCGCGGATGTGCCCATCTCACAGTTGATCGTTGCAGCTCGAGCATGGGAGCCTGAAAAGTCGAAAGACTCGAAAGCAAACGCGAACTTTTGGTGCGCAACGCTAATTCAACGAACAGAGATCCAAAAAACGATTACTTTAGATTATATGTGAAACAACAACAATATGAACATTAAAAGCGCAGTTATCAAATTGAAATGTAATTTTGAACCGCGACTATTTGTTATTCGCAACGCTACGCTCTAAACAATCTATACCGTAATGTTAGCTTTAATCTCTGTTCAAAATCGACTAAATTCAACGCGTGGTTTTCCCGCAACGCTAGTGCAAATCGCGGACGTTCCCATCTCGGCTGATCGTTGGGGCGGCGAGGCCTGCCCATGCATGCAACTAACTACTTTTACACTTTACTACTACGGTATACTACTACTTCTACAGACGAATATAGTAACAAGGTAGTAACAAAATGACTCACTCGAAGATGCGAAGTCATTGCAATGAATGCCCTCTTTGAGTCGATCAGCACGGTAATGACTGCATGCCGGATACCGAAACTGGACCGGCTCAGAACCCAAGGTAAACGAAGGAAGCATTGAAGAGTCCATGGCCCCCCCTGAGCTAGCTTAAAGTAGGCCAAGGAAGTTTTAAATAACCCTCGGACTACCCTAAGCTAGCTAAAGGTGGACCATGGTAGACAATGGCAGGCCATTGGTGGAGGACCCTTGGTCCACCCTAAGCCAGCTGATGGTAGACAAGGGTAGCTCTGGAAGTTCACTGGTCAGCCTCAAGGTAAGCACAGGTAGGCCAGAGTAGCTTTCGATGACCACTGGTCAACCACAGGGCAGACCACTGTTGGAGGACCCTTGGTCCACCCTAAGCCAGCTGAAGGTAGGCAAGGGTAGCTCTGGAGGACCACTGGTCATCCCCAAGGTAGGCAGGAGAGGCCAGGGTACCGCTGGAAGACCCTCATGGTCCCGGAGCCCATCCGCTCCTGCCGGAGGGCCCGGCCCGACTGATTGACTGAGCGCGCTCCGCGAGCTTAGGTAGCCAGTGATGCGGAGCGCGCAGCGAAGCGCAACGCTCCCTACCCCAACTAATTTCGGTAGATCTCGATTGCCGTGATAATAATTATTGATAAATCTATTATTTCTGGCTGTTTAATGTTTATAACAATTCCTTTTGCCAACGATGTCGACAAGCATCCCCTTGTCTATCTACCAACTAATTTTTTAGTAAAAATTGCTAATCGTACTCGAGGTACAGAACAACTTTTAAACCATGAATATTCATACGCATTAATTTCTTCAACAAAACTTACTGAAAAATGTATTGTTTCTAGCTAGTTAATATTTATAACAATCTTTTTGCTAATGATGTCGACAAGCATCCTCTTGACTATCCACCATCTTATTTTTAAGTAAAAATTGCTAATAGTACTCGAGATACAGAGTAACTTTTAACACACGAATATTACCAAACAATATTATATCAAACAAATGTAATTAATAAAGTTACTATCTCTGGCTGTTTAATGTGTATAACAATTCCTTTTGCTAATTATGTCGATAAGCACTCCCTCGATTATCTGACCATCTAATTTTTCAGCAAAAATATGTAATGGAACTCGAGATATTGAATATCTTCTGACACATGAATATTAGCGTGCATTAATTTATCGAACACAATTCACTGATTTTATTTTAGAACGAGACTTAGAATAATTGTTTATAATTATTTAGTCTGAAATAAAATGTGACGATAAACTATACGTGAAAGTAGCTGAAGGTCTATTCTATATTTCCTAACTGCAAATATTTGTAAACAATTCCTCACAAGTGTGTTACTAATAAATTTTCTGTCGAGTGTGCACAGTATTCAGCAGCTCTGTGTCTGTCTTTCTTTCTCTTCTTAAATGTGCATAAGTTCGTCCTTGTCGGATACAAACTTCTTTATCATGTTCGCCAAATTTTTACCAGCGGGTTCGAAGTCCTGTAAAAATATAGGCGGCACA
The DNA here is from genome assembly GCA_913789915.3 of Sphecodes monilicornis. NCBI lineage: Eukaryota > Metazoa > Arthropoda > Insecta > Hymenoptera > Halictidae > Sphecodes > Sphecodes monilicornis. The sequence continues at coordinate 27,149,887 of OU565284.1, forward strand.
AGTGAATAATACATGGAGTATTTTTGTAAAAATAATTGTTTCAAATATTAACCAGCTAGAGAGGATAAATTTATCAGTGAATTGTGATCGATAAATTAATGCACGCTAATATTCATGTGTCAGAAGATATTCAATATCTCGAGTTCCATTACATATTTTTGCTGAAAAATTAGATGGTCAGATAATCGAGGGAGTGCTTATCGACATAATTAGCAAAAGGAATTGTTATACACATTAAACAGCCAGAGATAGTAACTTTATTAATTACATTTGTTTGATATAATATTGTTTGGTAATATTCGTGTGTTAAAAGTTACTCTGTATCTCGAGTACTATTAGCAATTTTTACTTAAAAATAAGATGGTGGATAGTCAAGAGGATGCTTGTCGACATCATTAGCAAAAAGATTGTTATAAATATTAACTAGCTAGAAACAATACATTTTTCAGTAAGTTTTGTTGAAGAAATTAATGCGTATGAATATTCATGGTTTAAAAGTTGTTCTGTACCTCGAGTACGATTAGCAATTTTTACTAAAAAATTAGTTGGTAGATAGACAAGGGGATGCTTGTCGACATCGTTGGCAAAAGGAATTGTTATAAACATTAAACAGCCAGAAATAATAGATTTATCAATAATTATTATCACGGCAATCGAGATCTACCGAAATTAGTTGGGGTAGGGAGCGTTGCGCTTCGCTGCGCGCTCCGCATCACTGGCTACCTAAGCTCGCGGAGCGCGCTCAGTCAATCAGTCGGGCCGGGCCCTCCGGCAGGAGCGGATGGGCTCCGGGACCATGAGGGTCTTCCAGCGGTACCCTGGCCTCTCCTGCCTACCTTGGGGATGACCAGTGGTCCTCCAGAGCTACCCTTGCCTACCTTCAGCTGGCTTAGGGTGGACCAAGGGTCCTCCAACAGTGGTCTACCCTGTGGTTGACCAGTGGTCATCGAAAGCTACTCTGGCCTACCTGTGCTTACCTTGAGGCTGACCAGTGAACTTCCAGAGCTACCCTTGTCTACCATCAGCTGGCTTAGGGTGGACCAAGGGTCCTCCACCAATGGCCTGCCATTGTCTACCATGGTCCACCTTTAGCTAGCTTAGGGTAGTCCGAGGGTTATTTAAAACTTCCTTGGCCTACTTTAAGCTAGCTCAGGGGGGGCCATGGACTCTTCAATGCTTCCTTCGTTTACCTTGGGTTCTGAGCCGGTCCAGTTTCGGTATCCGGCATGCAGTCATTACCGTGCTGATCGACTCAAAGAGGGCATTCATTGCAATGACTTCGCATCTTCGAGTGAGTCATTTTGTTACTACCTTGTTACTATATTCGTCTGTAGAAGTAGTAGTATACCGTAGTAGTAAAGTGTAAAAGTAGTTAGTTGCATGCATGGGCAGGCCTCGCCGCCCCAACGATCAGCCGAGATGGGAACGTCCGCGATTTGCACTAGCGTTGCGGGAAAACCACGCGTTGAATTTAGTCGATTTTGAACAGAGATTAAAGCTAACATTACGGTATAGATTGTTTAGAGCGTAGCGTTGCGAATAACAAATAGTCGCGGTTCAAAATTACATTTCAATTTGATAACTGCGCTTTTAATGTTCATATTGTTGTTGTTTCACATATAATCTAAAGTAATCGTTTTTTGGATCTCTGTTCGTTGAATTAGCGTTGCGCACCAAAAGTTCGCGTTTGCTTTCGAGTCTTTCGACTTTTCAGGCTCCCATGCTCGAGCTGCAACGATCAACTGTGAGATGGGCACATCCGCGATTTCAAGTAGTGTTGCGAAACAAATTGTTACACGCGTTGTACTAGTATCAATTTCTAAAGTTGATGAAATGTCTAGTTAATCTTGCAAATAAATAGTCGTAATTTAAAGTAGTTCTAAAGATACCTGTTTAGAATTTTAGACGTTAGAGTTTTAAATTTCTTATTTAAATAGCATTTTAAATTCGATTTGTTGAATTAGCGTTGCGCATCAAAAGAATCGCGTTTGCAATAGAATCTTTCGATATTTCAGGCGCCCATGCTCCAGTTGCAACGATCAACTGTGAGATGGGTACTTCCGCGATATCGAGTAGCGGTGCGAAACAAATTGTCGGGATGAGGCCGAAGGAGCAGACGAGGTTTTATGCCAAAGATGCCAGACAAACTGTCATTCAAAAGGACAATCATTGCAACGTCTTCGCATCTTCGAGTGAGTCATTTTATCACTACCTTGTCGTTATACTCGTCTGTAGAAATAGAGTTGTAGTAGAATGTAAAAGTAGTTAGTTGCATGCATGGGCAGGCCTCGCCGCCCCAACGATCAGCCGAGATGGGAACGTCCGCGATTTGCACTAGCGTTGCGAAAAAAGTACCGTTGCGTTAGTCGATTTTGAACAGAGATCAAAGTTAGCCTTTCTTCTAAATATAATAGTAGTCTCCATCAGCGATATAGCTCGTTTAAACTATAGCGTTGCGGAACAAATAGTCGCGATTCGTTTTGCAGAAACTGTAGAGTAATCTTTTTTGGATCTCTGTTCATTGAATTAGCGTTGCGTACCAAAAGTTCGCGTTTGCTTTCGAGTCTTTCGACTTTTCAGGCTCCCATGCTCGAGCTGCAACGATCAGCTGTGAGATGGGCACATCCGCGATTTCGAGTAGTGTTGCGAAACAAATTGTCACACGCGTTGTACTACTATCAATTTTAAAACTTGATTAAATGTGTAGTAAATGTTGCAAATAAATAGTTTGCGATTTAAAGTAAATCTAGACATACAGATGTACAATTTTAAACCTTGGAATTTTAAATTTCTTATTTAAATAGCAATTTGAATTTCGATTTGTTGAATTAGTGTAATCTTTTTTGGATCTCTGTTCGTTGAATTAGCGTTGCGCACCAAAAGTTCGCGTTTGCTTTCGAGTCTTTCGACATTTCAGGCGCCCATGCTCGAGCTGCAACGATCAACTGTGAGATGGGCTCATCCGCGATTTCGAGTAGCGTTGCGAAACAAATTGTCACACGCGTTGTGCTAGTATCAATTTTTAAAGTTGATCAAATGCTTAGTTAATGTTGCGAATAAATAGTCGCGATTTAAAGTAATTCTAGAGACACCGATATAGAATTTTAGACGTCAGAGTTCTTTTCTTATTTAAATAGAATTTTGAATTTCGATTTGTTGAATTAGCGTTGCGCATCAAAAGGATCGCGTTTGTATTAGAATGATTCCATATTTCAGGCGCCCATGCTCCAGTTGCAACGATCAACTGTGAGATAAGAACATTCGCGGTTTTAAGTAGCGTTGCGAAACAAATTGTAACACGCGTTGTAATAGTATAAATTTTCAAACTTGACTTAATGTCTAGTTAATGTTGCGAATAAATAGCCGCGATTTAAAGTAGTTTTAGAAGTACCGATCTAGAATTTTAGACCTTAGAGTTTTAACTTTCTGATGTAATTTGTAAGAATGGTAATACTTAATTTTGTAAGACTTTCAAAGTTCAACTTTACCAAATTGATACAATATTTTTGTCTAGAAATTGATATTTTTCAGGAAATTGATATTTCTCAGGAAATTGATATATTTGTCTTGAAATTGATATTTATTTCAGGAAATTGTTATTTATTTCAGGAAATTGTTATTTATTTCAGGAAATTGTTATCTATTTCAAGAAATTGTTATTTATTTCAGGAAATTGTTATTTATTTCAGGAAATTATTTATTTCAGGAAATTGTTATTTATTTCAGGAAATTGTTATCTATTTCAGGAAATTGTTATCTATTTCAGGAAATTGTTATCTATTTCAGGAAATTGTTATCTATTTCAGGAAATTGTTATCTATTTCAGGAAATTGTTATCTATTTCAGGAAATTGTTATTTATTTCAGGAAATTGTTATTTATTTCAGGAAATTGATATTTATTTCAGAAAATTGATATTTATTTCAGGAAATTGATACTTATTTCAGGAAATTGATATTCATTTCAGGAAATTGATATTCATTTCAGGAAATTGATATATTTGTCTTGAAATTGATATATTTGTCTTGAAATTGTTATCTATTTCAGGAAATTGTTATTTATTTCAGGAAATTGATATTTATTTCAGAAAATTGATATTTATTTCAGAAAATTGATATTTATTTCAGAAAATTGATATTTATTTCAGGAAATTGATACTTATTTCAGGAAATTGATATTCATTTCAGGAAATTGATATCCATTTCAGGAAATTGATATCCATTTCAGGAAATTGTTATTTATTTCAGGAAATTGTTATTTATTTGAGGAAATTGTTATTTATTTCAGGAAATTGATATTTATTTCAGGAAATTGATATTTATTTCAGGAAATTGATATTTTTATCTTGAAGTCAATATTGTTCGGATCGGAGTTCCCTCAGGGACTCACTCACGGGATGGGGCCCGTGGGTGGGTACGGGGACTGGCGTCCCCGGGGCCACCCGAATCGCCTATAGATCGTTTCGTCTACAAATCATTAGATTTGGGCTCGACGTGGTTTCGATTCCGTTTTGACTGGGTTTTCATTTGTTGTCGATTTCGTATCAACTGGTTTTCGATTCTGTTTCGATTTTGTTTCAACTGGTTTTCGATTCTGTTTCGATTTTTTTTCAACAGCTTTTCCATTTGGAGTCAATTTTGTTTCAGCTGGTTATCGATTCTGTTCAAGAAAATTCATCTTGCGAAGAAAATTCATCTTGCGAATAAAATTCATCGTGCGAAGAAAATTCATCGAAAGAAGAAAATTCATCGAAAGAAGAAAATTCATCAAAAGAAGAAAATTCATCGATCGAAGAGGAATCATCGAACGAAGACTCCACATTATTCTTAAGTTAGTTTTAGTGCGTGCGTTAGTTATTAAGATTGTCAATCGTCGTTGTAATTATGTCGAGTAATTATTGCCGTAACTTGACTTTGCTCGCCTCGTTTTCCGACTCCGACACAGCCTTCTGCTGTGTCGGCCTTGCTTGCAGGTCCTGAGCTGGTCCAGTTTCGGTATCCGGCGTGAAGTCATTGAGAGGGATGTCTAAGAGACTCGTTCACTCGTCTTCTGACGATCCTCTGTGTTAACGTAATCCTGGGCACGTCATGTTAACGCTTGCGTTCTCGTGGCACCCAGTAGCGCCAGAAACCGTTTGAGCGCATCTCTTTGCCATCTTTCTTGATGATGGAGTGGCGGGTATCGGGCTGGTCGGCTCAGGACTTGTAAGCACTGAACGCGTCGTGTCACCCTTGAACCAGAGCCTTCTGCTCTGGTTCGATCTTGTTTCTCTCTTTGAAAGAATCAGAGCCTTCCGCCTGATTCGCCCTTGGTCCCTCGTGGATCGGAGACTTTTTCTCCGATTCACTCTTTGCCCCGCAATAATTACTCGACATACGCTAAATGGAAAAGAAGTCTTTTCCATGAAAAAGACTACTTTTCCATTTAGCGACCTGCGAAACTTAGTTTCTAAGAATCTTCGTTGTAAGAAAGGGAGACAAAACGAAGGAAGACTTCGTTCTGACTCTCTTTCGGGTCTCTTGTGCAGCAACCTCCTCGTGGTGAGACCTGGGCAATCGATATTATCCACAATTCGCAAAATGCTATAATTTATAAATTATAGTATCTCGCATGTAGTGGATAATATCGAGCTAATAGCTGCACATTTAGAATTTGCGTAAATATGTATTTCATAGTAGAATGTAAGACTTTTAATACTTTCTTCCTTTTCCGATGTCCCAGCTTCAACAATTATTTTCAATTAATAATCCAAATACAAAGTTTTCGTTTCAGAATACATGTAACTCTTGCTCTCGTGAGCGAGTGTTAAATAGATTTGCACTCCTGCAGTAGATTGTAGGTTCTGATGTAATCTAAATATGATGTACGTACTGAGATGTACGTTACATATCGCATATTATTTCGATATTGAAACATTATTTTATATTCAAATTAAACAATTGGTTGAAACTAGTTCTTATCCAGACTAAAAGTTAGTTCTGATTCATGTGTTAGAGTGGGTAAAAAGATGAGGCAGGATCTGTTCCATGTTGCCGTATTACGTTCGTACAAGAAGCTATCGATGCTCGCATCGAAATCGTTCGCATCGATATAAATGTTTTGTCCTGCTTTTCGAAGCTGTGGAAATTCAGAGGCACGTTGCTTTTTAATCTAAACCACAATTTTATTGAACGATCATTTGAATATTCGATGACTTCTTCAAAAATCATTATCATTTTTTAAAATTTTTTATGCGAATATAAAATTTTTAAAAATTTTGCAATTTTCAATTCGTGGTTTTTTTATTACATATATGTACACCTGATTATATGGGTAAAAACCATGTTCACCAAAGCAATTTGCAGAACACACGTGTAGTTTTAATATTATTTTCATCATTTTTATATTATTAACAAATGTTAACTTATCAACATAACTAATATGAATTTTAACACGAAAGGTATTGTTTTCCGATATGAAAATGTTAAGAAATGTATAAACTTTCGCGACATGATAATTGTTGCAGTGTACACGAGCATGTGTAAACTGATATTCATATATTAAAAATTATGCAGATTAGAATACGTCGTCGAAAGCCTCAAATAAAATTCTTTCCTGAACTTCGAAGAAAACTTTTCCCTACAAATACAGTTTAACTTATCCGATTTGTGGCATGTTTAGACTTATTTTCATCAAAAAAGCATTTGCAATCGACTCATAATGTTTCCATGGCAGAATTATGAACCATAATAAACATTTTATTGTTATTAATACGCGTTAGTGAAACCTTTACATTGTTGTCTTCAAGAGGCTCACGTAGCGGCGACGTACGATATGGACGTGATTCAGCATCAGAGGCAACATTGTAACACACATTGTATTATAAATAAATCCAATTTTATTTATTATTAACATTATCATAATGGTAAAATCACCTATCGATTGAATATGTTTTTCTGATCAAAATAAGCCCAAACACGACATAAATCGGATTATCATGCATATACAGGGTGTCCCAAAAATGTCTGAGTTCCTTTAAAGGGGAGGTTCCTGAGGCCATTTGAAGCGACATTTTCCTTTGCAAAAATTGCCGTTTCGGCTTTGTTAAGGAGTTATTAACGAAAAACACGGACCAATCAGAGCGCGAGCTAGAGGCGTGTTGGCAGAGACGGCCGCGCGCGACAGAAGTCGAGCGATGGTGATACACCGCGGTCGAAAGCAAGGAACAAACAAGAGAAGAAAATTTTTCGAGTCCCATGTCGGATAGTTGAAATTTGAATATGTTGTAGCCTTTAGTAGCCTATGAAGGAATCTCGAAGGATTTTTCGAAATCTTAAAAAATGTTGGTTTTACAGACGTGTAAAGAACTTTTTTTCATTAAATTATAACACTAGAACTAACGTACCGAGGAGAATGAGATTTTAGGAGCTTGTAGTGAACACAGAAGAATATCTATTGAAAATATTTCGATTTGGAAAAAATGGTCTTTTCACCATTTATTTTGCAAATGTTTTAAACAAATCCAATTTTCCTATAGCCGGGACTGTTTGAAAAATTCGAAAAAAAACGTGGTGACAGCTTCAAGTCTCCTCTTTAGGGACCTATTTTTTAAAAGGCAGGCGCTTTAAAATTGACGGAATTAGAATTATTTAAAGCGAACGGTGCACCGCGATATTACGGAGGCGCGCGGCCCCGAAGGCGCGCGGCACGATCAGCTTTTAGATGCGCGACAAGCAAGAGAAGAAAATTTTTCGAGTCCTATGTCGGATAGTTCAAATTTGAATATGTTGTAGTCTTTAGTAACCTATGAACGAATCTCGAAGGATTTTTCGAAATCTTGAAAAATGTTGGATTTGCAGACGTGTAAAGAAAAGTGGCAACTTTTCTTCAATAAATTATAACACTAGAACTAACGTACCGAGGAAAATGAGATTTTAGGAGTTTATAGTGAACACAGAAGAATATCTATTGAAAATATTTCGATTTGGAAAAAATGATTTTTTCACCATTTACTTTGAAAAAGTTTTAAACAAATGCAATTTTCCTATAGCCGGGACTGTTTGAAAAATTCGAAAGAAAACGAGGTAACAGCTCCAAGTCTCCTCTTTACGGACCTATTTTTTAAAAGGCAGTCGCTTTAAAATTGACGGAATTAGAATTATTTTAAAACCTTGCTTACCTTGGTACTCCTGTAGAGCCCCAGCGAGGTGAAAATGATTCCTGTATTCACAAATTATTCTGCGTGAAACACTGAACCTGCCCACTCGTTAAATTCACAAGAGCATTTTAATTATTCGCTCTATGAAATTATCGAGCAGAAGGGGTCAATGTCCTTTCACTGCACGATCCGGCCCACATTGTTGATTTATTCACGATCACAATAAAACTATTCACATATATCCATTGGGTTCACAAACGTTGAAAGAAATCCACAAAATGATTCACAGAAATCCACATATCACGCACAACTAGTTCACATTTGATGCACGTAAATCGATCATTTCGACTAGCCGGTCCGCGAAAAACTGTCCATGAAATCTGTCTGTCTATGCTGACGATCGTAGGAAGACTAGTTCAGAACAGCTGACGAGGTTAACGGCCTTTCAACAGCACACTGCCGATTTTCATTTCAGCAACTGTTCGATGGAACCGTGTTTTCAAATGGAATGGGAAGAGTAAATGACCGCCCCTCTTCAAATCGGGGGTCATTCAGGTATGCTTCTACCACCGAGCGTGGCCATAAACCAGCGCCTTGTGTCGAAGCTCAACCTTGACGATGGCTCGACTTCTGGTTACCAAATGTGTACAATAGGTCAATAAAATGCTAAAAGTTTTAACGAAGAGTAACGGCTTTTTGGGAATATTGCTACTAGCCTTTCTTACACCGGTATACGGAATACCGGTATTTTGTGCTAATTTGCAATTTCGTGAAACCGGTATTTGCTAAGGTAAAATACTGGTATTTTCGGTATTAGCTATAAATAATAAATATTTTTTAGGGCATCTACTATTATTTGAAATTTACAAATTAATTTTTCTGTATATAACGACTTTAATAAAGAAAACGAAAAGGAAGAAAAGAAAATAACAAGGTCAAATTTAATTAAGTTCGTCGTCAATTTCCGCAAAAACATTTATAAAAAGCAAACACAAACCTATCCAGAAGAATTCGTTGAAGATGATGTTGATGTTAATATCGAAAAAGAATTGTCTCTCGAGAAGAAATTACAATTAGCTGCATATAAAAAAATTTCCGGGCGGTTAGACAGTATTTGCGAACCGTAAGCAAGGCGATTGGGCTCATTCGATGCCCCACGTGCTCTGCACGTTTTCCAAAATATGCCATCGTTTATGGCCATCGATGGAATTTTCATGGAACCGTCCCAGGTACGGTGGCAGGTACGCTTGTATCCCCTTGACTTGAACGAAGGATGCGGAAATAAAGAACTCGGCGATGGCTCGACTTATGTTTACCAAATGTGTGCAGTAGGTCAATAAAATGCTAAACGTTTTCACGAAGAAGTCAAGGCGCTTTCTTCGTTTATTACATTACGACAACACCTCTCTGGGACACGCGGATCCCCCGCGTGCGTCACTCGGGGAGGCTAGTAGCAATATTCCCAAAAAGCCGTTACTCTTCGTTAAAACTTTTAGCATTTTATTGACCTATTGTACACATTTGGTAACCAGAAGTCGAGCCATCGTCAAGGTTGAGCTTCGACACAAGGCGCTGGTTTATGGCCACGCTCGGTGGTAGAAGCATACCTGAATGACCCCCGATTTGAAGAGGGGCGGTCATTTACTCTTCCCATTCCATTTGAAAACACGGTTCCATCCAACAGTTGCTGAAATGAAAATCGGCAGTGTGCTGTTGAAAGGCCGTTAACCTCGTCAGCTGTTCTGAACTAGTCTTCCTACGATCGTCAGCATAGACAGACAGATTTCATGGACAGTTTTTCGCGGACCGGCTAGTCGAAATGATCGATTTACGTGCGTCAAATGTGAACTAGTTGTGCGTGATATGTGGATTTCTGTGAATCATTTGTGTGGATTTCTTTCAACGTTTGTGAACCCAATGGATATATGTGAATAGTTTTATTGTGATCGTGAATAAATCAACAATGTGGGCCGGATCGTGCAGTAAAAGGACATTGACCCCTTCTGCTCGATAATTTCATAGAGCGAATAATTAAAATGCTCTTGTGAATTTAACGAGTGGGCAGGTTCAGTGTTTCACGCAGAATAATTTGTGAATACAGGAATCATTTTCACCTCGCTGGGGCTCTACAGGAGTACCAAGGTAAGCAAGGTTTTAAAATAATTCTAATTCCGTCAATTTTAAAGCGACTGCCTTTTAAAAAATAGGTCCGTAAAGAGGAGACTTGGGGCTGTTACCTCGTTTTCTTTCGAATTTTTCAAACAGTCCCGGCTATAGGAAAATTGCATTTGTTTAAAACTTTTTCAAAGTAAATGGTGAAAAAATCATTTTTTCCAAATCGAAATATTTTCAATAGATATTCTTCTGTGTTCACTATAAACTCCTAAAATCTCATTTTCCTCGGTACGTTAGTTCTAGTGTTATAATTTATTGAAGAAAAGTTGCCACTTTTCTTTACACGTCTGCAAATCCAACATTTTTCAAGATTTCGAAAAATCCTTCGAGATTCGTTCATAGGTTACTAAAGACTACAACATATTCAAATTTGAACTATCCGACATGGGACTCGAAAAATTTTCTTCTCTTGTTTGTTCCTTGCTTTCGACCGCGGTGTATCACCATCGCTCGACTTCTGTCGCGCGCGGCCGTCTCTGCCAACACGCCTCTAGCTCGCGCTCTGATTGGTCCGTGTTTTTCGTTAATAACTCCTTAACAAAGCCGAAACGGCCATTTTTGCAAAGGAAAATGTCGCTTCAAATGGCCTCAGGAACCTCCCCTTTAAAGGAACTCAGACATTTTTGGGACACCCTGTATAGCGTACATTGCACTGAAAACAACGTGCGACACATTTCCGACGACAGAATCTGTCTACAGAAGCTGATAGAATTTGAAACGTCTCGAGCTCGATAAATACTGTAGTACTTGTACGTGACCACTGTTGCTCATGGTATTTGTTGCTGCGCACAAGAAATAATAAATAGAAATAATAAATCACGTTGATAAAATTTTCGCACGTTAATGACGCACGTCATTAAAACATAAATTTATGTCTCTTCAGTCAAATATATTGTTTTTCTACATATTGTATAATAAAGCAATGTCTCTTTGGACACTTTACAATTAAACTAATACAATAGAAAATTTGTATTACTTTTTATACATATTTATTAAAAATATTATAACGAAAATTTAATTTAATGAATTTAATGAATTTATGAAAATTTAATGAATTCTTATTCTTCTGCAGATGAAAAGACTGCAAGTACTTATTTTAAAAACAAGAACACACAAGCATAGTTAATATATGTGTAATGTGTACGCACTCATCAACTGCATGGAATTTGTATTGATTTTAAGTGTAAAGAAAGTAAACTATTGGTTTAAAGTGTATAAAACTATTATAATATACATTCTTTAGTGACACGAGTAATAAAAATAATATTACGTATAGAAACCAAATTAATTTTACTACAATTCTTATTTTTGTAATACAATCTTTATAAATATTATTTTCACCGTTCAAATACACGCGCCGTATGCATTTGTAGCCTCCAAAACACCCGTAGTAAAAATAAAGTACACGGAATATTCAGTTCTTGCTAATACGGCTAAATTCGTGAAATATCGGTAATATTGAGCGCGACACCGAAATGGTACGAGGGCCACTGTGGCCCCCCGAGGCCTAGACAGAAAAACCCATAAGATGCAATATCTGTAGTGGTCTTAAGTCTATGGAGGGGGTCAAAAGTGGAGACAGGATCTGATCCAGGCTAGATTTAGACTAGGGGGCAGCAGTATACCGGGCAGGGGCAAAACCCGGGCGTGAGCACTCTCATTCCTCTCTGACGAAATCTGGCGAAATCATATCACAGTAAATAATACATATCACTGATTATGAATATATGAAGGAACTGTCATTTTAAGCAGGAGAAAGTTACAATGACCACAAGTATTTATCGAATTTCAATATTTTATCAGTCGTGTAAGAAAACCTCTCGATCATCGATATCTCGTTAATCGATGAAAAGTGTGTTCAGTGCGCCACCTACGAAACATATTCTTTTTAGATGGAAAGAGAGCAGCGCAAAGCGCAAGCTGTTTCGTTCGCTAGGGGTATGTATTTACCACGGTTAATTGCAAGAGGATCCTCGATGTTGTGAACGCAGACTCACTTGACAAATATTTTTGGATAATGCATATCTCCGAAGTAGACGAATTTTGAACTAACGATCTACTGGCGTTGGATTAGGGAACCTCGTAATGCATAACGAGTCCGTTGAATTCTATAAAAGAGCGGTCCTGTTGGATTTTTTAAGCTAAACACATTTTGATTGTGCCTTAGGCCGTTCTCCCCTGTTCTGTTGACATGGCGGTCGTCGAAGAATTTGATTATTTGTGTCGTTTATGTGCGACCAAGACTGGCATTCTAATGGGATTGCCGATCTTCGAAGCCGGTGATCAAATGCGTAACATTGACAAAAAAATAGCCGCGTGTTTGCCAGTGCAGGTAAAATCATGCATAAAGATAGAGGTCCAATTTCACTGCAGTCTTCAGTATTCTAGCCTCACCCCCTCTTCTTAATTTAACTATAAATAGAGAACGAAAATTGGTGCAAGGTTTCATGATCTTGTAACAATGAGCATAGGATGGCTATTAGTTTTAACTATGTGCAGTTTAAATGAAGACTACCATACTAGTTCTTAAATGCCTTAATGAAAAGAGTATTGTGTTGTTAGCTGATTAATTATTTTCAGGTGTCTATGACCGATCAGTTGCCAAAAGTGGTTTGTGAGCAGTGTGCTTATAAATTGGACCAGTTGTTTGATTTTCGTGAGAAATGCTTGCATACAGAAGGGATGTTCATGGAAATGTTAAAGGCAATTTCTAAAGAAGAAGTTGTTCACATAACAAAACATGATTTGGACGAAGTTGAAGAAATAAACAGAATTCAAAGGGACATAGATAGAATACAAAGTAATATGGATAATGTACAAAATCCTCAGGAAACAACGGAAACTACTATACACACAATGCAAGTTATGGATGAAATGGACTTGGCAGGTGGTGAACAGGTTGTTACGCAAGATGAAATAGCACAACAGGATGCTAGTATCGAGGTTACAGGTATCGACTGTTTAGATGGAGATACAGTGAGAATGGTCAACGAACACATACGAGAAGTAAATATATTAGTAAATTCTGTATGGCTACATCCTGTTTACCAAAATAACTAGGGAACTAAATTTGATTTATTATAATAATTTTTAAAGCAACGACACAATTTATTATTATGCCTCTACAATTTATTTATATAATGATATTTTAGGTTTCCAATCATCAAATAGCTGTACATCTAGAAGGAGATATGACTGTAGTTGGAAATTTAACAGTGAGCGATCATTTGGGACAATTAGGAATAAATTATGTGACTTCAATAACTCCAGAAGATCAGAATAGAGAGCAAATAGTACATTATTGTGAAAATGTAAAATTTGAGTCTGTACCAATAAAGGAAGAATATCATAGGTTGCAAGAAAGATTAAATGCAGAAGAATCTGCAAATGTACTGGAAAATAATGTAAAATAGAACAATATAATAATAACTTTTCTAGAAAATAGAATTGAACAATGAAATTTATATAATAATTTTAATCCGCAGACATCGCACAATGATTTTCCTCCAACTCGTTCGGAAGCTGATAATGATATAGAAGAGGTACGTGTTGTGGATACTGAAACTTCTATACATACAACTACTCAAACAGAGACTTTAGCATCGACAAGTCAAGTAACAACTGGAAGCTCAGAAGAAATATTAGTGGAATATACGAAAGGTGCAAAAGATTCATTGTTAGAATCCACATTAAATAATCCAACAATCGATGAAACAGGTTCTCATTGGTACGTGTGTCCATTTTGTAATGAAGCTATTTTAGGATCAAGTAATATGGTAACACATTTTGAGCAATACTTTGTTTGCTGCTCGTGCGGTTTAAATTATACAAATATAGATGCATTGAATGTACATAAAGAAACTTGTGATATACATAGAAGTAAAACACTCAGCAGTGAAATACAAGACAAAGAATCAGAATTGTCACCGTCTCAAAATGGTGTGAACACAAATGAAAAGAAACAAGCACCAGTGAGACAAAGATGGACTCCAAAAGTTTGCACCCACTGTGGGAAACAGTATAGGACAAATTACAAATTGCAAGAGCATATGAGAAAACATACTGGTGAAAAGCCTTTTCAGTGTGTGACTTGTGAAAAAGCATTTAGAAGTAAGATAGGGCTTGCACAACACACAGCTACTCATACAGGACAGTTTGATTACAATTGTTCTACATGTGGCAAAGGTTTTCAGTCGAAAAGCTACCTTGTTCTTCATCAAAGAGTACATTCAGATTTGAAGCCGTTTCCATGCAACACGTGTGGGCAACATTTCAAAACGAAACAATCTTTATTAGACCACCAAAACAGACATCTCGGTGTTAAACCGTATGTGTGTGAAATTTGTGGTAGAGGTTTCATAACTAAAGGACTTTGTAAAAGTCATCAAAAAATACATTCGGGTATGGATAACCGACAATATCCGTGTGTGGTTTGCAATAAGATGTTCGTTAGTAAAAGTTATCTTAACACGCATCTGCGCATCCACACTGGCGAGAAACCATACTTGTGCGAGGTCTGTGGAAAAGGATTTTTAACGCGGGTCGACCTCAAAATACATTCAACGATGCATACCGGAGAAAAAAGCTTTAAATGTGATATGTGTGGAAAGGTGTTTGCTAGAAGGGCCGCATTACGATGTCACAGAAGATTGCATACGGGAGAACGGCCCTACAGATGCGATATCTGTGGAAAAACGTTCACACAATTTACTCCAATGGCTATTCACAAGAGACTGCATACTGGAGAACGACCGTACGAATGTGACGCGTGCGGTAAAACGTTCGTATCCAGATCAACCATGATGTGTCACAAGAAGAAACATCATGCCACTGTGCAAACTGTGAAAAAAGAAGAACCAGTTCCTCGTCCGAATGAAGGAAAAAATGTATTGCCAGCTGAAATTGTACTCAGAGATTCGCAAGAGGGAATTCAAATTACCGCTGACTGAATTTTTGAAAATGAACAAAAGGAAAGTACTGACAATGTTGAAGTTAATACAGACAGACTAAAGAAAAGAAACCATTGAGTCTGCATTTTACATTAAGCGGCTTTAGTCACCATAATGTATTCCTTCACTGTAGCATATACGTTAAAACTGTATACAAAGAATATATTTTCGAGAATTCTTTGTAAGGGGTAAAGATATGTTTTCTAAAATTACACACAAAGATGAGAAAAGAAGTGAAATTGAACAATCACTTATATTTCTTTTTTATATCGGTATAAATATGTTACCGAACTATGTCGATACTTTTAAATTATCTACTTTTTGTATTGTCCTACAATATGTTTGAAGATGAATGGTTGCTGTTAATTGAGCCACAAAAGCTGCATACATATATATATGTATATATAAATATGTATATAAAGTACATATATATGTAATATATTTATGCATACATATGTATATGTGTAGCTATAATTATGTAGTCAACAACTTAAAAATAAGTTATGAAAGAAATACGTACGTTATAACCGCTTCAGTCTATGATATTATAGTATCTTACTTATAATAATCAATTTTCCCAATGATGCATATTAAAATGCTTCTTATTGTAGGAATCTATGATAAAACAATACTTGTGTTTATTCTAGTGAAGAGCTCTACTATTTCATCAACTTAACGGAAATGAATATCCTGTAAGCGAAAAGATTTATAATTTAATTTTTAACGTATTTCTAAGAAATACGATCGCGTATCACTAGTAAAACAACAAGAATCATATTTATTTGAAAAAATATTCAGTTATGTTAACGCATAGACAGTTCGAATACAGAACATATTTACAGTTCATATTTTACATGTATTAAAGCATCGTTACAAATATTATTGGAGAATTAGATAATGCAGATTTACTGACTATAATACAAGAAACATGATTATAATAAGAAAAACGAAATATTTTCTTATTAATACTAGCAAAATGTTAAAATATTATTTAATAAATCAAAGGCTGATAGCTACGTTAGTGTGCAAGGAATACTATTAAAAATGTAATTATATCTCGTCAGTGGCGTCTCAGCGATGCTCTTTAAAATGAAACAGCTTTCAGCACTACACAAAGTAGAAATTGTGATATATTATTATTATAAACGAAACGATTACATTATTTGTAAATTTGTGATGATTGTAATATTACTATTTACAAACCCTCTCGGTATAAAATACAAAAACTTTACAGTCAACTTTGAAGTTATTTTAAATACACATCATATACCTATTCACGTTATTTATATTTTCATTTCTCAATGTTTCACTTATACCTCTCATTTCTGGGATAGGTGTTTGTTCAATTTTATTAGCAAGTAAGGGAGATTCTGCTTAATGGAAAACGTGGTTGAGTTTAGTAAAAATTATTTTTATTTCGAAACGGTATTAAATAATAACGTCAATTATAAGGGCTGCCAGATCAATACTTGACTTGCAATCGTTTCTTAGCAGCAATAACATTGTACGAGTGTTACACGCGTATGCCATTTTTTTTTACACCTTTTAAAAATGGACATGAACATATTTTTGCCTTTAGATACATTATTACACTGACTTATTATGCAACTATTACATACGTACACCCGTGTGTGTATGCGTATCTAGTGTGATAACTTCAGTTACAATCGATGATCATATTGACCTATATCGTTCTACAATTGACGACAAATATTTAATCTATAATTTGACATTAACTACCTATGCAAGGCATCGATGACGATATATTTTACTTCATTACGCTGTTTCTTTTGTTTCTACACTATAAGCTAGGGGCCCCTAACATTAATAGGATAGTGAGTTTAATGGTTACATCGATTGTGAGGATTCCGGGATCATAACACATTAGCTTCTCATGAACTTATTTTAAGCATACGTCGTGCGTTCTTCCGTTGAACTTCGAGAAATACAAAATACATATAAAATTGTAAATAGCCGCGATAAAGAGAGAAACTTACAAAAAAATGTAACAATGCAAGATACAAAATACGTCCATCGTTGTTTGACATACGATCTCCTGTCGGTATAGGTATAGACGCTTGTGACGTTGTGACTCGTTACCTTCTTCTCCTTTAGTTTCCTTTTTATATCACTCCACATCCGCTACGTCCAAACATTGTTATTGTATAAATATTGTTTTAAGCGTGCAGGTATAGGGGCCCTCGCTATATCGGTGGACCGATGGTGTTAACAAATTCTCTATTTTGCTTTCAAAGACTGAATTTCACACATCAGGTCTCGCAGTTGTTTTTACAATCTCCATGGAGGTCTCTTTCTTTCGAACATCATAACATTCTGCTTTTAAAAACTTAGTAATCAGAAAGCCGACGAAAATACTTTGTAGTAATTCAATGCAACCTTGCGCTAACCAGAGATCCGATCAAAACGTATTCGAAATTTGATCGAAAAAGCTCATTATCAACCGTGATCACAATTCTGACAATGCTAACAAAAAAACGTATCAAAGTGTCATTCACCAATTTTTGTGCAACTCTGGTAGAAAGCGGTTGTTACAAAAATAATGGATGCTTATCTTTTTTTGTCGGTTATTGCTTATGTTGAAGTGCTGAAAACAGTGTTGGTAAACTACTATAACTAGAGGAATGTTTTACATATTTGTTAAATAAATAATTCTGCTGTGGAAGCAAATTTGTTTCAGTGATACATTTAATACATTATTTGTCAACGATTATTTCACAATTTTTAAGAGTTTATATTTTATAGTTGAGAATTTATTATTGGTAATCTCGATTGTGAGAAAAGAAGATTTCTGAGGTTCTTTTTGATATAGTACAATCATGGAAATTATTATTGATAGGTTTCTGGTATGCTATATTATATAAAGTGTCAAAAGACAGTACTTTTTTATTCATCCTCTAGTTATTCTAGTCCAATGTCCAATTTAATGATTGACAATTTACAATATTTAAATCTTGAACTTTAGAAGGTTGCTCTCACATTTTCAGCATAAACGATTTCCAAGAAAAAAGTACACATAAAATATTTTTGCAGTAGCGACTTTTTAGCAAAATTACAGAAAAATCGGTGGATAAAGTTGTAAAATTTTAAACACCATCAACATCGATCAAAAATTACTTCCGTCAGCCTCTTACCTTCATAACAAAGCCAATCGGTAGTAAACAACATTTACAAAATGCGCAAACGCGTACACGCCGAGAGATTTCACGAGAAAAACTGTAATCATAAAAGACATTGCGGAGAAGACCGGAACAGAAATCGTGCGCTACACGAGCAATATTTTACAACGCGGACCGTCAAGTTGTTTATACCGGCACGTTCATTTTAATCACGTACTGCCCCTTCTACAAGACTTATCATTCATTTGATGTAGCCTCGGTGTGTCGTCGCGATCGTAGCGAATTCATTCAAAACCTCCGATAAACAGGACGTTTTATCTTGTATTGGATTATATACATATGTATCTTACAAAGCACCATGGATCTATTTCTATACAATACATATAGGGTGTTTAACTTATTTGATACAAAGCTATAAACAGTCAATCAGGACGTACAACTCTTATATTTTACGTTTTCCTTCGATTGTTTGATCAGATACACATATCTAGGTACGTGTATAAATCCACATACAAGGTGTTTCAACAGTCTATCACCTGAAATAATTTCGTTATCATATTTTCAAAATGTTTCTTACAGAAGTTGCATAGTTTTATTTCATCTATATTTTATTAGTCTCTAAACGCAGCCATTTTGGAGATAAATTTAATGACCTACAACGATATGTTTCCAAACTCAAAGAACGCGTTTACACTGTTCACTGTACATTTTAGTACACCTTGTACATGGTTCAGACAACAAATACGCAACGCGTTGTTTTATTTTGATAAAGAAGTCGTTCTTCTATGTAATAAGATAGCAATGTAGTTCATACTAATCGTTATTTATTATTTCATATCAAGTACGGTTTCTCGCTTGAAATACTCTGCCTCATTCAGTTTCTTTGCAAAGACTTCGAAAAGTACATATAGATGGTGAATTTTTATCGAAAAATTCTTCGGCATACTAAGATTTGTATATACTGCATTTAGAAAGTATTCTTAACAAATAAGGTCCATTTCAAGGCTTTGGTTTCGTTGTTGTATTTTACTCTGATAATAATTCCGTGTATCATAATAAAATGCAATTCCACACTGGCTGAATCTAATTGAATTTAACCCACAACATGCGATCAACAGATACAAAGATTGTTCAACATTAAACAAAATATCATTTCGTATTGGGATCAATAATTAATTATCACCAAAAAGGCTATTGTATCTACTTATTAACACTTTGCACTCGAATGGTGACTCTGAGTTACCAGTAAAAATTGCCATACCACTGTTCAAAACAGTTTTCATATTATTAAATTCGTCTCTGTTCTATAAATTGTTAAACATTCAAATGTATGAGAAAACAGGTGCACAATGTGAAAAAGATACATACAATAAAAATGTTCTAGGTGGAAAGATATATCTTGATTTTAGAATTAAAATTGCCTCGAGTGCAAAGGGTTAATATTTCTTAATACTTTACATACACTGCATATTAAACGTTCTGGCGCAGCCAACAATTTTTCAGTACCAATGGAATTATTTTTCAGAAGAAAATTGTTAAACTTCTTTTAGATATAACGAAGACATTAAAAACCTATTAATCGACTTCTGGTAGGTAAAGTGTTAAAAAAGATTTAGAATAATGTTGCTGTTATTACATGTCAGCCCTATGAAAATTCTATAGAAAGCATTTTGATAAAATTTTGATAAGACCAGAAAATATTCGAAGTGATACAGCTAAATGGGACACTCTGTATATGTGTATACATACATAGAATTTTCAGTATAAAGAGAATTTCGCAGTTCGTTGTACAGATAAATACTAGCAAATTTCAATACATGAACAATCAACCGAAAATACAGTCAAATGTTATAAATATACCGCGACACCCTATATGCTTTGTCTAATTTGTCATTTATACAGCAATAAGCGAAGGAATACTTAAGACAGTTTGATTTAAACAACCTAAAACGTTTCGATAGGATCAACAACGGATTATTGTTTTACATATTTTCGTCGACAATATACATATATCTATTTCACAAATTTCCGTCCGCCATTACATTGATCCCAGAAACTAATTTGTAGATTTCTACCACTTACGTACAAACTTATCATAGTCACAGCAATGTGTTTAAATTAGGAACGCAAGTGGATCATTCGAAAGAAACGTTTCTTTGTCGTAACAAAATTAAAAATATTCTTATAATACAGTGATAAAGGAAATCAACTAGAAAAAATAAAAAATATAAGCGATTTGAGAAAACACGCAATTGCTTGGTGTACTTACAACCATAGGATCAAATTTCCCTTTTTTTAAATTTGTAATTCAATAAATAGAATATTCTTGTTATACTTAAATACATTTCACACAAAATGTTCCACAGTCAGAAGTAAATAAAATTATACGAAAATACTACTTTTTATAAATATTAATTATAAACACTGAATAGTACATACTTTCAAGTTCTTCTATTACAAAAAAAAAAGAAATTTGATTTTGGTTATCATAAACAACAAGCAAAGAAATAGAAAACATTGCTATATAAATCTCATTTTACTTATACCTTTCATTATTAGAATGAAAACAGTTTTTTTTTGTATTTCCCTTCGATCAATCAAACAATAACTTTACATAGTCTAACATTTATAAATAACCGACAATCTAGTTCCGCAAACTGAATAAAAATTATAAATTATTTTCCTTTTAAACTAATAGATGATTCCGTATGTGTATGTATGTATGTATAAATATATTAGGCAATAAAAATGGAATCAATTGTTTTCGAAAAAATATGATTTGCTTTTGCGTATTTCGCTCGTCACATATTTGTAAAATAATGGTGGGATTGTAAAAGTCTGTTTATTAATATTGCAATAGACGATAAAGCTACAAAGACAACAACTAGAGAACATAATAAAAAATAAGCTACACTCCGCTATTAAATAGCGCTGACATAATTTAAAAGGTTTACGTAGACCAACAATTTATTTTAAACACTCACAGATTTGAGCACTTGTATATTAAATTAAAAATAACTTTGTTTTCTTTTTCCACATTACAATTGTACATTTTTGCGATTGTTGTTCTGTTTTGTTTATTTTTTTTCATACATTTCTTCGACCCGTTTTAATATCTCGGTCGTAGCAACATAAAATTGTCACCAATACTAAATTATTCACAATTGTAACTGCGATGTAGTCCATCAGTCTTTCTCTCATTTCAATATCTGTCATGGTTCATTTCTTTGTATCCGTTATAATGTACATATATGTATGCTTGTGTCTGTGGTGGTACGAAGCACTCATGAGCACTAAAAAGCCAAATATTCGTTTATTCTCTATCACGTATCACTTTTACATCATACACGAATAAAATTATAATGAAATGGTAAGAGGAAGGGAGTATGTTGGTCCTCTTTTGATACTTGCTGTTATATATACACTTTTTGTTTATACTCCAAACAGTTTTTAAGTTTTCATGAATGACGAGTAAGTTTGCGAATGACACAGAGGCTACAAGTTCACAATGAAGAACACCTACATTGAATGGAAGTATCGTTTTCGTTCTTAATTTACATTATCGTTTAATAAATGGACGTCTTTAATTATTAACATTTGGTTTAGAATCGTGTATTTTATAAATGACGCGTTTTCACTGTAACACGAAACGTATTTATTTTAATTTCAATAAAGGCACCATCCACAGACACCGATGATAAAACACACTTCCTTCTCTAAGTTTTAGTGAGTGAATTCACCTGTTCAATAATTTCTTCTAATTTTGTTTTAATCAATGACTTATGGAAAAGTGAATTTGGTTCGTTACTTGACATTACTATTATCAGAGTAAATTCTCCTAACAATCTGCCATATGTAATTAAGCAATATCAGTGTACAGCGTTCTACTTTTCTGTCCCCTTTATGTTCCATAACAGTTATTTCATTTTGATATAAATTATAAACAATTCTTACTACCTGCACACACGCTATTATTGTGTCAAACGTTTGTTCTCTTCTTTCTCTTTAAATGAAATTCACGAGATAAATATAGGGAGATGGAAATTAAATTTGTGAAGGTTGAAAGACACTTTTATATACTTCTTCCCTAAAAAATCGTTTTTCTTCTAAGCGAAACATTTTTGCACAGCAAAATATGCTTTTTTATCGTAATTCTGTCAACAGTATCAAATAGTCTTCATCATTCATCCGATCTAGTACAGTAATGGTGAATATGATCGAGTTCGAGGTATACTTAGAAGTAAGGATATAATGAGGTAGTAACCTAGTAAGACCATAATCAAAGATTTGGATCCAACGATCAATAAGGGGAACCATGACATTAGGAAAGCAACACTTCGCCCAGTGCTGTGCAAAGAAGCCACCCTTTTTAATGAATTGTCTTCTCATACCAGCCTTAGAAAGAGTTTTTGAATTACTAAACAGTCCGAGATTCAAAGATCTTAGGCTGCAATGAGTCGATAAAAGAAGCTCTTTGTTTACTCCTGCTGGGTTCACCACCTCACTATAGCGTTAGCTCCTAGTATAGGTATAAAGTCGTCGACTGCGCATATACCTGCTATTATTGCTCCAAAACTACAGCACTGATAAACGGATCCAAAATGTTGATCATTGTGTACAACTTTTCTTCATCACAGGGTATAGTAAATTTAAGTATACCACCCTAAAAGAAATAGCATGTATTCGCTGTATCCCTTAAAGTCGATCAGATTTAATTGAAATTCAGATTGAAAAAATCGAATTTTTATAGAATTATCTGTAATATGCAACACCTTCTTACTTGTTGCTTGTAAAATTACTCTTAGGTTCGGTTTTCTCTCTTCATTAAGTATTAGCACAATAATTATTTACTTACGATGCTACTTAACGTCTAATCATCTCGGTGAGCATCTGAACAAGATGGCGCATGAGGTGACTGCCAACATCGTGAACCTCAGGCCATTGATTGAGCACGAACACTATGCCCAATACAACAATCGTTGTCGTTAATATGCGCACCCTGCACATGAAACAATGAGGCTTATTACAGCTGCAACAGAGATGTGAAAACAAAATAAAAGAATGAATGAGCGAACATAAAAGTCGAAATGGCATTGTTACTTGACGAAGAGTTTGTGAATCTATGAATAACATGAGAATGAAAAACACCAGCAACAATGATGTGATATGAACACATAAACAATATTAATTATTATTATGAACTCGTAACTTTTATTCAATAACTGTTGTGTCTTTATTGTTACGTTTTATAATTCCGTGAATTAACGATGCACAATGTCACACACTATAATATATCTTAATTTAACTGGAAAAGAAAAAGATTATTTATAATAACAAAATAACTATACCTGGTCCTTAGAAAAGGCGTCATTATTCCAGCACATGTTGCAACAACAAGTAGAATAACTTGCAACACTGTTAATACTATGTTTATGAGTTTTACATCTAATGCCCTCGCATTGCTATTATCTAAACCTTCAAGAGTGACATACTGTTGGTGTTGTTGTTGTTGATGTTCCATTCTACAAATTTTTGTTTGACAACTCTCCAACATTTCGTGTATGTCTCTTAAGCGGTCTTCACTCTGATATTGCACTTTTTCTTCCGTATCCGTTATGGTTTGCTTCAAATTTTCTACTTCGTTTTGATGCAATTCAGTTAGATCATTAATTTGTTCTTCTAGACGCTCACTTCGGAAACGTTCCTCTTGCAATGCATGAGAAAGAAAGGTTACCTCTTGTTGTAGAGTCTAAAATTAATTGATAACGAAATCAATAGTAATATATTGAAAATGGATTAATTGCTTAACCCTCAAGAACTTCTCAAGTGAGAATTTATTCATTATCTGTTATTAAATACTATCAAATTTTTAGTTTATGCATAATTATTTATGTGTAACCATTTCTGTGGAATGCATAGAAGGTAGTGATTTATATCAGATACTACTACCGAAATGTAAAATACCGGTATTTTTTATTATATAAAATAATAAACAACGGCTACATAAAAAGACCGGTATATTTACCGACAAATTTTTCGGTTCTCCTATAATTATAATAGAAGTTATTATAATCTCCAAAATATTTTTAAACACAGGTTTAGAACCAGTATTATTTTACTATCGATATTATGTTAGTAAATACCGAAACTGATATGAAGTGCCACAACTCCTATGATACCGAAATCAGAGTAATTATATCAGCATCTTTATGATAATATGTGTAAGTACTATGTTTGCGAGTGAAAAAGAATACGATATTACAATTTACAGTGGTTGACATATATTATGCATACAATGTTGTGATATCAATACCTGCCTCCCTTGCGACCACAGCTATGCTACGAATTGGAGGCAGAAAGAAAACCGAAAAAATACCGGTATTTATTTCGGTTTCAGCATTCATACATTTCGGTATTATATCAGTTACGGTGCAGTTTTATTAGTGTAATACCGGATTTAAATCCCTGATTTATATTAGAGAAAAACACACAAACCTTTAAACCCTCCAATTTTTCCCTCATCCTATCCAAATTTTCTCTGTACTCTTGTAGCTCCAGGAATATAGATTTAAGACTAAGTCCAGCATTATTACTGTCACACGTGTGTGCCTGTCCTCTACTTCCCGGTCCACTTTCACTTGTAACACTAGAACACTCCGATCCTTCCTCTGATGGAAATTTCATTGCTGCTGCGCTATGAGTTGATCCCAAACTGCATCCACCGGGAAGCGTAGCCGAACCATGGTGTGTTTTATCATCTTCAACACTAGCGTTATCCCCATTACCTGCACGCGGTGTATCGTTTACATAAAAAGTCGAGCCATCTGCAGAGACACAGACGTCGCATGTTAGAAGGTTATCCAATACTAAAATATTCGCCTTTGTCAACAACTACCGTGTTTAGTCTAATTCTTCACAATGAAATGTTCTTGTAGTCCTATAGAACTGAATAGCCGTATGTACGAAGTAGTTAGTATCGAGACTATCTCAAATTTCGGTACAGTTTTGCTTGTGTATATATAATGAGTTCCAATATGTTCAAAAATCATTTTCCTTGTGTTGCTTCGACTTCCGAAAATACATTCCAAACATGTATTCTGTAGGTGTATTGGATAACGAACATTTAAGAAAAGCAAAATTTTTAATTTATGGAAGCCACTAAATATAAAGCGAAATTAGTGAATAACACAAATTATAATAAAAATAATAAAAATATTATGTTCGTAATATGTAAATTTAACAATCAGATATAATAATTTTTGTGTAGTTTAAGTGTATATATAAGTGTATCTGTTCCATGAATTATTTTATATTATTAATATATTAATAACTATTATATATATATATAATAGAAAAAAAAATATAATAGTTATTAATTATTGTATACCTATATATATATATATATATTACAAGTTTATGTTAGGAAAATTAACATAGGTATTGTACATATAACATGGAATAGAATATTTACAATTTATGTAAGGGGAAGGGACATAATAGAGTATATGTAGAGGTATATAGAATACTATATAATAATTGAGCCAAAAATGTTACTTACTACTCTCAACTGCCGTGGCAGCGCAAGAAAATTGAATAATATTTATCCATCAATTATTAATAAGAAATTAATTAAGACAAGACTGACATACATTACATTCACAGTGTATATACACATTATATATATATATGTACCATATACTTATGATAAGTACATGATGTATTTGTGGACCATTTCTTTCATAAATGTATATGATAAATAAATCAAAAGTGTGCACATTATTGCTTGTAAAATTGAAATTTGTTAGCATAAAGCACTTGTGCCAGTGACAGTGCAGTTGAAAACACAAAATGGAATGTATTCAAACAATACATTTGTTAATAAATTGGATTTATATGTTAAATAACAAAACACGAATTTGAAAGTATGCAATCTCGTGTTAGTTAACTGACGTATTTGTTATAAAAGTTACTCACGTGATAATGTGTTTATATTATCAGCACTACCAAATTTATTTTTTATTAAGTGTGCAAATTCCCGTGGCTTCGACATAACGGTCCTAAAACAATCAAATGAAACTGAAATATAAGAAATGTCACAAGAGAAAAGGTTAATTCTCTCTTAGAAATTGTGTGTTTCTTATGTTATCTTTCAATATCAGTCTACTGACAATTCTAAATACATAATACTAGTATAAAACTATATTAGATACAAGTACAGCACAACTATTGTTGGTTCACTGCCTATCTTCTCTGTATGTTGCTAATTTTTACGAGCAGAATTGCAATAGCGTACGCGATATGGAGGAATACTCAAGTGGTATTAATAAAATCTATTTTCACATCAACACTCACCCTGAAAAACCAGTGATTCCATCCCTAATATTGCCACCCACGTTTCTGTAAGTGATTCTTAAATTAGATGAAAGAAGAAATGATTCACTATATTTATCAGAATAAAAATCGAATTAAAAAAGAAAAGTATTGAGGAAAAGGCGTTTGTATCCAACCTAATAATTTCTATATTAAATGTAGTAGACATTTTTTATTATTAAATATCATATAATAATAATAATAATAGAGAGAGAGAGAGAGAGAGAGAGAGAGAGAGAGAGAGAGAGAGAGAGAGCGTGTGTGTGTGCATATATGTTTAATAGATAAGATATCATAAATTAAGTGATTGCCATAAGCAGCCTAATCACTGATCTATAGTATATTATTTCTAGTACTGAGAAGTATTAATATTAGCAACTATATTTAAAGTAGCTGAACTGTGTAATAGTTCTCACAAACGCATACCTTTTACTATTATACTACTACAACTAATATTTTACGTGCCAGTGAAGAAAGAAAGGTTACACTTACTTAAGCCCCTGTCCCATATCACGGAGCACTTCCCTAGGTTGCCTATGACTGGCAGGTGCTCCATTTAACTCATAATTTTTTAACTTCTTTGTATAACTGTCCAATTTCTTTTGGAGTTGAGAAATACTGTGCGCTGATTTTTGATTCTTTTTTTCAAATACTGCCTTAATTCGAGTAAGCTGTTGCTTGTCTGCATTGGCAGCTAATTTTAAATATTCATTTACGTTTTCTGAAAGAAGATATATTATTAAATACTTTGTGTCTCCTTGAGATTTATCTATAGTAACAGATAAGTTGTATTATCATAATTTGAACGAGTTATCTGAATGTTCTAGTTTGTGGTCAAGACCAGTGCTGTACTAGATAACTATTAAGTATTGAAAATTACCATCGCGTGTGGTTTGTTCTATTCTTATCAGCTCTCGTGTTTTAGCAATTTTGCTTTGGATATGCTCGATAGCCTGAGAAACACGAGCAGAATTTGAATCAACATCATCAGTTATTAATTCAGAGGATCCATTTGACAGGAACGATTGTGTCGCATGATACTGTTCCTGTAAATTAAATGACATTTATATTAAAATATTCATTCTTAATTTGTATATAACACTTATAAATATTAAGCACCATAACAAATGAATTAAAAAAAATAAAACTGATTCATCATGTACAATAATATATGGCGCCTAGTTGAAGACTACTTTGAAGTCTTGAAGATTGAATTCTCCAGCTTCAAGACCACTTAGAACATTATGCAAATAGCTACTTCATTTCTTAACCTATAACCCTGATTATACAGTTGTGGTTGATGACCTTGCATTACAGTGTAATTGTCACAGCATACACAACATCATCGCATTACATAAGCAGCTTCACATTACATAAAGCTTCTGTTTGCAAGATTAGTATTATTGATTTTATATTTTTAAATACATAATGTGAAAATATCCAGATTGTACAGATATCTTTGTTATGAAAATTATATTGAATTCATTATAAAACTTCTGACCTTGACAAATTTACCATTTGTAAACAAAAAGAAAAGACTAGAACATATGTAGAATTATATGATTTCATGGTTTTCAAGAACTAAAATTATTTTATAATATGAATTACGTACTCCTTCATCGTCGGTTGGTGGGTGAATATTTGGCACAAACTCATCTGGTTCGGCAGTGATTAAATTGGTAGTTGCTTCATCCATAGCATCTCCTATCCTAATCACGGTTCCTGGTGATTTTTGCCTACTGCCTTTCATGGTGATACTACCTCCACCACCGCTACTTCCACTGCCTGTACTACCCTCCCCTGTTTGGGAACTGCAAATCACATTCAGTTTTATACTCTTTTTAATGTTTTTCTTACTTCTGAATATCAACAAAAACGTGTAATAGTACATTATACAAGGTGTATCCTATTTAAAGTTTCACACTCAATAGTTTCCCAAACTACAGTTTGTCGTAAAAAATATTTCAAATAAAACTTACTCTTTTTAGGGGGAGACACCCTATGGTAGTCACAAGTCTTTTCTAGGCAAACGTGTTTCCGAGATTTCAAGGGGCCCTCCGTTTTTTTTTATATACCGAACTGTATGTTATTATTTAGATAACCGTTTAGCCTATCTTGAGACTAATTCCAAGGTTATTCAAGGTCACTTAGTGGCGTTCACAATTTAGATTAACTAGACGAAAACATGTCCACCTAGAGAAGATTTGTGACCACCATAAGATGTCTCCCCTAAAACAGAGTAAATTTTATTGAAAATATTTATTACAATTATAGTTTGGGAAATAATTGAGTGCGAACCTTCAAATGGAACACCCTGCATGTGTTTTATTCTCCCACGAAATAGTATTAAAAGAAACAGTACTTTTAATTTGAATGTATACATTAAATACGAATACTTATATGGTATATCTAAATATAGATAATGAAGTCTTACAGTGAAGCATTACGTGCTTTTGGCGGATGATCCAAAGTAGCTGATAATTGTTGATGCGAGGTCACTGTATTTCCTCTGTTGGGTGATGTACTGCGAGAACTATTCTTACTTGATGCAGTTACCATCAAACTAGCCATTCCTCTATTCTGAAAAAGTTTTCATTTGTCTACCAGAACAACAGCAATTAAACTATTTTTATATATGATTCATTTTCTATTCTACAACTCAAAATGTTTGAAATCCGTAAGTTCTCTCCCGTTAATTATGAAACATATAATGGAACAAATAAATGAAGTGTCAATGTAGCAGTATTTGGCCCAGTTTATGAATTTATCCTCCATGGTATAACACTCAGATATATGCAATGAGCACTCTGTCATGTCTTATCATACCCCTAAAAGCACATTTTTATCAAGTGTTATCAAAATTTGTTTCAAAAGTTTTCCATGTTCGATATAATTATATAAAAATTAAACGTTTCTAATAATTTTCTAATAATTTCAACTTCTATTACATTAAAAAATTATACATATATGTATATGTGAGTAACAACAAATAAGAAGCAGTTTTGCTGTTATAGAACAAATAGAGTCATTGTGTTTGCCTTTCATATATCTATTTTCAGCTATAATTTTCTCTAAGGGTGATGTGTATTATCTAATCTGAACCTTGTCTATATGTATGAATTATATTTCTTGTCTAATAATACTATATAGAACATTCCTAGTCAAATTTATTGTGAATGTATTGCTTCTATTAAAAATATTATTTAGTGTTAAAGACAGTATTTATTGATCAATTTAAAAAATTTAAAAATACAATATTACAATACCATAATCAGTATTATACATCATACATAGTGAATTTTTGTTGAATTTTGCGAGATTAATGTTAAGGAAATGTTCATCCACCAGCAAGATAATAAATAAATGATTAGATTAAAGAATGTCTTGCTCTATTGATAGGGAGCCTGAGAAATGTTTCAAGATGTAATCATTCCCATTCTATCACCTTTAACCCAATCCTTTAACCGATGAATCATTCTGATTATTATAATTAGACCAGCCACATTGCTTCTTAACCGTGACTAAATAAATATATGGACGAAATATAACACTTGAAATCTCAATTCTAAAATGTTAAAATTTTTTTTTAATAATCAAAAACAATAATAAATATGCAAACATTTGCAATAATTAAAATCGTCGAAATTACTGCGAAAACATACCATTTATTGTAAAAATATAGTAATTTCTAAAAATTACATTTTACAACAGTGCACTTCTTATTGTGATAACAGGTTCATACGATTATACATTCTTCAGTTCATACATACTCTTTAATACATTGATAATAGTTTAAGAAAAAATGATAAAAGTAAATATATTGCATTCATAAAAATGTCATCTAAGAATATTTAAACCAAATGACACAAATTCCTATATACTACTGTTCACATCTGAACTGCATATGTGCAACAAAAATAACAATGTTTGTTCGGTTATGAAGCACGGAAGTAAATAAGAAATGAAGAAATCTCGTAAAACGGTATATCTCGAACCAATAAATTTTATCTACATGGAAACACGGTTCAACGATGAAAAAAAATTGAAAGTACGGGTGTATACATTGACCGACGAGTGACAATATTCAGCAACCTGTGATATTACGTTACTATCGCAACTTGTTTCCGTACATACGATATCCATTCGTGATTGTGTAGGTTCAAGGGAGGTATTGGAACCGATTCAGTGTGACAGTCGCGTTTAAAAATAAAAAAATTTAATTCTAAAATTTCATATTTCTTTTCATGGAATAGGTAGTACATAAACACTCTTCCAACATGAACAACATAATTTAGCAACACAAATAACCGATGTAGGTTAGAAATGTAGTTATTTAGAAGTTGCATAAAGACACGCATCCAACATATATACATTACAGTCAATATTTATGAAGTGAAATTTTGTTGCATATGTAAGTTACTTTATTCGTTTCTTTTTTGTAAATAAGGTAAAAGTGTTATATTTTAATGGTTATATATATATATATATATATATATATATATATATATATATAAAATAATATATATATATATAAAATAATATATATATTTGAAAATGTGGTATATACAGTTATGGGTGAGTTACAGTTATTCATACCACACTACATTTTTGTTGCATTTTCCAACTTTTAGAGGGGATTAAACAAACGAAAGCAATCGATTTTTTAATTTTTTAAATTAAAATTTGTTTTCACTATTTCCTTTAATTTGGTGTAAGTTTTATCTGCTCCCTCAGAATCTGTCAGTAAGTGATAATTATGATTATTCAAAATATAATAACACTGTAATTTATTTAAATATTATTTGTTACTAATTGTTTTGTTTTCTTGCTATTTATTTATGTTTGAATATATTACAAAATGTATATATTTATTTTCTCCTTGTTACTTGAAAAATATTAGTTACTCAATTATTTTAGATTAGAATTTAAATTTATAGTATATAAATATAATTAAGTATTGATAATATTATAATATGACTATTTTAATGGAAAATTGATTTTTTTTACCTACGTATATAGTCGTTGCACTGTGAGATTGTCCCACCCCTCTCGCGATAACATCGTGGGGAAGGGTATGGATGACGAATAAAAACAAACGATCTGTCAAGAATTCACGGTGCGCTGACACGATTTATAGAAGAATTCGTGACACTTTACCTTCGTTACCGTCGGGTGCATGGGGCTCGTGGTTGAAGCATGTTTCATTCGGTATCGGTGTCACAGAAATTCGGAAAGGGGGTTCCTCCTCTCGGGGTTATTCCGTTTCGAGTTTGTGTTTCTGGTGAATCAAAGAATCACACACACCGTCGTTATCGTTTTTCACGGGCGTGTCATCGCTCACCATTCGACATCGTCACACTAACCACTGCAACGTTAACCACTGTAGTGTACCGTGCCGTTCTCACGTACTTGATCGATGATAAACTCATTCAGAAACACAATAGAACGTACACATGATGCGACACATTCGCCGAAACCGCTTCGTTACTTCACAACTGGACAGTGGAATACGCCAAACGAGGCATGGAGCAACGAACGCGGAAGAGGGGGTAAACACAATCGATATTACCACTTGCACCGGAGTGCTCTTTCGATTCCTAGGGATATTGTCTAGTAGCCTGCGATTCGTCGGCATCCCAATGCCGTATATCTATGGACATGGAACCGGGCAAATTCAAAATACGCGATTCCACGTAGCAATTTTTATCGTGCGTGCAACCAAAATAATATTTCGAATACACAACCAAGGCCGAGAAATGATTTTAATAAAAATTAAAATCATTTCGACGACATGATTTACGAAATATCAAAAAGAAGTTTTAAAAATTACTTTTTCGATTAACCTCGTGTCATAAGATTTATTTAAAAGAGTGTCGTGATTCTTTTTCGATTAACCTCGTGTCATTAGATTTATTTAGAAGTGTGTCGTGATTTTATTCAACGATTTACGCCGAGGCACATGGAACCATTATTACGACATATTCAACACGGGCTTGCTCTTGTAAATTATTTGGCAACCTAGACGAACTTTGAAGTTATATTCTAGAGATCACAAGTTTTAACGCGTACACGTGTAACGAATATATACGTGTTTGAGTCCGTGTCATTTTTAATTCACGTGTACGCGTGTATTTTGATACACAGTGCACATGTGTTTCGATACACAGGTACACATTTTTGTACTACTAATATGCCCACATATTAATTTGTATGATCATTTTGTATAGCATGAAATACCCGAATATTCAAATATATAATTGTTATGAATGCAAGTAATTTGAAAAATATTTCCATACACGGGTATAAGTGTATTTCGATACACGAGTATTTACACATGTATTAAAAAATTTTTCAACGCGGGTATACGATCTACACGTGTATTTATTTTAGATATACGTGAAATGGTGTTACGTGGTGATACGTATCTTTATTATACATACTTCCCGGTCGTTATTACCTATAAGGAAGAGTAAATTTCCTCTCTAATTGTACCTAAAATTTTGACGAGTCGAGCATATCGAGATAAAAGCGACAGCATAGTTCACAGGTACCCTTGAAAACTTCCATCGCGTTGCTTCACTGTTCGTCACTCAACTGCTGCAGCTTCTCAAGAAGGGAATTGCCAAAAGAGTTTCGGTACTGGGGGCTAACAAAGTCTAATAAACTATAGGGCGTTTCAAAACGTTGGCTTCCCACGTTCGACGTGTCGTCGTGCTGGTTACCAACGATGGAGAATCCAGCGCCGGACAACTCGATGCAAAATCGCAGTCCCTCCAACGTGGTCAAGTTCAAATAAATAAACTGATTTGTGCTTCGCAATTTCTCTGACAACTTGATGTCCGCTACATGTTGCTTTACGTCATTGATGACAGCCTGAGCTTCGAGCTTCCACTGTTCCTTGTCCAACACCTTATCCTCCTCTTCCTTCATTCTTTCGTCTTGGCAACGGTGACCGGCGGCTTTTCATCGATGCGCGTAATATTCCCGAAAGAATTGGCAACGGGCGTACTGTTGTTCACGGTATATGTACACCGTGTGATCTCGTGCGTTCTTTGCGCGCTGATGCGGCACGTGGATAGGCTAGATTCAGGGTCAAAGACCTAGATCAGACGATTATGCAACTATTCGACGACGTATTTGTTTCTCAAGAGGTGTACGATATCGCTGCGTGTGGCAGATACTATGATCCGTGGTCAGTTTAGTCCTTGACACTGCACGCGTTGTAAACTCTCAGTTTCTCATACCCGGTCAGTGCACATGCACTGACATGCACCAAATACACTCCGAACTCCGAATACTGACTTTACCAGAGAGTACTCTCTGACATTACCAACATTACTGACATTACTGACGACGGAGATCAGCCGAGATTCTGCAGTATTTCTGCATGCGCAACTTATCGCCTTTTACTGCGCCATCTTCCCGCGTTTACTTGATTTTCAAATAGGGGTCGTTAGAATCTTTTTTAAGGTGTCGGTACAACAGATTCCTGGCCGTCAAGTCCAATAAGTTCACCGATCTATTTTGCAACTACTTTCTGGTTCGATTATATCGTTCGAGATTATTCAAATTCAAATCTTGACCCGAAGTGGAATATTTGAAGTATCCTCATGACATTGGACTTGTCAAAATCAGGCTTGAACACTATGCAAATATATTTGGAAAATGAAGATTTGAATAATAAAGTGCCTTATTTGGAGGGATGTTAATTTTTAAATAATTAGGCGTTACATATTATTTTGTTATTTGGCTATCGAATAGAATTATTTCTTATTTTGTACTCGACTAAATTTTTATTTACATAATCCTACAATCTCTGATATCAGATGTTCTAATTCGTTCAAATAAAAGATTATTTGAAAATAATTTATTTGATTTTTACACAAAATAGAGAATATTGAGAAGCAAAATAAAATTCAGGTATTTAAGTAATCATATGCCTTGTAAACTAAATGTATAATTATTTAATCTCTAGAATCTTTTTTCAGAATGATGTGAAGATCTTTTAAAAGAAACATTTTTCGCTTTTAATTTTTTGTTATTAAAACAACGGAGATATTTAAATTTTTGTATTCTCCTTTACATGCGTGGGGTCTCTAATAGTAAGAAAATTGTTTGTTACACAATTATCTTTTCCGTCCGTGTTAATAATATCCAATGCATATATAATTTTCGTAAGAACTTCCTTGTCATTTTTAAATGATTGCCAGATCAATTTTTGGCAAGCGCAAATTTCACTCTGGTTGTCTGCCAAGTTGTGCGCGCAGTTGATTTTAATTAAGAAAACGCGTGTGCTCGTCGAGTAAAGAATAGAGATTTGGAATATAGCAATAAAGAACCGAGATTTTCCATGAAGTTGCTGATCTTCTCAGACGTTACTAACACCTACGTCTACTCTCAACTTTTTCATTGTACTTTGACCTATTTCTGGCACTTCTCCAATTCTTTCTCGTCACGAGTTTCTGAATGTGGAGTCCTCTTTACCCACTCGAGTTCCTGTTAAGCCTCCGAGTTCGCGATTTTGAACCTCTCTTTGCCCTCTTGTCTTCCTTTCAAGTCTCCGAGCCCACCTTTGTACTCCTAAGTGCC
Organism: Sphecodes monilicornis; assembly: GCA_913789915.3. NCBI lineage: Eukaryota > Metazoa > Arthropoda > Insecta > Hymenoptera > Halictidae > Sphecodes > Sphecodes monilicornis. Next base: position 27,185,243 of record OU565284.1, read on the forward strand.
TATCCATGGATCTTTAAGTCGTTCTCTTTTGCTTCGGTATTTGTGTATTGTGTTTTCGCGCTACCAACTCTGGTCACTTGAATTCGGTATCTTGTCACCATATAATATATCCCGCTTACATAACTGTCATACGTGTTGTTATTTAATACGTGCTTTTCTCGAACGCTTCCCTGTTCTTATGAATTCGTAAATATTACGTCAAACGCAGATATCGCTTCCGCCGGAGAAGCGTGGCTTTACCATTAAAGTGTATAGTCTTAGAATTTCAGTATCGTAGGATTAAGCTAATTGTATGATCCAACGTATGAGTCATACGATGATTAACGTCTGCCTGCTTATTTCGCCTTTGTGCTCGTCATTGTTCCCATGTGTTAAATGAATGACTGGATTCGTGATTGCGTCTGAGATCAGACTTATCCCGAATCTTCAACACATTCCCGCAAATGACGGCTATAGCTGATCAATTTTCGTTGATGTGCTGCTGCCAAATTACGACAATTTTTGTTCTGGTTAACAAATGGTGGCTATAACAACTCTAACACTAGGTTTACGGAGCACTAAAATTGATTATTTTACATTGCTTTATAAAAATAATAAAATTGTATTTACTTAGATCTTCAACGATTTTTATTGTAATATGTACACAAAAAATAAATCTATTTAATAATTCCTCACGAATGCCTCCTTACACTCTTAATAATCGTAAATTAAAAATTTTTCAATCCGTCATTTTGACGGGCCCCGTAAATCTAGTGCTAAAGGATATACATAGTCGGGTAAGGGGCTCACATATGCCTCTAAACTAAATTGATCCTTTTTCATACCATTCGATAGCGCCTCTAAAGAAAACCTTATGTGGCAAGTTTTAAGTCGGTACCCCTACTACAAGGGTATTTATAGCGTGAGCACGGTTTAACGAATTATGCTGTTCTGCTTCAAAAGAAATTCACATTCTATCTAATAACTCACACGACTGAATTTCTTCCGAATTTTTTATTGCAAAATCGATTTTTTAAACTTCCGGAAACTTAAAATTGCTCGTGTGGTATTGACGTTATCAGATGACCACGTTTATATTATTATGGGAGCGGCGTCTTCTTATGATTATCAATGTGTATATTTTCAGATGTTTCGGATTAGGCGAACATGCTTAGCACTGTATTGCTTAAGGTTGATTTATATAATGCATTGAACATGTATTTATTACTGCCAAAATGAACTAGATTATGGTGTAAGGTAAGAACTACATTATCCAGTAAGTAACAATTGTCCTTAATAACGCTGATCAGTTCTATGAACGAAATAAATTAAATTTGTGTGAAGCGCACAAAATTTATGCGGCAATCAACGTGTTAAAAAAATTGGAAATCTCCAAAGATCCAAAAAAAGAATGCATGCTTATCATAGAAGTTTTAGAGATACCAGTTTTATATAAATTCGATTTATACTCTGAATTGTCTCAAACTTGGGTCTATCTCTTTGTCATTCAACAAGAGACAACTCTGTATGCTCCGCTACGCAAAGCATAGCTTGTCAAGATATTAAGAGCAATAGTCGAAAGTGATGTCATCATTCTATCAAAAGATGTAATAGACATTTCAGATACAATTGCGCGGTTGAACGCTGTGTCTATTTCATATTCTTAAAGAAGTGCACCAACTTTGATGTAATATAGTAAAAAATCAGAGATCGAAATGAACAATTACCTTTTGTGTTTAAAAAGATTAAGGTGCGACCTCATATATTTCTTTCGAGAAAATATCTGTTCGCATCGAATTTTTATGGAAAGAAACGTTGACCTCTGGAATACTTTTAAATAGTGTTCTCATTGATATTTTACAATGTGTATACTATGTTCTCGGAAAAAAAGGTATTTTAAACTGCTTATTAAACATGGTTGCTCAAGAAAAACAAATAAATTATGAATTATCTACGCAAATATTACAAATTAATAACTACTCAGAATATCGATGTAACTGTAATAATGAGACTGCGGCTTTTACGCATTTATGACAAAAATGGATTGATCAAGCACCAAACTGTAAAGCCGTTAGAAAAATTGAATGATATTGTTATATTATTCTCAACTTATTAAAACTGTTGAAGGAGGAAATGCGCTTTCACGTCAGTTGTGTTTCGTACAATTAACTTGGACAATTCTTATTTTTATTCTTATTATTAAAGATTCGCAGTTTAGTAATAATTATATAATATTGTCGTAGTATTATTCACCGAACAGTATTCAGCATTTGTTATAAGGATTGAAAACTTCGTTAAACCTTTGAGGAGAACTATTGTAATATTGGAAACATCAAGGCTATGTATCTAATTTCTAAGGTTACAAACAAGCAATTTAATTACATATATACTTAACAAAAGATCAGTATGTATTTTCATTTCTTTTTTAACATTTAAGACTTCGATATATGATTTTAGTTCTTCGAGAAAACTATTTTTAGTATTTTAAAAACATCCTCGTTTGCAAAGATTAATATTGATGAATGAAGTGTCTGTTCCTGTTATAGGAACATTTTTGTTGTTAGATTTCAAATTCTACATTCATTCAAACGAAAACTTTTCTTTATTTGCTCTCATCGGAACTTACAATAAGAGAACATTCTTTACAAAAGTTCCACAGCCTACATTTCAAATTTTAAATAATACCTACAGTAGAACCTCGGTAAACCGAACTAATCAGGGAAACATGGGTGTTCCGATAATAGAATAGTCATTTGGGAACGGTGCTAGATGAAATTCTTATTGTCTTATACAATTAATTTTGTTGTACGTGGATCACTTAAAATGGAATGGTTCAAATATGGAACGCATTCTGATACCAAAGAATTCAGCATCAGAGGTTCTATTCTATTAATCCTTGACCGGGGAACCATTTTTAGAACTATATATTTGATGAAATTTAGGATTTTTAAGAACTTTAAATATTAATTTTTTTAAATATATTTTTAAAGATACTTCTTGTAGATATGTTGGTCACTGCGTTATTTCCAATACAACAGCTATTGATTCAGTTCAACTGCTAAAAAATGATGTACATAAATAACAATCTTGGCACAGTGGATCAAAGTAGACCCAGGCACCGCCGTCGATGGGAACCGCAGTGTATATGGTCTTCATAGTGGTGACTCTGATCCACTATGGAGTTTGTTATTTCTATCTGAGGTGGTCACATACATAAAATCCTCTCGCTCCATCTCTTCGTGGTGGCTCCTGGGACAGACTTCGGTGTGTGCTAACGGAGAGTGAGGGTTACTTTGTACCTTGTAGCAGACGATATCTACCCAGGGCTTCATGCCTCACACCGTAAACCGGAAGGAGAATTACCGGAACGGCGGTCATACCTTTATTGGTAGGGATTACCTTATTGGTCAGATTGTGGGGATGACAACCTCTATAAACAATTCTTAACTTCAAGCTTGGTCACGTGGCGAAGGGGGCACCGGGGGCGTGGGCTAATGAGTGCATCCTTCACCATCAACGCGTCACCGGCCTCCGGGGAGCATAATTCTGCCGTACCAAAAGGAAGCTTGCAAATCTTCTTTTACATTATAACCGTAAACGAAATTATTAGATGACGTTACTGGGCGTGACTTGTTGGTTCATAATTGAAATTGTTGTTGTTATTGAACGATCCATTAAAAAGTCGTTAGCCACGGCTCATAGACTTTTAAAAATTGTGAAATAATTGCCGGTAGGTAATGTGTTAATAGGAAATGCGATTCGAAGTGCACTTCACGGGTTTAGTTCCATGTGAACTCGTGCAGTTGACCGCGAGCTTCGAATGACTATCGACTCGATATTGACAAGGGGGAGAGCTGTCAAAGAAACCTGAACGAGGTTGCAACAGCTACCTCAGCCACGTAGAGATGAAGACGGGCCAAGCTGATACTGGGAGATGTGGGATCAGCTGCCGGAGCTGATACTGACGCAGATATTCAGTCACCTTGATCGTGAGGATCGTGCCAACGTTGCGAAAATTTGTCAGTCATGGAACCGTGCACTTTCGTCGCCACTTCTTTGGCGTTCCGTCACGGTCCTCATCGATCGTGATCTACGGGGTGACTTCCCATTGGCGGGAGAACTAGCCGTGCGTAATGCATACACTTACAAGGAATACTATTCAATTGATGATAAAATCGCAGAAAATGTTGTATACAGATAGAAAGTATAGATTACAGAGTTCAAGAAAGTGTAAGTTAAAAATGCTACGAAAAACTGTTCGGAGATTAGGAGATGATCTGTGGGGATTAACAAAGATAGGAGAAAGGAAGGAAATGCCCAATAGTTCTGATTGTATAGCTGTTATTATTTGTCATTGTTAGACTGCGGATTTTATACATTCAGAACCAAATTGAGAGGGTAGAATATGAAACTGTAAAATTATTTAAAGAATTTTCTAATAATGTTTTACTATTTTCAACTTATTCGAATTATTGAGAAAATAAATAGACATCTCTGTGACTCCAGCATTTTTCAATTAATGTAAACAATTGTTATTTTACAAAAACATCCGCAATCTAATTTATTTTTCCAATTATTATCAACCACATTGTTTCCTTTCCCACTTTTATTGATCTCCCATGGTCAGAACAAATTTTGGTAGCATTCTCAACTTAGATTTTTCTGTTCAATTAACATTATCTAATCTTTTCTTATTTATTTTACTTACTGACATATACTTTTGATCATCAACATATATGATTTTATCATCAATTGAATAGTGTTCTGTGTTAGGGTGATCTGTCCAGCGAATGAACACTTCATCTGTGACAGTGAAACCTCGTTTATCCGAACTAAATAGGGAAACATGGCATTTCGTACAATAGAACAGTTACTTAATTACAATGCTACATTTAATCTTTATTGATTTGTGTAATAAATAGTGTTGCTTACCAATCAGTTTAGATTGAGCTATTTAAATTTGAAGCATGGATAGGATAATAGACTTAGCATAGGATAATAGCCTTCAGACGTCCGAGGTTCGGATAATCGAGGTCCTACCGTACTTAATTTTCTGAGTACGGTTGTCTATAAGAAGGTTATACCATTGTTGAGATTATACGTTCCAGACCACAGTTCTAACAATATTTGATGATTATAGTTTCTATTAAAAATCTCTAATATTTAAGATGAAATAAAAAATGGGCCAAATGACCAATGAATGAACGAATAAATGTACTTCAGTGAGTGATGATAATTACATAAACATACTTGTCATAGGATCATTAAACCACCTCAAAATATGAATAGCTGATCTCACTATAACAATACTTACGTTAAATACGTGGAATGTCGTTCGAACAACAGCTAAATAAATTAACATATCGCTGAATTCCTTATAAAAAAGGAGATCTCTGTAGCGAGACATCTGTGATCTTAGAATAGAATTACTGTGTTTTCAACATGAAGGGGGAGTCACAAATGTTATTTTTTCGTTTAAGACCAATTATGTTCATTCACTGGATACATGACCCTACTAATCAAAAGATATAGACGGAATTCACCTAACGCCGGACACCTCTCTTATTTCATTTTTCATAACATCAGGTATGAAAATGAGCATTTGCAGAAAAATCAGCAGTCTACTAATGATGGCCATGATTTAATTACTATTTTGAAACCGTTCGGCGTTAAGTGCTACTATTTGTTTTTCGAAAATCGTACATCGAAATTAAAAAAAGTTACGTTTATTTGAATTACTTTGTTTCTTTCATGTGGTACTTGACACTAGATTTACGGGGCCCGCCAAAATGACGGATTCAAAAATTTTTAATTTACTATTATTAAGAGTGTAAGGAGGCATTCGTAAGGAATTATTAAATAGATTTATTTTTTGTGTACATATTACAATAAAAATCGCTGAAGATCTAAGTAAAAACAATTTTATTATTTTTATAAAGCAATGTAAAATAATCAATTTTAGTGCTTCGTAAACCTAGTGTTAAGAGTGTTGATAGATTTAAAAGAAAAGTATTCCATATCCGGTACCAAGAGAAATTTCTCTATTTTAACATTTATCGTTTCTCTTTGATTATATAACATTCTGTAAAATATCCCACAGAATTTGTTTAATGCTAGTGTTAAACTTCTAGACGAAGCCTGTGTTCCTTTTCTCAACAATAAATGGGTGTTATACTTCAAATAGATGACAAAAATTCTTTTCCAGCGAAATAGTAACTTTAATATTTCAAGAAAACATACAATTAACATATTTAGGCGAAATATGGACAACATATGCGCATCCTGGAGCTCGCTTGGTCACGACCCTACATTCTGCCAAGAGAAGCGCGCATAACTCGCAACATTCAAGCCGAAGCTGGTACCGATTTCTTGACGGTTATTCGAGCCAAAAATGTCCAACTGAAAAAATTGGTACTCACCGACTGGATCTTCAGTTGTAAATGGGGGAACAGAGGGAAGCTCCTTTATGCCCTCGCAAACTTTTTAGGGTAATTTATCTGCATTATCTATACATTCTATTGTTTTTTAATATAGTACGATTTCAAAATAATTGATACCATTAGTATAATTAAAATAATCATGATTCACAGCAAAACTTTCTAAAATAGTACGATAAGATTTCTAGCTGAAATATACAAGGAATAGTAGAACTGACATTTAATTACTAGATTGCAGATTTTTATGCAAAAAAATTTCTAAATAAGTTGCACGATAAAGGAGCTACTTAGACAATAATTTCTTTTCTTAATAATTTAAATGGAATAGAAATAATAGAACACTACTTTCAAATGGTTTAACTCTTATGACAATGACCTGTTTTCTTTTCAAAACTTTTTTATTTTTTGGCAAATAGTAAAATTATTGCACATTTTTAAGTTCTTGGATGATCACAGATTTTACATTTGGGTCATAATCGTATGCGTTGAAACTACGAAGTGCAATATCATCGTAGAAAATTGTGGTTATTGACAAAAGGGCAAAATATTTGCACCGTTTTGTATTTGATCTGCTGATTTTTATCGTAAATGCATAAAATCCGCAGTCCACTAATTACTTAGCAACAATATGATGTTAGCAACAATATGTGAAAACTACTACATAGACAATAATTTTTCATAGACAGTGCACAATTTATATCTGAATTTGCAAGCTTGCCGAAAAAATTGTAGACCGCAAATTCAAAGCAAATCCAGGCTAAATTTTGCTTTCTTCAAAGCGAGGTTTTCCTAGAGCAAGATTTGCTCCATTTTCGCCTTGAATTTGCTATCACTATTTGAACGATTAATCAGTCTCGGAATTTGTTGCTAGCTTCTTACGAGACAAATCTAATGACCAAATTAACAGTGTTTGATAGCAGACGTATAATGCTTACGTTTGACAAAAATTGCTTAGAAAAGGTCTGGCTGACTGGGTAGACAGCGATTCTAACTTGATTAGTCAGCTTCAATTGCCTGTGTTCTACATAATCGATACGATTACGCAGCTGTCAGCACAACTTGGAAACGTTGAGTTTGCTAAATGCGAACCTCGGTGTGAGCGACGTGCTGCGGCTTCTAGCGAGTGTTTCCAGGGGTTCGAGTGAACATTTGACATATTTAGACCTTCGCGGTGCGTTCCGAGAATGGCAAGCACCTCATAGCAATTCCAGGTACAAATCTTAGGTTATAGTAGGTTATTGCATATGAAATGTCCGATTTTTAACAGTAACGTTAAACAACCGCAACTTTTTTTCTAAATAAAATTATTGATCAAACTCAGCACCATTGTAATCAACGTATCGTGTCAATGAATTACGAGTTTCTTGATAGTATTACGTTAGATATTGAATGTTTTGATCATTCAATTGGTTCGTTTACAACAGGCTTCGGAATTAATTGCTGCTTTCGACATATTCGCGAAAGCACCGTCCACTGGCTTCCGCCAGTTGCCCCCAACGACGGCCATAGTGCTCGATCCATCTTAAACGCGTACCATCAGTAAGGATGGTATCAAGTTCAACATGTTCTTATAATTCCAAGTCAATTTCAATAACCAAGGTTCTTTTCATGGGTTTCGATTACTACTAAAAAACGAAAAAGGTTCAATGATAATGCTTGCTGTGTAATCATTTCATAAAAGCTGGTTTCGAATTCTAGAATGAGTATCTGTGGGATCGAAAATGTACTCGTAAGTACTTGAAGTTTGGTAGAACTTTGACAGGGTAGAGAGTAGTGCAGGGCTGGGCATTTCTGGGGAAGATGCCGGTTTCTGGGGAAGACGCCGGTTTCTGGGGAAGACGCCGTACAGTAGTCCCAAATCCCGAAAACACGGCCAAAACCTCTAAACGTACTTTAATGCACTCAAAAATTCGTACTCGGGGGTTTTCGGGGTCTCTGATTACGAATATGAAGTTGAAATTCCAAAAAACAAAATGGCGGATCCAATATAGTGGACATGTACATTAAAAAATGGTTATGCCTGCTTGGAAAATGATCTTTTTGGGGTCTTTGGGGTCGCTGATTACGAATATGAAGTTTAAATTCCAAAAAACAAAATGGCCGATTAAAATTTAGACGACAATTCGCATTAAATGTGTTTTGAGTGGTTGATAGGTAAAAATGTATAAATGACAAGCAAAATTGCACTTTGTATATCAAGAATTAGTATAATTGTACAATAAATTATGTACATAAGATTTAATCATCCGAATCGTCATCGATATCAGATCCTTCCTCGGAACCATCTTCTTCTTGCGTAACCATTTGCCTTTCCTTATAAGGTGCAAATGGCGAAAGCAACAAATTTACTGCATCCGGAGACAAGGGAGTCGCAGGGGAAAGGAGAATTGCCCGAATAGTTTGAAGGAGAAAATAAATGTACCTATCGAGTGTGACTAGAACAGGGCGATGCGGCATGTCCGACGTCCTGCTATCCCTCTAGAACTCATCATCTCTACTATGATAGCGCTAAGAGTTGGGCCTCGGAGATCCCCCGTTATCTCTCTGTCGAAATTGACATAGGCGTAGGATCCTCGTAAACTACGAAATTGGGGGCGGGGGACACATGATATTCTCTGATTTATTAACCGTGAATACGGGAGTCTTACTGCGTTAATAAAAGGTAAATGTTTTCACGTATATTTTATATCATTGAATGTATTCTTAATCTTCTGCCTTATAATAGCGAGTCAGACACGTGATCAAGATTCCGAAATTACACCAATGTTCTGAGCTTAGTGTCACCGCATTGCTTTGTTCTAGTCACACTCAATGCGTTCATTCGTTGCCTTCGTCAAGCGATTCGGCCAATTGCGGAAGGCGTGTAGCACGAAGTAGGTAGTGGGGCGTAGATCCCTACAGGTATCTCTGTGCCATCTTTTCGTGGACGGGGAGTACTTGTAATATACTTGATTTCATCTTTAATCATCAGTGTCGCCAGACACGTGACCGGTTTGAAAATGTATGAGAGAGGAGGAACAGGAGGGAGCGTTTCGTCCTGGGCCTGCTAGAGGACTCATTAGTAAGGCTATCTAGCAGGCCCTGCCTCAAAAGCGGGGATATCGTAGGGGTGGTTTAGGACGACATGTTGTATACGGATTGGGTAATAGCGGGAAAGGTGTTGTCTATTTGTCTATCTGATAGCGAGCGTAGGAGGTAGCCGCCACAGTAGAATAGGCCGATACGGGTACCGCAGACAAAACAACGCATTGATAATAGTATTCACCTGACGGGTTATGTGGAAACCTATTGATACGAGTATCATCCTAACATATACGGGTCTGAGGTGGATCGAGCAGTTGGGACGTCGCGGGGGCAAAGCAATTAACTTTTTAGTTTTTTTTACTACCAACAAATAGTGTTGATGAATAATTTCAACGACAAAAATTTTATAAGAATAATATAATAGATTAACCCCTTGCGCTATGAGTTGTTTTACTGTTGCAGTGATCAGACTTTCATTGACGTTCTAAATTTTTGAGAAAAAGAAGGAAGTTTATATTTATTGAATGCCTATGTATTCTCCAATGGCTATATATCGATCACAACCAAGTAGGATTTTATTTGAGTTTCAAGGGAATTAATGATATAGTATATATATATATATATATATATATATATATATATATATATTTAGTAGATTCTGTTTGAAATCTTCATCACGAATCTGACTCGTTATAGTGCAAGGGGTTAATTTGTAAATGATTAATTCGAGACTCCATAAAATATTTTAGAACACTGCAAGGTATTTCAGGATTCGATCAATGAACGAATTCACCAACTTCTCGAAAATAAATTTTTAGATATTTGCGGATGCTCGGCCGGTTTCGCGCGTTGACTGTCCTCAGGCTCGATTATCCAGCTCTGTCGGATCAAACGCTGAACGCTTTAGCAAATGCCGCGCCAAAATTGCTGAAACTTTTGCACATATCTGTGCGAGACTCTGACTCCAGGCACCACACGATCACGGATACAGCTTGGCACAACTTGGCCGTTGTGTGCCCCGACTTAACAGTCTCTTACACGATAGGTACAAAATGATACGGAGTGATGTATTAGGTTGTGCAACAAGTCCGTTCACGTTTGACATATCAAGTTTTCCTAAATTAATGTAAATGATTATGTGATATGTGTTTTATCACGAACTCGCGTTAAGACCGGATTAGTCTACGAGGGTTGTAAATCCCCGATTCGAATGTGATAACGTGGTACGCGATTCCCTATGACCACTTAAGATGATAGAGGTGGTATGAATGTAATAAATTAGGCACAATTTAATGAACAATTAAAAGACTACATTTTAAAAATAAAATAACTTTGATTACAAGAGTGGAAATACACGGATTGAATATTGTCGACAAAGTGTCGCGGACTGTGTTTGATGATGAAGTGAAGTTGATGATGGATGGCGTAAAAAAAGGTAAACTCGGTGTGGGCGTGAGTTTTACTGTGGGGCAAGCGGATTCGTTTACTGCTATTTCCTGGGAATTGGTGAGGAGCACGGTCGTCTTAGATAATTAGTCAACAAAAAATGGAATGGAAAGGGAAAAAAATGACCGGCCCCAAACCAGGAGTCACTCGCAGGTACGCTTGTGCCCTCGAGTGACGCGCGCGGGGAATCCGCGTGTCCCAATGGCAGAACCGTAGCAGGTCATAAACCAGAGAAGCGCCTTGACTCGAACAAAGAAAACGGAAAGAAAGTACTCGACGATGGCTCGACTTCTGGTCACCAAATGTGGACAATGGGTCAATAAAATGCTAAATGTTTTGACAAAGAGTAACGGCTTCTCGGGAATATTGCTACTACAGGTAATTCGGTGCTATTAGTATCTGTTATTTTGGGAAACGTGCAGGGCAGATGGGGCATCGAAAGAGGCCCAATCGCTTTGCTTACGGTTAAAAAATGCGGATAGTTGTACTGAAATAAAGTAATATATCTTCGTAAAGATATCCTTTTCTGAGAAACGGAACAACATGTGTAATATGTTGGCAATTTCCGTAGTCGTATATCTTGGATTTTGAAATATTAAATTCACAATTTCATCCACATTAACTGAGCCTCGGATCGGATCGGGTCGGGTTGGGTGGAATTCTCAAAGTTTGCCTGGCCAATAATTTTATTCAGGTACCCGAAACTCAATCGAGATCCCATACTCGTTTGGTACTGGATATTTTATTCAGAACATAATTTCTCAAACTGATCTTTTAATTTGAAACATTTTATTTTCGTATTGCTCATTTGTTGCAATAATGAATCTAATTGCAATAAACGAATTAACAATGAATCATTATTGCAACGAATGAGCGGTACGAAAATAAAATGCTTTCATATTAAAAGATCAGTGTACGAAATTATGTTTCGAATCAAATATTGGGTCCCGAACGAGTATCGGATCCCGAGTTCTCAAAACTCTCGGGTATTCGAATATACAGGGTGTCCCACATAAATGGGAACACCTAAATATCTGTCGTATTTACAGTCCTATCAGAAAACTTCAGAGGACAAAGTGACACTAATGCAGGGGGCAAATATAATGGTAAAGAAAAAATTTTTTTATGCCGTGTTTTTTAATGAAATTTCAAGGTCACCGATGTTTTTTTAAATGGAATAGTATATTTTTTTTACGATAGCATGATAGACAATAAAAAACTGAATTTTTTGGATACCACCTTTTTCACCTTGAAATGACCTTGAGCAAGAATAATCATGATAAAATGTGGAAATTTAAAATTTACGTGTTTCAGCAAAGATTACGCGTTGTTTACATCGGGTTGACCTTTACATATCATAATAAATGTTCGAAATGTTGACCATCCTCATTTATACAATATTGCACTCTTGCATTAAATTATCTGTAGGCATTGGCGATTTCCTGAGACGTAATTGAAGCACATACTGCAGTAATCCTTTGCCGCTTATCCTCTGGCGTTGTGGGTTTCAACATGATGGTTGTCCAGCGCATTATTCTAAAGTTGCTAGAACGGTACTAAATACGAAATATCCTGGACGCTAGATTGGGCGACGAGGAACAATTCCATGGCCAGCCCGTTCTCCGGATCTGACACCATTGGACTTTTATCTATGGGGCAAGATAAAGTGTAGTGGGTAAAAAAATAAACCCACAACGCCAGAGGATATGCGGCAAAGGATTACTGCAGCATGTGCTTGAATTACGTCTCAGGAAATCGACAATGCCTACAGATCATTTAATGCAAGATTGCAATATTGCATAAATGAGGATGGTCAACATTTCGAACATTTATTATGATATGTAAAGGTCAACCCGCCGTAAACAACGCGTAATCTTTGCTGAAACACGCAAGTTTTAAACTTCCACATTTCATCCGCTCCAACATGATTATTCTTGCTCAAGGTCATTTCAAGGTCAAAAAGATGGTATCCACTAAATTCAGTTTTTTATTGTCTATCATGCTATTGTAAAAAACATACTATTCCATTAAAAAAAACATCGGTGACCTTGAAATTTCATTAAAAAACATGGCATAAAAAAATTTTTTCTTTACCATTATATTTGCCCCCTGCAATAGTGTCACTTTGTCCTCTGAAGTTTTCTGATAGGACTATCAATACGACAGATATTTAGGTGTTCCCATTTATGTGGGACACCCTGTATTTATGTGTCGGACAAACTTTTGGGGTCTCGCCCGAACCGACCCGACCCGGAATACCCCGCACCCCTAATGAATGCCATTCCGCTTTCGATCGGTTAAGTTAGAATCTCCGTTTTTAAACCTTTTGACTCACTTTTCCATGGTTCATTTATTGATAGCATTATCTCCGTAAATGCTAGGAATTTTTTTATTATAATTTCCACATTTTTTGCTTCAGAGTATACAACATAATTGAGTGACGGAAAAGAATACTCTGCTCAGTCCTCTCAAAAACACATTTTACTCGATCAAGACAGAAACAAAACGAACCGATGCTGCAATTAAAGCACATCTAGACAGAACCTGATTCCATACGTATAAACATTGCAGTTAAAATTGTAGCAACAGTTAGAGATAACACTTCTCGAGATGCGTATCGCCATCAATGTGAACGAACTTATTACACAACCTATTAAATGCGACCGTTAAATCTTCTATTTAACATTAGAACAACCGAGTACTAAATCTGGCTAATTTGTATTGCATTTTAAAAATAACAGGACTGCGTTTATCGAAACATTGCCCGATTACTTTTAGAAAATATGTCTGAATAAATAAGTGTGTTTAGTAAGTGTCCTCAAAAACATCTTTATAGTCTGAGTAATTGTAAAATGGAGAATCCAAAATCCGACATTTCGGTGGATTTGGTTGATCTGGTGTTAAGAAACATTACCAAACTGCGGATCTTTATGCATTTATGTGCATACCCATTTTTGCTACAAATGCATAAAATCCGCAGTCTACACATTATCTACCAAAAATTATTCGATACTTCTTAAAAATTTATAATCCTTTAAAGATTAATTTTAGCTAATTTTTTAATAGCAATAGCAATTTTAATCATGAACCCACAAATAACTGTACAACTGACAAATAACAAATAAGAATACACATTCTTTTAGGATTATTATTTAAAAGTAGCTTTCAAAAGTTTTTTTTAATGTAGTACAATCATTCAGAAGCCTATTAACTAAAAAATTGTGAGGACCAATTTTTAAACCATCCTGGATAGTTCCTTTAACACTAACCGTACCATGACCGGTCAAATGACCGGTTTCATATTTTTTATTTTATAATTGTTAAAATTACAAAGATGCTTTCATGAGAAATTCTTAAATAAATTTCGTCCTTCAGGCACGTATTGTTATAAAAATTGGGAAAAAATGTAAATAAAATAAGTCTTGTAATTTTTATAAATCAACGTGTACCAGTGATATCTTGTACTCGGCAAAGTTAGTGTTAAAATCACATCTAGATTGACGAAGAGATGAATGTTATGTAAAGAATTTGACATTTTTAATGATCGATAAGCTAAAGATTACGATTCTATACACCATTTAGCTTTTTAAGTTTGATTTCTAGTTAATATCTCCCATTACGAGGATATGTGCTATTTGCTGCTACCCAGCGTGCCATTGGCTAGGTTTCAAATGTTCAGCGGACATGTGTGGGATCAGAGCAGGTCACGTAATTTCCGAAATACCGTTGGATTGCTTATCACCCATTACACCAACACGCTAGGTATGCAATAAATTTTTCTGAATTCTTATATAATATAGTGAATTCAAATGGTTCGCGTACATTTCCGCAGTGTACTGTGCAACAAGCTAATTAACAATATGAGTACAGAAATGTCAAAAAAAAATAACAATAACATCACAGAATTTTGGTCGTAGTTATTGAGAAACAGTTTTGTTCTTGGCAGAGTTATGTGAGTATCTAAGAAAAATTGTATTTTTGAATTAAAATCCGCCAACAATGTAAAATATCCTTTTTCCTCTGGGGCACTCTTCCGAACTTGTTAAATATTCTATTTAATCAAGAAGTTTAATCAATAATTAAAAAACAATATCGTTACGAAGTCACCTTAAATATTTAAAATTTTCGCCCACCTGTTGCCCAATACGCTGCAGATAAAAGTACAGTGTAAAATATTAAAGGCTTACGTTTTTCTAATTTTTAAACAAATGGTACCAATGCAATTACGAGTGTCTAAATTATTTGACTTGCCACTGTAGCGGAAGTAATGTTGCAATTGAGAAATAATCGTGAAATGCTGGATGATCTGTTGATCTGCATGTTGGTACACTGTAAGCACTTAACAAGATTGCAGTATGACGGTATACTGAGGAATCTCGATACTTTGCGGGACATATGTCAACTGCAAGCTGAAAGCAACACCCGTGAGTAGGAAATATATATCTTTAATAAAAAATCAAAGTCGTGCATACGAGTGATCGAAATAAACAATTATCTCTCGTTTCTCAAATAATTCTGCTTGGACTTATACAGTGGATCCAAAAAGTATTTAAACTAGAGCTGTTACTTATGAGATACGCGGATAACCGTGAGATAGCCGGGTAAACGAAAATTACCCGGGTATTCGAGTAAAAAAACATTATCCGAGTATCCGGCTATTCGCATAACTAAAATTACCCGAGTAACCGGGTATCTCATGAATAGACTGCGGATCTTTATGCAAAATAAAAATTGTTTGCATCAATTGCAAGAAGCAGAAAACATATTACGCTTACTTATTTTCTTATTTTTCTCCCATTATAGCTTTTGTAACCAGTTGTGAGACCTCATGAGATACTCGGGTACCCGAGGACACGGCTGTCTTATGAGATACTCGGGTACCCGGGTGCTCGGGTATCGGATCATGGGTACTCGGGTAGCCGGATATTTCACATACCCGGGCAAAGGTACTAGCTAGGGGTGTGCGAGTACTCGAAATTTCGGGTCGGGAAATTTGTTCGGGATCGGGTCGGGATCCCGAAAGTTTATAAACTTCGGGTACCCGAAAATGTAATCGGGTCGGGTGGAGTCGTGGTCTCGAAAGTTTGCAATATTCGGGTACTAAACTGTTTACTAAACAGTGTTTACTACAAATCGAAATATTATTACGACCGATGATTGGACATCTTAATATGTACAGAGTTATTTATCGCTGATTTGACCGCAGACTTGCCCCTACTTTAACTTCGAGTACCCGAAGTTTGTAAACATTCGGGATCCCAACCAAACCCGACTCGATCATTGTCCGACCCGATCCGAGGCTCGGGTACCCGCACACCCCTGGTGCTAGCCCTAATTTAAACACTACATTTTCAATTTTCGAAAAATTGTCGATATTTAAATTGTGATCCTTTCGTAAAAACAAATAGTACAACCATAAGCTTGGATTCATTTTAAAGCTTGAAGCCTCTACTTTTGCAAAGCTGTGTTCATTTGGTAATTATTGCGAAAGGGTCACTATACTCCGATTTTGATAAATTTTAAATACGTTATGCAGCAACACATTTTGAACAACTTTTTCCTTTTCCAATATCGGGTCGCTTTTAGTTTTCGAGATATTCGGAAAAAACTATTGCTAATACTGTATTGAATTTTCTCTCTTGGATTTTCCTGACGGCCCCCTTCGCCCCCTCCACGACCTAACCACAAATCATTTTATTCCCTTCGCCCCCTCCACGACCTAACCACAACTCATTTTATTTCCTTCGCCCCCTCCACGACCTAACTACAACTCATTTTATTCACATAATTTTTCCATTACTAGATCAAATTCTGGATTACAGCTACAATGCAAAGATTATGCGAATAGAATGAGTTGTGGTTAGGTCGCGGAGGGGGCGGAGCCCGGCCGTTAGCTCGGCCCGACCACGCATACGAAAATTCAGGGGTAGTCTTTCCAAATTGAAAACTCACCCTATATAGAGTGAAACCCTGTTTTTTCTCTCATCCCCACAACTTGTTTACAAAAAAAAGTAAACAGACGCCGCACCGGAGCAGCCTTACGTTGCCACGGAGCGTGCAACAATACGGAAAATTCAAAACAGTTTATTCACATAATTTTTCCATTACTAGATCAAATTCTGGATTACAGCTACAATGCAAAGATTATGCGAATAGAATGAGTTGTGGTTAGGTCGCGGAGGGGGCGGAGAGGCCCGGCCGTTAGCTCGGCCCGACCACGCATACGAAAATTCAGGGGTAGTCTTTCCAAATTGAAAACTCACCCTATATAGAGTGAAACCCTGTTTTTTCTCTCATCCCCAGAACTTGTTTACAAAAAAAAGTAAACACACGCCGCAGCGGAGCAGCCTTACGTTGCCACGGAGCGTGCAACAATACGGAAAATTCAAAACAGTATTAGCAATAGTTTTTTGCGAATATTTCGAAAACCAAAAGCGACCCCCCTATATTGGAAAAGGAAAAAGTCGTTAAAAATATCGAAATCTATAACATATTTAAATTTCATCAAAATCGGAGTATAGTAACCCTTTCGCAATAGTTACCGTTCATTTTCCTCCAAGATATTTCTACAAGATCTAACAGGTGGGAAACCGAAGGCCTATTTTTCCTAAATATGCTGCAAATTCAAACGTCTCGAAAAATTTCAAATAATTTTTCTCGTAAATGAAACTGCCATAGTGTTGAAGATTGAACCCTCCTTCTTACAACGAATCCTTAAAAATTCATACACGTTTTCTTTTTACTGTTTTATGGGAAGAAGTGAGGAACAAATTCGCTTGTATAGAGCCTTCACGGTGTAACTTGCACTACTGTAAAGTTGGCGGCAAACGTCTCATTCAAAGCTCGATGAAACTACTAACAAAATTGTGAAGACTGAATTGTGAAAACAAATTTTTCATGGACGTTTGCATGTACAGCATTTTCAAGAAAAAAACGCATCTTCAGTTTCTAGCTTGTTACATTATGAAAACACGTCTGAAAATAAAATGGATGGTAGATTATATTATAAAACTAGAGGGTACTAGCTTTAAAATGAGTCTTTCATCGCCGTACGATTCTTTTTTTAAGAAAATTTCAAAGTTTAACCCTTTGCACTCGAATGGTGATTCTAAGGCACCAGTAAAAATTTCCATAGAATTATTCAAAATAGTTTTCATATTATTAAATTCGTCTGTATTCTATAAATTACTAAAACCTCAAATGTTGTATGAGAAAACAGGTGCAATTTCATGTGCACAATGCAACAAAGATTTCACAGAATGAAAATGTTCTTGGTTGAAAGAGACGTCTAGATTTTGAAATTAAAATTGCTTCGAGTACAAAGGCTTAAACATAGGCAATTATTCAAAAAGCGGGTATTTAGTGATCCAATACTTCTTCGATCCACTGTATACAATCATTAATTGTCGTGTCATTTTTGTAAAAATTTGCCATAGGTTTTCGTACGATTCATGTGAAGCCCCGGAACGTTAACGCCCGGAATCGTGTCATTTTGAACGATATCAACTATCAATACGATCACAAGATGATGGAACAAGGAGTAGATTTTCGTATTGAAGACCCTACCTCGGTTTTAGTGTTCTACTAATGTGTTTTTGGACGATTTTGGCTGTCAGCATCCGGTATCTATGCCACTGACATCTCACGATATCACAGCCAAAAATTAAAAATAATATCTGCCTCTGTTGGTACAATTGTTATTTTTTCATTCTAGAAATTCATTTTTATAATATGGACTATTTAACGCTTGTTACATATTTTATACGATATAAAGTGTTTTTTTTTCAAGAAAGAAATATGTTTATTTTTCTTGTAAAACTTTGATCTGATCGATCGAATAATCTTCGTAATAGTGTTGAGTCATCGGGCAATAAAGTGGAAATTATAATGGAAATTAGAATTATAATTAGGTAATAAATTCACTGTATTGCGGAATTCCTTTTTTTATTCGACATAGAATCGTTAACAATCGCACCGTTATTTCCGTGATAATAAATACACCGTTATAAAATAGTTCCACTGTAACAATGTATAGAAATATCTAAAAAAAAGCCGTAAATAATCTTCTAAAAGCTGTTACAATACTATCCCTGGGTCTGATAAAAATTGTTAGTCGTTTCGTCAACTGTAAGACGCAGTCTTCGACGAATATACAGGTTAGAAAATATTAATTCTAATAAATAGAGTATAAAAACCGTGTATAAAAAAG
Organism: Sphecodes monilicornis; assembly: GCA_913789915.3. NCBI lineage: Eukaryota > Metazoa > Arthropoda > Insecta > Hymenoptera > Halictidae > Sphecodes > Sphecodes monilicornis. Next base: position 27,204,338 of record OU565284.1, read on the forward strand.
TAAAAAATCTAAATTTCTAGATTATCACATTATGTTATTAATATCATTTGTAAAATATTCACTTAATTTAAGAGTATCCAATATTTGATTCGATATACGTTGGATATCGAGACTTTCTTCTAATTAGAAACATACTATTTTACAATCACGATAATATTATCTTTAGGAGAGTACTAAAAATGATTTTCTATTCTTAGAAAAGGGTGTAATCAAGTTCTGATATCAAAGGAACTAGATTTTTAAAGACCATTACTTGAATACTAAAGTCAAGGACGGTATTACGGTTGCAATAATTGCAAACGTATATTGCAAGGTTCAACTAATGAATTAATCAAAGATTGAGAATCTCCTCTGCTTGTAATGATACTGTTTACGTACTATACATATAACACAAGAAGTTTTCGCACTTTGAACTTCTCGTAGACAAGTCGCTCGTAATTCTATGCATACATAGTAATATCCTCCTGTAAAGTAGTATACTCTAATACCGCTTAGTACATCTAGTAGCACATAGGTAAAACAGAGGATTTAAATTTACCATCCTTCCTAACATTGGTATTGTTTATACTATCGCTTTTTTCGCGTCTAAGCTAACAAATAATCATACATTGAATTACATGAAATTGTTAAATTTACGCTCTAACCAAATTAACAATGAAAGCTAGGCCGTTTCAAAGCGAGCAATTTTTAATCGTTAATTTTATCTATCATGGATGAATGATAAATTCGTACGCAACAGTTGCCTCTAATTCCGCAAAAATCTTGCAAAAAAAGATTATAATTTATATTTCTATATATAAAAATTGCAATATCGAGACATTAGGATCACCAAAGTGATGACCAGACTGCGAATTTTCTGCGTTTATAACAAAAATGAATAGGAGAAGCACAATGCAGTAAAACTCTTAGCAGAATTTTAAAATATTGTTATATTATTTACAATATATTGAACCTCTTAAGCAAGAAAACAAGTTTCTATTTTACTTCAATTTGTTACAATTAAGGTAGAACATTTTTATTTTGCATAAAGATCCGCAGTCTAGTGATAATGGATAAATTCACGATGAGGCAGTGAAAGGGATAAAATAAATATTCACAGCACATGTATTAGTAATTATTGTAGAAGGATTTTCTAAAATCCTTTTCTGACGTAGTCAAATCGTCCGAAATAGCCCACAAACGATGTGTTAAGAAATTATCGACATTGGGAAGTGCTACTATTGGGTTGTTCGGAAAGTAATTTCGTTTTTCGTGTAGAGATGGTATTGCTTCCATTTATTATTACTTAACATTATTCCAAGTCGCAAAATCATTGTATATTTTCAGAACTGACATTTCGGACGTCATTTCGTGCCTTATAGAACTTTATAATCTTTCAAGCATTTTTTTTGTCACCGCATCAAATATGAAAAATCAAGGTGAGCATATCCGTCACATTTTGCTGTTTTATTACCGCAAGGGTGAAAATGCAGTGCAACCAAGGAAAAAGTTGTGTGCTGTTCACAGAGAGGATGTGCCATCGGATTACCATTTATTTCGTCCTCTTCAATACTTTTTAAGCTGTGTAAATATCATTTTAAATGAACGCGTCAAAAGTACAATAATATGACTATTTTTTCTGCTAATAAAACAAGTATTCTACGAACACCTCCAAATTGCCAGAAAGATGGCAAAAGATCGTGGAACAAAGTGGTCACTACATTACCGAATTGATAAATAAATAGTGAAAAATCGGTTTTCATTTTCCCTTGGAAAAACGAAATTACTTTCCGAACAACCCAATATTTTGTAAATGAGCCGTCTAATACAAAAGAGGTAAAAGTCTCAACGGTTTAATCGTCACTACATAAAACAGTTGTAATATAATTTTGGAGTGGCTTGCACAAGACAAACGTAACATCCTTCGATATAATTGTGTTTTATAGAACTTTTACTTAATTCCTCATTATCCAATGATTAACTATTTTGATTTTCGCCATTTTTGCATTAAACAGCGCAAATATTAGGTATACATATTAATTCGTACTCCATTCTTCTTTAATTTATTGATTATTCTCAAACAATCAATATTCATTCTACTCTCGAAAACAATCTTCCTCAGTTTATATGCATTTGCTCCACCTTATAAGTAATAAATAAATGTCTAATATGGAAGATGAAGGATTGTAAGTTAAGGTAAAGTAATTATTAAGTAATTGATCATGAGGGCCACGAATTAATTTGTACACTTAATATTTTCCTTAGTTTATCTCAATTTTGCAATGATTATACACAGAAACGTGTTAGAGGCGGACTGTCGAGAACAGTGTAAAAACGCGGCATAATTTATTTATCAAAATGACATGACTCACGGACGAAAGCTTCAACAGCAATGTTCTCCTCAGCGACAGGACTTCATATGAGTGTTCAAAACGGTCCTCGTTACGAATCCTTTCCCGCAGCGTGTGCAAACGTAGGGTCGTTCGCCGGTATGATAACGTTTGTGAACCACCAATGTCGATCTCTGAGTGAAAGCTTTGCCGCACTGGTCGCACGAGTACTTCCGTTCGCCCGTGTGCGTCACGTTGTGTGTTCTGAGCAGAGTCTCGCAAGCGAAACATTTGCCGCACACCTCGCATGTGTACGGTTTCTCGCCTGTGTGCGAACGATTGTGGATCTCTAGGCCCTTCGCGGTTTTCAGTTCCTTGCCGCAAAGGGCGCACAGATAACGGCGCCTCTCGTAATTAGGCGTGTCACCGTGAGCCTTGACCTGGTGTTGCTTCAGCACCGATTTGTATTTGTAGACTTTCCCACAAACGTCGCACTTGTGCATCAAAGACTGTTGGCCTCCCTCCTCGACCTTCTCCTGCATCAAGGCCGCTGGATCGTAATGATAGAGTCGATTGTGCTCCTTCAGACTATATATGAATGTGATTGATTAGGTCACGTCAATATTTATAGCTTAAGAGTTAGACAAAATAAGAGAAAACTTATTTTTCTGTGCATTTTCGTTAACCCTCCGTGGCCAATAAGGCTATGTTCACGACTAATTTTTTCGTTCTAGTTATATAGGATAACTGAACCTAATATGGAACACCGTAATATTTCGGCAATCAGGCCCTAAAATAAATCAACAATAATATAAGATATTTCTTTAAAAGCACATTTGGGTTTCAGTTGAATGTCCGTTGTTGAATGCGAACGTGATCGTTATTTGAAAGCGTATGCAAGTTTCTGTTAGGAGAGTTATACATATAGTCACAAATTTTTCCTGAAGGTGAGTTACAGAAATGTTACTTTCACGCTATGTACCATTGAACATGTTTGCTTTTGAGTATTCAAAAAAGATTTACCCTTTGGACTTATTTCCTCCTGAGTATGGTCGGTGTACAAAGTATTCGTAAACCTTTAAAAATCGAATAACTTTTTTAAAAGTTTACTAGGTAGCGTGTGAATAATGTTTTTCTAAAAATTGCTATTGATCGGAATTGCGACGAAAATAGTAATGACCACAACTTTTTTACCTGTGCGTGTAATAAAAATATAAATGACGCATTTTATATGTCTAAGTAAGTTATGTACATATTAGAAAGTTTCATCGAAATCGGTTAACGTTGTTATGAATTGCAATCGTTTAAAGGTGATCACATAAGGACGAAATTCCCAGAAAAAACCGAAAATCTGCGTCTTTCAACCTTAAACTTTAATCTTGTAATGTTTTTAGCTCATAGCAACATTAACCGACTTCGATGAAACTTTGTGCATGTACATAACTTACGTAGATCTACAAAAGGCGTATTTTAAATTTTGATCATAGGCAAAGATAAAGAAGTTAAAAATTGTGACCTTTACTTTTTTTTTCACAATTTCGACCAATAACAACTTTAGAAAAAATTATTTACACATTACACAAACATATTTCATATTATTTGCACGCTTATTTTGTGGTAATAATTAGAAATATGACGCTAATGGTGAAAACGGGTTAAATGCATTTGTTGCTTTAATTCGCGTAATGAAGAATGGGGCGCATTCACGTGCCCAAGATGTAGAAGAAGAAGAAGGAGATTAATATAATATAAATTTTGAAAATGCAAGATAGTTGTTTATTTGTTCCTTTTATATAAATAAATATTCATTTTTTCATGGCAAAAATAAAATTTTTTGAGATTTAATTATGATTTTCCTAGGTGTTCCACATTAGGTACTGCTTCTTCTAACTCTCCACGTTTACCTATTTTTACATTTTTTACAATATTTCCGTCATGTTTTCGCATTTGTTTCATTGAAAAGAAGGATTTCTTTATTTTTGGCAATGGTTTTCCATATTATGTGCAGTTACATTACATATATGTATAAAGTTTCATTGACGCATTAAAAAGCTGTATATAGGGATTGTAAGATGTAAAAATCTTTGATTTTAGGGCTAACGATTTGTTGAAATCGCAGTTTCTTATAATTTTTGCCATTTTTAAATCACTTACGGTCAGGGGAAAAGAGATGAGACGCCGCACAGTAGTGCGAAGGCGGACAAGAATCGATTTTTAACTTTTGTTTAAATGACCGAAATCAATTATTTTACGTTTTTAAAAATACCCAAAATTTTATGAAAAACAAGTAAAATGAGTTAAAAGTTATTAAGTATAAGTTGATATTTATATTTAAGTATTGTCGTTAATGCTCATCACTTTAATTTCATAATATTTCTGTCTGTTCAAACTCCTCGTACACAGCTAGAGTTGCATGTAAAATTATAAAAAAATTTGCTTATATAGCTCTTTATACATTGTATCGATAAAAAAAGTTTAATATTTTTTTGAAATATGTTTAATAATTATTTTCAAGTTTATTAATTGAAAAGCGTATTAACTCGATTTTGAATAAAAAAAGTAAATTTCCGATGCGCAATTTAATAAGTTTGCCTCATTATGCCTGAACAAAACTAGGATAAATCTTTCTCTTAAAGTATCCTTAAAGTTATGAAACAAACATCGTTTGCCTATTTTTGCCTATTGAAAAGATATTAATAATATAATACTGTATTGGCCGGAGGACTGGGTAGAGGGGGTGGTGGTGCCTATTGCAAAGAAAGGAGAGAGTAGGAAAGTGGAGGACTACCGGGGGGTGACGCTGACACAGACGGCGTACAAGATATACGCAGCTGTGTTGGCGGAGAGGGTAAGGGAAGAGGTAGAAGGGAAAAGGTTGTTGCCGGCAAGTCAGACGGGTTTTAGGAAGGGGCTGGGATGTATAGACAACATCTATGTGTTGAATTACCTCATCAACAGACAGGTGACGAAAAAGGAGAGGAGGCTGGTGATAATGTTTGTTGATTTGAAAGCGGCGTTTGACTCAGTGGACAGGGATACGTTGGTAAGGGCCATAAGGAAAAGGGGGTTAAGGGAAGGTTTAGTGACGAGGTGCGAGGAGCTGTTAAGCGAGACGAGAAGCAAGATGAGAGTGGGGGAGGAGGAGGGGGAAAGTTTCTGGACGGCAAGGGGGGTGAGGCAGGGGTGTCCGCTGAGTCCTATGCTGTTCATGTTATTGCTAGCGGATGTGGATGAGGTATTAGAGAAGGGGGGGGGGGTGGGGAGGAGTAAAGGTGGGGGGAAGGAAAATTTACACGCTGGCCTATGCCGATGATGTCATCGGGATGCTAGCGGAGGAGGAGGGGGGTATGAAGGGAATGATATGGGTTTTGGACAGATTTTTGAAGGAGAAGAGGTTGCAGTTGAATGCGGAGAAGTCAAAGATAATGAGGTGCAGGAGAGGAGGGGGAAGGTGGAAGAAGGTGTCATGGAGATGGAAGGGTAAAGTAGTGGAAGAGGTGAGAGAGTACACGTACTTGGGTTACACGGTGAAGAGGGATGGGGGCAGGAAGAGCATGTGGAGGCGAGGATAAAGAAGGGGGCGGCAATAATGGGGCAAATATGGGGGATAGGTAAGAGGAAATTTGGAAAGGACTGGGGTAGGAGGATTTGGCTCTTTAAGTAGAAATCTGGGGATGGAAAGAGAGGGAGAATCTGGAAAGGCTACAGGAAAGGTACTTGAAGTGGGTTTTAGGGGTGGAAAGATGCACACCGGGATACATGGTGAGAGAGGAGTGTCAAATTGCTAAGAGGGAGAGCAGGGATCAGGGCGTGGGGGTATGAGAAGAAATTGGCAGGAGGAAAAGGGGGAGAGTTGGCGCGGCTGTGCTGGGAGGAAATGAGGAGAAGAGTTAGGAGAGGGGAAGTTGGTGTAGGTTGGGAGAAGGAGAGAGGGGACTGGTTAGGGGAGATGGGATGGACAGCAGAAAGGGTGGAGAAAATGCTAGATGAGGGAGGGGTAGGGAGCGAGGAAGAGATAATAAAAAGGGAGAAGAAAAGGCAGCAGGAGGAGAGGTGGGAGAGAATAGGAAATTCAAGGTACAATAGGTGGTACGGTATGGTGAAGGGGGAGGGGCTGCCAGGATATTTGAAGAAGGAGTGGGGGAAAAGCAGATGGCAAAGGGTGGCAAAATTCAGGTTGGGAAACGGGATGAGGGGAGGGAAATATTAGATGGGGGAGGATGAAAGGAAGTGCAGAGTGTGTGGGTGGGGAGAGGAATCATGGGAGCATGTGTGGGAAGAGTGTATGAAGACAGGGGAGGAGAGACGATGGCAGGAGATGGTGAAGGAGGTGTTGGATGAAAAGGGGGGAGGGGAGGAGTGGTTGAAGAGAATAGAGGAGTGGGGGGAAAGTGCGAATTTGGTAAGAGAAGCAGGAGAGGTTCCGAGGGAGGCTGAGGCGGATTGAGGTTGAGACGGAATGGCGTGAGTGAAAGGATGAGGGCCGGAAAGGGAGGTCCACGGGGTAGGGAAGGGGCGGAGTTGTTCATTAAGTTAGTGTTAAGTTAATCTTTTGTATATAGTTTTCTCTCTCTCTCTAATTTAGACATAATTCGTAGGTTAAATAGTTGTAAGATAATTTATTATAAGTTAGTGTAAGTTAGCGTAAGGTAGTAAGTAAGGTTACGCTAAAGAGGAAGAGGAGGAAGATGTGGGGGGGGGGAGGCACACAAATTGTAACCCTTAGGGGATCAATAAAGCTTTATATATATATATATATATATATATATATATATATATATATATATATATATATATATATATAATACTGTATGTATTTTCATGCAGACAGTTAAGTGCCAATACCCAGACTGAAGAAAGGCTATTTATGTGAATCTGTTGTAAAAAAATAGCTTGAATTAAGTTTATTTCATGTGCTAATAACATTTTAAAGTTAATAACAAACTGTTATTAACAAATAAATAAATTTAAAAATAAATTGTGTTCACTACATAAAACATAAAATTAAATATTCCCGCGTTAATATAAATTAAAAGAAAGGATAAAAATTTAAAACAAAAAAATTAAAAAACACAAAAACCTCTTCTTAGACTGGTACCTTGTCGCGGTAAAAAGGTTTATAATTGCATACATTTTCAAATATAATTAAAATAGCAATTAAACCAAATCCAGTCACTATTTAATCTGAAGATAATGTTCAACATAATGAAATGTGTTCCATACTAGATTCACCATTGTTAATTTTACAATTTTAATTTGATATTCGAAATAAGCGACCCCAAAAACACACATTGGACTAGTAATATTTAAATAATTTCATTAAGTATTCAATGGCTCCATCAGCGATTTTGAATTCCATAATTTCGAATACAAATTCAAAATCAGCATCCCCAATAACTCATATATATCAATTTTCAAAAAAATCCATTCAGTTTTGATTTTTCGGTCCGCCATATTGAATCGACCATTTTGAATTTGATCATTTTGATTAAAAATTTGAAATCTACGTCCAAAATAACCTAGAGTTACCAATTTTCTAAAAATTTACTGCAGAATTCACTGAGTTATTGATTTTTGTATATTTCATCCGAATTTCGCCCACTGTGCGCCGTTTGGTACAATTTTTAAAAAATTATTCGTTTTTCATGGGTGTACGATTACTTTTAACACCCACTGTATGTATAATTGTTAGGCCGTCAAATGTTTACAGTATCAACGCGAAACAATAAATATTTTAAAGAAAGAAATTCAAGAATGAACTTTCGCTTCGTACGTAAACGACCTAGGTTGTCTACGGAGGGTTAGGTCTTAATTCTTGAACATGTGTACAAAAGCATTCATTTGAATTCGAAAATTCTGTTTAGCTGCAGGCGTTTGAAGGATTTAACTCGCAGTTGTGACGTGTAATCATACCGTAACGAAAGATATTTTTTTTGTTTCTGTTTGGAACTGCGTGATCGAATGTAAATCTGTATAGAAGGTGTCTCAGGATGAGTGATATGAGCGAGTATAAGGTGATTCTACTTGAAAAGATAAGTAAAGAAAAGAACAACATTTTCTCAGTTGACGCTTAGTTTACGAGGAAAACGATCCTGAAAATTTTCCGGTTACGCGTGCTGTTGAATAAGAATCGTCTGGTGTGTCCGATCATGGCCAACCAATTCTACTTCTCCTGAATGCTAGGACACGTGTAGCTGCCAAATATTCAAACTCAATTCTTTCAAAACCGAAGCGGCAACCGAGAAAATGTTCTTTTCTTTTACTTATTATCGAATATAGAATCACTGCATGCAGGCTTGTACCACCCATCCTGAGACACTCTGTATAAACTAAGATAGAAATGATATTTTATTGGATGACCTAATATTTCATTTTCGATAGGGGGTCCAAACATGCAGTGCGTTTAGTTTAGTTCATGGTAATTTCATTCGGAATTGCAACATTTTTGGTTGTGTGTATATATAATGGAGAATTTCACAATATGCTACGTATACTCCAAGCACTGCGATGAAATGATTTGTTTTTAAATTATTATCTACGACTTCGATACATAATTTTGATATTTCCAGAACAGAACGATCAAGAAAATATATGATGCTGTTTAAAAAATACACAATGATCCCTGTCTTGTTTGAAAAAATGATCATTTTTAAAATTCATTTTCAATCATTTGTTTCTTAAACTATCAAAAATAACTCGGGACGGCCAACTCGTGGAATACTATGTATTCGTCATTATTTGCAATGACTCGTTGTCGTTTATCAGGTAGCTCGAGAATGGTGAGTCATTAGAATGATAAATGTATCATTATACATTGTTCCTAGAAGTGATCATTATACATATATGACTAGACCTACTATTATTACATCTTGTTTATAACATTGTGCTCAACTACATTGAACATTTCTAGCATTGTATTGTTACATCGTGGCGATACCGATAGAACAAATCGCAAAACAAAGTGTTGGTTTCGAAATTAAATATTGTAACAAGTTTTCCATTAAGTACTTGTTTCATAATTTCAATAAATAATATATCATTAATATTAAACTGTAGAATTCTATGCATCTAAACCCTATACAAACTTTTAGAACATTCCAAGACACAAACTATAATAGCATTTGAATACTTCATCTTGTTTTTAAAATATGATTTTAATATTATTTTTAAAATGCGATTATTCAATGCTTTTTAAGAATTTATGGTTTGTAGCTGAGGATTTATCTTGATGAGTTTTTTCTATTTACGATGGATAAAGTATTATTTGATTGACTGATAGCATCCACGAAGACAATCGAATCTTATTTAATCTCCGTTTACTTAAATCTTTCACGGACAGAGATATACTTTGATGCAGGTGTCGCGTACGTATTTTTCAAATTTTGTTTTTTTAAGGATTTCGTGCAATTATTAAAAGATAATGTTTCTTTCCGGCAAAGTTCGCTCGATAGTTCTTTATCAAACGAAAAGCTGTAATTAATCGAATCCGTAAAGCCAGTAAACTAAAGAAGCAATACCTGTACAAGTCATCGAATGTGCTACCGCAAGCGTTGCACTGTTGATATTGCATAAAGTTGTGCATAGTCGTGTGCGTCATCAGTGAGTCTTTGTCAACGAAATTCTCGCTGCAGATTTCACAGGTGTACTTCACGTCTCTGTGATGCCGCTTCGTATGCCTTTCAACGTCGATAGCGTTCACCCCCATAAAACTGCACTGGCCGCATGGGGTTGTTTTCGGCGTGTGGGATTTTTTCACATGAGCGTTCAGCATAAATTGTTGCGGGTACGTTTTCTCGCAGGTGGTACACTTGAAAGGCCGATGGATACCGTGGACGATCCTTAAGTGAGCTACCAGCCTGGTCGCGAAGTGAAACTTTTCTTGACATAGGTCGCACACTTTCTCGTTACCCTCGAATCTGCAATGTTCCAAACAGCTTGTAAGGATTTTGAACGACTGCCCAAACACTCCACTGTGGTCCAGAAGCCGTGAAAAACTAGCCAAAATTCGATTTTTCAAGTTTAACCTCTTGGTCTACAATAACGAGTCAGACTCGTGGCAAGAAAGGCGTTGATTCAAAATCGGAAAAATTACCCAAGACCAATTTTCCTGAAACTTTGCATATTGGTAGCCCTTTGGGTCTAACATTGATTCCGTGCAAAAGCTTTTTCCCAGGACTTCACGGTTACGGGGGGGAAGGGGTCAAAGTACGTATTTTGCGAAATCTATTATGTGCTGTAACTTTTAATAAAAATACCGATATCGACCCGGCACTGATACCAAAAAATCATAAAAAATTCAAGCATTCGTCTCAAAAAGACATTGGAGCTATGATAAATAAGTCACAATCTACGGTATGTAGAATAATTTCAGAAGTGCGAGATATTATTATGTCTAAGTTTGTTCCTCATTTTGTGGGGAGCATAACAGGAGAGAAAATAAAACAAGTGACATCAAATATAGCTCGTCATTTAAACAAAATTCAGGAAAATGAAGATAATATATTTACGATTTGGGACGGAACATGTGTATATTTAAATAAAAGTACGAACTATCGCTTCCAAAGAGTATATATAACCACAGGAAGCGTTTTTTCCACGTTTGAAATGAATATATGGGTCGAGTAGATGACCGCGCGCCTCAACTTCTACTCACATTTTACTATATAACTCAAAAACGAATAATTTCCCCAAGGTATGACAAACACCATTCGAAAGGGCATGAAATGTACTATTAATGCAGCGTTTTTGGTTAAAATCAGGCGATACTTTTTTTGGGAATATCAATTTTTCTGAATTTTTTACACCTTGAAAAACACGAAAAATGTGAAAAAATTATGTTAGCAATAAATAAATTACATATACTTATACACCGTTGGAAAGCTTGAATTTTTTATGATTTTTTGGTATCAGTGCCGGGTCGATATCGTATTTTTATTAAAAGTTACAGCACATAATAGATTTCGCAAAATACGTACTTTGACCCCCTCCCCCCCCCCCGTAACCGTGAAATTCTGGGAAAAAGTTTTTGCACGGAATCAATGTTAGACCCAAAGGGCTACCAATATGCAAAGTTTCAGGAAAATTGGTCTTGGGTAATTTTGGCCGATTTTGAATCAGCGCCTTTGGGCCAAAAACAATAAGGACAAGCCTGACTCGTGGTACTTCGTTCGGACTAAACGTAAACAACACAAGCCTGGCTCGTGGTACTTCGTTCGGATCAAACGTGAACAACGCGAGTCTGGCTCGTGGTACTTCATTCGTGACAAACGTAAACAACACTAACACGAAGATTACTAATTTTCTACGAGTTTTCTGAAAACATTATTAATTTAAATTAAGTATTAATTTAAAAATTGTTACTGATACATTATCCACTTTCAAATTATAAATCATTTTTGTTCACCGATGAATTGATCATAATTACTTCCTAGACATCTTAAAAGTATTAGTTGTGCCCAAACGTGTTTATTATTTCACAATTCCTTTCGTTGCGCCGAAATATACGTGTCATAAGACGCATACATTTTGCGCAAGTTCGAGCAAACGGCTAAACAGCTAAATGGCTCGACGCGTGACCGACCTTCTTGTTATGACCCGAGCAATCGGGAGTTAGCGGATACGACAAGGGGTTAATATTTTGAAGACATTTTTTTCTATGAACTGAAAACCGTTTAAAACTACGAAATTGAAAATATTAGTTATTTTAGATGGTAGCATGATCAGGGGGATTATCCTGAATACAACATTCTTAAATTCAAATAAATAAATTAAAATAAATTTATTTAGGTACTCGTTGTAAAACATCGGGTAACAGGTTTGTATTAGAGTTCCATGCATATTAATAGATATAGTTTGATTAATTAATTGTTTCATAAGCATTATTTAAACCATGTACAAGTGGCGCAAGACTAATGAAAATTTAAATTTTGAGAAGGATTTTGAAAAAATGTTTGAAAGTGTTAACTATTGGACTTGTTTTATATGAAAATTTAGGCTATCACTGAAAGGAATATATAAATTTCAAGTACAGACAGTCGCGGCATTGAATTTTATTTGCATTTTTGGAAGTAGACGCTTGAATGGTTTTGACGCCTTGATCGCGTATCGCGGTCACACTGCGCAGTAACTTCAACTTTGTTTTGACTGCGTGAACGTTATTTTTTAACTAGTATTAACAAATGCGTATTGATTTCTCCTGGCACTCTGCATCGTTGTTTTTTCCAGTTTTGCAAGAATAGTACTGACATTTTATATTGAACAATCGTATTGTACACCCAATTAACATTTCATATTCAACAAACAGTCGAATTATATAATAACATTTGAGTTTGCATTGGATTAGATTTGGTATAAAGGTGTTTTTAATATTACCCACTTTAGCGCATCCTGTCCACCGTAAAATATCTATGGCAATATCGTTTTTCAAACACAAAGCTGGTTTTTGTAACTAACTTTTATTAGATATCTACAGGAACATTGTACGTAGACATTGTCTTGCTGCGGGCGGCCAGCATTTTGAGCAACTAATAAAATAAGGTGATATTACCCTTTTCGTTTTATTACTTTTGTATTCTTCAAACTGAAATTGATTTTTTCGCCTCCAAGGTCACTTCAAGGTCATGATGTGTGGGTCGTTGAACTCATCTTGACGCCGACTGTCACATTTCATTATGAAAAATACATGTTAATATGCAAAAAAAATACGGTGACCTTGAAAAAATCGTTGAAATTACCTTTAAAGGATTTTTTTTATTACCATCCGATGGACGCCTTAAAACTATATACATCCAATTTAGTTATTTTTTCTTACTTTTAACTGTAACGGAAATAATTTAGGTGCGAGTTAAATAATAATATGTTCGAGTTAAACTTAATCAGTGACCCCAAAAAAACCTTAATTACAAATTTTCAGAAAACTGCGATGAAAACTTGAATTTTGGTCACGATTTCGCGGTTCCAGGACCATTGTGTATTCGTAACAGTCTGCTTCGCATGCATTGGAACCTCGATTATCCGAACTGTTCCGTAGACTGTGAATTTTATGTATTTTAAGATACATTCATGAAATTAAAGAATATCAATGTATCGTTTCCAATTTACTAGAATTATTAACGAAAGAAACACATTTGTATTTAGACGTTGTTTATTGCAATTGATGCAAAACATTTTAATTTTTTATAAAGATCTGCAGTCTACTAACCAATGGAACAAGAACGTTCGTATAATAGAATAGTTACCTAGCTAGAGTGTTGGGTAAAATTTTTACTGATACCTACAATGAATTGTGTTGCATATACAGGGTGTCCCGTAACTGGTGGTACAACCGAGCAGGGGATGATTCTACATGAAAAACTGAGTCGAAAATATAGAATAAAATTTTTTGATACAAGGCTTTGTTTTCGAGAAAAATGAGTTTGAAAATTTGTCTAGTGCGCGTGCACTCGGCTTACTTGCGGCTCAACGGACTTTATTCTGAGTTACCTCAACCTTTTTTTCGCAAAGATTTTCGAGGTTTGTACCTTCGATTTATTCGATGTATACAAACCTCAACAACCTTTGCGAAAAAAGGTTGAGGTAACTCAGAATAAAGTCCGTTGAGCCGCAAGTAAGCCGAGTGCACGCGCACTAGACAAATTTTCATACTCATTTTTCTCGAAAACAAAGCCTTGTATCAAAAAATTTTATTCTATATTTTCGACTCAGTTTTTCATGTAGAATCATCCCCTGCTCGGTTGTACCACCAGTTACGGGACACCCTGTATATTACACACATATTATGTAGATCATATAGATTCGGATAATCGGGGTTCTCCTCTATATTAAACAAGTATATGCAATCCAAATCGTGGCGTGTTCGGTCTCATTTTAATCAGAAAAATGTCACAAATACGTTGGCAAAAGTTTGGTGAAAATATAATTATTATAGAAACAAAGAAGGTTATACCAGACGTACAATGTGAATCGAGGCATTACTGTTATAGTTTTATATATTGCTAAAGTGAGTAATATTTAAGTATCTAGCATATCATAATAAGTTTAACAGAATTCTGTAAAAAATACTCACTTCTGTTCTGGATCCAGAAGAACGTCTAGGCTCTTAATTCTGAATTCGTCGCAATCCGCGTGCTTGTCGGTATCAGTGATCCAATGGCTGGAATGAGGGATCCTTCATTGATAATGATGCACATTTACAAAAAGCATCATGAATGCTTTAAAAAGTGATAATGAAATATCATGTATATGTATATATGTATCATGGTTCAAAATTTCTCGTTGAAAACACGTGGAAGAAACTTTAGATGCTTTTGTAAATGCGAGTATACAAATATGGCATCACATTTTATTCGATAATATTCTCCAAAAGGAAGGAATAAAAAGGGAACAGGATTTAATAGTTCTATAGATACAAGGAACAATTCGCATGGTTTATGATTGTTAAAAAAGGATTGACTTATTAAGAATTACTATATAATGTCTTTATTAACAACAGTAATATACAAATAATATCACAAACGCTAAGAATAATTTTTTACATTTCTTAAATTCCTAAATTTCTTCGAGCATTCGTTAACTATTAGATAAATTAATTCGACGTTTCTATTAGTATTGTTTTAAAATTACTGTATTGAAAGACTTGACGTTTACGTGTCGGTAGATTAAAAGTCTTAGCAATGTCATGGTTCAAAAGTAACCGATAATATTAGGGTAACCAATAAGTAAGGTCAGATTTTTCTTTGAGAAAACATTTGTGATTTTTGCAACAAAAAGAAACTATTTGTAATATATAAAACACATGTACGTCCATAATTATCCGGGCACTCCTTGATACGTTTCATTTTGGGCAGTGTAACCTATAAGCACACCTAGGTCAGACTGAATGGGTTACTCGCTATTTGTGATTGCGGATTTATTGATAGTCTTTTGGAAGATGATTGAAATATTATTATTTCCAGTACTGAAAATCGCCTTAAACTGATTTCCTATTCATATTAACCAAGGTAATCTTGTTTTGTGTATGTAAATAAAATATTTTCGTAATCTTTTCTACTATCATTTGTAGAACATCGATACCATTAAAGTACGGTTCAAAACATTATCTATTACATATCCGCAAATAGCCGCAAAATAGTGAGTCGCGTAACGTGGGACACCCTGTATACATATGTATATGTTCAAGAAAGTTTGTTCGGTAATGGCATTAACTCTTTTCATTAAACCAATATAGCTCAGTTTAAAATATCTAGAAACGTTATTAAGTTTTCTTGTTTTTAACAATGCAATTCTTACTTCCACTACAGCAATGTTATAATTGTAAATTATTTTAGTTATCCACAACGATTGCCATGCATACATCGTGTTCGTCAATTAAACACCTAAATATACACCGAATTATGTCATATTTGGTTCCAATTTAATAAAAAAAACGTTATGAATGTGCTTGTAAAAGTTCCATAAAAAAATAATTAAAAACCAAAATGTTTTGTCATTGGATTAGTATTGTCTCACCGACACGCTGGTGCCAGTTGGTTCGGTCACTCGGCGTAACGCTGGCTCCAAATGATAAAGCAATCTTGAGAAAACATGTTTGAAGTCGCTGCATTCATCGTAATAACATTGTACTTTACTATAATGTACACATAAACATATATTTTACATGTAGTTAATAAAGCAATTTTAGGTTCAATTCTTATAACTATAAATCGCGTAAGTACATACATGTTTCATCAACTGAACTATTCGATTTTTCGAACCACTTCGGTCCCCATTGTTTCGGATAATTGAGGAATTCTGTGCAAGAGGGAGCTATACCACTACAGTAGTTTTGTGGGATATTAAGGCTGTTATGAAAAGTGGTTTTTGTATCTGGGAATATGTTTTTTTTATTTACTTTAATATTTCTCTGTATGTTTGAGTCTGAAAGCTGGCTTAAAAAGAAAGTTTTACAAATGTTGTCCTTGTTATAGAATATTTTATGTAGAAGTACAGTACGTGACAAAACATATGTTTTCAAACATGTCACTTGCATTTATCGAATAATTTTGTAAATAAACAGTTGATAGAAACGCATTGTGAATCTATCTTATATGTCTTTTTGTGTATATATACATGTAACTCATATCTTACATCTTCTTCGTAGTCCGCGTTTGAGTTTTATGTAAACATTGTGCTACGCACATGTGCATTAAGACACGGCTAAGAACATTTTTGTTATAACACATAGGGAAAACAATGATTCATACATACACACATCCATAGTAGAGGCAGGAATTTTGTTATATAGATATAAATTGTGGGTAATAATTAGACACTAGGAGGTAGCAGAATTAACAAACATCTCATTTTTTTAATACTTTGTCACATAGCTCCCTCTTGCACGGAATCCCTCAATTGACGTTCTACTGTATTTTATTATCTGTTTCGTCAGGCCTCGAGCTGCGATTTCTCGTGTATCTTACGGTGTTTCTTAAGGAAGCTCCCGGAGACGAATCCTTTGCCGCAATCGTCGCATTGATAGGTCCGTTCTCCGGAATGATATCTCAGATGCAAGATCAAAGAGGTTCTTTGTGTGAAGCCTCTGCCGCACTGCGTACAAACGTGTGGCTTTTCGCCAGTGTGTATCCGCTGATGAATGCTGAGGTTCTCTTTGCTGGCGAACTGTTTACCGCACAGATTGCACATCGCGACTTTCTCGTTCATGTGGCCGCGTCGGTGCGTCATCAGCCTCCTCTTCGAGGACAGCACCGCGCCACAGAGATCGCACAGATGCACGCTCTTCTCGCACAAACCGTGCTGTTTCTTTAAGTGTCTTCCGAGCAACAGTTTCTGGGCGAAGCTCTTCGAACAGATCCTGCAGACGTGTTTGTGGCCCGTCTCGCTCTTTGTTGAATCGACGGGCAAAATGTTCGCGTGCTGCAGCCTCAGATGAGCCATCAGATTCTTTTTGTACGGATAAGACTTGCTGCAGTGCTCGCATCGGTACACTTGCTTCCTCGTGTGAACGTTCACGTGCTCCAAGTACTCCGTCCTGAGGAAAAAGCCTTTCCGGCATTCCTTGCACTCGAACGAGTACTCCATGGTGTGTCTTCGCCGGTGACACTCGAGGTTCGATTTCTGGTTCGATCGGTAATCGCATAGATCGCAGGCGAATCGTTTCAAGCCTGTGTGGATCAGCTTGTGACGGGTAATGTTCATCGGGCTCCTAAACGTTTTGCCACACTCGTCGCAGCTGAACGCCTTGTCGATCCCATGCAGGTTCTTCAGGTGCTCCACGAGCTTTCTTGTATGACAGAAACAGGCGCCGCATTTCACGCACTCGTGGATCGCTCGGGACGTTGACCTTCGCATTCTGAAACACGACCGGCATTGAAATTTCTATGACTGTGAACGTTGTAGAATGTGCTGAAATACTGCAGATGTTTACGTTAATTCACCCTTTGCACTACGAATTTTTTTTAAATTTTCTTCCCAACAACTCGTTTAACCCCTTAACCTACGATTTACGTTCGAGAATTTTGGGCCGAAAACGTAAACAAGCACGCGCAGCCTTCGAGCCATTCGCACGACTTGTTTAGTACGATGATCGGGCCAATCGTAAATATTACGGGCCCGTAATATTTATATTTCGCCCGATCATCGTATTACGGACTATGCCCGTAGTTGTAGGTTAAGGGGTTAAGGGGGTACACCACCATGTACAGTGTAAAATTGTTGGAAAAATAAAACAATTTTGTTTCATTAATTGTTAAAGAAAACGAAAATGTCTTTTTAGGGTATATTTTGCAACAGCCTTGACTTAACTTTCATATTTGTTGATTACTTGAAGTTACAAAATGACGACGTTATACAATATTGTCTATCATCGTGTTTCTCGGGTCCTTCTTGCTAGAGGGGCCGAGGCATATGGTAAATACACGTATTTTAATGTGTTGCATATATGTTGTAGTGATTTAAAAACGATCAAGTGTTGGACCCAACTTTAAAACATATGTTGTTGTATTACACCTGCACTACAACATATGTGAAACACGTTAAATTCCATGTACCATATGCCTCGACTTCCCCTTGTAAGAAGGATCCGCCAAACACGTTGACAGATACTATATAACGTCGCCATTTTGTAATTGTAATTTCAAATTTATCATATACTTTCATTAATTGTTGCTGGTAGTAATCTCCAGAAATGATTATCCAGGTTGTCATAATGTATGACAGCGATGTCCAAACTCGGCTCCGGGAGCTGAACGCTGTCCCCACCACCGTTCGCCGTTTCCATAGCGCCATGACGCGACGAACAGATTACCAATATGCTCGCTTCTCGTGTTAAAAAAATGATCGTCCATTGTTTTATGACACGCGGGTCGGTTACTCGGTTTCTTGGTTGGCGGGGAGAGAACACACTGCCCCTGCGCAAACTGAGTAGTACGGGGAAGCAGGCGCGTGAGGGGCCCCTACGTTGGTCTCCTCTGATGTATGACGTCCTTAAAATCCCACCAAATTGACAGCAAACCTTATTGGTCTTGCCGTGGACGTGAAAGGATCTCCGGGGCTAACGTTCGTTCTAGATTGTCATACAGGACCCATTTTTCATCGTATGTCATGATTTTATGCAGGAAACTACCGTTTAAACTGAGACAGCAAATTTGCCGCTGTATCAACTTCGTACACAATGTTGTCGCGATAAATGCAACGACCTCGGGTCCGAAACATTGTGTTGAACGCGACAGACATGATTCCTCGAGATTCCTTTATCTTTTGCCACCGCACGGTGGTGTATTTGCCTCGATTCGGTGGTTAAAAGTCGAAATTTTTATTCTTATTATAACATATATAGTCAAAATTGAGAATTGTCAAAACCCCTGAATACACACACACACACACATGTGCGTGCGTGCGTGCGTGTGTGTGTGTGTGTGTGTGTGCATATATTCAGGGGTTTTGACAATTCTTAGATGCGTGGCCCAGCATGTCACAGTTGTAGCATGTGAGGGGCTTTCATTGGTTAATCTGTATTTTTCCTAACCTACTTGCAAGAGCTATTAGGTCGTATTTCAATTTCTTCTCTGCTTTCTATTCATCTGCCTTATATTCATATATATATAATCTCATTGAATTTATATATATATATATATATATTTATATATACAATATATATATATATATATATATATATATATATATATATATATATATATGAATATAAGGCAGATGAATAGAAAGCAGAGAAGAAATTATATATATATATATATATATATATATATATATATATATATATATATGTATAAATTCAATGAGATTACAATGATAATAAAGCACATGTTTCTCAATTTTTTCGTCAACGATGTAACAGCAGAATACCAATTATTTTTAAACGAATTGTCTGTTTTATAACAATTTCCCTCTCGATATCAATACAATTACATTTTTTGTAAAGTTAAGCCTTCGGTCCAGAAAGCAATATACAGGGTGGTCCTTTTCAGTAAGATCACCTAAATACCTCTTCAGCGTCTTGTATCAAAGGACCAATATCTGGCAAGAATATTTCTTCCCCAAGGGCATTTTTTTCGGAGTTATCAAGGTCATCGGTTTTTGTTGACACATAACTACATTTTTTTATTATTGCATCGTATAGCTGAATGAAAAATAGATTCAGATATGTATAATAACATGACCTTGAAATGACCTTGATCAACGAAAATTATAGTTTTACGTAAAACTGATACCTGTGATCAAAGATCGCAAGCTTTGACCAAGACTCGACAATCAAGAGCGTGAATGTAATTAAACATGTTTACTATCGTAATACTGATAATACCTAACGGTTTGAAATCCTGATCAGTTTCAATTTTGACACCATGCACATTACGTAAAAAATATTTTTTCCATCAAAATAAGCTGAAGAGGTACAGTGGCTCACGAAAGTATTAAAACGCCTTTTAAATCAGAATAATTTGTTTAAAAAATTGCAATAGGTAGGCATTACATAAAGAAATAACAATGGCACTTTTTAAAACTTTTATATTTCAGCCCGTAATGAAAATTTAAAACATTCGTCTTGTAGCCTTATGTTAGTAATACATATGCTGAAAATTTCATCGCAATCAATTAATGTTTACACGAGCTACAAGCGGTTCAAACTGATAAAAATCGCAGTTTTTCGCGACGTTTGGTCAGATTTTGCTTAAAATCCACAGATTCTTACATCTTTCGATGCGTGTAGTTTTTTTCTGCGACAACTAATTTCGATGAAATTTTCGGCATAAAACGCATATTTTAAATTTTCATTGCAAGCTAAAATAAAAAAGTTTTAAAAAGTGCCATTTTAATTTTTTTATGTAATTCTTACCAACTGTAATTTTTTCAAAACTTTTTTACATCCCACTTAGTAAATCATTGCTTGTAGTTGCTAAAGAAAAAGTCAGGTTATATGGTCCAATTTTTAAAAAGTTATTCAAATTTACTTAATAGGACCACTCTGTATACTTTGTCCTTTATTTACATTTTGTTTGGGGATGTGCTTTATAATACGATTGCGCAAACTAACTTTTTCCATCGGAAGTATAGCTTCTTAACTTTATTTAAAACAATTGCAAGTTCTCCGTGTCTTCGTCTATTGTTAGCTGTTTAGATCAGTGATGTCAGAAACAACCAGAACTGGTTGTTTTTTCCTCTCCTCCTTTTCCCCTTCCATTATCCCATTCCACTACCTGAGCACACTCCAACGTCCCCCACTAAGACCGTAGACTGGTCACGTGACGTGCCGCGCAACGTGTCACATATTATTCTGGTCATCAGAGAGGTGGTAAACTGTATTCCCCTCGATTTAACCGATCTGGCATCACTGGTTTAGATTGCATTATGTTCGACCCGCACTTCGAAAAAATTTGTACTCGTAAACCGAACAATACTGAATTACGTTCGTGGGGAATGCGAGCTGATGTTCGTGCAATTTCAATTAAGCATGAATTCATTTTTGTCAGAGTGGCAGGTAAACGAACTCTATGATTCTTTGTAAAAGATACCATATACATATACAGTCACTCCCATTATTATTCGTACACTCTAAAAGGCGATTACGTTTTTAATATTGGATCATGTGACTTGGATTTTTTTTTTTAGAAAGTAGAACAATTAATTTACTACACGTTGAAAAACAGAAATTTTGAAAAAATTGTAATTGGTCGGAATTAGAAAGAAAATACTAAAAGTTGTTATTTATAACTGTTTTATGTGAGTCCATATTGAAAATTCAACAAATACGTTTTGTAGATTTGTGTCAACTGCATACACTCTGAATATTTCACCAAAATCGGCAAACGGTGCAATGAGCTACAACTGTTTGAAGATGGTAAAAATTGCAGCTTTTCACAATTTTCGGCCTTAAACTGTAATAAATCGAAGGATTCTTACGTCATTTGATGCCTGTCGCTGTTTTCCACGTAATCCAAATTGGATGAAAATTTGAAAATGTATACAATTGATACAGATCTACAAAATGGATGTTTTAAATTTTCAATAAAGCCACATAAAAAAATTGTAAAACACAACTTTTAGTATTTTCTCTACAATACCGATCAATTGCAATTGTTTTAAAATTTCTTTTTCACGTCATGTAGTAAACTAATTATTCTAACTTCTCAAAAAAGTCCAAGTCGTATGGTCCAATATTAAACAAGTTATCGTCTTTTTAAAAGTGTACGAATATTAATGGGAGTGACTGTACATGTACAATACGGTATAAAGGAACAATTGTCATTTACTCCTTTTATCAATCTATCTTTATAAGTTGCAATACGTATACAAGCTTTTAATCAATCAACTGTAGAATTGTTCACACACAAATTTTAACATGCATTTTTAAAAGTTTGCCTTTTGGAAACGTCATTAAACCTTAAAATATTTAAGCTGTATTGCATAATAAAAACACGAATGCAATAAAACTCTTTTTAGTCAACAACAAGAATGTTTGACTGGACAAGGAAACAGGATAAGTGAAATAAAAGAGTCATACTTGCTGTTGAATGTATTAATTAAAATGTTCCAATTTGATCGTCATTTTTACAAAAGGTTAGTTATGTAGAGTTCAAGCAAAATTCATCAAATATCACTAATCTTCATTTATAAAACTAAATTTTTATAGCTATACATGCTGTAATATTCCAATGATATTATATCATATTTCAATGATTGCTGCTTTGCGTAATAATCTGAGATGTATTACTACTTTAGCGCTCTTATTGTCTATTACCACTGTCCATTTACCAGATAAAATCATGTATTAACAGAATGTGCATGATTTCACCTAGACTCGTGTTTAGACTGCGGATTTTATGCATTTATGATAAAAATGGGTGAGTGAGATTTCAAATATATGCATTTCTATATTATTTACAATTTATTAAAACTATTCAAGAGAGAAATAAGTTCCTATTTGGTTCTTGTGCCTTGAATGAAAATTGATGCAAACAATTTTTATTTTGTATAAAGGTCCACAGTTTACTCGTGATTTTTATTTTAGACTTCTTTAGAAAAACAATTTCTGGTAGAGAAGGTAAGGCATTTTAAAAAATCTTAACAAAAAAAATCACTGCAAGTTGTATGTATATACTTTTAAATACGATACTCGTTGAAGAAAAGTTTATTAATTTTTTCAGTGAATGTTTCTAAATGTTGCTTGCTCCGCTAGTTAACTAGACATGACGCATTAAGAATATTATTCATGCATACATTATAATTTATTCTATACGGCAGTTTAGGTTTAATAGACGCGCTTTCCCCGTTTAACAATAACAATATTACCCCCACCATTCCCTGGTAGAGCCCAAATATTTCTTTCCGCCATACAGTCTTGTTCCAAAATAAGGAAATCGCTATCCCCTTTTCTTCTTTTGAAGTTGTCCATGTATGTCATAATCTATCCGTTTCCATGGAAAGATATCGCTGCTCGGCTGATTACTTTATGATCTGCTGGTACCTCTCGGCTATTGCTCATTCTGCGTGTTCTCTGTTATATCGGAACAGGTCAACTGTATTCACAAAATTGTTCACTCAAGATCGTGACAAATTCCAGGTTTACACCAGAATGATATTGCACTCGATTTAGGGGTGTGCGAGAACCCGAAAATTTATGGGTCTCGCTGGTCGAGACGGGTCGGGAAGACATCGAGACGAGACGGTTCGGGTTCTCGAAAATTTCGAGATCCTCGATTATGTCGAGATTCTCGAAGATTTCGGAATTCTCGAAATTGTCGAAATTCCTGAAAATGTTCGAGGTTCTCGAAGATTTCGGGATTCTCGAAAATTTTAGGGTGTTCAGTACTCGATTACCGTTATGAGACTCGCTTTCGGGCACGCCTCAAACGTCGGAAATCTTATCCGCAATCGATTTTGAAGCGAGTCTCATAATGGTAATTGAGTACTGAACACCCATAAATTTTCGAGAACTCGTTCCGATCTCGAAAAAGTTCTCTCGTCCTAACTCGACATTTCCGGGTTCTCGGACACCACTAACTCGATTGCATAATTAATATAAAAAACAAGTCTAAAGGTACGTGTCCATCGTATTGAGAGGGCTATCAGAGAGCTCCACGGAAAACTCTTGGAGAGCAAACAGAAGGATGAAAATCCAAGGCATGTTAGAACAAAGAACATGCGGACAGTACCTTGCAGACTGTAAACCGAACAACACGTAACTCAGATTTAATAATAGATTTAATAATTTTTTAAAAATTCTGCTTTCACAAAGCAATCTGCAGCTATAGCATGTACCAGTGTCATTCACAATAAACTAGTAAAATTCTGTACAATATGTAGTTACAAGTATCGATTTCATAACCATTTTGGATAGAACCTGAAAACAACTGTTATCAAACTGATAGGAAAACAGAAGTTTGTGATTTAAGAACGGTAACTAGAACTCATATAACCAATTTTGTTGGTTCTTCATAACAGTGGTTCAGAATAAAATCTTTTTATAACTAGAGTGCGGATTTTATGTATTTATGGCAAACATGAGTAGGTGGAACAAAAAATATAGAACTGCCATTTCTAGAAAATGATGCAGACCATTTTTATTGTTGCATAAATATCCGCTATCTATTTATAATCATTTCCAAAAATCTCTACGTAACAGTTTGAAACAAGTAATTTCGGAACTCTTTCAAACCCTGGGTCAGACCAAACGATCCACTTTCCCCTGAAGTCGATCCCCATCATCCTCTTTTTCTGGATTTTCCTGAAACTCCTTAGGCGCAGTGTGCAATCCTTGAGTGTAGTCCATAATGAGCTTCTTCACGGATATCACGGGCAATGGTGGCAGTGGTCCAGGATGTCTCTTTCTGTGACAAATCAAACCCGGCTTCTGAGTGAAGCCCTGTCCGCAAATGTCACACGTATACGGTCTCATGCCAGTGTGTATCAGCATGTGTTGTTCCTGAGCGTTTTTCCTGCGAAAGGTTTTGCCGCAGAACGGACAGGCGTACGGTCTGATGCCCTCGTGGATCCTTAAATGGATCTCAAGATCCCTTTTCTGGCCAAAAGTCTTTCCACAGGTGGGGCACACCACCTTCTCCTTCTTCTCATGCCAGAGCAAATGCTGGTCCAAGCTGTTCTGAGTGGACAGGCAACGTTTGCATAGGCTGCACTCGAAAGCTGGCTTACAGTGTCTATATCTCATGTGCGCCTTCGAAGCTGGAACGCTTTTCGAAGCGTGCCCGCAAACACTGCAGATGATAGGCGGTGCGTCGTTGTGCATCTGATTGGTATGCTGCTTCAGATCGTTCTTCAGCTTGAACTTCTTCTGGCAGACCGTGCAGCTATAGTGATAGCTGCTGGTGTGTTTTCGGATGATGTGGTCCTTCAACGTCCACTTGTTCGTGCTCTTGTACTCGCAGATCGTGCACGGATACGTCACCGGCCCGTGTTTCTCGTTTACGTGCAACTTCAAATCGTTGCTTAGCCGGAACACTTGATCGCAGATCCTGCATCGGTGCTTGTACGTATTCACGTGCCTCGCCAGGCGGCACTTGCGAAGGAACTCTTTGCCACAGTGGTCGCATCTCAAGGGTCTGCTGGACCTTATCTTTTGTGATCTCGGTACGATTTGATTCGGCGTCGTCGAATCATCATTCGTGTCTTTTGCTTTGGATTTTCGCGGAGATAAGCGAATTCTTTGGTTCGCTATTGCTGCTCCAGATAGTTTGGTACTGTCCGTTGAATTGCACGATGATTCGGAATTGATTTTGAAAAATCCGTCCGCGCATTTTGGATCTTTCAGAGGATCGTTCAGTGGATTCATCGGTTGGCAACTAAAACAGACCAAACGCGATCTCGTTAAAGTGTGACGCTTTAAGTCATAGAATGTAGTTCTAGCTGAAGAGTTTACTTACTTGGAATATTTTAGCAGATAGTTTGAGAAACGTTTAGATTTTTTGTATACCGAACTGCGAGGCTCTAGTTATCGCGAAAGAAACGTTGCGCATTGGTAGTCGAAAATACTAAGGAGTTACGTTTTATTTGGCGTGAGCATAAGTAATTATGGAAAGTATTAATTAGAGATAATTGGATTTATGTTCTACAGGGTGTTTCTTTTATTTTGAACTATCTAATATATCCGTTATTTTTGCTGAAACAAACAAATGTCTATGGGCAAAGTTATTCGATTCGGAACAAACGAATATTGTGATGCATGATTTTTTCTCTCAAAACCACCTTTTTGGAGTATTCACGGCTATCAAGATTTTTCGCAAAATAACAATCGTTTTTTTATCGTGTAAAATTGTATTTTCTGCACAAAGCACTTTATTGTATATACTGCAAGCATGTAAAATTGCATATTTTCTGATGCCGCAGTCCTCACGTTACAAATTTTACTGTTTACATAAAAACGTTATACAATTTCGTATAAGACACAAAGAATACTAGTTTTTTAACACCTTTAAAGGTCGTTTGAAGTGTGTTAAAATTTCACAACATAAAAATCATTGTTAATGAGCAAAAAATGTTCATGACTTCTAAAACTCGAGAAAATTACCTTGGAAGAAAACTAAGATCATTTATCACAATATTTGTAGATATAGAGGAGAGATTAAAGAGAGTAAAATAAAAGAAGAACCCTGTGTATAAAACATTACTAATCGTTAATAGTAAATAAAAGTGTATAAATTTCGTAGTTTTCACGTGTTTCTAAATACTGCCCGAATAAAAGTTTACGTTTTATCAGGCGTTAGCGTGAGTAATTAGGAAAAGTGTTAATTACAGATCATTCACGTTTTATTCTATGTAAAACTTTCGTAATCCTGAACAGTTGAAGCTTTTTGTACGTAAAAGTTTATCAATTTTGTAGTTTTTATTTACGTTTAAATATGATGCACACAAAATTTAGATTTGGTTATGATGCCAATACCGTTATTGAATATTTATTACGTTGATTAAATTGTCCTTAAAGCAAATATAAAATAACATATATGTTTTAAAACACGCCCGTAGCATAAGGAAATGGGACTTGGTAGTAGCAGTGAGAGAGTACTTTACCGATTGTTCTTTTCGCTCTTCAAAAACATTTACATTTTTAATAACTTTAGAATACACTTTTTAGCGCAGAGGAAATGATACACAGTGCAAAAATTTTGTTCGTTTCACAATTTGAACAAAAATTCTTAAAAATGCCCAAATTTTTGACTTCCATAGTTTGTGGGTATTTTCAGAAAATCAAGTAGCGTAGATGTCGACAAAAATACAGTATGCTTTTTGGGTTCATAAAGCGAGATCCTTAAGTCATATTAAAAGTAATTTGTTCATTATTTACAGTGGTATGTGAATGGGTCTTACAAAGATGTGTATATTTAATTTAAAGAACATTTTTGAAAAATTGATATTGAATGCAAAATATTGATGAACATGTATGAATTTGGAGTTCAGTTATTATACATACTACGAATGGTTTTGCTTGATACAAGTTACACGTGAAAATGATTACGAATTAAACAAGAAATATCCTACGGAATGTTGATACTTTTCTATTATAATAACAATCATTTTCTTATTACATCTTTGTTGATTAACTATTCACAAACGATCTTCAAAATAGTTCTCTTTTAATTAAAACATTCCGGCGTTCATATTACACAGAATTTAGGATAAATCACTTAAAAATCCCTAAAGCGTAAATGTTATAGTATCTCATAAATCGTGTCGTTTCTTATCGCGTTTCATGTTTGAAATTATCCATATTTTTTTACGTGATATTTTTATAGAAGTTTCTTCCTATGAACATTAATGTCTTACTGCATTTTCAAGTAGATTTAAGAATGCATGAGTAATGAATATGTAAAGTTTAAATTCTTCAAATGTATAATTTATAAAAGAATTTTAACGAGTATATTTTCGTAAATATTACGTAATTTGTAAATATTTTGTTAAACTATACGAATTATGGCTAATGTACAAAATACGAAGAATCAGATCGTTAATTTTCATAATGAGTTAATAAGTTGATCTTTTTGGACTGATACTAATTTCTAGTTATTTATAAAAAAAAGATATAGTCAAACACAGACACTAACCTAAAAAAATTTACAATATTAGTTCCAAGTGTGAAAGAATATCATATTTATAAGTTTTGTATCTGTAGAACATTATGGTAGAAGGATCTTTCAAAATTCAAAGAAATATCCAAGTTATAAAAATGACCGCCCATTGTGTGAGATAGATTTCTACATTTTTATACATTATTCTCTATAAAATTATCTACAGTGTAGCCTACAATTTTTTGATCTGTTAATTTGTTAGACTTTCTTATTGTTCAAATATGACTGTTTTCCATTGAAAAAGAAAGTTTTGTGTTTAATAAATTACCATTCTCTGATTTTCCAAAATGATTGAAGAATCGTACGCTGCATCGAGAATAACACTTTTGTCTAAGTTGGCACAAATATTTCTTTTTGTCATATACCAGGCTCTTATGGCACTGACTACAAGCTGGCACGATTCTGCTGAACATGAAATTTTAACTTCATTAATTAATTACATATTTGAAGTTCTTGACCAAAATGATTAAATGCTGTTTTTATGCCATGCTCATAAGTACGTTCGTCACAGTAGAATAATATATAAGATTTTAATACTTCAATATAATAATTAGACCGCGGATTTGATGTATTTATATAAAAAATGAATGGATGAAATACAAAACTGAGAATTTATTAGAATAACTTAAGAACATTATGACACTGTGTTTTTTAAATTATTAAAAGAAAAAATACATTTCAATTCAGTGTCTGGCAATTAACTTCGAAAACTATAATTTTCCACACAGATCCGCAGTCTACTCATTATTTTACATTTATTATACTTAGCGTTGGAATTTGAGACACTTGGAATCGTTTGGATTGTATCGTATACCGTAGTACCAATTCGAATTACTTTGAATATGATTCGAAATTTAAAATTCTTGGAACTCGTAATAAATTTCGCTTCCGCCACGGACCGGTCACGTGACGTGATTCACGCACCCAACTTGCGTTGCGTCTGCATCTGTGTCGCGTCGTGACTAACTCAGTATGTAATGACAGAGAGATGGTAACTGTATTCCCCTCAATTTCTCCTGTCTGGCGACACTGCTGCACATATGTAAGTACGTGCACTCGGTTAAATAGATTTCACTCGAAACAATTGCGTTACCCGAGTGCGTGTACCGTGACAAGATGATAAGACGAGTCCCGGTTGGCACATGGGCAAAAGTGGTTCTCGCTCGCACCCTTAGACCATATATACTTATAGACCCGACTTCAGATAATTGCCTTAAAACAATGATTAAATCATCTACGAGATTAGAGTTGTGAGCAAAGCGCTATAGTCTTTTCATAAGGCGCAGTACCGTTGCTAAAGCGTTGGGGGTAATAGACTGTAATATATTTTTATATTATTACTTGTTCATTTTTCCTTTACTTTTATTATTTTAAATAGTGATAACTCAATTTATCAATTATAATTTGGAAAAAGTTAAATTTTAATGTAGATGTTGATAATATGAAGTCTGTATTTACAGTATTTCATCGATAATTGTCCACAACACGGGTCTGCGGAGGGACAATTATGCCGGAGGGATATCATTGTTTGGAGTTTGCCGATTTAGAGAAGGACAGCCGAGCTCGAGAGGCCTCGGTCACCGAGAAATGTAAACATACCTAATCCGAATTTCCAACTTTTTTATTATTCATTATTTTTTTATGGGACTTCGATGACCATATTTGTGGCATTTTTCTAATAAAAATGATACCAAATATGATATAATTTCGATGATATTTATTTGTGTAATAGACGATTAAAGTTTCGGGCGCGAGGAAGGATAGCGTATGGGAAAGAAAGAGACGCGGAGAGTCGCAGTCGGCGGCACAGTTCAAAGGCTCGCGCGTCCTCACAATGTATTACCAAGGAATAACTTTTTTATTATTATCTATTTTTTTATGAGACTTTTTGCTAATAGATTTGTGACATTGTTCTGATTAATGTACATTGTAATGAGTATGGTCATTATGTATAGGTCAGGTACATAACATCGGTGAGGCAACAGTAATGGAATGACGACACTTTTTCATTTTTAATTAATCTTTTAGGAGACTTTTACCATCATATTTTGTAATATTTCTCTGATCAAAATTTTTCTGATTATACATACATATCTATTTTTTTAATTGACGATGGAGTAAGTTTTCGTGACAGACAAAGAGAGTAAATAGTAAAAAAAGGGACACTGCAAGTCGTATCGTCTCGTTGAAAATATATTGGATAATACGAACAATTGCAAAATGTGTCCGGTCCCATAAATTCACCGTACAACAGTTGTCGGCCCTCCGTTGCAAATTGCATCTACGTGCCTAAACCCAAAATGTAAATCCGTGACCGTAAAACCACGTCATTGGTTTTTCCGGATTTTCTTAGGTTTTCTCTTCTCTGCATTCTTACTAAGTATGATCGATCAATTCACAGAAGACAATACGGTTAATGTAGATGTGGCTGAGATTCTGCCCGTTTTCAAAGTCGCGAAATGTCCCAGTCAGGAGAGTGTGTCTTTAATGTCTTTATCATTTAATCTCTTTGTCTGTCACCAAAACTTACTCCATCGTCAATTAAAAAAATAGATATGTATATATAATCAGGAAAATTTTGATCAGAGAAATATTACAAATATGATGGTAAAAGTCTCGTAAAAGATTAATTAAAAATAAAAAAGTGTCGTCATTGCATTACTGTTGCCTCACCGATGTTATGTGCCTGACCTATACATAATGACCATACACCTGTATATGATCCGAATTATATCGTGTTTGGTATCATTTTAATCAGAACAATGTCACAAATCTATTAGCAAAAGTCTCATAAAAAAATAGGTAATAATAAAAAAGTTATTCCTTGGTAATACATTGTGAGGACGCGCGAGCCTTTGAACTGTGCCGCCGACTGCGACTCTCCGCGTCTCTTTCTTTCCCATACGCTATCCTTCCTCGCGCCCGAAACTTTAATCGTGTATTACACAAGTAAGTATCATCGGAATTATATCATATTTGGTATCATTTTTATTAGAAAAATGCCACAAATATGGTCATCGAAGTCCCATAAAAAAATAATGAATAATAAAGAAGTTAGGAATTCGGATTAGTGTGGTCTCACCGATATACCTGAGTCGCATGGTGTCATATTTCTCGGCGACCGAGGCCTCTCGAGCTTCTTGGCCCCTCAAGGGGGTACACCCCGCACTAGTGGGGATATCTCAGGGACAATTATGTCGGAGACATTTGGGACAATTACCGATGAAATACTGTATTTCCTCATAGTTTACTTTATTTAAAAAAAAGAATAGTAAGAACAATATATGTATATCGAATACAACACATAACACGTGCTTTGTTTTATACGCTATCCACCACTTTGAATTATCTTGAGACGTTAGTTGTGGGCACTTTTTCTTCGTTATCTTGACTTTGCAGCGTCCTATGCATATCCTATACCTATGTCGAGCCAATAAGTATAATATAGTCTAACCTCACCACTGATATATATATATATATATATATATATATATATATATATATATATACTATAGATACGGTATTGCTATAAGCCAGCTACATAGCTGTTTGTTCCGAATTGAACGTAGATTTGAATTCCAACGCCGCTATCGTTCGACCGGTGTACTGTGCCCCTCGTACTCCTCTTCACCTCCGTGATCCTCTATACTTCGCCATGTGTTTGCGTCCCTCTAGATGGCGCTGCTTTCAATCGAGTTGATTGGACGCCATTGACACGATACGAAATAAAAAGTGTCGATGATGTCGAATCAACTCGATTGAAAGCAGCGCCATCTAGAGGGACGCAAACACATGGCGAAGTATAGAGGATCACGGAGGTGAAGAGGAGTACGAGGGACACAGTACATCGGTCGAACGATAGCGGCGCTGGCATCCAAATCTACGTTCAATTCGGGACATTTACAGAATCCGAATCCCGTATCCATAGTATAGAGATCAGTGAACCTCAGACTCAATGTTTAGGCTTTGACGTCACACGCTACATACGTGTGACCGCTGTAGTCAATAGTTCGGCTAGAACCCAAGCAATATCTAATCGGCAGCGTATTCGTACCTTACGTCACCACATTCCTGCCAGGGACCAACTTCCCATCTCACCACGACAATCGAGTCCGCTCGATTTTTTACAGGCCCACCTGAGCCCGTCATTTCTGGTACCTGCACACATTGTCCCCTCACTTTTGCCCACAACACTTCCCGTCAGTCATTTGTATATAATTTATATCATATTATACGGGGGGGGGGGGGGCAGACCTCCTTGGTCCATTACCTAGTTACGCTAATTCCCGCGCACACCTAATTTATAGATACCGTGGAAAAACGACACGACTTGTGAGACGACTTAATACATCCGCAATCCGCACGATTGTTGTAAAGAATTAATTCATTCGTCGATTTCGATGGACTCGTGCTTCACGCAGTTGTACCCCACGATAAATTCTCTAACTATGTTTTTAATCGATACCACTGGCAGAGGCGGCAGCGGTCCAGGATGTCGTTTCCTGTGGGACAGCAGGCCGGGTCTTTGCGCGAACATTTGTCCGCAAACGTCGCAGACGTACGGCTTTTTGCCGGTATGTATGACAACGTGTCTCTCCATGGGACTGAGTCTGCGGAAGCATTTCCCGCAGACCGGACAGGTGAAAGGTTTCTGATCAGTATGCACTCGCAAATGCGCCGCAAGTGTGCGACCTCGAAGTACTTTGCCACACTTCGGGCAAGTTATGCTTGTGCTCTTCTTCTCTGCGTGCCATTGCATGTGGTGCTCCAGGGTCTGCGGCGTCGCTAAGTATCGCTTGCATTTTGTGCATTGGTAGGGATAGTCATCGTGGTTGCTCCTCATGTGATTCAGCAGAGCCGTGTCGTTCTTGAACGGGGCGTTGCAGATGGAACACTTGATGGCCGGCTCGGTGTAGTGCGTTTCCCTCATGTGATGGTTTAGGTCGCACTTCACCTTGAACCTCTTCTGGCAGATCTTGCAGTGGTACGAGAAGTCGTTGGTGTGCTGCTGGAGAATGTGGTCTCTCAACGTGCTCTTGATCGGGGTCTTGAAGCTGCAGATGGTGCACGTGTATAGGTCCATCTGCTCCAAGTGCCCGTGTTTTTCTTCGGCGTGCACGATCAACTCCCTCTTCAGCCGGAAAGGCTTATCGCAGATACTGCACGGATATTTGTACGACAGTATGTGCTTCAAAAGGTGCGTCTTTCGGTAGAACACTTTACCACAACGATCACAGTCCAGGGGCTTGCGGCCTGTCCCGTCATACGGCTTCGGTAGAACTTGGTTTCGTGGAGCTTCGTCTTTGGAACTCGGAAGATGATTAGCGAAATTAGTTGTTAGCCTTTCCGGTGACCGTTGCCTGGCCGATCCTCTGTGGCTCGTTAAGGTGTACACGTTCTCGATTTTGAACTGGCAGAACTCATCCATACTTGGAATGTCTCCTAAAGGGTCCAGCGGGGAACTAAAACAGAGCAAATTCGGTCTCGTTAGAATGTGATGTATGGAGATATAACGTGTAGTTTTAAATTGGGAGCTTACTTACTTGGAATACCTTAACAGCGAGGTACTAAGTATATTGGGTGGACCACGAAACGTGATCAGCTTAGATTGTTCTGTTAGCGGTTCGATCAGAAGTTTCTTTAGCTAAAATCACGTGGTCCAAGGAGAGCTTTAAGATGGTATGGTTCTACCAAATTTTTTGTCAACCCTTTTTTCCCCAGAGTTATCAAGGTCACCTTCAGTTTTTCATAGGTAAACCTACAATTTTTTTACACACAACTTTTAGGGGATACTGAGATGAATTCGGCAAGCATCTTAACAAATATTTTTTCTGAATCTAAAAAGACTAAAGAAAACTCTTAGCTGGAAGAATTTTGCACGATTTTATTAAAGAGGGATATCAAGCCACACTGTTGTACACTTTCCAGAGCTGTGGAGCTGTCTTTCGTGAAGGTAGGTAGAAAATCCTCATTCGCTATGACAAGTGGAAAGACAATGTCCATGGAGCGTTAATATCTGATGCGGTATGATCGAGAACTGGATAATTAGACCTTACTTTATTGACGGTACACTAAACGGCCAAAAATGCGCTGCATTCCTTGAAAAAGAATTACAATTTTTTTCGACGAGGTACCGATACTGTATTGCAGGGATGGGCAATTTTGCCTCAATTGAGGCAAAACCGTCCACTCCGTAGCGCCCTCTGCCCCCTTCCAGCAAGCGCGGTACAATGGGGCAACGGAGACACGAGACATCAGCGTACGCAACGAACGTGCGCGCTGCATGAAAGAAATGTTGGTGGGAGAACCAGGCGTTTGAGGGGCTCCACCCGTGCCCACCACTGTTGTATTGTAATGAAATGTGGTATCAAAATGACGGTTGCCCAACACTCGATAGGAAATTTCCTAGACGTTGAATCGATCGTGGCAGTGTAGTTAATTGGCCAGCTCGCTCTACCGATCTTACTCTGTTAGATTTCTTTTTATGGGTTGCATTGGAGTAAAATGTTTACAAAGAACCTCCAACAACGCCCGAAAATATGTGACAGTAGATGTCATAGAAAAAACTAAGCAGTTATTTCCTAACCGTTTACGCAAGTGTATTGCTGCTAGTACATCATTTTGAGCATCGATTTAATTAAGATGAATAATATTTTTTTTATGTTTCTTTGGATTAGATGAAGAAGAAATATTTGTTATGATGCTCGCCGAATTCGTCTCAGTATGCCCTAAAAAATAGGTGTAAAAAAATTGTAGGTTTACCTATAAAAAACTGATGGTGACCTTGATAACTCTACAAAAAAAAGTTTGAAAAAAATTCGGTATAATCAGCGTAACGCTCTCCTTAAATCATGTTATTTTAGCAAAAAAAAAACTTCTGATCGAATCACTAGTAGCTGAATAATCTAAGCTGATCACGCTTTGTGGTCCACCTTGTACATTAACGAGCACGTGGACTCATCTTACGTAATTAAAATAGTGCACACTTAAACGTCCGCTCTTTTACATACTTAATGATGGGGCAAATGTATAGTTAGAGCCTGAGTAACGTCACGAAGCTATAGTGTAGTCTAACTTAAATAGTGACGTCGCGATTCGTGCTGCGGGTGGGGATCCTATCATGATCGTGCAGTACGGATCGTGAAATGACTGATTACCACCACTATTGGTACATTAGTGGGATAGTTCTCGGAATGTAACGTCATGTATTCCCTTAGAGGAAATTTTTGCGACAACGCTGCACTTCAGTTCCAATTCCAAAAAATGGAACTTCGGACTGAGTTTCAAACTGGTCGATTGAGAGAAAACATTTGAAAGTTTATAGAAAAGCGTCAAACTTCTTATAATTTTGAAATAAATGTTAACATTTTTAGTACAGAAAGTATCATTGTATATTGGGAGGTACTTTCATTCTTATTATTTTTTCTAGCATAATTTAATTTATAAGTATTATTTAAATACAATTGTGATTGTTATAATATGAACAATATTGCATGTATTCATGCACGTTGATTAAAAAACAAACGTAAAACTGTTATGGGTTTTAAAACATGGCTGTTTGTGTACTATTAAAAATGAGGTCCGAGGCCAATAAAAAAAAAACGAATTATTTATTAACAAAATTCATAGAGTTCGTTTTACACTTGGGAAAGCATGTGCATTTTTAATACATTTTCTAGTGAGAAACAAATACATGTTGGAAGTATCTAATTTCGCTTTCGAGGTTGGTAATCATTTTGAGAGAATGATGCTGTATGAACGTATTGACAAAAACAGTATTTCAAAAATTCTATTTAAAAAATAACACTTCAATATTTAATTTGTGCTCTGTAATTAATATTAAGTACAGTATGAATATACTAATTGTAGAGTTAGTTGAAGAATCATGGATTATTTTAATGGAATTCTCCTGTATATCCATTGATCATAACACTGCTTCGTTTGATCTCTTTTTACAGCTAAAATTTCAATCTATTTATAAAAGAAGAGATTGCTGATCCGAAACGTCATGCATGATGCTGACCTCATTTTGCTCTCGTAGGCTCAGTTTATTGATGAACTATTTATAAACGTACACAAATTTAGTCTGATATTTAAAGTAGTTATAACTTGTGATACCTTCTATTAACGTCCTTTTATATCTACTATTTAAATAACATTATAACAAATTTTATTATAATTTTTTATAATATTATAATATCATTTATTATAATACTATGTGTTATAATATTATAATATCATTTATTACAATACTATGTGTTATAATATTATAATATCATTTATTATAATACTATGTGAAATTAAACGAGCCAGAGCTCTAACATATGTGGTATTGAAAACTTCTTTTTATTTCATCCTTATCAAAGTTTATAAAAAGCTTGAGGAACTGTCTTAATGAAAATTATGTAGAATAGAATATATTTAGAATAACTGTTAACGAAACATAATGTTCGAAGTTTTCATAATAATTATTATTCTAATGTTTACAGATGTGCTTCGTAATTACAGAGCTCAGTAAGTACAAAATTAGAAGAAAATTATTTCATTGATAACATTTGTATTACCCATTTTGCAATTCATAAAATATTTTGCTAAAAGTCGCGAATTATTAGTAATAGAATAACGCACGAATGCGTCACACGGTCATGTTCATTATACAGAAAATAATAAGTTCCTATAAATAATACAAGAATTTTATAATAGGACCACAAGTTGATTTATTTTAGACTGTAGTTAATACCTAGGTGTTTATTGAACAAGAATATTTCCTTTTACACAGACTTTAACTAAAAAAAAATAAAAATTTTACCATACTAATTCAAACTACGTAAGAACATATATTTATAATATTGCTACTATTTAGTGTTAATGAAAATATTTATTGCACAACCATTGAAATTATCAATTGAAATATGTAATATTTATGTGCTAGAAATAAAAGTTGTCATACAATATAAAAATCACAATATTTAAATGTTTCAATTAGGAAGGGGATGCTTTGTGGTTGATTAGTTCCACAATCGACTTGTACATATTTTTTACTAAAATTTGAAGTTGTTCATAAAAAAATCAATATTTGTTTTCTTGCTTTAAGTTCTCCTTGCACACTTTCAAACTAATATTTAAATTATGCCACATTGAAATAAAACATTATAGAGTTTGTCATTTTCTTTCTTTTCTCAATCTGTCCGACACTGTCCCGTTACTTTGATGTGCGCAATTTCCTGTTTCGTAAGATAACATATCCAATAGTCTCGTGTTGATTTTGATAAAATGCATACTTTGAAAAATAAATATATTTAGTTGAATTTCTTCTCAACCGCTGTTCTCGTAGAAAGGGTGACGATAGTTGATCCAGTTCAGGTGCAAAAACTATGTTTTTTTTTAAATATTCTGGAAACTGGTGTAGAAATTGAAATCTTTTCGTAATTTTTCGTTTTCTTAACTTTTTGTATAAAAAAACAAATGAAATTAATTGCTCTAACATTTCGTATATATTTTTACTATACTTTTATCATGTTACTCAAATACTTTCGGTTCCATTTACTTAACAATACAATTTGTATCGTCCACAGACTTGAACGTTAGTTCTTTAGTTTACTTCAACGGTCATTTTCTTAAAAAAAGTAGCACAATGTAGCACTCAATTCTTTTCGTTTTTAAAAGACAAGGGTTCACTGTTATATTTAGACTGTGGAATATATGCATTTATAGAAAAATTGACTTGAATGAAATTTAAAATTTTGGGAAAATTAAAATAATTTAAAGATGTCGATATATTATTTTTCATCTATTAAAATTATTAAGGGAAGGAATAACATTCTACTTGGTTTCTGTTTCTTGCAGTTGATGCAGACAATTTTTAATTTCGAGAAAGTTCCGCAGTCTAGTTATATGGTATCAATTACATTCACGTCAAATGGTGCCAACTTTTTAAAAGTTTAGAAGAAGTAGAAGTTTTCGTTAAGACATAACTGGTTTGACTTAAACATCAACACCAAGTCCTCTTGGTGATAGTTCTAATTTTCTGCTGACTTTAAACATCAGTCGCAAGAAAACTAAAGCAAATATTTAAAAATGTAGTTTACCATAATATAATAAAATTAATTCTCTAGCAAAATTTTTTTCTATTTTGCAATATTACGAAAATTGATTTTTGGTCGCCAGGTCAGGACGTTTCGTCTCACAACACATTTAAAGATCATCGAAATCCAAGATGGCGTCAGTTTTCAGCATAATCACAACATTCTCTAATAAATTATGATTTCATCATTCATTAATGTTCATGGAGTATTTCACTCCACTTCGATTTAACATGTTCGCTACCATCATTTATTTTCTTATTTACTAACGATGTTGTTAACATCTTAACATCTTTCTATTCTTTTTTATATTCTGTAATAAATCATGATTTCATCTGTTTTTAATGTTCATGAATTATTTTAATTCATTGATTTAACATGTTCGCCATCACTATTTATTTGACCACATATCTTCATTGTTAAAATGTTTTATGAAATGCAGCACACCTGCTTGACATGATTCGAATTCGTACTATGGTATACAATATAAATCCGAAGCGATTCGAAGCGTCTCAAATCCCATTACTTCCCACTTCTTAAAACCTCGACTCGTAATTTTTTGTGGGTCATACCACATGATATCCAGGCTTTTACCTCCGAAATTGCAAGGGTTCAAAGATCGAAGGTTTTTCTGTAATAATTCAGTATTTCTTCGATTTCATGGAACAGCATATTGTCAAGATCGGTATGAGTGGTTTGGAAAAGTGTCTCGTGAAACGAGAAAGTTACGAACTCCGGACGTATCGACACATTCACGAAGTATTGCTGGCATGTTATTCGACGTCGATAACCGTGTTCTTCATTGTGTATTCCCTAGTGAACTCCGTCACGATGTTTTTAACGGAGACGACAGGTAGTGGCGGCAATGGACCCGGATGTCGCTTCCGGTGGCAGATGAGTCCAGGCTTTTGCGCGAACGCTTGTCCACAGACGTCGCAGATGTACGGCCTTTTGCCGGTGTGTATAAGAACGTGTTGCTCCATGGCGGTTTGCCTGGTGAAGGACCTTCCGCAAATCGGACAGGGAAAAGGCTTCAGCCCAGTGTGCACTCGCATATGTCCTTCTATGGTGCGACCTCGAAGTATCTTCCCGCACGTCGGGCACACGACCCTCTCTCTCTCCTTGTGCCAGAGTATGTGCTGGTCCAGACTTTCCTGAGTGGACAGACAGCGTTTGCATATACTGCACTCGAAGGGATGCTTGTTATGGCTGTACCTCATGTGACGTCTGAGAGCAGGTACGCTTTTATAAGAATGTCCGCACACGGAGCATATAACGGCCGGCGCGTCACTGTGCATCTGATTGGTGTGCTGCTTCAGGTCGTTCTTCAGCTTGAACTTCTTCTGGCAGACGTTGCACGTGTAAGGATAGTTGGTCGTGTGTCTTCGGATGATGTGATCCTTCAGGATCCACTTATTCGTGCTCTTGAAGTCGCATATGTGGCACGGATAGATCAACGGCCCGTGTTGCTCGACGATGTGCAGCCTCAAGTCCCTGGCCTTCTGAAAGCCCTGTTCGCAGAACTTGCACTGATTCATGTGCTCCTTGATGTGCAGTATTAATGACGTTTTCCGGTCGAAGCGTTTGCCGCAGTGGTCGCATTCTAGGAGCCTGGGCTTCATCTTCGTCATCTTCGGTCGGAGCTTTGCCGATCTGGTTACTACGTGCGGTTCCTACGTGGTGCGCGAGAACAGGACGCAGAATGAATTTCTCGATTAGTTTTCTGTTTTGGCTTTATAGAACCAGTTATCAAGGGTAATGTGCTCACAATTTTCACCTCGCAGAACTCCATGGTGCTCGTGTCCTCCAGAGGATTCACCGGCCGGGAACTAAAACAGATTGAATTCGGGCTGGTTAAACGGCTGGCTCTTCGGTCGTAGGGTGTCGTTCTAGATGAAGAGCTTACTTACTTGAAGTACGTTTAGCGGAAGGACATTTCTCGAGCGCTTATAAATTCATTGGTATCAAACAGTGGGATTCAAGTTATTGAGAGTATAATCTTAAGACAACACTTGCGCGCGCGAGTGTGTGTGTGTGCATGTTGCCGGTGGACACAGTACTCCCTTCCTACGAGTTTAGCATAGATGGTTACAAAGCCCTGCGAACACTTTGCTGTGATTCGTTAACTACGACTCGCTTCTGTCTTGGTCTCTTCCTCTTGCTCATAGGTGCAGTGCTGGATTAGTCAAGAAGCAAGTTAAGCAGGTGCTTAGGGCATCAGAAGAAAAGGGGTACCATAGAAATTTTCTGAATTTTACATCTTTTACATATGTAGTAATAATATGGCTAAGTGTTTAGGTGTACGTGCGTGCAAGTGGAAAGATGAAAATCAGTAGCTAGCGAACAAAACTCCAACTTTTGTTAACCCCTTGTCCTACCCGCTAACACCCGATTGCTCGGGCCGTAATAAACAAGAAGGTCGGTCACGCGTCGAGACATTTAGCTGTTTAGTCGTGTGCTCGAACTTGCGCAAAATCTATGCGTCTTATGACATGTACATATTTCGGCGCAACGAAAAGAATTGTGAAATAATAAACACTTTTGGGCACAACTAATACTTTTAAGATGTCTGAGAAGTAATTATGATCAATTCATCGGTGAACAAAAATGATTTATAATTTGAAAGTGGATAATGTATCAGTAACAATTTTTAAATTAATACTTAATTTAAATTAATAATGTTTTCAGAAAACTCATAGAAAATTAGTAATCTTCGTGTTAGTGTTGTTTACGTTTGTCACGAATGAAGTACCACGACCCAGGCTAGTCCCAGATAGCACTCGGACGTCCAATGTACGTCCAATGTACGTCCGTACCAGACATATGTACGTACAGGTATGTCCGACAGAGGTCCCAGTTACATCCCAGTACGTACATAGGACGTCCCGCGCGAACGTTAATTGGACGTTTGTCGGACATATAAATGCGTGTTTGCACCTTAAAAAATTTTCTAAATATGTAAATATTGGTTTAAAAGAATTCTACAAAAATACCATTCATTATCACATAGCTAGAAAAAGAGGAATTGATCAAATAAAAAAGAGTGGACTTATGCCGGGCGCGAACATAATATAAGCATATTAACAGTCGAGCGCCTAACGCGCTGACCCAACCGAGTTCTTGGTAACACGATTAATATTTTCAGATACTGTGCGCGCTGATGTACGAGGTAATCGTAATACTAATCAAGTTAATTTCATTTTTCAACTATTTCTGTGAAATGTTCAAGTTTATCAGTGTCCAATAGACTTACAGAATAAATAAAATCTAACAATTTGAAGATTAGCTCATTTTTTCACGGAAGAAACGTCGAAAAATTAGTTTTTTTCAAACAGCGGCGCCGCGAACTTAAAAATCTGAAAAAATTGATAAACTATATTTTGAGTATAATAATAGAAACACAATACATTTAATATTGTAAAATAATGTAAAATTAATAATAAAACATCCGAAAACGTACGAAATAATCTAAGTCCCACGTCCGTGGTACGTCCGAAATTTATGTCCGAGGGACGTCCCACGGACGTACACGACGGACATTGGACGTATCGGACGTAAAACGGACGTCCTATGGACGGTGCTATCTGGGGTGTTGTTTACGTTTGGTCCGAACGAAGTACCACGAGTGAGGCTCGTCCTTGTTGTTTTTGGCCCAAATTTCGTACCACGAGTCTCACTCGTTGTTGTAGGACAACGGGTTAAAAACACTTTTTCGTGAAATTATCGAAATTGCCTAAAAAGATCCTTTTCTAAGGGGGCCTCGGAATCTTTTAAGTACTTAGGGTCTCTAAAGGTCTTAATCCGGCACTGCATAGGTGAGACCGAAGCGAGGCTTGCTTACCATCTAGTACCGTTGCATTTTGTTAACGATGCGATCACAATGTTGGCAAAGTACGATTGTAGGGAGGGAATACTGTTTGTGTTGGAAGTAGTTGTTGCAGTAAGTAGAGCGAAATTGTTATTGCATTCTGCACTGATTATATAGTTATTTAATTTTCCAAATATTATGTTTGTCTTTATATAACGCTAGATAATTATACATATTATGTTATTTTTATACATGTGTGATATGGGGTAAGGCTTGAACAGTTGTTTCACACGTTGTAGAAGTTGCAGATTAATTCAAATCGTGATTTTATTAAAAAATTCATAGTACAATAAAAAGTACAAACAATATTATCAAAAAACGTTCATAATGTTGCGTTATTAATAAAAATATTATTCAAAGTCGCAGAAAATTTACAAAAATTCGTATACTCATAACAATATTTTGACATTCGAAAAAGGACATACATATATAGATGCGCATCACATTTTATGTACATAGATTGCGTTCTTCATATAATACTTTGAAAAACACGATCGTAACACTAATGTCGTTGTAAAACAAGCGATCTCCCTGATTAAAGGCTTTCAACTATGACGAACATTTTTCAAACGGACAAACATACAAAAACCGAAATTGATTATACCTCATTGAAAATAACAAAGTGCTTTTGGATTGTAACATTTAATATCCACGCTTTATGTTCATTTGGTTATAAAAATCATTGAAAATTTGTCTTATATTAGTGTACAATATTACAAATGACATCAGACGATTCATTGAGCATCAAAACGATGTCGCATCGAACGCGTGGAAAGTTAACGATAATAAAC
Organism: Sphecodes monilicornis; assembly: GCA_913789915.3. Classification (NCBI taxonomy): domain Eukaryota; kingdom Metazoa; phylum Arthropoda; class Insecta; order Hymenoptera; family Halictidae; genus Sphecodes; species Sphecodes monilicornis. Next base: position 27,246,971 of record OU565284.1, read on the forward strand.
GTATCACCAAATGGACTATAAATCTTAATTGCTTTTCAAGAATCTTTTTCCGAGTTCACAGCCCTCTTTTCGACAATCATTGACCAAGTATAAGGGAGTACAGGACTATTGGATAACATGGTTACATTTGAGTTGAAATGTGTTGCTATAGTTTGATGAATATACCAATACTTTTGACTGCAGATTCATTTAGAAACAATTTAAAGGGCAATCCTTTGGAATTCGATAAGAATTGTGAAAATGACACATACCTAAAACAATTTTTGTTTCTTATTTCTTTCGAACAAATGGTCGTAAAACATTTATGATTAACTCTATAATAATTGAATATCAATGACTGAAGTCCACTCTATTGAGAAGAAATCAAATTTCAGATAGAAGGCTCTAAAATTTGAAATTCCTCGAATATATGTATGGCTTGAGCCTCGGTTTCATAGTGTAAAACCTGTGTCACATAAATTGAAAACATCATTACAAAATTCTGATACAATCTTCTATAAAATTTTCCTACGTAAACTAAAAAATTCAGGATAGTATGGGTTAAAAAACCACCAAATTGTCGATCCATACGGGACTCATTCAGCTGTGTGATTTTGTTCGCCCTTATCCTCTTGTGCTTTCATAATTATACGCAATCTTTTAATACATTTTTTTTTCAAATGTTCGATTTCGTGTAATTTCAATAGTCCTGCAGCCCTTAACTATATCAGGAACTAAATACTATCTTTGTTCAAAAAGTTCGTAGATTTACTGGCGTCTCGACTGTAGTGATCTGTTCAGTCGGGAAATATTGTTTATATTCTTACAGACTAAGTTTCACGAACCTGAAATAGGCCATTTGCTTATAACAATTTTAGTAGACCCATGATTCTTTCAATCGTCGCACGTCTTGAAAAATGTCTAACGATCTTTTTAAACAACGTATTAACTAACGATGTTTACGAGCATTTACTTCTTTATTTTACAATTTTTTATATATTTTTTCGAAAGTGCTTCTTATAAAGACGTTAATGTATCCATTGCTTCTAATGCAACAGCTGTTAATTTCATCATTTTCTTCATAATTGTCACCGATTGAATGTCAATTTTGATCCTCTGGTTCAACATAAACCGAAGCTCCAACGTCGGGGGGTTTCTGCAAAGTTTCTCGAGACATTCGGGGAAAAAGGAACTGAAGTTATAAGCTAGGAACTGAAGTTATATTCTTCGTAATATAGTTCGTAAACTGCAGATCTTTCTGCGAGATCAAAATGGTCTGCATCAATCGCAGTAAACAAGTAATAAATACACATGTCTTTCTTTCTAAAAGAATTTTAGTAAATTGAGAACGATGCATTATATGATATAAAGCATATTCTATATGATATTCTTCAACTCCATAAATGCATCTTAAATTGCATAAAATCAGCAGTCTATTGATTAATTCGAATAATCGAGTTTCTACTGTATCGTGAATTAAACGAGTAAGTATGATCCAAATTGTATCGTGTTTGGTATCATGTCAAGGAAAATTTCATGAATACACGGGCTGTTCCATGTGAAGTTTCGCACGCAATTATTTCCCAACCTCTGCTTTTTTATTTTGTAGTCTATATCGATACTAATTCACTCTATAATACTTTCGTCATCCAAGGTCACTCGGTGCCGATCAAAATTTAGCTTAGCTAGAGAGAAGCCCGTCCACTTAGAGAAGATTTGTGACCATCATAAGATATCTCTCCCGAAAGAAGTTATAGTTTGGGAAATAGTTCCGCGCGATACTTCAAATGAGACCCCCTGTAAAGCTAATAGTTTTACAAAAAAGTCCTGTTATTGGATTAGTATCGTCTCTCCGAGACGCCTGCGCCGTGAAAACTCGCTATCGTTTTTTACGTGCGACGCTAGCAGTAAGAGATCAAAGAATTGTGTCTGTAGACAATCCGATTTTTGATCCCGAAGTTTTATCGAGACGTACATTATAGTACTTCGAAGGGGATATCCTCGACTTGGAAGAAAATTGAACCAACGAATTTCGTTGATGCGATACCACGAACATTTTGAACAGAGTAGCATCAATTATTCGATTTTGATCATCGTATTTTTCATAGTATATTCCTTGGTGAACTCTGTCACGATGTTCTTGATCGACACAACGGGCAGAGGAGGTAGAGGTCCGGGGTGTCTCTTCCTGTGGCAAATCAATCCGGGTTTCTGCGCGAAAGCCTGTCCGCAAATATCGCAAATGTACGGTCTCTTCCCGGTATGAATCAGGACGTGCTGTTCTTGCGCGGTCTGTCTCCGGAACGATTTCCCGCAAACAGGACAGGGGAACGGTTTCACTCCTGTGTGCACCCTCATGTGAGAGTCAAGGTCACGGCCTCGAAACCTTTTACCGCACGTTGGGCAGAGCACCTTCTCTCTGGTCTCGTGCCACGTCAGATGCTGATCGAGGTTCTCCTGCGTGGTCATTCCTCTCCGGCAGATCCGGCAGATGAACTCTGGTTTGTAGTGCCTGTACTTCATGTGGGCCTTCAACGCGTGAAGGTTCTTGCTGAAGTGTCCGCAAACGTCACAGACGATGGGCGGTGCGTCGCTGTGGTTTTGTTTCACGTGGTGGTTCAGGGCCTTCTTGATCTTGAACTGTTTCCCGCAGACGTCGCACGCGAAGTTGTAGTTGCTCGTGTGCAACCGTATGTAGTGGTTCTTCAGTGTGCCCTTGTTGTTGCTCTTGTACTCGCACACGCTGCAGTCGTACACCTGTTGTCTGTGGATCTTCTCGACGTGCGAGGCCAGGTATCGACGAAGTCGGAACGTCTTCGGGCAGTCGGCACACTTGTGCCGGTACTTCTTCAAGTGTTCCGCGAGGTTGCTCTTCTTCGAGAATTTGCGGCGACAGTGGTCGCACTCCAGCCGGCTCGTTACCGCTCTTTTCTTTGTTCGCCGATCGGCAACACTCACCGGAGACAATGCCGGCTCTATTTTGTCCCCATTGTACTCCTCTCGGCACACTACCAAGGTCTCGAAGTTCTCCTTGTCGATCCAGCTCGCGTATCCAACGCTCGCAATCGAGCAGCTCTTGTACTCTTCGCTTAGGGGATCCAGAATCCTAAAACACAGAATTGACGGCTCGGGTTACGATCGATTCGACAGGGAACGAGGACGTCTTAGCAATTAATGGTCGAAGAGAAGGGATCGTCTGCAGGAAACTACCTAAAACTTGTGCAGATCACTAGAGAGAATCGTTAATAAACTTTGACAAGAGTTGTTTTGTAGAAATTTCGTGGTAATAATAACCTAAGTTTAATATATTCGTACCTTTACGTAGATTTAAACGATCCGGCACACACGCAGCCTGGAAATGATGGAAAGACAGAGATTATTATTGTTTCTGCGGCAGAGTATAATACAGCAGACATACTTATCTGGGTGGTCTAATACTTTTTGTTCTCTCGGGAACTCTCGCAGTCCCCCGACGTAACTATCGGTCTCAAGATCGATCGATCCTGACAGTGATCGAACCTTTTTTTAACATTGATTAATATACAGGTTCGTTTACGATCAGGGTGGGGACAGTTCAGAAGATTGAACTCAGTAAAAATATTTATTTCAAACTCAAAGCTATACACAGCATGTACGTGTCTTTGCGAGGGTGTTACGCTAGGGTATTGATTTTAGAAAAATAGCCGCCCTTAGCGTGCTTCCATCCACGTGAGCTTCTTTTTCATTGTTTTTATGAGGGATATTGTTTCATGGTTATGTTACATATTCTTCTTGGGAGGACTAGCTCACAAAGAAAAGAAGTGTTGTGCTACCAGGGTGATTCAGAAAGAAAGTATCGAATTTCCCAGTTGAATTCGTACAATTTGTGGAGCAATCGGAGGACGAATATATTGAACACGATTTCGTTTTTCCCGGGAAGAGCTGTGTATCTGTAAATCCATCAGACTTCTCCTAAATCACCCCGTGCATCACAGTCTACAGATACTAACAAATTCACAAGAGGGGAAAGAGTGCGTTAAACGCTGTATATACTCGTGTCACCAACAACGTTGCGATCGCTCTTCATGTTTACATTTTATATTCTGATCGCCGAAACACGTGTTTGTCGTATAAAGAAGCAAAAGTAAAATTGATTTTAGTAGTGACGTTTTACGTTAAACTGAAATTAAGAATCTTTAATTTTACGTCGTTATAGGATCGAGAAATATTAATTGATTAGATCGGACCTGAAAAGGTTGGTCATTATACAGGTGCAAATTTATACTACATGAATTGCAATGGTACATTGTTCAGAGAATTTAATTCATCGAGAGTTGTGTAGGACAGCTTTCCTTCCGTATAATATCAATTAGAATTCTCGTAAACAATGAAACTTCTCAATATATCTGAGACTAAACTTGGCTCGTAGATTTTGTACGTTCGTCAAGAGGACAGTTCAAAGAGACAGTATTGTTACGGCGACACGTTCAATGTAAAGTCGTACCAAAAACCATCCCCTAAATAAATAATACGGGAGAGGGTTGGCCAAGAAACTGTTGTATCTTGCTGTTACAACTGTTTGTAACAGCTGTTTGTCAAGTGACAGTTGAGATGTCGATCACAGACCGAATCGGACGCACGATCGAGATATTATACAATTACTGTAAATTATTGTAAAGTCTTGTAAATAAAGTGTTCCAATTGAAAATGCCGCAACGTGTGATGCTAAGTGTCGTGGATTATTTGCAACAGTATATTTTCCTTCATCTGTACGTCTTAAATTTACAAGGCTGTTATTATATTGTACATCTTACGCTATACTTACAATTATATTCAATACGTCTAAAAATAATTATTGTTTGCTATTCCGCGTCTTCGGTCTTTAAATCTAGATGGTATACAGATTGCTCTGGAATTCTGTTCACGTTCACTGTTCAAAATATCTCATTCCTCTTTAACAAACAATAAGATCAACAGAGAGATATTTTTACTTGTTGTTGAAGCTTGGTTTCTAAACTTTAGTAAATATCGTGTACAACAGTTTTGTGTGTTTCCAAACGAATGTGTGCGAATTTAAACATTTAGTTAAATGTTAATCTGTTAATTGAATAAATTTTCAAGTCTCGATGCTCGCATCATTTATAACTAATGAAAATACTAAAGCATAAGCGTTGTCAAATTTCGTACATTTGCGTTTTTAGACATTGTAAAATGTTTCAATCTTCTGTTCGCGTTGCAGTTCGATGTATTTATTTAAAATATGAAATTAAGGATGAAATAAAATTAGTTAAATTAAGATGTGCAGGGAATATAGATGAAATATCACACGAGAATGCAACTATTTCTGAGGAGCATACGAGGAATATCAGAAGTATAGTACGAATTGCAATGATAGGGATTTCTATTGTAGTTTCTACTTAAACAAATGACAATTATTTATCAGAAAGGTATCTATCTATTCCCTGAAAATACTTTTATTAGAACACTTTTGTGTTTCTTTTAATTCAAATACGATTCATGAAAAATTGTTAGGATGTGCAGTTAAACACAAATGAAGAATTAACTGGTGTTCCTGTGAAATAGATTACCCTTTATCAAAACAACTAGTGAATGGCGAACAGTGTGACAACACTACAAGAAATAGTCGCAGCTCAAAGAAAAATTCAATAAAAAATCGCAAGGTAAAATGATATTCTCAATTATCGTTAATTCTTCAACAACGAGTAGACATTGATCCTTACTTTGGACGCAAAAAATAGGACCCTACGATCGAACTTTACAACCAACATTCCACGCCACCGCAACTCGTTACGCAATAACCGTATCGATATGCAAACGAATTCAAATCTGTCCCTGGCAGACGAAATAATTAACATGTTCGCCGTCAACATCGGTTATTTGTGTCAACCGCAATCCTTTATTTTGTCTAGAGACAGACAGATTAATTTCATATGTATTGTCGTTTCAAGATGTAGTGCTGGAAAATCAAATTATCAATACATTTTTAAAATATTTTATAGGAACGTTGAATTTAACGGTAACAACCACGACTAATTAAGAAGTCATGTTCAATCAAGAGTTCGAACAAAAGTGTTTTTTTCGAAATTTTTATATTAAAAACTGTACAAGACTATTAAAAACATGTTTTGATTTATTGTTTAAATATTTTAGGTGGTTCTTCGTACCATATTATAATATATTAATATTATAAATATGATATTAACATATTATTATAATATATTATGTAGTCCTTGAATGGAAAGCTTTTCGAAATAGTGATTTGTAACAAAATGACGGACATTTTAAGTAACGTTTAAATTTTTAGTAATAAAAAGAAACCTTCGTTCAATGACTAGATACTATATTACATTTAATTTTAGGTGAACTAGTGGTCAACAATGGTTCCCGCCATTTTAGGTCAGCTACAACTTTGTAATCGCTAAACATTATTAGACAACATGTTACGCGATACTCTTTGAAATAAATTTCAAATACGACAACACATTTTCAACAAAATCTTACAGTTTTTGGAAGAAAAGTTTCGAAAAATCACTGTTCTACAACCGAGCACGACTCCTTAAAACAAATGACAGTACCGAGCATGTTAATCACCGTCTTTCTCGAACCAAAGAAAAACTTTAACCGATATTAGATCTGAAACATTGTATTTCCATAGACGGAAGAGGTCTACGCTTCCTCCTCGATCCTTTCCTCGTTTTCGCGCGCGCTGATCTCCTGAACGTATCCTTCCGTGAACTCTTTGACAATATCAGCGATAGGCATGACGGGTAACGGTGGATGCGGTCCGGGATGGGTCTTCCTGTGGCAGATGAGGCCCGGTTTCTGCGTGAACGCCTTGCCACAAATATCGCAGACAAATGGTCTTTTACCGGTGTGTATCAGCAGGTGCTGACGCAACTGAGACCTCCTCGCAAAAGGCTTGTTGCAAATAAGGCAGGAATGTGGCTTGCATCCCGTGTGCACAGCCATGTGTCTTTTGAACGAGTCCTTCTTGGTGAACGTTTTCCCGCACTCCGCGCACACGATCTTCTCCCTCTTCTCGTGTTGCGTCAACAGGTGCTGATCAAGATTCTCCTGCGTGACCATGCGTCGCTTGCATATGTGGCACTCGTACTTAGGCTTGTAGTGCGCCCATTTCTGGTGCACATACAGCGAGCCGCTGTTTTGGCACAGTTTACCGCACACATCGCAGTTGATAGGTTTCTCCTTGTGGTGGAACCGCACGTGGTTCGTCAGGTCGCCCTTCACCTTGAACTTCTTCGAGCAGAACTTGCATTGGTGCTCGTACCGGTCTGTGTGCTTCCTGATGAAGTGCGACTGCAACGAGTGCTTCGATCTACAGACGAACCCGCAGGTGGCACACGGGAACAGCATATTGTTCGGCCGTTTCCTCGACCAGGTCTCGTGCTTCCTCTCAAGGTGCGCCGCGAACAGGCTCTTCTTCAGGGTCCTGTAGTCGCAGACCGCACAGATGTACGCACCGTCCTCTTGAATGCACACCTTCTTCTTGTGCGTCCAGGCCACATGCTTCCGGAACGAGATCGCCGAGCTGAACATCTCCGAGCAAACTTTGCACTTCAACGCTCCGCCCGAACTCCTCGAGATCTTTCTGCGGGTCTTCGTGGGCGTCGCGTGATTGTTTGCCGCTTCCAAGATGTCCTCCTCCAGGTACTCGACCTGCTCCACTTGGTCCGATTGCTCCTCCTGATCCGCGTCCTCGACCTCTTCCAGCTGTTCCAGCTGTTCCTGCTCGGTGTAGATGTTCGGATCGTCCGCGGCCTGCTCGTAGTCCACCTTCTTTTCGTCCACCTCGGTGGATATTAGCTTCTCTATGGTGACCATGCTACCGTGAACTTTCACCTGATACAGATCCCCGATCTTATCTTGCTCGTCCTCTATCGAGCCGTTCAAGATGATCGGCTTGACGTCTTCCTCCTCCTCCTCCTCTTCCTCCTCCTCATAGTCCCTCTGCTCGGAGCACCCGTTAAGCAGGTTGTCCTCGTCTTCATACAGCTTCTCGTCGCACGAGTCGTACGGTAACTCGTCGTTGTAGAGACACTCGACCTTGACGAAGTTCAGCTGCTCCTCTTCGTGCTCCGTCTCGTCGATCTGCTCCGGTATCTCTTCCTCCGGCAGCGACGTGTCGTCTTCAGGTATAAATGCGTAGTACGGCTTTCCGTCGAACTCCAGGATCTGCCATTTTCTCATAACCACCGACTCCTTGTCGTAGAGAAAGATGCCGCGCGAGCTCAGGCTCTCGGCGTCGTACCTGAAACATCACCGATCGACAGCGTTAATTAAGTTAGCGACCGGGGGCGTCGAGACGTGGCGCGGTACTGCAAGAAGTGATTTCAAGCGGTACGTTTCTTATTCTTACGTGCTGCGGAAACCGTCAAAGGTCCTCGCGAACACCCTCACGAAATGTTGTTACGCGGCGGCTGGTTAGAGAGAGAGAGAGAGAGAGAGAGAGAGAGAGAGAGAGAGAGAGAGAAAGAGAGAGAGTTGATAGATAGATAGAGATACGCGCGGAATGGTAGGCTTCGTGGTTAGTGGTCACAAGTCAAGGCTACAACGAGCTTAGTTTCTTGCAGATTGGAAAACTGGAGGATACTACTGTACCGGATTAGTCGTGAAGTGTGCTTTACTGTGAGAGAATAATCAGGGTGAAGCGATGCTGGGTGGTCGACTACTCTGAATTACACATGCGTTGTCGATGGGGAAAATAATACTTTATTCCGACCTCGTGGTGAGAGCATTACATTTCTTACAAGTAAACAATTGTTAAAAGATCATTCAACGATCTGCGTTAGGAATCTCTTGCCATCGGTTCGACATTTTCGAAACTCTATTCATTGATTCGCAAGATAATATTTATGAAATGATTTTTCGATTAATCTTCCATGCTCTGCGAGACTCCTGCTTGTAATTATTCCGAGGAAGTTTTTTATGTACTGAAATATGTCAAGGAAAAAATGTTGCGGCTAATGCAAATGTTTTTGTATTATTCGAGAATAACAATATTTCAAAGGGTTAATCTTTCATTCGAACAGGTGAATCTTTTCAACAAGCATTTCGAGTCTCGACACGTTCAAAAATCGCACAGTATTCCGTTCATTCCACACACGCGTCCAGTCTGAAGGCCGTGTTCTGAATGCAATTCGACCGATTCATTTGCTCATGAACTCTTTCAAAATATGATCGATATGCATGACCGGTAATGGCGGCAGCGTTCCAGAATGGATTTTCCTATGACAAATGAGGCCCGCCTTCTGGGCAAAGGATTTGCCGCAAACGTCGCAGACATAGATCCTTTCTCCTGTGTGTAGAAGCAGGTGTTGGCTCAAACTACTGTGAGTAGTGAAAGCCCTAGCGCAGACCGTGCACTTGTACGGCTTGTCCCCGTTGTGTATTCGCATGTGTTTCCTGAAGTCGTGGTTCTCGTAGAAGGTTTTGCCGCACTCCTCGCACACGCACTTCTCCTTCTTCTCGTGTTGAGTGAGAACGTGCTGGTCCAGGTTCTCTTTGGTGACCAGTCGTCTGTGGCAGACCGGACACTCGAACTTTGCTTTGTAATGAGCATGCTTCTGATGGGTGTACAGACTGTGGCTGTTGCGACAGGTCTTCCCACACACGTCGCACATCACCGGGGTCTCCTGATGATTCAGTCGAGTGTGCGTCGTCAGGTCACCCTTGATCTTGAACTCCTTGCCGCACTGTTTGCAAGGGAACTCGTAGTATTGAGTATGCTTGCGCACGAAGTGAGACCTCAGCGTCTCCTTGCGCGAGCAGATTAGGCCGCAGATTATGCAGGCGAATTCCCGTTTGCTGATGAATTTGCTCTTTTCTGATTCGTCGTGATCCTGAGCTAGATGGGCGATCATGCTGGACCTCTTGCTACAACGGAAATCGCAGATCAAGCAAGTGAGAACTTCCTGCTTTTGAGTTGCTAGCTCCGTGAACGAAGAGTCCCCGGAAGACAGTTTTTTATCCCGAGTTTCGTGTATTAGCTTGTGTCGTTGTAAGATGTATCTCTTTTTGAACTGTTTGTTGCAAACGTCGCAGCTGAACAGGTCAGAATCTTCTTTTCGTATTGCTTCTAAATCCTCGTCTTCAGAGAGCATCTTCACGAATGCTGGTTCCTGCCTAAAACAGGAAAGAAGCAGGCGTTTATTAGGGTTCCAAGGATAAATTGCTATACTGAATATTGGTAATTACTTACATTTGGAGTAAATAGTCACGATGAGTTTCGTACGAGAAGATATATAGATAATAAGAGATAAATAATATAAAAGTGACGATGCTTGTAAAATTTGGTATATTAGGATCGATCAGTTATGTCGACAAGTTGACAAGCATAGGATAATTTAGTAAATGAACTAGAACGAATTTTGTCATCACAGAAAAATCATTCGAATTTTCGCAATCTCGGTTGCATTCGTGACAAACACGGTGAAAAATTATATTATACAATGTATTTTTATCTGCGCCGTCAATGATGTGGAATGATGTGACAAAACCCCGTAATAGAGGCAATCGTTTCTCTTTATGGCATTTCAAGGCCGCGCGGTATTGATTAATCGTTAAAGATGATCTTGCCATTAACACTTTCCCGAGATAGGTAATACCGAGTTTCCTGAAACATGAGGATAGAAATAACTATATTTAAATATAGCGTATGTTTACCTAAATAATGTTTACTGAACATTAAATCGATTATCTGAATTAAATCAATTTAGACGAAATTGCATGTAGCACTTACCTGTAGTTTAACAAAGACATATATAATTCAACAAGCTTTAATATACACAACAAACAAAAAAAATCAGTATTTCTTTTACAGAAATCTTTCTTAAAATGTAATTAAAACTAACGTTTTGAATCTGTCTTCCAGAGTATTAAAATAAAAGTAATCTGTTGAGTTTTCAAGTTAATTGTATTGTACAAATAAGCACATATTCGTTGGCATCATAAATCGTTTTATTCCGAACTATTGTCGACAACTAAAACTAAGTAAACAATATTTCAATAAAAATATGCTATTCTCTAAAGTGTTCGTGATCAAAATATTTCCCCCGATTCTCTCCTTGTATACAATATATATTACATGCGGATATTAAACCTCGCTAGCAGTCCTAAGTAATTCGTTTTTACAAGATATTCATTTGAATTACGTTGTTTAAGTATAACCCTATGAAATTAATTTCCATCGATGCACGGGATCCGTGCGCGTGTACTAGCGTGTATAAAGAAAATATACGACGCAAGTAATTCAACTTAAAAAAATTAAATAATTACAAATACACGGTGTTCCGCGAACAATGATCGCAACAAAATTCCAGGCGCATTCTCTTTCGTATTCACAGACGCGTGCAGATATGAGAATTTAAGTAAAAGAACTATGTTCTTATAACAAATCAAGGAAGACCTCACTTCCCCTAAAACATTGTTTATACTTACACAAGTCTAACGTCATTAAATGATAGAATATCGAAGAGCTTTTATGGAAAAAGTTTGCCACGAACGAGCACCAATGAAAGTCCATTTTACACGTGATTAAGCTCAAACGTAATGCCTCTCTAGTAGCTCATAGTCTCACAACAGAACATTGATAATAACTAAGAAACGATGAATGTGCAAGGCAGAAAAATGTTCAAAGATCAACCGTAAACAAGTGAAAATAAAAATTAATATACTACCTACTGGATTTTGGCGAGAACGTTATGAATGGAATGGTCAATACTCTTCAATGAAAATTGCAATACTATTTTATACGTGCAATACCTTCGTTCATATATTCATACAATCTACAGCGACCCATCATTCTTCGACTAACAAATTATTCAAGGAAGGAACAGGTAACTATTTAAAATTTGCTTCTGCAAACTACTCGTAAAAAATATAAACCTATAATATACCATGCACACATGATTCACTCGATAATTAAAAATAGACTTTGTTCGATAGCATTATCATCTGTGAAAATTTTAAGTATTCAAGATAGCAGGTTCGGACATTTTAGAAACATTAATGAATGGACTAGTTAAATGTTAAACATCCTGTGAAAATATGTGTGTGCATTTTTCTATAGAAAAACATAAAAATATTTCAATGTCTATACATAGTTATTAGTAGACTACGAATTTTACGCATTTATGACAAAAATGAGGTCGAATCCAACGCAATTAAAACACGTGAAAAATGTTCAACTCATAAAATTATAAAACAACATATATATGTTATGTGGTTCCTGTGTCTTGCAATTAATGCACACATGTAATAAAATGTTGAAATCTGATTCTATCTTAATCGTAATAAATTTCCAGATAAATAAAGAAGAAGAAGAAACGCTCAACTTTAGTCAACAGATTAATGTCCATAAAATCTTTGTAAATACTTAAAATTTATCAGCGATACGAGCCCTGTTGAGCCAACTGTATTAGCAACACTAATACACAGACTAAAAGAACTCTATGAATTTGATTCTCATTCTAAAGACCCGGCTGGTGAACTGTTAGACAGGCATTACTGCGTCGTTCGGCTAAAATCATTCCTTTTTCATGAAGTCGCTCAGAATGTGCTCGATGTGGACAACGGGCAGCGGAGGATGCACACCAGGATGCGACTTCCGGTGGCAGATCAAGCCGGGCTTTTGCGTGAATGTTTTGCCGCAGATATCACAGATGTACGGACGTTTCCCCGTGTGGATGAGCAAATGTTGTCTGTAGGCTGTGCGACGAGCGAACGCTTTCCCACAAATGTGGCAGTCGTACGGTCTGTCTCCAGTATGCGTCATCATGTGCTGTTTCAGCCGATGATTCTCCGTGAATGACTTTCCGCACTCCTCGCACACGAAGCTCTCCCGCCTCTCGTGCTGGAGAAGTATATGCTGATCGAGATTCTCCTGCGTGACCATCCGCCTTTTGCAGATCTCGCACTCGTACTTCGGCTTGAAATGCGCCCATTTCTGATGGACATACAAGGAGTTGCTATTGGAGCAGGTCTTGCCGCAGACGTCGCAAACGATCGGGCCCTCCTTGTGCTTGAATCTAACGTGCAGCCGCATGTCGCCTTTCACCTTGAACTTCTTGCCACAATACTCGCAGTTGTACTTGTACTCGGACGCGTGTTTCCGCTCGAGGTGCTCCTTCAGCCTACGTCGATTCTGACACTTGAACTCGCAGACGTCGCAGGAGTACTCTTCCGGTTCCGCTGTGTACCTATAGCTGTTCTTCCTCCTGTTTATGCGTTTGGTGGAGTGTTTTCTGCTGATGTGCGAGTGCAGGGTCGACTTGTTCGTGCTCTCGTAGGTGCAGAAGTTGCAGGCGTACGTCAAGCTGTCCTCGTCCTTCAACTCCTGTTCCTCCGTCTTGTGCTCGAGCGCCACGTGCATTTTGAATGCGACAAGGCTGCGGCAGACCTTGAAGCAGACCTTGCACTTGTACCGCTGAGCCTGGTCGTGCACCGCGTTCCGGTGACGCTTCAGCATTTGCACCACCGGGAAGCAGATATTGCACTCCTCGCAAGCGTACACCTTGTTGTCGTCGTTACGAGGCTCTTCGTTCAACGAGGACGCATCGTCTGTGTTCTCGGTCTTGATCTGCACCTTGCTCAGATCCTCCGTGGAACGCGACAACTCTTCCCCCTCTGAGATCATGAACGGCTCCTCCAACTCTTCCGAGTTTGTCTTCAACACCTCCTTCGGCGATTTCGTGGAGAACTTCTCCAATTCCGGGAACTTCGGCGGCTGACTCGCTGGAAGGAAGGCATAGTAGAGGCAACCTTCGACGTCGACGATTTGCCACGGTTGCATCGCTATCGATTCCTTGCCGTATATAAATCGGCCGTCCTCGTTTAGAGTCCTGAAAATCACAGAACAGTCAGTTAGGTATTTTACGAACGGCTCGGGGTGCGAGGGAGTTTTTGTCTTTTTTTGGCGAATGCGATTGTTCGGTGCAATCCCTTTTATAGATTACACGGTGCACTCTTCCGCGAAATTGGAAGAGCTTTATATGTTCCCAAGTCCACGCCACCTACGAATTCTGCAATATTTTCTCGCCGATGTTCGTTTCTTTTATACTGTCCATTCAAAAACTAATTGTTAATATTAGTGAGTTAAGAACAGGCAAGAAAGGTAATTACTAGCTTTATAATTATCGTCAACGAAACTTTTCCTACGATGAGAGCTAGTATATTAAATAACTGTAGAAAAAGTTGGAATACTCATTTCACGTATATACACTTGAGCTGTCACATACAAATAAAACAATTCAATAACGACACTCTGTTGATTTTCGTCATGTAAGATGTCCTTGTATTTGTATAAACGTTAACAACGTCGATGTAAACGAGGAAAGTATATTTCTTTTACAAATAATTTAACAAAATCATTAGAGTCTAGAATGAGATACAAATTGTCAATCGGTGTGGAAATAATACTCGGTGCTTGTGTATAAACGATACTTCTCGAGGAAACGTAATGTTTCTGCGAGCATGATTGGACATTAGCACAACTAGCAAATTTGGAGAGAGCTACGGTTAGCGAGTTAAGATAAACGAAACGTAGTAACTACGGGTAAATTTGTTTACAGTAATTTTCTTAGCTGCTAGAAGTATCAACGAAAGAAAACAATTAATTACACAAGATGGTACATTACGTGGGATACTCGAATTCATCTCGACATTTCAATACAAAATCAAATTTTTTATCTTCATACTCTTCCAGTCGAAAAAAAATCAGATTATTTGACTCACATAAACCTTTCCAACACGAATGATTCTTGCCTCTCAACTAATCAAACGGAACGCGATCGCATTCTCTATTCCGAGGAGTTCGAAGACGATGTTCTACATGGAGGTTGATGAAACCGCACATACATTACAACAAATATGACATACGACAATGTAAACAAACTAAATGAGTCACGTAACTTTCGAATGCCGCCCTGCGCACACTAATTAGTCCAACAGTCTTGCTAGAAACCGTATATTTAATTCCCAACGCATGACTCTTCATGAACTTCAATTTTCTAAATGACTAGAACATGAAGGGACAACTGAGATTCCAAATCAGGATGTATTCCAACAAACCTCCACCACCTAGATTCGAATGACAAACGGTTTCGGATGCCGCAGTTCTTTCTCGTGGCACTGATGACATCCGCGCGACCGCAAATCATCCACGCGAGTCGTCAACTTCAATTCTCCTTCATCACGTCGTTGAGTATGTGGTCGATCAGGACTCTTGGCAGTGGTGGGTGCGATCCGGGATGGGACTTTCTGTGGCTGATCAGTCCGGGTTTCTGCGTGAAGGCCTTGCCGCAGATGTCGCAGACGTACGGTCTGATTCCGGTGTGAATAAGCAAGTGTTGTTTCAGAGCTGTCCGACGAGCGAACGATTTGCTGCAGATGGTGCAGGTGTAGGGTTTGATGCCAGTGTGGATTCGCATGTGTACCTTCAACCGACTGTTCCTCGAGAAGGTTTTCCCGCATTCCTCGCAGACCACGTTCTCCCTTTTCTCGTGCTGTCTGACCATGTGCTCGTTCAGGTTCTCCTGGGTCACCATCCGCCTCTTGCAGACCTGGCACTCGTACTTGGCTTTGTAGTGAGCGAACTTCTGGTGCACATACAGCGAGTTGCTATTCAGACAAGTTTTTCCGCAAACGTCGCAGATCACCGGTTGCTCCTTGTGACTGAACCGGATGTGATTGGTCAAATCGCCTTTCACTTTGAACTTCTTGCCACAAGTCTCGCAGGCGAACTTGAAGTCGTCCGTGTGCTTCCTGGCGACGTGTATCTTCAGCTCGTACTTGTTCTTGTTCTTGTAGTCGCACTGGTTGCAGTAGAACAGCTCCGGCAGGCCGTCCGGTGTGCATGGTTTCGTTATTCTGTGTTTCCTTTTGATGTGCGAGTACAACGACGATTTTTTCGTAGTCTTGAAGTTGCACTCGTTGCATGAGAATACCTCGTTCAGGTCCTCCGCCTTGTGCTGGCGCTTGTGGTAGTACAACGTGCTTTTCTTCGCACACTTGAAGTCGCAGAGATTGCACTGTTCCTCAGCAGGTTTCTTGCATTGCTTCTTCCGCGTATGAATCGTTACTATAGTAGGCTCTTCCTCGCATATGACCTCCACCGGTGCATAAGGAACAATGGGCTCATCGTCGTCTTCTTTGTACTCTTCTAGACACACTTTCGGCACAACCTCCTCGCATTTCGCTTTTCCGCTTCTTTTCAAATCAGTCTCTTTGTGTTCAGAAATCTGGTGGTTCCGGGCCACGTGGGAAGTTAAAGTCTTATTCGTTTTGCACACGAAATTGCACGACTCGCACTTGAAGCTCCTGGTTTTTGCGTTTCTCTGGCTCTTCGTGCGTTTTCTCGAATTCTGCAGACTTTCACAGAGATTGCTGGCCTTCCGCGTGTCCTCTTTCGACGAAGGCAACTTGTGCTTCTTCCGAACGTGCACTGTCAACGCGGATCTTTCGCTGCACCCGAAATCGCAGAAGCTGCAGGCGTGCTTATGCTTTTCTGACGTTTTCGCCGGCTCCACTCGTCTCTCTCGTTTCTTCGACCTCGATCGGGGAGCTGGCCCGTTGCTTAAGCCCTTCTTACGGAGCCAAGAGTTCAGATTATGCAACATCCTGTGACGATGCAACATGCTTTCCATCGGGAACTCCATTTTGCATTTGGAACAGGCGTAAAAGTTCCAGCCGCCATGTTGGTCCTCGTTCGGCTCCAGTTTTACGGACGATAGAAATATTTTCTGATCTTCGAATTTAACTACACCTTTTGACCTGGACGTCAACGAATGCGCTTCATCGGTGGATTCGTTCAGTCGAAAAAATTGCATCGTAGCTGAGCCCTTCCCAACAATGAATCGACCGGAAGTATCCGTGGTTGAGGTGTCCTTGGTGTAGACCCATTCTCTAAAACATAGGAAAAGGACAATTAATTTCGGAAAACATAGTATTACGACTTGGGTACATAGGTTACTTACTCCAGATCTAAGGCATCTTTAAAGACATTTGAAATACATGTTTACAGTTTGACTTGGATGTTTGTGTGTTTTATATACTGCACTTTAGCTTGCTATGGCTTTTATTTGCTGTTTTTCGTAATTTTCTATTATATAAATTCTGGTTAAATTTGTCTGTACAAATACGAAACGTGTCTAAATTGACAAAAATGAAAGGCCTTACAAACGAAATAACAGTATGACAGAAATAAAAACATAAATAATAATATCATCGAACGAAACGTTGATCCGTCGATTATTAAAAGATTAAGTACACGATACTCCGGACGTTTCTAAAAGTAAATTACTTAGACATCAAATTTCGTCACGGTACGAGTATTCGAAAAATATATTTATGACACTTCCTTCGATACAAGAGAATATATGGAATAGATATTTCCCAGAACGACCAAGTCACTACTATTCTGAAAAGACAAGTGCTACTGCTGAATCAAAATTTATTTCCCTTTCAGTTGATTAAAATATCCAACTCTGTTACATCTTTCGGTGCAAAAGAATATCCTTCGGTTTTTACCGATATCATAGACATTTTCTAGTAACGGAAATATATTAATACCTGATCATTATCATCAAACTGCTTTATACAATACAACGCCGTTTCATGTTATTTACAATTTACTGAAGCGACATACGAAGGAAACAGAATTTTATTTAGGGGTTTGCGCAGTTCAACTACAACTAAATGTAACAACAAGTAAACAGAAGCTCAGCTCGATCAGGACGAAGTAGGAATCACAATATACACTTAAAACCTAGTTTTACGGTATTACTATGAATTATCTGTCTGAGATTCAGTCACGCCGTCTCCTCCCGTGTCAACGATGCCTTTATTTTTCCCAAGAGGCATAGGAGGTGAGGACAGATGTGCATCGGGATGCTTCCTTCTGTGTTCGATCATGTAGTACCGCCGTTTGAACGACTGCCCGCAGAGATCGCAAATGTGCGGCCTCTCGGCCGAGTGGGTCAGCAGATGCGTATTCCTCATGTGCGACGTGCGGAAGTTCTTTTTGCAGATGTGACAGGTGTACGGCTTGACCCCGGTGTGAGTGGTCATGTGAGTGGCCAGGTATCTTTTCGAAGCGAACACCTTGCCACACTCTTTGCACTCGTACGTTCTGCTATGCTGCTTCATGTGATTGTCCAGGTTCTCCTGCGTCAGGAGTCGTTTGTTGCAAACGGTGCAGTGGAATTTGTACTCGTTCAAATGAGCCACCTTTCGGTGCTTGTACAGGGAGTAATTGCTCGTGTAAAACTTCCCGCACACGTCGCACATGTGCTGCGACGTGCCGTGCGTGCCGATGTGAAATTTCAAGTCCCATTCCATCTTGAAGCGCTTACCGCAGTGCTCGCAGGCAAACTTGTAGTCGTCGGTGTGACGTCTGATGTAGTGGGACTTCAGGTTGTTCTTCGTCTTCGTACGATAGTCGCACTTGTCGCAACAATGGAGGAGGCTCGAGTCCACGTCCTGGTGCACGAGTCGGTGCGCCTTCAAGTCGCATTTGTACTTGAACGACTTTTCGCAGGTCGCGCACTTGAACGGTCGATGGAAGCTGTGCTTCCTGATGATGTGCCGAAGGATCTTGTTCTTCTGTTCGAACACCGTTTGACAAATGTCGCAAGTGTAGGAGCCGTCGTGAAGCTGCTTGTACAAGTCTTCTTGCTGGCCTGCGTCTTCGTTGCTCCGCAAACTGTCCAAGCGGTTGTTCTTCGTTGATCCGTTGTTCCTCGTGTTCAGCACTGGCTTCCGGCTCGTGGAGACTCTTCGAACCCTCTCTTCGAGAACTAGGTTCTCTTCTCGAGGATTTGTACGATTTTCTGCTTCCATTTTGTTAGGACACTTGTTACGCTTTCGGTTCTTTGAAACTCGAAATGCTATTCTCCTCTGTTGAATAGTTGTAATTTTACTTGGAGCTTTCGGTTCGTTAACTCGGTCGTTAGGGGTGTGTTTATTCCTCCGTGTTAAATGTTGCGATGATTTCCTAAAACATGAATGAAACGTGTCAGCAATTTGTTTTTGTGTCAGTCTAGGAACGCTATATTGACAAATGCACCGGAATGTTTAGTTTCTTTCGAACATTGTTCAAGGAGTTATAAAATGTACAATGACTTTTTAATTTGTAGTACCTGTACATATACTCAGCAAATTACTTTTGAAGTTTGCTAACGTTTGAAAATTAAAAATTTATTAAAATAAATGACGTAGTTAACTAACAATTATTGATATTTGCTCGTTTATGTGCCATTCCATGCTAAACGGATCACTTTTTGAGGGCAACGTTAGTTTTATAATATTGAAGAATAACCTGCGTAAAATTGGAGGAGTGTTGAGGTCATGATTTTACGATTCCATATAAATTTTTTATATTGCTACCAAACAATAATTTCTTTATCGCTTGACCTTTATACAAAACTGTTGCTCTATTCTCTTTAGAACTATTACTTCTTTCTTAAGAACTATAAAATCACTTCATGCATATAACGTAATAACACCAATAAATATAATGAAACTTACTTAGGGAATACCAAAAGAGGATTTCGACGATATTACACAAATATGTTACCAAATTTGTTGATCAATTTTTACAAACAATTCGAAAACATAACTTTAAACATAGGAAATGATCAACGTGTACTCATAATCTCGAGCAAACCTACAATATATCGCGCAATAAATAATTTCCTTGTTACTGAATAATAATCTCCGTACATTATTGTCTACGGTGACGCTTTTATCAAATGAATGTCAATTTTCTTCTTACTAGCTACGTATATACAACGAACTATGAATCGATGCACCTTGCTACTGCGAGCATTAAGCAAATATGAATGTTATTCTCAAATTTGTGACATATTAAATCCATTCCTCGTCTTACCAGAAATGTAATATGTTAGGTGTAAACTAAGTCCTTGTATTTATTTAACATTAGAACTACAAAATGTGACGGAAATATGTTGCTTTATAAAAATGACAAGATTAGATGTATTCAGATTTCACACAATTCTTTTTACAACATGTACTTCAATCAAGAAATATATTTTAAAATTTGTAAGTTAAACATCTTCACAATGTCAACAATTGCAAAGGAAAATATCAGAAAGCAATTCTGCCCCATCCAGTGGTTCTAATGTTAAAAGGAAATCTTTTCACGTTTTACGTACGTATTCAGATAAATAAAGTAGAAAAGGAAATGTAACAAAGTGGATCTTATATCATTGACTAGACAAATCTGTTCCTTCCCATAGTAGAAAATCTAGCGAAGATTTACCGCAAAGACTCAATTTACGACAATTTACAATCATCTCTAGTTAAAGGTCAACTAATATACATGATTTCGCACGGAAATACTATCACAATTAAATCCATGTTACACCACTGAACGTCATTAGATTGCAGATTTTATGCAGTCCAAATAAAAATGAGTACATCAGATATAAAACAGTAACAAAACCAATTTTAAAATACTGTTATGTTACTGTCAAGCTATTAAACCTATCAAGGGAGGAAATACATTTCTATTTCGCTTCTCGTTGCTACAATTAAGGTAAAAAAGGCGTTGATTCAAAATCGGCCAAAATTACCCAAGAACAATTTTCCTGAAACTTTGCATATTGATAGCCCTTTGGGTCTAACATTGATTCCGTGCAAAAACTTTTTCCCAGAACTTTACAGTTACGGGGGGGGGGCAAAGTACGTATTTTGCGAAATCTATTATGTGCTGTAACTTTTAATAAAAATAAGATATCGACACGACACTGATACCAAAAAATCATCAAAAATTCAAGCTTTCCAACGGTGTATAAGTATATGTAATTTATTTATTGCTAACATAATTTTTTCACATTTTTCGTGTTTTTCAAGGTGTAAAAAATTCAGAAAAATTGCAATTCCCAAAAAAGTATCGCCTGATTTTAACCAAAAACGCTGCATTAATAGTACATTTCATGCCCTTTCGAATGGTGTTTATCATACCTTGGGAAAATTATTCGTTTTTGAGTTATAAAGTAAAATGTGAGTAGAAGTTGAGGCGCGCGGTCAACTACTCAACCTATATATCCATTTCAAACGTGGAAAAAACGCTTCCTGTGATTATATATACTCTTTGGAAGCGATAGTTCGTACTTTTATTTAAATTTATACATGTTCCATCCCAAATGGTAAATATATTATCTTCATTTTCCTGAATTTTGTTTAAATGACGAGCTATATTTGATGTCTCTTGTTCTATTTTCTCTCTTGTTATGTTCCTCAAAAAAATAAGGAACAAACTTTGACATAATAATATCTCGCACTTCTGAAATTATTCTACATACCGTAGGTTGTGACTTATTTATCATAGCTGGAATGTCTTTTTGAGACGAACCACGATATAAATGAATCATATCGACGTTTATCGAATGTATATTGGTCCAATTTTAAAAGAGTAATTAGTTTTTATTGGGAGTCCTCTTAATTTTCCCCCCGACTGTATACTTGTATACATCAGAGGATTATTCACAGCATCGCCGATGGAATCAACTATATATACTGCAGCGAGCTGAAAAACATTTTGAATTTCAATCTGATAATTTGTATTACTTTCATGCAGTTCATTCATTGATATGCAACAATATAGAACAAAAGTGTATTATCTCTTTTACAATATTTAGTTAGAAAACACAACGCTTTAGTTATGATATTTTAAATATACAAAATATTTGCTTAATAACATTGTAGCTAGTATAAGGTAATAAATTGTGCAATATTCCCCGATAGCCAAATTTGCATATCATTGAAAGAACTGCATGAAAGTAATACAAATTACCAGATTGAAATTCAAAATGTTTTTCAGCTCGCTGCAGTATATATAGTTGATTCCATCGGCGATCCTCTGATGTATAAAAGTATACAGTCGGGGGGAAAATTAAGAGAACTCCCAATAAAAACTAATTACTCTTTTAAAATTGGACCAATATACATTCGATAAACGTCGATATGATTCATTTATATCGTGGTTCGTCTCAAAAAGACATTCCAGCTATGATAAATAAGTCACAACCTACGGTATGTAGAATAATTTCAGAAGTGCGAGATATTATTATGTCAAAGTTTGTTCCTCATTTTTTTGAGGAACATAACAAGAGAGAAAATAGAACAAGAGACATCAAATATAGCTCGTCATTTAAACAAAATTCAGGAAAATGAAAATATATTTACCATTTGGGATGGAACATGTATAAATTTAAATAAAAGTACGAACTATCGCTTCCAAAGAGTATATATAATCACAGGAAGCGTTTTTTCCACGTTTGAAATGAATATATAGGTTGAGTAGTTGACCGCGCGCCTCAACTTCTACTCACATTTTACTTTATAACTCAAAAACGAATAATTTCCCCAAGGTATGATAAACACCATTCGAAAGGGCATGAAATGTACTATTAATGCAGCGTTTTTGGTTAAAATCAGGCGATACTTTTTTGGGAATTGCAATTTTTCTGAATTTTTTACACCTTGAAAAACACGAAAAACGTGAAAAAATTATGTTAGCAATAAATAAATTACATATACTTATACACCGTTGGAAAGCTTGAATTTTTGATGATTTTTTGGTATCAGTGTCGTGTCGATATCTTATTTTTATTAAAAGTTACAGCACATAATAGATTTCGCAAAATACGTACTTTGACACCCCCCCCCCCCGTAACTGTGAAGTTCAGGGAAAAAGTTTTTGCACGGAATCAATGTTAGACCCAAAGGGCTACCAATATGCAAAGTTTCAGGAAAATTGTTCTTGGGTAATTTTGGCCGATTTTGCATCAACGCCTTTGTATTGCCCGAAGTACAGCAGTGTAATGCGATGAACAACTATTTGAGTACCCCTGTGAAAACTCAAACCATTAAGAAACATTGTACAGCGTTTTACAAATGCAAGGAGTACTGTAGTATTTCATCCAACCAACAGGAGATTAGTCTTTACTAGAGTTGAGCGAGAACCCGAAAATATCGAATCGGGACAGCTCGATAATTTTATTCGAGATCGGGACAGATTCTCGAAAATTTCGGAATTCTCGAATATATCGAGATTCCCAAGAATTTCCGAGATTCTCGAAAATTGCGGGATTCCCAAGGATTTTCGGGATTCTCGAGAATATTCGAGATTCTCGAGCACATTCGAGAATTCCGAAATTTTCGAGAACTCGACTCGTCTCAAGCTGTCACGACCATCGAATACTCGAAATTTACGGATTCTTGCACACCTCTAGTCTTTACTTAAAGCTGTTCACGCATCATCCAACTTAACGTTCTTCGTCACGCTGTGGATAATGTTAGTTATGGACACCGAAGGTAACGACTCCGTGGCATCTGGATGTTTCTTCTTCCAGTGCACGCAAAGGGCCGGTCGTTGGGTGAAACTCTGTCCGCAAATCGTGCAGACGTAAGGTCTAACACCGGAATGAGTCAAAAGGTGCACTTTTCTGCTCGTCGCGCTGGCGAACGTTTTGTGGCAAATGTGACACGAAAACGATTTCTCGCCGGAATGCGTCCTTATGTGCTTTCTGAGACCGGACTTGCGGGTCAGTCCGAGTCCGCACTCCTCGCAGATGAACTTCCGGCCGTGCTGTTCCATGTGGCTGTCCAGGTTCTTCTGGCTCTGCAGCTTCTTGTTGCACATGGGACACGGGAACTTTGCGTCCTTCACCGTGTGATTGTAGTTCTTGTGAAAGTACAGTGATATTTTATTCGGCACTTTCGCGCCACACACGTCGCAGATGCACGGCTCGCCGTCGTGGGTCACTATGTGCTTCATGTAGTCTGCTCTTATGCGAAATCTGCGGTCGCATTTCTGGCAGGAGAACGGAAACGTGTTGTTGTGCTTCCGCATCACGTGGACCTGTAATAGAAATCGCTAAGGTAAGCATCACTGGACAGCATATCGATGCCGGCTGTCTAAAAAACAATCTACAATGATTACATTGGAAGAAAATCAGTTTCAGCACATGCAAAATATTTTTCTTTTACGTAAAATGTATTTTACCGTTATGCATAGTCAAGGCTCTCAGAATGCAGCCATACCTAAAGATGTTTCAAAAATTGCTTTTTTCATCAAAGCAAACACTAAACCTGTCATGAATATATGATCGGTTTTTCATTTGACAATTAATGCTCATTTGACATTTTATAATTTTACATTATAAAAATACGTTCATCAGACATGGTGGTATAAACTTAACTAAACATCTCTTAGAATAAAAATCGCAGAAAATTGAAAGAAAGCTGATTTTTACATTTTTACGAGACAACGTTTGTGGTTATTTTCAGTTCTTGATGCGTCTAGTGTTAAACTTGTAAAATCTAGTTTTATATAATAGATAGCAGATTCAGAATCATCTGTGACATAGTCAAATTGAATTGTACAAAACTTTCAATCCTTAGCAAGGAATTTCAGTAAAACATTAAGTAAACTTAAAGAGACAACTTACCCGTAAGTAGGAGAAGTGGACCGTCATGAAGTCGCAGTATTGGCAATTGTGCAATGGCGCGTCTCCGTGAATAGTCAGTTTGTGTTTCGTCAATGCTCTCTTATGTTTGTACTTTTTTAAACACGTGTCGCATTGGTAGTTCTTAAAGTTGTGCCGTAGCAAATGCTTTTTATAATTCCGTTCGAAGACCGTAGTTTTACAGACGTCGCAGTAAATTTTCTCGAGCTTCAGTGTTTCTTCGTATCTCTTTTTCTCCTTTTGTTTGAGTTTCTCTTTCATCGACTTCTTCGCAGTGTTTTTCGATTTTCTTGACAACGAAGTCGACAGCAACGGCGGCGTTTTGACTAGAACTCTTCGTTTCATCTCTCTTCTCTTCAGTTTCTGCAACCTAAACAACCGGAAGTATATTTTAAATCTACAAGCACGGAAGATCTTTTCTCTTCTTCGTTGGAAACAGAAACTTCGCGAATATGCACGTCCTGAATGAAACAAATTGTACCGATTCATTTACCGCTGTATCAAGTACATACGACTATGGCGCTAGTTAATTGAAACAGAGGCCTATTACTACTACATTAACGTTTCTTATGCTATTTGAAAGAGTTGTGTGATTTCTCGCCAGAGTTAATGAAAAATAAAAGCGTTGCTTAGGAATGTGGGAGCTATCGGCTTCAATGCATTTTTTAATCGATAGTTTCTGTACGAACATGTTAACTGCTGTACTTACAACAAAACACATGAGTGGCGTCTTCGAGAACGTCGACCTAGAACACCCAAAAGTAATATAGAATTCCGGCATATCGTTCTGCTCTGGGTTAGGGTACTTACATTGATTTACAGCGTCGTGACGGGAACATACGAAACTGATGAAAACACTGGTCGCACAAATTTAGCACTTTGCGTAACGTCGGAAGTGACAATCTCCCATTGTTAAGTAAATGAAACATGCTTTATTTCACTTTTTACAATATAATTTACTTTAAAAATATAGTAGCCGTTGTTTTGATTAAATAGAACTTCATGCTTAAACGCTAATTTATTTAGGACTCGGCGCTTTACGTAGAGCAAAATGATTTATAATCTTTTAAAACATGTTAAACGCAATATATATTAACAGGTAATTTTGTCAACGATAAACAAGCAATTTCACACTTTACATTTCAATTCACACTTCTTGTCATAAATAAGTATTTTAGAAACTTCCATTGGATGCTTTGTATATCGCTGGAAGAAGTAACGTTCGTTAAATAATTTAAATCAAACATAACAGCATTCATAATACTTACTAGGGAAGAATGTTTGTAAGCGTTCATATGAAACGCTAAGTACAAAGTACAGTATACCCGAAAAATATGCGTTCGATTTTGAAATTTTTCAAGCTGAGG
Source organism: Sphecodes monilicornis (assembly GCA_913789915.3). Taxonomy (NCBI): domain Eukaryota; kingdom Metazoa; phylum Arthropoda; class Insecta; order Hymenoptera; family Halictidae; genus Sphecodes; species Sphecodes monilicornis. The sequence goes on from OU565284.1 coordinate 27,272,826, forward strand.
CTTCGTCAATAGATATCCGTGTATAAAAATTACAGATTTCACTTCCGATGTGCGTTGTTTAAATCTCAGTCAGCTGATGGTAGGAAAATACCCTAGTCGTAGACTGGGAAACTCAACTGGTAATATCTCAATAAACGTAGTCTTAACTTTCAAAATCGTAAAATACTTTTCGATCATCGTGCTGGTCAATATAGAGTCTCGTATTTTTGGGACACACTATACAAGCAATTAGATTCCCAACTACATTTCAACAATCAGTTCTTCACAACCTTATGTTTTTTACTACATTTTAAAATACTAAAAACGGAGTATGGTCAAATGGACCACTCAAAAACTCTATCACATTGTTTTGTTATCATTATCATTCGTAATCACTGTATAAAAATTAAATTAATAGGATTCTAATTACCAAACTGCAGTTGAATAATGATAATTTGCATTACCATAATCGCTAACCCCTATTCAATGTCTTCAATTATCACGTTAATGAATACTTTTCCCTGTAGACATCACTCATAAATCACACAAAACTTAGAAACTGCTTCAACTATTCATCGTGTTACAAAAGATTAAATTAAATCAAACACGAATATACGATTTGTTTACGGTTGTTCCGTTATTCGCTTACAGTTGGTATTTTTAACAAAAACAGTGAAATGCATTGCGAAGGAATATCAGGACTGTCTCGCAATCAGTCTTCTTATTTTGTGTTTTAACACTTTATCTACCGGAAGCCTATTCAATAATTGTGCTGTACCAAATGGAAGCTTAAAAATCTTCTTTTATACAATAATTCTAAACGAAATTATTAGGTAACGATATCGAGGATGAGTGTTGGTTTATGATTGAAGTTTCTGTTGCTGTTGAAGGATCTATTGAAAAAATCCTCAGCCATGGGCTATAGTCATCCAAAAATTATGGAATAATCGCCGGTAGATAATGTGTTAAGAACGAACCTTTGTACTTGAACTTGCATTTGTTGCACTTGAACTTCAGCAGATAACGCTTCAGGTGGCAAATTTGGTTTGGATAACGGAAACTTTTTTGTTTTCAGATGATGGCGCTGTGCATGTAGGAAGAGCATTTGTCACAGTACGTCTTCTTGCCATAATCACAACGATGCAATGAATCATCTCGTGCCTCTTCATGTCCTGGCACAGTTTGTACATTTTCAGACAAAACTTGCAGTTGAACGTGCACGCGTGCATCCTAATGAAGTCGCAGTCGATGGACTCGTACAGCTTGCTGCTCTCGTGAAGTTTTATATGCAACACTAGCTTCCCCTCCCTTTGGAACCATCGTTTGCAGTTGAATCACTTCACGATGTAGGACTTGAAGTGCCTCTGTAACAAGTAGTCTTTCTTGAACATCTTGCACCAATAGGTGTGTCGCGATGGTTTTTACACGTTCTTAATTTACAAATAGTTGCTCCTTAATCGATGAATGGTTTGCAATCGAAGACACACTCTACCTGAAATGAGAAAATGGTTCGTTCGCTGAATAAACGATAAAGTTAACAGAGGATGGAACTGTTGATGGCATTGTTTCAAGTGCTTGCTGCCGTCTGTTCGTCTCGTAGACTAAATCGCTGGGCACAGTCTGTAGCAGTTCAGTAGAAAACTCGTTTATAACACTGATGGCCATTACTTTCTGTTTCACTTGCTTCCCGTTTGTCAGAAAATAATATTTGTCGGGGGTTAGTGTCGTGAGAGAATGATGGAGAAGGTCGTAGCCTCTCGTCCTAAAAATGAAAAGAAAATTTGTTAATTCTAAGGTCCATCAGCGTTCATTTATTAAAATGTACAATATTTTCTCTTAACCTGGAACGTGTAATGTATGATCTTCTAATGAATGTAGAAAACAGAATTTGTCCCCGCATTTCAGAGTGCATTTAGAGAAATGAACAAGAGAAAGAAACCATGGACACTTTGCTGTAAATACCAATTATGTTATTTTCGACCTGCAGCAAACAAATTTGCTTCTAGTTAAAGATTAACAGCAATGCTTAGCCACGATCGAAAGAAATGCTTGTTCTTTATACAATGTCAACAATGTAGTGTGCAAGAACTGAAATGTTCAACGTAATATTGTATATGTATACATATATTTCTTTCTTCAAATTTACAGGTGATATAAACTTTTCTCCATATGAATATGAATATTTATATTACACTTCTATATTATCTTTATATAATATTTGTATATATATAATATATGTAAAAGCTATTCTTTCGTAGATCGACGAACGAATTATTGATTCTCCTGTACCATCGAATCGTAATACAATATCCGACTATCACCATTTTAAATGTCACAATTCCTAATCCTATCTGTTATCGCTCTCTTTCTAAAGAATTCTTAAATGAAAAATAATTTCATCATCCTTCAACGAATATGCTTTTGCACCGATAGAAGCTCACAACAAAAGTAACGGACGTGAAATATTTAGTTTTCGAAATAGGAACAAAACAAATTGAATGCTCAAGCTCGCTATCTTTATTGTGAGTCCAAGATGAATCAGGATTGTTACAATGAGTTAGAGATCTCAAACGGACAATTAATTTTGCAACGATAATAATTAAAGCGGTAAAGTAAGTTGAATGGAAGACTTGAAATGATTAATTTTGAAGGAAATTATACATATTTACAACAAATTTATAAGTTATAGGTACTAAATCGAAGATCACCACGATCTTTAGCTTTTGAAACGCTCCTCTATTGCAAAACGATACGGTTATCATTTACAGAATACTGAATTTGTAAATATTTAAATGTGCAAAAATTTTCGCCAATGTTCCATCGGTTCGAATCAAAACAGTTCGATTAATAGTAATGACTGGCTGTTCGTAAGATCTACTATAAACAACTGTAACCGTTGCTTGGTACCACAAAATGGATATTCAGAAATTTCGAAATAAAAAAGAGAACTGGGCTTTCTGAACTGGATATAAAATTTTGAACGTGATCGTCTCACGAGCACGTATATAAAATCAAAATGAACAAGATCGTAATATCTCTTTCTGAGAAAATATGTAAAATGCAAGCTATAGCCGTTCAAACTATTGCCCCAGGCAATTCACCGGTCATTCGAGTCGGTTACACTCGTCATCGAGAAGCAGAAACTTACGTATCACTATTCGATCTCGCGCACGCGCGCGCGCGCACACACACACACACACACACACACACACACACACACAACAAAAGGAAAACAATAGAAACCATTCTAAACTCGTCTCAAAAAATATAACAACTGAACGCGACACTCGACTGGTGCAAAGGCTCTCGCGCAAATCAATCCAACAACAGGAATCCTGATCGAAATAGGTGGATCCCCCGGTCTCGCAGACAGTAACGTGTTACAATAAAAAGAAAATGTACAAAAGTAACTCCCGGCGGGCCGTGGTCAGCTCGTTACTTGCTACTCTTATTCACAATGATTTTGTCCTGCACCCCGTGTAGCAAATTGGTGATCTTAATGGGCGGAGGGGCCGGGTGCACGCCGGGGTGCTTCCTCCGGTGCAGCATCATCGGCGATCTCTGCGTGAAGCTTTGCCCGCAGATGTCGCAAACGTAAGGTCTTTCACCGACATGGGTTAATAAGTGGATCTTCTGGGAACTGAGACAGCCGAACGTTTTCCCGCAGATCGCGCAAAGATAGGACTTCTCACCGGAATGGGTCCTGAGGTGTTTGGTCAAGCCGTACTTGGTCTTGAACTCCATGCCGCACTGCTCGCACACGTACTTGATCTTGTGCAGCTCCATGTGGCTATCCAGGTTCTTCTGGGTCTTGAACTTTTTCTTGCAGGTCTGGCACTGGAACTTCTTAACCTTCGTTTTGTGCTTGTAATACTTGTGGAAATACAGGGAACTCTTGCTGGGGTACGAGGAGCCACAGATGTCGCATACGCAGGACTCCGTGTCGTGGTCCTTCACGTGGGTGGTGTAGTCCGACTGCACCTTGAACATCTTGCCGCACTGCTCGCACTTGTAGTTGTAGTCCTCCGTGTGCTTGCGGATGTAGTGGATCTTCAGGTATGGCTTCGTGCGCGCCTTGAAGTCACAGAGACTGCACGTGTGCCAGGTGACCGGCTCGTCGTGGATCTCCATGTGTCTGGCCAAATGGGCATTGGTCTTGAAGCATTTTGAACAGATCGCGCACTTGTGCGGTCGAGAGTTGCTGTGCTTGTACATGTGTCTGGTGTGCTTGCTCTTCCGGTCGAAGGACGCGTAGCAGATCTCGCAAGTGTGCTTCTTCTTCACTGGCTCCTCGATCGACAACGTCTTCTTCTTCTTCTCCTCTACCTGCTTTTTCCTGAAGTCCAACGGCGTGTCGTCCAGGTCCTCCGACTGATCCCCGCTGTCCTTGCCCTTTTCAGAGGATTGCGTAGACGTCACCGCCGGTTTCGACGTCGTTGTCGTGTCGCCCTTTGTCGTTGAAGCGTTCGACCCTTCGCCGGGCGGTCCTGGCTCTTTCATCATGAACATGCTCAAGGAGGTTGGTATCCGAAAGTAATTTTCTTCGAGTTTTACTATCAGAAAAGTCGGAGCGAGTGGATCTAGCGCATTGTACCTAAAAAATCATAAAGCTAATCAGTTCGACGGTCGTGGAAATACCGGGTAGGATAAGGGGGGTTTGCTTTGCTAAACCGCACACGAGCATGCACCGGTGTGAGTCGAGCAGAAATTTCGCGAGAACTTCGCACCTTAGAGAGAACTGTCCTGCGGACGTTGTTCAAACCGGTATTGGGTTTACATCGAATCGTCTCGAACAGAAAAATACTGCTACCGTCAGTTCATGAGGGATGAAATATGATGATAACTGTGGTGGTACTTATCGCTAAGTTTATGTTATGTTCATAGTCTAAATGATTAACAATATATAAAATAATAATTGTCGCTGGATCAACAGTTTATATTTTCCTCTTGTTAATGGTAACATTTCAAAAATGTATATACCTATTTATGTATGAGTACTGTTTCGATATTAATACACATGCAACGTTTATACAAACATGTGTAATATATTATCGTAAAATTTAAAACATATGCAGAGTTTGTCAGACTAGGAATTGACGTTTGAAATAATGATGTCATCAATACAATCAAATCCCAATTTCATCGTTTTATAAATTAAGGTCATGTATTCTTTGCACTATTTCCTAAAAAAGTTGATACATATATGTTAATTACTGTTACATTACTGTTCAACTGTTGGAGTGAGTACATTGGCAAATATAAAGTTCTGAAAATAGTACATATTTATATACATATAAATCAAAATATAATTTCCTAATGATTAGTCCACTGTTACGATCGCTAACATTGTTTGTTTAGACTGTTAACACTGTGGAAGATACAGCAATCATTAGAATAGTAGAAATAGTTTTTAACTTTACGTAATATTTGGATAGACTTCATTCGATAAATTTTATAAATGAAAATCTGAAATGTATGTTTTTACGATCTTTCTGTAAGTAGTATCTCGCACATTATTGATGATTTCCTAAACACACCAACATTTTTACTAAAAAGTTAGCATTATATTGTGCCCAAAACGACTTCAAACATTCGTAAATTATTTTGTATTCCATGTATAAACATGGAAGGGATGATTCCATATGTGGACATTTTCTTCCATTTGCCGCCTTGTTTTTGAGAAATTGGAGTTTGAAAGTTCGACGAACACGTGTGCCATTGAATAGGAATCGTCTGCCGCGTCTGTTCATGATATACAAGTTCTACTTCTTACTGTTGGAACACAGTGTGATTGGAAGACGACAAACAATAACAATACACACATTTGCATTCGCGATGAGAAAACTATTTTAATATATTGACAAATTAGGGGACTACACAAACGCCTGTAGATCTCAAAGAACACAAAAACAGAAGGCGGGGACAAAAAACAAGATAATAATTATTAATGTTCAAGAAGGACCGCGAAGGCGCTATACGCGAATGTTAAACACATGGTTCCCCCCACAAACGGTGCTGATTGTAAATTCTATGAATTTCATGCCGAATAAATGCTAGGCGCCTGAATTTGATTGATTTTCAGTCAGTTTTCCCGAAAACGAGGCATCAAATGAAAAAAAATGTATTCTATATTTTCGGCTTTTTTTCTCATGTAGAATTACCCACTCTACGTTTATACCATGCTACAGTTTATACCTGTAGACATATGGAATAAAATAGTTTACGATACTTTTATATCGTTTTTCAGAGAATGGTTGACACGAGACCCATGACCCCTTTGAGACTTTTGTTCCTTGCGACACACACTATACGATGCAGTAAAATGCATAATTTTTATACATGTGTATACATGTGTTGTATAAACTTTGGAACAAAATTAACAATCGATCTCGCTTTTTAACAGAAGATTATTCAAACGTCAACTAAATAGATCACGTAATTAGCTTACTTTATCTATAATACAGATCATATACACTTAGAAATAAATATGTAATTAACCCTCTTGTACTCTTCGGTCAAAAATTCACCCATTTTATTTTTTTAATCCTGCAAAATTGTTTATTTCTTTTATGATTGTATTATGATTTGATATGTTTTTGTTCAAAATACAAGATCATAAATAAAACACAATTGGTTGAATTAATGTATAAAACAAAATAGGCAAGAACTACGAGACGATTTCTTATACAATTATTTTATAGGAATGTAAAATGGGAATTAAAAAGTAACAAATTGCGAATGATATCCCTCTCAAAAGTTGCTCTGTGTCACCAACTTGGTGAACATTTAAAAACAAAGTTTCGTTCAAGATAAGCGGTCTTTTTTTTAATAACCCCATCGTCATTCTGGGGAGACCAAATAAATGTTCTTTAAATCCAACGTATTCTCAAAATTAATTTCCACTTTTCACCAATCTATACACACACGTTTATCAAAGAATTACTCAAATATCGCGTACATTTGATTTCATTTCACTAACAATCTTCTAGCTAAGCATTTGGCTGCAGATCTTTATGCATAATCAGAATCATCTGCATCAACTTCAAGAAACAGGGACTAAGTACAATGTTTTTCTCTGTTTAAAAGTCTAAGTAAATTATGAAAGATCTATTCGTTAGAGATTTAAGGCTTTCATGGTCCAGCATCATACAGAACTGATCAGAACCGTTTTCCCAACGTTTTGCAAGCATTGCAGCTAGCTTTATCAAGAGTCAGGAGGTGCACCTATACGTGTCTTTTGGTATTTGACAAATATAACCTTCTAGCTAGCTCTACTGATGAAGCTATCCAGTAAACAATTTGCACTTGATTTGCTATGATTTTTGCGTCAAATACCAACTCATCTGTTTCCGCATTAGGTTTGGTATTTGACTGCAAAGTTTGCTGAAGTTTTCTCAATGCCCAAATCCATGGCAAACCTTAAACTCATGAAGAGGGGAGGTCGGTCGCAAAAAAAGCGGACCTATATTTACTCTTAGAGCAAGGTTAGGTCGGCTCTTAGCACGACCGACCTGCCCTCGTAAAGAGGGCAAGATTTGGCATGGATTTGGCACTGTACAAACTTTGCAGTCAAATACCGAGCCACCTGCTTTCGCATTAGGCTCGAATTTGTCGATAAGTTTCAGGGACTAAATTTTGCTCCAAGCAAGCTATGGCACCAAAATGACCGACTTGTATTCGCAAAGTACGATACAAACATTGCATCAAATTTGCTCGAAACAGGTTTGGCTAACTGGATAGCTGCAACGCTTGCGAAACGTTGGGTAATTCTAGAAGGACTATATAGTCTATTGATAAACCTAATCGTACAGGGTGTACACACAATTATATGTCATGGCCACCACACGGAGATTCTACACCTTTGGATCGATGGAGATTTGTTAAGAAAAGAAGCTGCAAAACTGACCTTAAGCATAATTTTTAAGATTAATTTTTTCTCTTATCGCATCGTTTAGTATTATTGACAAGGGAAAAAAGTCTCAGGAGAATGATAGGTCGCAAATGGACCGTTCTCTTGAAAAACGGCATTAAAGTTTTGTAAAATATTTTATTCCGTATGTCTACAGGGTGTCCCAGAATTAAGCACACCCGTGGAGAAGATGATCCTACATGAGAAGATAAGTTGGAAATATGGAACAAATTTTTTTCATTTGAGACTGTTTTTTGAGAAAATCGACCTTGAAAATCCGTCGAGGTAGCATGCCTAGCACACATAAGCAGTAGAACCGATAGGTCATGATCAGACGCGTCAGGCGACATCTATTCAATAGTAGCACGCGTGTTCGCCGAATTTTCAAGCACGATTTTCTCGAAAACATAGTCTTAAAGAGAATAAATTTATTCCGAAATTTAAAGTTATTTTTCAAGAGAATAGTTCATGTGCAACTTATGGTTCCTCTGAGACTTTTATTCCTTGTGACGAATACTACACGATGCAAATTTTACGGACACTTGTTTTAACAAATCCACTGATCCAAATGTATAGAACCTCGCTGCGGTGGTTGTGGCACATAACTTTTGGTACAGTCTGTACATTGACATCCTCTTTGTGCTGTTTTAAACTTCATCTGCTCATTTCTCTCACACATGTGTAAAATCCACAGTTCACTAATTAGTCTTTTCAAGAAAAGTCAACGAGATCCTAGATCGGTCACAGTTTAAAACCGAGCTGGCGCTGATCTGTCCGCTCTGCAGTTTCCGCAGGAAGTTCTTCGCCATTTCGGCGACCTGTGGAGGTGTGGACTCGAATGGCGGCAAGGGCCCTGGATGCTGTCTCCTATGCCTGAGTAGACTGGACCGTTGAGTGAAGTCGTCTTTGCATATGTCACACCTGTAAGGCCTGATCCCAGCGTGCGTGAGCACGTGTTGATAATAGTTGCTGGTGCAGAAGAAATTCTTACGACAAAGCACGCAGTTGAAGACGTTAGTAGGACCATGTTTGATGCGTCTGTGCCTGAGCAGCTCCTTCGAGCCTCGACACTCCTCTCCACAGTCTGAGCACGTGAAGTTGGTCCCGTGGCGCATCAGGTGCTTGTCCAGGTTACACCTATGTCGGAACTTCTTCGCGCATAGGTGACAATTGTGCTGGTACTCGGACTGTCTCATTCGCTTCTCGTGCTTCCACTCGTGGCCCTTCAGGTCCTTCACCTCTTTGCCGCAGAACCGACAGACCTGCAACGTAGAGCCGTGACACCTTTTTATGTGCTGCGTCAAGTCGTTCTTGATGATGAAGTTGCGGCCGCAGTGCTCGCAGATATATGTGGTGTCGTGCTCCGTGTGGATGCGCAGGATGTGTCTCTTCAAGCTGGGCTCCCTCTTGTACCTCACCTGGCAAATGCCACACTCGAAGAAATAATCCGGCTGATGGATCACCTTGTGCTGCTCCAGATCCCTCTGCGAGTAACAGCAAGTCTTGCACATGTCGCACTTGTACACCTTGTTCGGATTCCGGTGCACGTTACTCACGTGCACCTCCAATCTCAACACGTCCTTGAATTGTTTCTCGCAGAAGGGACAAGTGGTGCGCACGGTGTCCAAAACCCAGTCGACCTCTTCGCCATCCTCTCCGGCATTGTTCGTGTTGGCTCTTTTTTGAGATTCTTTCTTGATTGTCTTGAAACCTACGTTATTCCACGAGGTACTGAGATGCCTCGGTTCCTTTGAGCCTTTACGTTGTATCTGTGAAGTCTGCAGGTGACGTATCTTTCCCCGTTCAGTATGAATTGATGTCTTTACCGGAGAACTTTGTTTCGGTGGACAGTGTGTATCGTGTATCGTTTGTTTTACAGATTGCATCGATGAATCCGAGAGCAGATACGCAATTGGTACGGTTGGCTGCTCCCAGTTTGTCGATGGATTTACTGTTAAGCTGTATCCAGGCATTGGTAATTGTTGTTGGAAGACTACCTTTTGTCGTGTTGCGATAGGTACGAGTCTGAAACAAGGATAAGGCGTGTCAGTGAAGTGATATTCCCTCGTGTCGGTCATCCTTCGTGTATCAAATATCTATAAAGAAAAATTTCTTGGTTCTGGTTGGTTCAAGAACAGGATTATTCAAGAAACTTTGCGAAATAATTTACAAACATAGTGGATGTATGTAATCTGGAACTACAGTTTACCAAAGTTTTGCAATATATTGAAATTGTAACTTACTGTAATATGAATTTTACTCGGCCAAACTGAAAGAGATCAAACATAAATATCATTTTTTCAGCCTGTAAACTGTCGATGACACAAATTTGGTTCTTCCTTTTTCAAGATATTAGAGACATACATACTTCTTGCACAATGTGTTTAATGTTATTCAGCATGGAACTCGCAAGTATTACAGTTTAATTCTTAACAATACAAATGATGGATGCAAACTAACAAATTTTGATTTGCGAGTTACGAAATAATCTGTATCTTCACAGTATAACTCAAAGTTTAAAGAACAATTTTAAATGATCGAGAAGATAGTATTTATGTAATGATTGACCCTGAAGTCTTATATTCTCATTTTGTACACACACACGCGCGCGCGCACGTACACATTCACTATGTACACTGCAATTTAGAAAATCATAATTAGGTAAGAGAAACTCTATAAAATATTTTACCGAATGAATGTTTCGAACTTCTCAACCCCTTGCCTTATAATATCGAGCCATACTTATGAAGACTTTTGAACACAAATCGATTAAATATGTATTGTTTCATTAAATTCTCTCATTAAATTCGAAAGTTTATCATCAAAATGTCACAAAAATTCTATTTTTCTATTATCAATATTTAGGCATAACAAAAAATAGGCACACAGTAATCTTCTAATCACTGCACCTGTCAAGTAAATCATAAGGTAAGGGATTAATTCTATGCAGTTTGTAAACTTTCAAATATGATCCCGTTACAGAAAGACGACATTACCCAATACGTTTGATAAGTTAACGAAATTCACGTACTCCATCTTTTTTATGGCCCAATATAATGGTATGTACAACATCATTTGCAGCCTCTCAAACCTTTGGAAATGATCTACTACCTAATCGCAGAAAAGCTCTGATTCAGTCTTTCTGAAAGAACAAACTGAATCAGGGCTTGAAAACTGTTATAATATCGGTATCAATCTATGAAATAGTTACTGAAGATCGCACATATTAGAGATGTAAAAAATTGATTTACAACATTACATAGCTTACAAAAAAAATTTTCCCTCTTACATTTTGTTCTGGTATTTACCGTTTATGAGAAAAATGCTGGCGAGTAAATCTCTCAACACCCCACATAACAGTTATAAATACAGAGTGTATCTAGTAAGTAGGCCGAATATTATAAATCGATTGTTAATTTAGACAGATCTAGTAAGTAGGCCGAATATTATAAATCGATTGTTAATTTAGACAGAAAAAATTGTAAAGTAGTTTTGCATGGTTTACCGAGCATTATCATCTTGTAATGTGACTTTCTGTGGAAGTGCTTCGGTGCAGGTGCAAACTGCAGATCTTCGTAATCACAATGGTGGAACACTGGAACGTTTACTGTAGACGCAGGGGGAAAAAGTCAACATTTGAAAAAGTATTGAGTTTGATTGTCCTCTAATAAATAATGAATACTTTTCTATTCGGAATAGCACAAGGAATCGATGCATAGGAAAGAAAATCATAGGGTAGCATTAGAAAAAACAATGCACCGATGCACTTCCGCAGAAAGTAACATTACACGATGATACAGCTAGTAAACCATACAAAGCTTTGCTCTACGATATTGTTCTATATTCATTAACCCCTTAACTTACAACTACGGGCATAGCCCGTAGTACGATGATCGGGCAAAAAGTGGATATTACGGGCATAGCCCTTAATATTTACGATTGGCCCGATCAGCGTATTACACAAGTCGTGCGAATGGCTCGAAGGCTGCGCGAGCTTGTTTACGTTTTCGGCACAAAATTCTCGAACGTAAATCGTAGGTTAAGGGGTTAACAGCCAAGTTAGAAGAAAATTGTAGAGGAAAGCGGATTTAACAGCCAAGTTGTAATTCGGCCCAGTTATTAGCTACACCATGAAGTTATTTTCAGAACCAAGCCGTGAACTCAAACCATGCAACATTCAATCCTCGATATCATCAACCCGATTAAATATCCCATTAATCACTGCAATTCCCAAAATGTAACTCGTCGTTGTAACATACCTTCCTAATCACTGATCCCACAAAACGAGAGTTCAACAGCGAAGCCCGAAACAGTGTGTAACGTCTACCGAGCGTCCCGAACACAACATAAATTCTCACTAATTGTTCTGTAAAATCTGTTTAGCCATCTCAGCGATGGCGGAGTTGGGTTTACTTGGAAGCGGTTCCGGATGTCTTCTCCGGTGCTGGTCGAAGCAGTACTTCTGCGTGAAATGCTCGTCGCAAATGTCGCACTTGAATGGCCTCATGCCCGCATGCGCGAGCACGTGACGGTAGAAGCTGCTTTTGTACTTGAAGGTCCTGTTGCAGATGGTGCACGGCAGGACAGGCTTGTGCTTATGGTATTTGTGTGTGGCCAGGGACGACGGATTGTCGAACACGCGGTTGCACTTGTCGCACTCAAACCCTTTCTTGTGCATCGCTAGGTGGTGATCAAGTCCACTGCGCTCCCGGAACTTGCTGGTGCAAAGGTGGCACGGGTAATTGAAGATCATCTTCTTCAACTCCTTCTCGTGCTGCCACTCGTGCAGCATCACGTTTTTGACGGTCTTGCGACAGAACTTGCAGACGCGACTGGGGTTCATGTGAACCTTGTCGATATGAAGGGACAAGTCACTCTTCAGCCTGAAACGTTTGCCACAGTAGTCGCAGGTGAACTTCGGCTCAATAGTGCTGTGCACGCGTGTCAGGTGCTGACTGAGCCCGGACATGCGCTTGTACCTCTGTTGACAGAACGGACACACAACATAAGTATCTGTTGCGTGAATCTTCATGTGTTCCTCGTAGGTTGCCTTCGAATCATAGGCGTGTTGACATTGTACACATCGGTATGGCTTCTTGTGGACCCTACGAAAGTGTCTCTTCAATGCTTGTTGCGTGTCGTAGACTCTATTGCAAAACTGACACATGTTCGGGACACTCAGCAGCTTGTACTTTTCCTTCACCAATTTGTCTTTTACATCTTCATCCTTAATCTGCTTATCACCGCCTATACTCTGCTTGTCACTATCTTTACTCTGCTTGTCACTATCATTACTCTGCTTGTCACTATCTTTATTCTGCTTGTCACCACCCTTACTCGGATTGTCAGTATCTTTACTTTTGCCAGGGACATTCTGTGGCAAAGTTAGCTCTGGTCTGATCGGCACAAAAACCTTCTTAACTTCGTAGCACACAGCGCCGTATTCATCTTCTACCGGAATCAGGACGCTTTTGATTATGTTCAATCCTGTCTCGTCCTTGCATTCGACAGGCACCAATTCGTGTTTAATCCGTTTCGTCACTGGGTCCCTCACAGGCACCAGAACCGACCTCAACTGAACTCCGGGTATTTCTTCTACGGAATCGTCGGTGATTCCGTTCAGTAATGGATCGTTGGTGTCCTCGTTCGATGATTTCTCGTCGTACTCTAAGTTTGAATTATAATTCGACGTCTCACCTAGATACAAATCATCGTTAACGTCACTAGAGGCGCCTCTTTCAGAGTCCGTTGAGGTTTTGGACCGATCGTCCTGATCCATGTCTGGAGCTCCGGAACATACTATAAAAAGTGGTCGAGCTGGTTTCTGAGTACCGTCTGCTGATATCCTGAAACACCCATTCATTTAGTCAGTCGCAAGAAAAGATTCACACGCCAGTTTAAACAAAAAACAAACAATGGCCGATACTTTTGACAGCAATTTTTAGCAACCATTCTTGCATTCTATATCTTGTTCGTCTATGTGTAATGATCGTCAGTGGCTGAACACGTGCCATAGTGGGAGAGGGGACGAGAGGATCGCACAAAGTGTTATGCTGAGAATCGAGGGAAATTTTTAAGGTCGAAGAATTTAATTGAAGATTGTAATAAAGCAGCTTTATCATGATGTTAACATAAGTGGACAGTTAGAGTTGCTTACATCGACTTACAGCTTCGAGATCGTTTTAACGGACATTCTCTTACAATCGACGCGAAACGCAACCTAATCGCTTCCTGTTATTGTCACTGCCTGTTTTGCACAGTTCGTCTGCACATTTATTCTACAATTGTTCATTTAACACGTTCACGACGGCGCTGATATTTGTGTTTCTCTCAGTGGGGCGGCGATATTTTTCTGTGTATCTCGTAACGCCCGACGGGAGACTCGAGTGTGACCCATCGGTGGGTGACGCCGGCGTGAACGTGTTAATTATATGGGAATAGATACATTCTTCCAGGTTTAGTAAACGGGGAAAACGAAACATTGTTTCAACAGAAATATACAGATCCAACTTTCAACGTACCTCAAGTGTCATGGTTGATACAATGCGAATGCCAAATAAATACAATTTATAATAAATCCTTTGTTGAACTACAAAACTGTCACTCTTATAAATTATTCAAAATTCTTTCATATAAACGATTCTTACAAAAGGCAATTTATATTACTGAACGAAACAGTACATTGGTGTCGGCCGTAGTAACGACATTCAAAATGTAACAAACTGCACATGAAACTCTATTAAAGATTGTCAAGATTTTTCTTTCATGTACATGCCTATTACATCGATCACAATGCTCTCCCGTCCCAGCTTCTCATTGAGCACATAAGGTAAGTCACACTTTTTCTTCATTCAGAATACTCTTGTTCATGCTGAGCAACAAAGGAGGCGGTGCAGGATGATTTCCGGGATGTTTCTTGCGATGAACCATCATACTGCTCCTCTGAGTGAAACTTTGTCCACAAAGATCGCAGACATACGGCCTCTCGCCCGTGTGTGTGAGCTTGTGGACCCTCAGCGACACCGACCTGGAGAACGATTTCTGGCAAACTGTGCACTGATACGGTCGTTCCCCAGTGTGCCTTCTCATGTGCAGCTGTAGAGTGTAATTGGTGGCGAATTCCATGCCGCAATGGGCACAGAGGAAGCCTGGTTCTTTGCAAAGATGACTCTCAAGCTTGTGTTTAAAGGTGAATTTTTTTTTACAAACATGGCACTTGTATCTCCTAGCCTGGTCCCTCTGATGCCCATGAGCGATGCGTTTGTGGGCGACCAGGTACGATTTCTTAGGATAGTCGTTCCCGCAGAGCTGACAGACGTATATCCTTGTCCCTGACTTTGGGTCCTCTGGGTTGTTCATTAAGCCTTCCTTAATGCGATCACGAATGCACACTGGATCCACGTTGCTGTGCTCGCGGATCTGGTGAGCTCTTAAGCCAGATATTTTCCTGTACTTTAAGTGACAGAAAGGGCATTCCAAGTAGGTGTCCTTCTCGTGGGCCTTCATGTGCTTCTCCAGGTCCTCCTTCATTGTAAACGTATAGTGACACGTCTTGCAGCGGAATGGCTGCTGATGTTCTCTACGGACGTGTCTGTCCATCTGCAGTTCGCTCTTGAAGCTCTTCTGACAGAGCGGACATGTGGTTCGCAGGTCTGCTAGTATCAAGTCAACCTCTTCCTTAGGCTCCACAGACTCTGCTTTCTTTGGTTCCTCGATTTT
Organism: Sphecodes monilicornis; assembly: GCA_913789915.3. Classification (NCBI taxonomy): domain Eukaryota; kingdom Metazoa; phylum Arthropoda; class Insecta; order Hymenoptera; family Halictidae; genus Sphecodes; species Sphecodes monilicornis. The sequence goes on from OU565284.1 coordinate 27,288,433, forward strand.
GGTATCCTCTTTCTTCATTTCATCGTCTTCCACCCGCCGTTCGCCTAACTTCGTTTTTCCTTTACTGATTCTAACCGACTTAGACTTTTTCTCTTTGATAGGAGCAGGCTGCTTCACTTGTATCTTAGGAAAGCTCATCTCGGGTTTGATCGGGACCAAGACCTTCTTGATCTCGTAAGTCACCGTGCCATCCATCTCCCGGATCGGCATCAGGATGCTCTTGATTATGTTCATTCCTGACTCGTCCTGCACTTCTGCCGGTACTAACACGTTCTGAATAGTCTTCGTTTCAGGGTTCCTGACAGGCACCAGAAACGTCGGTACTGGCATCCTGCTTGAATCGTCTTCCGCGAAATCGTTGCTGACCTTGGTCTGCGTGACATCACTGGGGAACGAAAGATAACTCGAGTCACCCAGGTACAGATCATCATCGTCCAAGGAATGTCCGCTTTCAGTGTCGCTCAGCATGCACTGCTCTTCCTTGACGTTACAGATCGGGGGTGTTGTAATTCTAATCAACATTTGATCTTGGTCCAGAAGTGGCGGCCCGCTACATTCTACAAAAAGCGGTTGCGCTGGGTACTGTATGGTTTCCGCGGTCGTCGACATCCTGAAACACCACCCATTCATTTAGTCAGTAGCAAAAAAAATCCGATGGCGTTCGAGAAAAGGAAAAAGAACAATCACTAGAGCCGCATGACTGTAAAGCCGTTGCTCTACAGTTTGTTTTATTAGAAGGCGGTTGATGATCGTTTACATGGCAATTGAGAGAAACCTAGTGCATACACATCGAGAAACATCGAGAGAAGGCCCAGAGAATACTTGGATCATGTGTATTGAACAATGTTCCTAAATTGATACGAGGTTCGTAGAAATTTACAGTCGATGTTACTTACAGTGACGAACTGCTACCAGATGGATCTGTTTACATTGTCTTACAACAACATCATGAAATTCAGTCAATTTGTTGACTTTTTGTTCGAATCGCTCTATGACTGCAAGTACCCCGATGAACAGCAAATTTTGTAAAAAGTATTTATTCAATTACGTTCGAGCATGTACATCTTCCACGTTCACGGCGTCATGTGTGACATTGAGAATACGTAATCGAGGAGAAACATAATAAGTGATATCATTATAGTCTCCATCGCAATACCATATTCTTACACGATTGCCCCGTTCACAGGGGTACAAGAAACGCTGAGTACAAAAATACAGTAAAATGCATGCAAACGATATCGGAATAACTGTTCTTGTCAATGGAAAAGACTGCAAAATCATCTTGACGAATACATAACGAATACAACACGTAACTGCGATAATGTTAACAAGTAGCAAAACGACCAAATTACATGAGAAACAACACAAATCGCTTTTCCATATTACACACTGAGTCTATCTGAAACTCTGATATTCTGGGAACGTCTAACGTTTCTGAATATTAACCAGATTCACGCGAGGCGGCGGGGGATGATTTCCAGGGTGTTTCTTGCGGTGGACCATCATGCTGCTCCGCTGAGTAAAGCTTTTCCCGCAGATGTCGCATATGTAGGGTCTCAGACCACTGTGAATCAGCTCGTGGACTTTGAGGGTGACCTTGGCAGTAAAACACTTTCCGCAGACCTGGCACTCGAAGGGTCTTTCACCGGTGTGTCGCATATTGTGCTGCCGAAGAGAGGCTTCGGACTTCAGCTCCTTGCCGCACAGTGAGCACAGGTATATCTTGCTGTGCGATCTGTCATGCTTGTAGTACTGTTTTCTGTTCTGGAAGATCTTGTGACAAATTTTGCACTGAAGTGGTTTCGAGTCGTCAATGCCGATCCCATGAACGATACGTTCGTGGGCAATCAGAAAAGACTTGCGCGGGTACACGTTCTTGCACCTCTCGCAAGAATAGCTCCTTCCCAGCACCTGACGCCGTCCCCAAGTATTTTCCGGGTCCTCGGCATTAAAATTAGGTAAGCGTTCTTCCGGGACCTGATCAAGCAACGATTTTGGGTCTTCGGTGGTGTGCTTGCGAACCCGATGCGCCATCAACCCGCTCATGCGTTTGTACTTCCGATGGCACAAGTTGCATTCTACATAGGTGTCCTTCTCGTGGATTTGCATATGGTCCTCGAGGGCTTCCGCGGAATCATAACTAAAATGGCACTTCTTGCAGCGGAACTGGTTCTTGTGTCGACGGCGGAAATGCCTGTCCATCTGCTGCTGCGTGTTGAAGCTCAACTGGCACAGCGGACACGTGTTCCGCAGATCGTCTAACATTCTATCCATCGCGTCGAGATCGTCGCCTATGACTCTCTTATCCTTCAAAGGATCCTCCGTTTCTTCCACCTGTTCTTCTACCTCTTCCACATGTGGTTCTCCCACCGTCTCAATCGGCATTAGCTTGGGTAATATTTTTCGTATTTTGTCTGGTAGGTTGGTTGGTGACTTGGCTGGTAGATCGGTTGGTAGATTGGTTGGTGACTTGGTTGGTGACTTGGTTGGTAGTTTGGTTGGCAGCTTGGCTGGTAGCACGATTGATGGCATAGTTGGCACCGGAGCTACTTGAGGCGCCCGAGGCTTAGGTGGCGCCTGAACTGGCAAACTTGGTGGTGGTCGGATCGGCATTTTAACAGGAGAACTTGGTAGTCGTTTGATCGGCATTTTAATCGGAAAACTCGGCGACAGTTGAATTGGCATTTTAATTGGATAACTCGGTGGAGGTTTGATCAGCATTGTAGCTGGCAAATTCGGTGGCAGTTGGATCGGAATTTTAACCGGTAAACTCGGAGGTGGTTGCAGCGGCTTTTTAACCGGCAAACCCGGACGCGTTTGGATCGGCACTAGAACTTTCTTAACCTCGTAGCACGCAGACCCATCATAGGTCGGCATCGGTACCAGCACGCTTTTGATTATGTTCATCCCTGTATCATCTATCATTTCAACCGGTACCACTGTATCCTTGATTGTTTTGGTCTCCGGGTTGATAACCGGCACTACCACCGTCGGAATTCTGCTCGCACTGGGACCTTCCTTGATTACGTCCATCGTGGAGTCGTTGCTGACCTCTGTGGTCACTCTGCTGGACAAAGAATCGTCGTGGATCTCGTTTGACAAGGAACGACAATTCGTGATGCGTATACAGCTGTCATTGTCGACGTCGCTCTGGTGATCTTCGTCCTTCAGCTCTTCCTCGGCGTACGCGTAGTCGTCGTCGTCCATCTCTTCATCGGAAATCGGCGGTGATTTGATCTCGATCGAATCCTCTGGATGGTATTCGATATTCGAGTCTCCCTTACAGTCTACAAAAAGCGGTTGCCCCGGGTTACGCGTATCCGCGATCGCTGATATCCTGAAACATCCATCCGGTTAGTCAGTCGCAATAAAGGCTCGATATTCTCGAGTCTATAAAACTAATAATGGACATGAATTCGTGGAGTCGTCTCCGTGTCATTCGACTCTACTATTACCGTGTCCGAAGACACTCGTGATAATTTCCAGTCGTTAAACGAAAGGATAATTTAAGGTGAGGGGATGTATAATTATTACAAGTTACATCATCAGAATTGAACAATTCCTGAAAAGGATTTAATTAAAGGAGGAGTTCAGTACAAGCGATGGATCCGTTGAACATTGCACTGAAATAATGTCGTCTCTGTAGTTAATGGAAATTTACAGTTAATGCTACTTACATCGATAAATGTCACAGCGTTTAGAGCAAACGACGTTTAATTCCCGACGGGACTCGCTTACATTCTCTTACAATCCAATGCGATGTGCGATTAACAATCCGTATTGGCTTTCAAATTCGTACTGCTTCCCTCGTTTCCTGCGTTTACTGTGCATTACTAGCTGTCGTTTATTTAAGTACACCGAACTCTGTACTTTCCGATCGTTTTGCGCGTCACACAGCAAAACTATAGTTTATCAATGCCGAAGCAGTACTTGTAATATGCGCATCTAACACGAACACACCTCCGGACCCTTTCGAATGTGATGTTCTAATCGAACAAAGAACGGTAATATGCAATGTACAATAATATCGTGAACGGTGTAGTGAACAGAAACGTTTGCATCGCACGCCGCCGACTTTCGCTATCCCGTTACAGTTCGACATTAGAACGCGCGAAGCAGGCTTTATCAAATTTAAAAAAATATCACTTCCATAATTAATAGTAACTCAGCGCAGAATAGAATAGGACTTATCATCGAGCAACCGAGTGGCAACCTATTTAACAGATCGCGTACGCGATTGCAGGGTTCGAGTTGTCTATGAACTATTTTCTCGAAGCTCAGAATTTATAAAGTTCGGGAAATAAAACGGTTTTGTATAAAAAGCAAGCTTTTTCGAATCCACAACATCCTCAAGACCCACAATTCACGAAACGACTGCGTTCATACCATGTTTCTCTATCGGCAAGTTATAATGCTATCAACATACTGCGGATTTTATGCGTTCACGACGAAAACAAGTAGTAAATAGGAATTTTTAAAATGCTGTCGCATTGCGAATCACAATTATGAAGAAAAGAAATCAATATCTACGAGCTTCTGTATTATGCAGGAAATTTTTCTTTAAAATCCACAGTCTAACTATCAATATCCCTGAAGCGTACAACGTTTCCAGTTCTATTCAATCTCGCCATTGCTCGACACTATCCCCTATGTTCACCAACCCATCACACGCGCACGGCACAGGTTCGCTCGCCGACACAATTTTCCAAGGATCCACGGTACTCAACTAGTTCCAGCATTCACATTACCCATCCAAATCCTGAGTTCGCTGAGGTACAAATGTAGTGCAGGACGATTCTTCCGCAGATGTCGCACTTGTACGGCTTTTTTCCCGAGTGGATCAGTTTATGATCCTGAGCTGCGAGGACACGGCAAAGATTTTGAAGCAAACGTCGCACTGGTATGGTCATGAAGTCCTTACCACATTCGGCACAGAGGAATTTGTCCGTGTGCAGCTGCGTGAACCTGTCACGATTGAATTCGGAAGCGAATGTCAGGTAAGACTATCGAGGGTACGCTTTGCTGCAGATTTCGCAGACGAAGTTGTTCTGGCCGGTGTGCCGGATTACGTGGTCTTTCAGCTCGTAGTTGGACATGAAGGACTTGTCGCACTGGTAGCAAAGGTAGCGGAAGTCCCCCTCGGGCATGAGCCGATGATGAATACTCACCGAGACCTTGCTATTGGTTGCGAACGTACGCAAGTTGTAGCCCTAAACTGAGTTCCCGTGCTGACCGATGTGATTGACCAGATCCGCGCGACGCTTGAACATCTTGTCGCAGATATCGCACCTGTGTGGACGCTCATTGCTATGTTTGATCATGTGGCGATCGTAGGCACCTTGGTTCACGAACTTCCGCTTGCACAGATCACACGAATAATCTGGTTGAACGTCTAACTCACCACCTCAGCTTCTTCTTCCTCCTCACCTTCGGGATGTTTCGCCCAACAAAGGGGATCGCCGAATTCGTGATCGAACTGGTATAGTATCTTCCACGATGTTGAAGTCTGCAGGCTTCGCGTCTCATATTATCATCGTTGTGGGTCTGGGACCAACAATGTCAGGTTTCAAAATGCGATACGCACTCGTGCAGATTTTGTGGTGGCTCCTCTTCTTGGTCGTCGAGCGTTCCTCTAGCGGGAGGTTAGCGTCGGTATGTCAGCCTCACCGTGCTCTCTTTTTAACGAGGATGCAAACGGGAATGATACTCTCGAATATCGATGGAACGTAATAATCGACAGAGCCCTTAATCCACTTTTAAATCGACCATCACATGCTTGCTTTATTAAACGCATAATAATAAAATAGCGACGGTTAACATAAATTCGCCGTTCCGGTGAATCAAATTTCGAACAAACCGCCGCACAAAATCGATAACAACATTCATCTCGTTACAAAGATGTCCACGCGCTCTTCTTGGAATACAAAGTAACAACTCCCGCAAAAACATTGTCTAAATCATTAATTTCTTTGAAGAAAAAAAAAATCCTGTAAAACGTTCTTTCGCTCAATGAAGACCTACAGTATTACGCCCGATATTCAATATCTTAAGAGAGGTGGACAAGAAAGAATGAGAGGGGGGAGACAGACAGACAGGCACAGAGAGAGAGAGAGAGAGAGAGAGAGAGAGAGAGAAAAAGAGTGAAAAAAGATGAAAAACAGCGTACAAGCTCTGGAAAGCGTAGAACACGTAATATTAATAACTAATACAATTAGTCGCACCATAATACGAGCGATGTCGACATCGCCAACGGATATCAAACATAAAAAAAAGCTTTATCCATTCATTCGCAATGTCCTCGAACATGTATCGATCGCAAATCGATAGTAATCTGAACTAACAGAGTAACAGAGTCTCTAGAACGATCACCACGCGTGACAGCTCGTGTTCACAGCTCGCTGGCTACTGTTCGATCAGAGTTCCACCTTCGACTGGGAAGGTACTCCCAACACTAGGATTAGACGCAGGTCGACTTCTGATGGGCAGTCAGGTTGCCTTGGCAGGAGAACCCGCGGTTGCAGATTTGACAGACGTAGGGTCTTTCGCCTGTGTGACCTCTCCTGTGAATGGTCAGCGTGGACCTCTGCGAGAACGCCTTCGGGCACTGGTCGCACTTGTACGGTTTCTCGCCTGTGTGCACTCTCCTGTGCATCCGCAGGTTCTCGGAGTCGGTGAATCCTTTTCCGCAGATGTCGCAGACGTACGGTTTCTCGCCGGTGTGTATGCGCCGGTGTTTCTTTAGGTGCTCAGCGCTACTGAGACTTTTGCCGCAGTAGTCGCACAGATAGAGCTTGGTCGGGTTGTGACTCTCCTTGTGACGGAACAGGGACCTCTTTGTGGCGAGCACGCGGCCGCAAATATCGCAGGCAGTGCTGGTCACCTTATTCGCCTTCATCTCGGGATGCATGCGTCTGCAATGAGCGGACAGCTGTCGCCTCAGATAGAACGCGCTACCGCACAGCTGGCAGACGAAAGGCTTGTCCCCGGAATGGATATTGTAGTGCTCCTGCAAATCGATAGCCTTGCGAAATCGCTTGTCGCAGTCGTTGCACTTGAATGGCAGGTCCGCCTTGTCGGTGTGTCTCAGCATGTGAATGCTCAAGGCCGCCAGCACCGTGGTCTCGTAGTCGCACTCCTTGCACATGTAGCTCGGAAAGAAGTGTGTTTTCTCGTGCCTGGTCAGGTCGCGGAACAGACGGAACTTCTTCGGACAGTGTTTGCACGTCAGATCGCCGACTGTGTGACGCATCAGGTGCTTCTGGTAGTTGCTCTTGTGCCGGAATACCTTGTTGCAGGTCTTGCAGAGGAATTCGAGCTCCGGCTTCTCCTTCTTCACCTTCAGCGATGTCGAACGGTTCACCGAGGTGTTGCCAGCTTTCCGGCCGCCTTTTCTACCCGAGTGCTTTTTCATGTGCTTCCTCAGGTTCACGTATGTACGAAAGACCCTTCCGCACTGGGCGCACGTGTTCTTCCGCTTTCCTTTGTGCTCGATCTCGTGATTGTCCAGCAGAGCCTGGGACGCGAAGAATACGCCGCACAGTTTACAGTGATAAGCCAACGGCAGATCCTCCTCGTCGTCCTCGTCGTTCACCTCCTGCTTTATGAAGCTTTGCTCCTGGCTCACCGATGGGGCCGCCGCCATCGTTGATACATTACCCGCACCGGATATCTGGGGACTTTTTGGCACCAGATTGACGGCGTCCTTCTTCATCAGGTCGAGTTTCGTCAACATCGGATAATACTCTTCGGAAAATTGTAGCTGGTTGTACCTGAAATAGAAAAATTGGAATGGGCACATCAGTATCGGATGTCCTCGGTGTACGATCGCAGTCGTTCTGCGCCCGGACACGAAATCGTCCAGCGAAACGTACAATATCGTATACCTGAAAGCGAAGTCGATATATCAAGCACGCTCTATAAGTTCAAGATACTGCTCGCGTGATTTGCGGTTCGATTAGTATTGTTCTTTCTTTGCGGGAGTGGTTTTGCGTTCTAGCACGCAGAAGTTTCATCAAGATGGTAAACAGTATAAAAGCACACTACATCTATAGATGAACGTCAAATAGCGAATATTAATCGGGAAGACAATGCGTTGTCTTCTGGAATGTATCACATTACCAATAACACAGCATTCACGTTTCGGCGATGTCAAACAATCCTTTTATTTAACAATAAATTACAATGGTCACGTCGTTTGACTGTCCTAAGAAAATATTATGCACCTTTCCACTCATCCCAGTGTAAAAGTATTGTTTAAAAAATTGTTCGACTTGCAGAAGATGATATGTGTTATAGGGGAATTAGTGTTTATTTCGGATTGTAAGAGTCCCACAAAAATGTGGATTATTATAATTTATTTACTAAATTTAGAAATCATCATGAGCAATATCTCTGTGTTTTTAATAATTTAGAAAACTGCACATTTACACGCTAGAACATTTCATTGTAACTTATACAAATTAACCCTTGTCACTTCAATCGGCAGTATTGCTGCCAAAAAATAATATATAATTAGACTGCGGATATTTATGCGAAATAAAAATGTTCTACCTCAATTACAGCAACTAAGAATTAACAAATGGGTATTTTCTATCGTAATTATTGTAATAGGTTGCTAATAATATAATAATTTTTGTTCCTATATAACCTACTCATTTTTATCATAATGCCATAAAATTCGCAGTCGAATGATAACAATATAGCATTCTTCGTTTCATCAAACATGCCATGATATACTTAAAGTGATAAAGTTTAATTTATATTAGTTGTCGGAATTAGGATGGAAATTAAATTACACAAGACTATTACTTACAATCAATATACAGTAAAAATCGCAGTATAACGTTTAAAATCAGGTAATACCGTAGCCTCGATATATTTCGTTTAATTCTTTTAAAAATAGAGTATTTTTAAATTAATCTGAGTTCAATACCTCCTCTGTTCCAGTACAAAATATAAAAAGAATATTTCATAAATGCACTCATGATCGCATTACAAGCAGTTTATCTTTCCAAAAAGTCAGAGCTCAAACTCAAACATCTTTTCATATACCGTTTTAATAAAGCAATGGTCAGGTAAAAGTCCAAAGACCTAAATATTTCTAAATCTATATCAAAGAACCACAGTTTCAATATATTAAAAATAAATAAATATCTTTAAATAACACATTTTTATTGCGTTCTGTACAATTAAATACGCTCTAAATGCACAAAGATTTTAAATTAAGCTTCCTCCCGAATATATTTTTCTTGCATCTTATACTTGAACATCAGTTGCACTGCAACTATCACACAAACACAGCATTCCCTTAGAAGGTGTAAAAGGCATCAGTCCGATTGATCGGGGTTCACCGCGTGGACCTTGTTGTGCGCGTTCAAGGACGACCTTGAAACGAAAGACTTATTGCAATAGGCGCACTGATAGGGTCTCTGTCCCGTGTGATAACGTTTGTGAATAACCAGCGTAGAGTGCTGCGTGAACGATTTCCCGCAGGTGTCGCAGGTGTACGGCTTCTCCCCCGTGTGAACCCTCTTGTGAACGACCAGTGTGCTCCTCTTGATGAACGCCTTTCCGCAGACATCGCAGATCAGTTCCTTCTCGCCGCTGTGGAGCCTCAGGTGATCCTGAAGAGACCCCTTCGAGGACACCGCCTTGCCGCACAGATGACACTCGTGTCTGTTCTCGCCCATGTGGGACTTCAAGTGGAACACCAACGAGTTCTTGTAGACGAACGTTTTGCCGCAGAACTCGCACTGGTGTTTCACGGGCTTGAAGTTCGGGTCGTGGACCATCAGGTGCTTCACCAAGGTATGGTTGTTCGGGAACGACTTGTTGCAGTAGCGACAGACGTGCTCCTTGGCGCCGTGCTTCACGTTCATGTGACCGTGTAGCTCGGCATTCGTGAAGAACCCTTTCTTGCAAACCTCGCAATATCTGGTGTATTTGTCGAAATGTCTTTTCTGATGAGTGGTCAGCTGCGAGGCCTGCACGAATGCGTGACCGCAAACGTCGCAGACGAAATTCCGCTCCCGGGTGTGGATCCTTCGATGAACAGCCAAGGTGTTCGTTCTCTTGAAGGTTTTCTCGCAGATGTCGCATTGGAATGGACGCGCGTCGCTATGGGAAACCAAGTGGCCCTCGTAGAGATTCTTCGTCCTGAAAAGTTTCGCGCACACTCCGCATTGATAACAAGTCTGCGAGGATTGATCCGGTGATGAAGATCCGGTCCTCTCCGCGTGCTCCGTTTCTTGGTCGAGCCTCTCCAAGACCACCGAGTTCAGTGACGAAAGCTCGACGGATCTCGTGGGAATATTCTCGTTCTTGATCGTGGTCAAAACCAACTTTTCGATGCTTGAACTACTTCTTCGCCCACTTGTCGGTTCTGTAGATCTGTGAAGAAAACGAGAAAAAGAGCTTCGTCAATAGCGATTCTTACTCTATCGATCTAGATTCAACGACAACTTCGGTTTTGCGGGTGGAATCTGTTTTTATTAAAAATAGGTTCGGTTGATTTACATGTGGCATACACTGATCGTACACAGGGAAACGAAGTGCCGAGTGGACTTTTTACCGATGTCTTCTTCTTTCTTCTGGAACAGAGTGTCGTATAGCTCGACATGGTTTCGATGGAAAAAGACTTGCTGACCAACTCGAATTCTTATGTCAGACTTCACACTGTACGACGAGTACGTGGGATATCCGTGCAGCTTCTATTTCTGGACACATGGTCACACCGATCGTATAAAAATGCGTAAATAATGTCGACATTCAGCCCGTGGATAATTGAAAAAATATAAAAACGTTAGCTTTCTTTTTATGATATTACTATACTTCTTCCTTAATTAAAACGACGAGATGTCTGTACATTGATTTCATTAAAGGGTTAAATATTACACGTCGTAATCGTTGGTACCAGTTTCGTGTAATACACTAAATGCATTTGACAAAGATGTTACCATACATAATTGTAGCGTATAGTTCATAATTTTTAAACGTTATTATAAAGGTAAGAAGTAGCGTAACAGATTTATAGTATCCTAAGTGACGTATTTAAGACACTGATGTAGAAATGTTCGGTCAGACAATATTTATATGTACAAAATAAAGAATTAGCAAATTATATCGTAACTCGTTTCATCGTTTCATTAATTCGTATGAACACATGAAAAGCATCGTAACTGTATCGTATTAATTAACGATTACTGTTACCCGAAAATACTTAATCGTACTTTTTGGTGTCATCAAAATGTGTGATTTAAAATGATAAATGCAGTAAGAAATGGAAAAATTATTTTACTTTGCCGTTACTATGTTTGTCAGATATGCTTGTATCAATAAGTAAATACTTTTGAGTAACAGTGCCTACAGTGTACCCGCCCTTAGACACGAACAAAAGGATTTATATGAAAATTATATGATGCGTGACGACAGATATTTTACATTATCATATGCAATTTTTATAAAAACGTTTCTTGTGTCTATTTTCGCATACGCGCACGGACACACTGTATATTAACACTAACCGTACCACGACCGGTTTCATATTTTTTATATCATAATTATTGACATTACAAAAATGCTTCTATTAGAAATTATAAAATAAATTTCTTCATTGAAGCACATATTGTTGTAAAAATTGCGAGAAATCTAAATAAATTCAGTCATGTAATTTATATAAAACAACTCACATTTTGTGCTCGGTACGGTTAATGCAGTGTATAACTTAGTTAATTAAAATGTTTAGGAGAAATGTAATGCTTATGATATACAAAATGTGATTCGTATGATAACTTTTTCTAAGAATAACAGACTGGTCTTCAAATAATGAAAATCTATATACACAATAATGATTGAAGTAACCAATTGTATCACTTACATTTTTTCCCTTAAATGAAAATTCCCGTGAATTTTCTAATCGTGTTCAATAATTAAATTATAGAAGAAATGAAAAATAATTATTTGTGCAGTACCCCTTTCGTATGCAAATTTATCATATTTAATTTTCTTAATAAATTTCTGTATATCATGGCACTTTGGATGCGAGTACTTTAGATTACTGTTAGTTCTCCCGCAATATTCTAATACAATTTTTAACTTAATAAAAACTGCGTATGCTATTTAAAAAAACAGAAATATTCTAAATTATTTCAAACATTACCCGAGTGTCAGTAAAGTTACCGTTCGTCGTACATGTATAATTGCAGAATTTGTGTTTAAACGATTACGAACTTAGCATTAACGTATGAATAACTTAAATATTAGCTTATTAATATAGGGTCGATTTATACAGCCTAGTGACGAATTTTTGTTCATTCTACAATATTACAAATGTATACTTACTCGACATATTTAATATGTGCAAATTGCAAACACGTTCCTCTCGCCAACAAGCTCATACATGTTATCGCGTTAAAAAAATTTTCAGCAATATGCATTTACTTCTCATACTCAGCAATATGCATTTACTCGAAAAAGAGTAAAAATAATTATTCAACGCGTTGGCTACCACTTCTATATTCTAGAAAGTTAATTATGAAACTATTTAATTATGTAAACTCTTTATGCAGATCGAATCAATGTCTACCCAAAAAAATCGCCTGTACAAAAAAATCATGAAAAAAGAATTGTAGTAACCAACAATTAAAAGTTTTCAATACATTCGACGCATAATATGGACAGTGCTAATTACAACTATTACATGCTTTAAAGGAAGCATGAGGCACAGTCATTCAGAACTTATTTGTCCAAAAATTTACTCTTTTATCTTTTCCTTCCTCCCATCGTTTTTACTCTGAATTTATACCGTTCACTCTTTCTATACAGGGTGTATTGAAAATCGGCGACTAACCGAAAAAAGAATGATCTTTTACATGAAGAATCAGTCTAAATAAAATTCGTTTAAAGCTTTGATTTGGGAAAATCACAATTTTTAAGCTAACCAGACACAAAGACAATATGTCTGTTATCTGTGTTTAGTAAGAGGTTAGCACAGTGAACTCGATAAACATCCAAACTTAACACTTTAACTACCCAAAGCCAGTGACAGGCTTCTTAATAATTGTACTATATCTGAAAAAAGCTTAGTAATGTTCATTGAACAGTTTATTCATTGAGAATTTTCTAATAGTTTTTTTACTAACCAGCAGTTGAAAATTGCAGAATAAATTGTTTAAAACCGACAGCAATTTCATTTGTAATGGAACAAAATTTTAGAATATATTTAATATAGTGTAACAACTTGTTCTGAAATTATTATTTAAAAAAACATTATTGAGCTTGTTTTACGTACAGCTCAGCTAAAGGTGTGCGAGAACCCAAAAATGTCGGGTACCCGATGATCGGGTCGGGTCAGGAAGGCACTGGGACAAGACGAGTCGGGTTTTCGAAAATTTCGGGATTCTCGAGAATTTTCGAGAACCCGTTCCGATCCCCAATTAAATTCTTGACCCGCGCGACGCAATATTTTCGGGTTCTCGCACACCTCTAAGCTCAGTCATTAAAAAGCCCATTAACAACTTTCCTGTACGTAAAATGTTAAGTGATAATTTGTCCAAAAAGTCACTATATTATACTCAAGACAATATACGTATTGCTTTAGAAATGAAACTGCCAAAGTCTTGGAACAATTGATCAAAAGACCGAAAATTATTCATCTGTGATTTCAAAGGACTATTAAATAGCTACCGGAAGATAAAGAGTAAAAGCAATCTTCAAATGAACAAAATTGGGATGTTTTCAATTTATACCTTCCCGTGAAACTTCTTCATCTTGCATCGTTTTCAGTACACCCTGTACAAAACTTGAAGATAAAGTAGAAGAGTCATCCTGCTCACATTGTCAAACATTCTACGTCAATTACCACCCACCGGTTCGTCACAGTCAAAATCGTGCTCACTTCCTTTCGTTATGCGACTTCATGTGCGAGTTCAGCGACCCCTGTTGCGTGAATCTCTTTTGGCAAACTTTGCACTCGTAGGGTCTTTCTCCTGTATGCGTTCTGAGATGCACTATCAAGTACTTCCTGACGCTGAAGGCTTTTCCGCATACCTCGCACACATGCGGCTTCTCGCCTGTGTGTATGCGCATATGAACCTGCAGGTAGGCCTTGCTGGATACCGATTTCCCGCAGACCTCGCAGGTAATCAGGTTCTCGCCGGTATGTATCTTGAGGTGGACCTTCAACGCACCCTTCCAGTAGCTCTCGAAGTTGCACATCGAGCACTTGAACTTCTCCCGTTCGCCGTGCGACTTCATGTGCGTACTGAGATAGGCGGAGCTCGCATAAGCGGTCTTGCAGATCCTGCAAACAAAGGGCTTCTCACCGGTGTGCGTGAGCAGGTGTCTCTCCAGGGTCTGCTTCGTGTAGAAGCCCTTGCCGCACATCTCGCAGTGGGCCACGTACTCCTCGTTGTGCTTCTTCTTGTGCAGCCGCAGGTCATACCCGGACACCTTCGATATCCCGCAGACGTCGCAGGTGAACCGCTTGTTGTGCTGCTTCAGGTGAGTCTTCAGAAACTCCTTGGTCTTGAAGCCCTTGCTGCAGAGCACGCACTGGTACGGCTTCTCCTTCTGGTGCACCTTGATTATATGCTTCTTCAGCTTTTCGTCGTCAACGAACGACTTTTCGCACTCGTCGCAGTGGCCGATCTCGTCACCGTTCCTCTCGTGATTCTGCCTGTGCCTCAGGAAGTGCGTTTTCTTGCGTATCCTCTTCTTGCAGATGTCGCACTCGTAGACCACCGAACACTTCCTGTTTGGGTCGTAATCACGATAAAACGGTTTGCTCATTATCCCTGGCTCTGGTTCTAGCTCCGACTCCGGTTCTAGTTCCATTTCTAGTTCCACTTCTGATTCAGGCTCTAATTCCAGATGTAGCTCTGCTTCAGATTCAAGGTCTGCTTCTGGTTGAAGTTCCATTTCTAATTCAAGTTCCGCTTCTGGTTGAAGTTCCGTTCCTAATTTAAGTTCTGCTTCTGGTTCTGGTTCAGGTTTTGGTTCGACTTCGGGTTCGGTTTCGAGTTCCAGGTCCAGCATCGTCTCTTCTTCGATGAACTCCAATGTCTCCGTGATTATCTCCTGCTGACTGATCTCCTCGTACTCTTCGACGCAGACCTCCTCGGTCTGATACTTGACCAATTCCATACCCTCGAACGTGCTAATCGGTTCGATTATTTTCGTGTACTCGATGTTGACCTCCTCGCACCTGAAATCGACAAAATTCGTCAATCAGAAATTACGTGATGTACGCTTAATGGGATTATAAGCGGTAGGTGGTCTTAGGGGATGCTGTCTTTCGAGTTCTTCCGTTTAAGAGACGGACTCTGCTAGTTCCTCTTCCGCTCTGGTGATCTAACGCCGGTTAGAATTTTAAGGTAATCGATACCACTCTTACAAGTAACACAGTTCGATATTTGATTGCGATAGTAACTTCCAGACTGAACTTTCGTTCACGGCTGAACAGTCAATGGCAGCGTAGTGATCATTAACCCCTTGTACTATTTTCTTCACTGTGATTAGAATTTTTAAATCTATTTTAGAGAGAAAATTTATATTCATCGTATATTCTCGTTAATGCTTAAATGTTAATAACAGATTAGAATTTTATTTCGATTGAAGGAGAATGAATAGTATTTATGTTTAATAGTTTTTGTTTGAAATCCTTATCAGGAGTCTGACTTATATAATAATATGGCAAGGGGTTAAAAGTGTGACCACACTAAAGAAAATTTCAACTGTTCAAGTTCAAACAACTTGTTCGTGCAGATATTTTTTATAGGTTATTACTTAAAATCTCAAGTTTTAGGCGGTGCCTGATTCCGGCAGCATGCAATCTTTCATAATACTCACAATCATTACAATTTGATTAATATTTTTCATGGACTATTAATCCGTAGCAGAATGTTCACCATGAATGTTTGGTTCGATGTTATAATATTGAAAAATTCTTTATTATAATTTTTCAAAATGGTTTCATGTATCTTTCATCATGTATAATACTAAAAATGACTATTAACTAATGGTTAATAAGTTGGAAAAATAAAGCCGCTTAATCTGAGGAAATTGATTGTCTCCGTAGCATTAATTCAGTTTCCCTTTTTAGATAAATTTCCTTAGAATAGTTTATTAACTTTTAATCCATTTAAAAAGCTGCGATTATTGTATAAATATCTCTTAAAACCTAGAGAACTACTTTAATATTTAAAAAAGGATTGTATTATGTACGGTCTACAAACTTTATTACAATTTGTACAGTAACATATCTATTATAAAATAACCAGTTCTTTTTTTAAAACGCAGTTTCTCTTACTCAACAGAAAATATATATTTTCGCATTAAATACAGTCAACCCTCCTATAACACGGTTGATTCGTTCCGTGTTAAACGGAACGTGGAAATAATGAAAATCATGGTAATATATTCCGTGTTACATCTAAACCGTGTTTTTGGCGTATCGTGTTGTATCGAAACAATGTTAAACGAAATCTGAAAGATTCAAATAAAGGTAATGTATCCCGCGTTATATTGAAACCGTGTTCTCAGAATGCCTTTCTATATGATTATATTAATATGTGTATTTGGATTCCTGAACTGTCCAGAACTGTCTACCGAATTAGATTTCAGGAAGAGCAGCACAAACTCCGTATTACTATGTGCAGAACGTGACCTGTCTGTATATGTCAACAAAACATTGTTATGGAGACTTTCGTATTATACGAGGGTAGTCGAAGTTGGTAAAGTTGTAAGTTAGTAAATAAGTAAATTGGTAAATTACTAAAAAGAAGGTTAGATTAGTAAATAGTGTTATATGGAAATCGTGTTACAAGAACACCGCGTTACCGGAGGTCTGTGGCAATTTTTGCACCGTGTTAGAAGAGGGTTGACTGTATTTTCTTCTACTATAACTGTAAAACTCATTGTAGTCTCAAACAAAGCAGCACTCGACACAGAAATTTTTATGCGAGATCAATGTGTGTCAAGAAACGACACAGTAAGCAATTCGCTCTTGATTTGCTATCGTTTTGGCGTCAAATACCGAATTATCTGTTTCCGCGTTAGGATCGGTATTTGATTGCAAAGTTTTCGGAAATTATTCAATGCCAAATCCATATCAAACCTTGCATTCGTTTAAGAGGGCAGGTCAGTCGCACTAAAAGCGAACCAAGCTTTACTCTAAGAGTAAATATCGGGTAAAATCGGAGAAAACCTTGTTGTAGAAAGAAAAAAGAGAAAAATGATTAAAATAGATTATATAATTCAGAAACTGAAATGAAATTCCGTTGTTCCTCTTACAACATCTTTACTCTTACTTTACCCCGAATTTCCTCTCAGAGTTCTATCTTAGTGAGACCGACTTGTCTTCTTAAATGAGTGTAAGGTTTGGCATGTATGTGGTGTGGACACTTGGCATGGGAACATTGTAGTCAAATACCGAGCCTTCTGTAACCGCATTAGGCTCGGAATTCGTCGACAAGTTCTGGTGGCAAATTCATTGCAAATAGGAACCAAATTATGCTCCAAGCAAAGTTTGGCGCCAAAATGATTGTCTTTTTCTCGCAAAACACGATACAAACATTACGCAAAATTTGATCGTAACAGGTTTGGCTAACTGGGAAGCATAGAACGCGACATTTCATTTCACACCATCATGTCGTCGCAAATGAGCGCTGAGGGTTCCACGTTGGGTGAACCGTTTTTCGCAGATTTTGCATTTGTAAGGCTTCTCCCCGGTGTGAGTTCTCCGATGTTTCACCAGGTACTTCCTCGAGCTGAACGCTTTTCCGCAAAACTCACAGATCTCCGGTTTTTCGCCGGTGTGTATCCGAATATGTATCTTCATGTACTGCCTTCTGATCAGCTTGCCGCAGACCTCGCAGGCGACCTGACTCTCGCCGGTGTGCGTCGACAGATGTTCCTTGTAACAATAACTATAAAACGTCTGAAACTCGCAGATCTCGCACTTGTACCTCTTCCTAGTCTCCGGTTGACTGTGGATCTTCACGTGACTCCTCAGATAGACTCTGTTACCAAACGACTTGTGACAGACCTCGCAGACGTAGGGCTTGTCGTCGCTGTGCACGCTCATGTGGGTCCGCAGGGTCGCCTTCAGATAGAAACCTTTGTTGCAGATCTGGCAGAACTCGGTGAACTCTTTATTATGCCGTCTGATGTGGATCTTCAAGTAGTACTCCGATGTCAATTTAGCGCCGCACACGTGGCAGATGTGCGGAGCACCGTGCAGCGTTTTATGGACGTTCAGGTACTTCTTCTTCTTGAAGATCTTGTGGCAGACGTTGCACTCGATCGGCCCAGTGTCCTTTTGGCTATCTCTCGTTGATTCGATTCTCGGATTTAACCGATTGGCGTCGGGTTCCTTGCAACGCGTTCGCCGATGCTTGAACAGCTGGATCTTCTTCTCGAAGGATTCGCGGCACGCGTCGCACGAATAACTCTTTCCGGTATTGCGCAAACATTTCCGGATGATCGAGGAATTATTGGACACGTCTTCGGGGCTAACTAAGACTCTAGCTTTCGTCATTGATGATTTAAGAGATCGATTAGGCCTGGCGGACGACTGCTTCGCGATGTTGGATCTGCAAACAGATAACAAGACATGCCGAAGTGGGATCGGACACGCTGCTCGGAAAAATTCGCGTAGCCTGTAAATATCGGGGTTAATAAACATTCTGCGAGCTCTTAACACATTGTTGAATGGACGCAATGATGTTTACCGATTTTTGTCAGAATTGTACAAATTTAGGTATAGAACATGTCATTTGACCCTCCAGAAATGAAAGGGATATATTAGTATTACCTGTTAATAGCGTTCACAAATAAAAGATGCTTAATAACGATCGAAAAATAAAAAATGCCAATTGACGTCCTCGGTCAACAATGTGTTAAGATAACACTAGCGGTTTCAATTGAACGTCTGAGATACTAGTGAGATGGTCCAGAGTTTGTTATACAATGCAGTACAATGCGTACGCCGGTTAACAATGTATTATTATTTATTATTGAATATTAGAATAGATGAAAGAGGCACTTTAAAGTTTGACAAAATCATCTATTTTCTATTTTAGATACTTTAAAAATTTTCATTTCTCCACGTTTATTTAAAACGTGAGATCGTGAGTAAAATTTTAAGTGTAAAAAGGATATGGGTGAAAGCTACGAAAGTATACTTTATGCAACAATTTCTGAAGTCGGTTAAATATAACACAATCGGCACATCGCCAGTTTTACGCGACGGTTTTCATTGCCAAATAATAACTATTTTCAATCTGAACAGTACAAAATAAAATCCGTCTGGATAAATTATGATTGATCTGTTCATTTTTGGAAGCTTGTTAGAATTTTTTCAATTCGAGATTCTGAACTAGCTCGTGTATTCTAGTACCTCATGAGATAGCCGTGTAATTTTCATTGATCTGAGCATCTCATAAATTAGTAAGTTTAATCTAAACGGCTAGAGAGCTCAGCTGTTTTCGTGTTCAAATGAAAATATTTCCTGTAGTCGTGTACGTTCGATTACGTTAATATTTAGTGGCTTCATAAATTCTGTGCTGATACTGAGAAATATTACTACTTACTGCATCATGCTCGTCAAACTGCAAACGATCCCGTTTATGTATCGACAGATTCCTTCGAGAAACGGTTCAAATAAGGAAAATAATATATAATATAAAACGCACGGTTGAGTTGCGGAAACTGTCGGAAATGTTGAACATTAATATTGTCGTTCAGTTGAAGAAAATATGTAACAAAGAACTTGCTTTAAGTTTTATTAATGCCATAGTAATATTTAACAAACACAAAATACTGGTCGTCCGTAGCTTAAGTAATCTAACTACTCGGAGCTGAGTATGTCAGAACACTTTATACATATACAAATACAATTTACATCTGTACTGTTCTTCATTTATTCATTCTTATCAAATAAATACAAAACGAGATTCTGTTATATTGCCCGACCCAGACAAATGAAAATTAGAGCCTGATGAAAATGGTTGCGAACAATATATCTATGTACGATTTCAAATGATTTGACAAATAATTATGGAATATGTACAAGTAACCCTCCTACAACACGAATGTGTCGACAAACTCGATAAACTGAAATAAACGAAACCAATGCAGATTACTATAGTATTGTTGATGGAGTATTTATTAGTCTTTCTGGTCCGGATTTCCAAAAATTGTACAAAACCGTACCTTTGCTATGGCTGTCATTGTTTGATCTTTAGTCATATTGCTATTCGAAGATTACGTGCAATTTATCTTTTCTCGTGAAAATATCGCTTTGACCTATTCATTAAGGCGATGTATTATAGTAATTACAAACGAATATCACTAAAAAGTATCATTAGTTACATCGCAGGATATACAATTCAAGATCACATCATGAAAAGCAAAATGCATGCTGATTGCACTGTTACCACATGTTTTAGATTTTTAACTTTTAGTAGACGTTATAATTTTCTTTCATTTCCACGTGATTTTTGGAAAAACAAAATTGCAAATTTCAATTTGCAAATTGTCTTGTGCTTTAACAGTAATAGGTATGCATCTTAGCTGTATCTTACATAAAAATATTCTCTATGAACTCACCTGAACATGTGATATAGTTTAATGTTTCATTTAAAAAGACAACGTTTACTTTTATCAATTTTTGCGGATATTTTCCAATTTATTTTATTATCCAATACTATAATATCTTTCTAACTTGTATTTTAACGTTGATGTTGAGATTTAAAAATTTGATCGATAATCTGACTCAGCTTCAAATACATAATTTAGAGTTTGTTCGATAATGCATAAAAGTACTTAAACGTCTTAGATAAATAATATAAAAAATATTTATAACGTGATTAATAACGCAAGAATTTAGTATTAAAAATAAATAAAACAAACTAATTTTTTTTATCACATTGTTCAAAAGAGTACAGAGAATACTTTATCGCAAGGGAGAATTAGATACTATTACTGTTAAAGTACAAATCGCCTTCGAAGTTAAAAATTTGTCATGCTTTCAAAATTGACTTATTCCGAAAACTACACACGAGGATTAAAAAAGTTAAAGACTTATATTCGACTCACAAAAATTCATAAGAAAAATCTACTCAAAGTTAAAGACCCAAAAATGTTCAAATTTGTGGTAGCATTACTCGACAAAATTGTATTTTTTTTAAATATAAATTAGAAAAAACATATTTCCGTTGAACAAGAATCGAGATAACAATAAATTTCAATATACACATTGACGATTGTTTCGTACATTGATTAACAACACAAAAATTATCACAAATTGAAGTACTGGTTCCAAAGCAAATCTACGCTTGGACTAATCATGAAAGATAATTTATGATTCTTGCAGCTGATCGCCTTCTTTGCATATGTCACGACGTTATTAACTGTCATCCATCTAGCTGATTCTTGCGAATGACAAGGGTGGATTATACTAAGGCACTAGCAATGCACTTAAGATCGGCTAATTTAAAGAAATACCTACAAAATTTGAAAACATCAAATCACGATGGATCGTTCTTCAGTATAAAATGCACTCGAGTATATAAAGACAATGCTTTAAAAAATATTCGGAAAATATGGACGGCTGCAAATTCCGTGAAATTTATCGTTTAACAAGGTATAAGTTGCGAAAATCTAAAAACTATAATATCTTTAAGAAACACATAATGTTACACATACACAAATTCCGTTTGGTGAATTTATAATTCATCTCCTAATCAAAAAGATCGAGGAAAAAGAATCACAAAGAAAGACAAATCAATGCATCGTTTGTCTCACAAACGGCAACAAAAAATGGAATTGTGAAAGTGTGCATAAGTTTTGCGTTCAATGTTCGCATATATCACTGTGCCATTAATCGCTTAATAGTAAATATAAAAAAATCTGAACTTGTTTAAAATCTGCTGTAACAGAAGTTCTAACGTATGACTCGCTGCATTAATACAATATCAAGGAACTTACGTGTATAGCACACTATACTTCTATTCGAATGCTAAACATAAATACTGCCACATTCGGTGGCAACATCGATTCTCGAACTTCGCGTCGAATTACAATATCGCATGTAAATAGGATCGTAAACAAGCAACGATATAAACATTTTAAATGCGTCGAATGCAAACACAAGATAACAAACATCGTAGATCGCTCCGCACCGTGATTTTCATATCGTATAAAATTGAACATGCTGAACCAGCATTCAGCCTGTCAGTCCAAAGTAGCAAAACACCTGATCCCTCTGCTCACAGTCACAACATATTACGAATAGTGAATTCACATCTGAACATAAACAATTTTCTTGTGCGCCTTCGCATCGACTCGAACGTGTGAAACATTCCACACTACATCGTCTCCGAGAATAATACCAATACTCGATTTGTTCCTCAAGATATTCTAGCTCGGTAACAATATAGTTACCGTATCGAGTTGTTGTTCATGCTCCTGTTGCAACTGCTGTTGCTGTTCCTGCTCTTGCTCCTGTTCCTGCTGCTGGCGGGCGTTTTGCTTGGCATGAGTCTTCAGATGAGAGTTCAGCATCGTTTTCGAGGCAAACGATTTGTGGCAGGTAGGGCAAGGGTACGGCCTGTCGCCAGTGTGACCTCTCAGGTGCACCACCAAGGTGGATCGCTGCGTGAACCTTTTGTCGCAGTGAGTGCATTTATGCGGTCTTTCGCCGGTGTGCGTGCGTCGGTGTACACTAAGATAGTTCTGCGCGGTGAAGCCTTTACCACAGTGATCACAGACGTGCGGCTTTTCGCCGGTATGCTTGCGCAGGTGAACGGTCAGATAGGTCTTGCTGGACACCGACTTCCCACAGACGGGGCACGTGAATTCGTTCTGAGGACCCACGTTCCCGTGAGTCCTCATGTGCACCAGCAGCACCTGTCTCCTGGAGAAACGTTTGTTGCAGAGCTCGCAGTGGTGCTTCCTCGGCGGCGGCACGTAGCCCGGCTGATGCAGCTTTGAGTGCAGCCTGAGACCTTGACGGTACCGGAACGTAGCGTTGCAGACCTCGCATTGAAAAGGTTTGTCGTGGAAATGTTGACTGATTTGGTGCTCCTGGTAACTGTTGTAAGAAAAGAAGCTGGTGCTGCAAATCTCGCAGTGATACTTTAAATCATCGCTCTCTTCGTGCTGAACAACCAAGCTCCCCGAGTGCACCTCGTTCGACTCGTGCCCCAACTGATGCTCCTCCAGAGCAGCTTCAGACTCGAAACTACAGCCGCACAGCTCGCAAACTAGTTGATGCTCCGACAGCTGAACGTTACCATGCTCATGCATCTCCAGATGCATCCCGAGAGCCTCCTCGGACATGAAACCATCTCCGCAGAGAGTGCACTCAATGATACTCTCGTCGATGATTATCTCGTCGCCCTCGACCTTCGGCACACGATCCGTGATCAACAGCTGCCCCGTTGTCTCTTCCCGTGCAAAAATCTCGGTCACCTCGCATTGCTCCTGGTCCCGAGGTAGCATCGCAAGCTTTGACACAAAATATCTGGAAAGAAGAGAGACACAAACCGGGGTCAATCAACGTGCATTGTTCACTGGTTCATTGGTTATACTTTATTCGGTCTTTTCCATTCAGGGAGCGTGTATCTTTAACAAGATTTCTACAAGGCGGAGTGAGTACCCGTGAACGTCTACGAGGAAACGTTTAATCAAGTGCCTCGGTGCTTTCCAGTATTTCTTTTCATTTTGCGTTTGTACACTTCCTTCTTTCTGCTTACGCGACTTACTCACCATCGTGTTTACTTAGTTATTGATATTCAGATTGTTAACAAGTCGGTGCTACAATTATTTGCTTGAAAAAATAAAGTACGGTAGAACCTCGTTCGTTGCATACTAGCGACTCTCACCACGAGGTGTTCAAGACTGACACTACGAAAGACTATGATTCGTTATATCTTTTGTTGCACAACATTTTTGCATGCATTTTCGGTAACGTTTCGTGCAACGAGAGAGGTTATACTGTATATTCATGATCAAAAGAAGCCCAGTCAGCAAAATCTTTTCGAAGCAGATTTTGTCATTATAAATTCGCGAACAAAACGCTGTCAATTTGGTTACAAGAATCGACTTACCACAAATTTTCTGCCAATTTGCTACAATGAACTTGCACATCGAGTTTTGCCGAAAACTTAATGTAAACGTAGAACAGCCTGGAATTTGTGTGCAAATCTTGTCGTTGAAGTTCAGAGAGTAAAAACAAGGAAAAAATTGAATAAAACTAAGAAGGTCCTGCTTCTGAGGGAGAAATGTTTTCTCAGCTCTTACCTTAGATTTGCTATTAAAATTGATCGGCAAGTTACACCCACAAATATTAATCTCAATGCTGACGTGGATGGGCCGGAAAAACTAACTGCAAATTCGTAGCAAATTGTTTACTG
This sequence comes from Sphecodes monilicornis, assembly GCA_913789915.3. Classification (NCBI taxonomy): domain Eukaryota; kingdom Metazoa; phylum Arthropoda; class Insecta; order Hymenoptera; family Halictidae; genus Sphecodes; species Sphecodes monilicornis. Next base: position 27,312,849 of record OU565284.1, read on the forward strand.
GATACATACTTTTAAATAGTGAGTTACATTTGTTAACCGACAGAGTTACTGAATTTCTGCTAAACAACTCACAGCACGCAAAAACTAATAATTAGGCTGCGGGTTTTATGCATTCGAGCCACACTCAAATGTGTAATACACGGAATTTTCATCTCGACAAGTGATATCATTATTTTGCATAGAAATAATTTGTCTTTTCACTGATAAAACAACTTCTTCGAAAGTAGTATAGAAAAATGAAAATTAGCATAAACTTCCGTAGTCTTCTAGTTACTAAAATATTAATTTTATAGTATCTACAAATGGGCGATAGTTATAAAAACATCCCTATTAAATATCGTAATTTTTATTACAGAAAGAATATGGTTAAATATTTAACAAACTATACAGTAATCAATAGTGTGTGATACGAGCATTCTTAGCAGTATGGATTTTCCGTTAAACACTTACCCACAAGCCACGCTGTTTTACCGACGATCCAGACATGTGAAACAACTCCGCCATCTTGGTTTTACTCGCGTAAATTTATCGCAAAATACGCGCAGAATCAACATTTTTCTGATACAAATTGGCACTATCGTTTATAAAGCCAAATAAGAGTTTCGAAAGACATTTTAGAGAATATATATCTAGGAATATGAAATGAAAATATTCTCTGAAGAACACAAAAATTCAACGTAAATTTTCCGATTCTACAGTGTTCTATATGTACATAATTTTTTTTCTGTACGCTTTGTAAATTAATGTGGGATCAGGACCCCGCAAACCAAATAAGTATGAAGATTAGGAAAAGTCGGAGGGTTGCGTGGGTGTGTGCAGAGCTGATCAGCTACAAATCGAAAGCTGCAAATCTCCTAAGTGTAGTGGCGTGATGATACAGCATCTGCGGGCAGATGTTAGGGCAGGATGGCCGAGTATGGTAGCGTAAGACAGCGAGGTAAATCCGATATCAGACGACTTGTTATCGTACGTTCCAAAAAGGTGGCATGCGTTTTTAATCGCGAAGATTCTCGATGCGTGCAGTCGGTTGGTCGGGTCAAATTGTTCCAGATTATCTATATCTGTGTTATTTTGTGTAGGCTTGTATTGTTAATTTGCATTAAAAATATTCCTGTTTAATTTTGAGCCCACATTAATAAATGCTATACTTGCGAGCATATATTTACCACATATTTCTACTGGCGATGGTACACCTAATTATTTTTAATTAGAAATTATTAATGCGAAACATATATGGACCTCTCTGTCTAATAACATTGAAAACTTTAATTCGACGAAACATTACATTCACGAGTGACATATTTTTTTTGTTGTTCTGCAACTTCTTAGCAACGAATTATTATTATTAATAATATCAACACCATAAATCTTAGTGTTAGAGGATTACATGAAATACTTAAGCGTCTTCATACTTACGTTTTATGAATACGGTATGCAGTAACTAACCAACCCTGTACTCACATTAATTCGAGGCACATGAATTCATTGCTATTGCTAAAACCCTAGGTTATAGTACTTCCATTGATTGATATCGTTGAAATTGTTTAATTATTCATATACTCATAAACTATGTTACTAATTATACGATAAGGCTTTTTCCTACAAATCTAGCAATAGTTTTGTAAACATCAAATAACTTCTAACATCCTACTATCATTAGTTTTTCTGCTTTAAGAGGCACTTGCTCTCCCTTTCCCTCTACTCGATTAAAAATTTTCAAAAAATGTATCTTTTTTAGGCACATTAATTTTCAAACTAATATCATTATACAGGTACTAACTATAGTCATATGAAATTTCGCGTTCGAAAGTAACGTCCTTAAATTGAATTTCGAAGTCCTATAAGCTCAAATAATTTCGAGTATCTTATTTTAAATACATAGATATTCATGTACGAACAATATCACAGTGACTGCATGCATGTTATATGTATATAGAATCAATGTACTAATAAATGTTGTAATATACAGTGTATCTGTTTTAACAAGACTCGCTATAATATCTAAGAAGAGGCTAAAAATATGATGGAATGGTTTTCGCGAAAGTTATTTGGCATAAAAGAGCGTACAATGCGATGCAAATATTTTTCTATTGAATTATGTATTGAGAGAGAGCTTCAGATAAAGTTATACTATATAATTCCATTTTTTTCGTTCATTTTTTATTCATAATATCGTAGCCTATTTCGATATGAATTTGACGAGATACTACATAATGAAATTTGATTTTATGAAAGATTGTAAAGTACTTACGAATCGATCTACTCAATTGTTAAAAAAATTCTTCCACGAAGTACTTATTAGAAATCAATAAAATATGAAATAATTACTTTCTATTGCACCTACCTGTTTACTGAATGGCAATTTTGCAGATGCTTTGTGAATTCTATTTCAACATTTCCAAGAATTTTTTGCGATTGTTGCACATAAATTTATAATTTTTCTTTGTAATTCACCAATCTTTTCAAAGGGTGTATTAAATATATTGCTTTTGAAGTATCTCTACAAAAAGAAATTACTCAGCGAAAACAAACTATCATCGTGTAGCACCCACCTAGTCGAATTAGTTTCAAAATGAGCTACAATATTATAATTTAATGAAAATATCCTTCCTTCTAAAAGAACCAACTCGACATTGAATCTTCCCTACTACTTCAGTCAAGAATACTTATACTACATCATGTCCCCCCTAGCATCAAGGCACTTTTACAAGAACATTTAAAAAATTTTCAATCCCTTTTAAGATATTTCGGCAAGTCGAGTTATATGATCACAGTGTATACCTATCATAAATCAACAAATTCGATAAAACATAAAAGTACAACAAGCTTACCGGTCGTTAAAAAGGTTATAAAAAAGTCGAATTTTGAGTTTCCTATCACTTGCTGTTTAGTTTTCGACCGTCTCTAATAGTAAACAACTTTAAAGTACCTCGTCCTTGGATAAAATGACTTTTCTTCCCCGGTAAGATGAATAGAAAACAAAACACATTCTGCTTCTCCATCTAACTTAACCTAACGTGACCTATCCCTAACGACTAGAAAACGAATACTAAATAATATCACCCATTGTAGATCGTAGTAACGGATCAAAATTCAATGAACAAGAAATTCTAACCGAGAAAAATCATTAACCTCCATTTAACATTAACAGAAAGCGATTCATCGTCTCGCACGTTGCAACGCGCGCACTAACCAATTAACAAAACTCCCCGGTGTATCTGCCTATCTACCCGGTGGTTGTCAATGCTTTTTCATGTGGTTCAGCATGATAGTTCGAGTAACGAATCCTTTACCGCATAGCGTGCAGGTGTAAGGCCGTTCGCCAGTGTGATATCGACGATGGACGGTAAGAGTGGACGCCTGTGTGAACGATTTCCCACACATGGCACAGAGATAAGGCCTCTCCCCGGTATGGATGCGCTGATGCACCACATAATACTTGCGATGCGTGAACCCCTTGCCACAGACATCGCAGACCAGAGACCTGGACCTATGCACGGCCTTGTGAGTGGTCAGGGATTCGATGCTAGCGAACTGTTTCGAGCACGAGTCGCACGGGTACGAAACGATCGATTTGTTCTGCGACGGGATTACAACGTTTCCGGCGATACTGTTAGTGACCGGATCGCCCGATGACACCATGGACGATGTGTCGGGAATTCTATCGTTACCGGTGATCATCGGTTTGTGAGTTTTCGCGTGATGATTGTATAGGTTTCGCGTCTCGAACCGCATCAGACACCTTGGGCAGGAGTACGGTTTCTCCTGGCCGACCTCGTGCATCCTTCGATGCCGCTCGAGGAGCGTACGATAACGGAAACTGGCTTGACAACGATCACAGGCGAACGTTTTCTCAACGTTCAACATCGGCGAGGTCGATATTGTCGAGATCGGCGCGCAAGATGTTGCCGGGGCGGTATGCGTCACCTCGTGCATCCGCAGGTGACTCAGGGCGAAGAAACTCCGTGAGCAAACGGCGCACGAGTATCTCATCGGGTTGTTCTCGAGGTTGTGCTCGTATTCCGGCATCGCCAGATGGCTAGTTCTCATATGGTAGTTCAGCTTTAGGGCGCTTCGAAACTCGAGGCCACAGGTGGGACACGGATGGGACTCGACGACGAACTGCACGTGGTCCAACAGATTTTGGTCGGAGCAAATGGATGGCAAGTGGGACGGGACGGTTTGGAACGTCGACTGCATCATCGACGATTGGTTCGTGAAAATTGAGCTGTTCTGAAGCAGGGTACAACTCAAGGACAGACCGGGGTCCCCGGTCTCGGGTGACGGCGACAGTATTTGACGCAGCATCCCCGACAATCCTCCGAACGTCTCGCTGCCTTCCCTGAAATCGATAAAACCCAACGACAATGCATCGGAGGACAACCGTACAGCGCACACATAACATTGCCTTTGACTCAGTTCGGGTGCTGTTTGGTGTTCTGCGTTGGCTAGAAGGCGGCGGTGTCACAAGGTAGATCAAGCGGAGATGAAATAGAGAGAGAGAGAGAGAGAGAGAGAGAGAGAGAGAGAGAGAGAGAGAGAGAGCTGGCCTCCTTCCTCAATGTGTTTCGCGTGTGTATGTGTGCATGTGCGATTACCTACAAAGTGCGACCGTGCACAATGCTCGAGCATCGTGTTTTCTTCATATTCGAGACACAACAGAGATTCAGTGCGACCAGAGTAGCACATGCGAACCGAACTTAGGAGAATTCAGTCGTCATCGTTACTGACGGAACAACGTGTATATCTCTTATAGATCTATTCCGCTTCAGCAGATCGAACATGGTTCTTTATTACACTTTATATCTTTAGGTTTCTACGATACAGTGTCTTGTCCTTCATTATGTATTATATATTATACACGCGTACTACTACAATATACAAGTAAGCTGCTAAATAACGTATATAATCTGTACCATACGATTCTGTTAATTGTAAAACGGGATAGTATAGCGAGTGTATGGAAAGAAATCAAACGGACCGTGTGTTCTAGTTCTAGACTTACATTAGTTCTCGACTTTCCAGATGTACCTGGAATCGTGAGAAAAAGATTGGCACAAACCGAGGGAGAAATGAAAAGGTTTCTACAGCGAACCAACAGAAGGAAAGAGAAAGTTAAGCTACGAGATTTGTATAGGCAAGAAAGTTAGAAAAAAGCAAACCCTTACTAAAAGTTGCTAGATTAGCTATTCAAAAGAAAAGTTAGTATGTCATAATAAAAATCGGATCCTCACCTTCTTAAAGGAAATCCAATCTGCGCGGACCTCTTCTTTGTCTTCGTCTTAACACAAACTTCGGAAATACAAGATTTCCGAAAGTTCAATGAAAAATTATTTTCTTCACAATCACGCGACTGTGAATGTGGATATTGCAAGCATCGATTGCAACATCGAACAAATGTTATGCAAACCCGATCGTAAAGTGGTAAAATGGAACAGTTTCTCGTTTCTATCGTCGAATGGTTTCAACGAAAACGTGAAATGTTCCTGAGACACGCAACGATCGGTGAAAACAATTCTTACGTGAATAAATACTTGACAGTGTATTCTGCGCAAGAAAAAATGAATGAAACGAAGTACTGAAAATCGGCGACAATACTGATCGACGTGTAAACATGGCCAGGCTTATTATGGAAATGTTGGTCGCGATTTCGGCAAAAACGCCGATACAACGGTTTCGTTGTCGTGGTCGAAACGTCAAAAATCATTATGCTCGCTGCACAGTCTGACGCGCGAAATGAAGGTTCGCTTGGCTTCGAAGCGCTGCAAATTTCCAGCAAAAAAAAAAATGCTGGAGCATGCACGACGATTCCAAGACCACCGGAAATATCACGACATTGTATAACAACAAAGATAATCATGGAAATCAACCATACATTATGCTTATAGATTACTCGATGAGAAACAATCTTATAAGTATACAAAAATAGGATACTCGCCTTTTGAAAAGTATATAAAACGTCCTCTTCGTGCTTCGTTTGTCGTGCGATGATTATTTCTTCGTGTGTTCACGTTACGTTCGTTATCTACTTGTTTCCGTATATCCTTTTCGATATTAAAATGATGATGCGCGTTTTTTTTTCTCTTAATCGCAAAACACTATTACTACGTTGTTGGCGTCAACAAATGAGGACAGCCATAAACCGGGTCGTTCGTGAGCAAAATTGTGGCTAATAAACGTATACGCGCGGCACCGTCGGTGGGCTTTTTCTTTTTCGTTCAACGTAGTGAACAGAACGACAGCACTTACAGACTAACCGATATTGCTAATGGTAACTATGTGATCCTGACGATAATGTAAAGCGTAGGCATTGGAAAGCACGAAGACGACAAGAAACGGTATTTCTTAAACGAATTGTATAGGACTCGATGCAATTGATGCACCGAGTGATCTTACGTATCGTGACGTTAGTTTTACGAGAGTTATTAGTTTTGTGATTTTTTTAGCGGCCAATTTTCGACCGTGTGCGGCATTTTGTGCCTTCACGTAAGCGTGGGATACTGATACTGACAACATGTAAACATCTGATTCTCGGCTGAACAGAGGGATCGAGTAATTTCTTCGATAACGTACACAATGAGATAAAACTACCAATAGGTCCGTACAATGGGAGACGCATGTATTAATAATTTAGTGTGTAATTCATTAGCGGAATCCCTCTGTTCACTTATTGTACACGTATGAATAATAGCTAGGGTAGAGTTCATTTCAATAGGAGTGTCAGATAAACAGGAATGAAATTTAATCGTTTGCGATGTTAACTGAATTTTATTCTTTTTAGTGAAGCTAATCTTATTGAAAGGAACTCCGAATACATGCTATTACATGTAAAAATATGTGAAAGTATTTTGCAATTTGGTTTAGAACGCTTTTGTTTCTGCTTACGATGATTCCTTACTAACTTTTAGATCATTGCAAATTATCTGTGTGACAATTCTAGTTGAGAGAAATTTCAAAAAAATAGTCTGTTGTGTTCTGAGACATTACTTACCAAATTGCAAAATACAAAGAGCCAAAGATGGTTGTGGGGTGTGTACTAACTTACCTTACAAATACATTGTATTTCATGTTCTTGAATCGGATGGATACCTCTTGAGTAACTTTTCTCAAAGCGAAGACTATAAACTCTTTGATACTTGTAATTTCAGAATCTATTGCTCTTTAAAATATCATGTAATAGAAACAAAGTAAAAATCTACAGACGATTCAAACATTTTGTAACAATGTAATATCAAATTCTCAATTTAAGCAATGAATTTAACTAAAATCAAATATTGCAATTTACTTACATATGCAGATATTACTTACATAATTGACTTATTATGTAAGTAAACAAATAAAGTTAAATTAAAATGGAAATTTAAAAATATTAGACCCAGCCGTAATAAAAATATTTGTGTGTATGTGTGTGTTCTCCACAACAAATTTGCACCTTTGGCTCTGAAAAAGAATCAAAGAAGGATAAAAAAACTCACCCAGTTTTGGGATCCCCATCTGCTGGTTGTGGTATTGGCATCTCAGGCATATCTGTGATTTTCTGCTGTTGCAGTCCTGAAGGACCTGCCTCGTCACACGCCAAAGAAACATTTACAAAGGTCGTAGGTTCTATAGTTCTACTGTTTGGATCTTCTTCGCTCTCTTCTTTTACAGGTAGGCCTACAGTATATGCAAAATATTCTTAATATTAAATTTAAGTATAGTAATTAAATTATTCTGAAATACAAAATATTGGAAAAGAAAATTGCTTAGTACGCAAAATTGTGCTAGTTTAATATATACCTTCATCTCCATCACACTCGTCGTCCGAATTTTCTTCGTCTTCACTACTCTCTTCTTCGTCCTCTTGCTGCGTCGAGCCAGTTTGATTCTGTGATATTTGGTTATGCGTAGCTTGTGAACTTGGACCAGGTACTGCTTGAACATTTTGCACAGAACTACCACTTGTGTCCATAGGAACTGAGGTTATTTGTTGTTGCTGTTGATTATTAGTGGGCATCAACATAGGGATACCCAGGCCCATGTTGTCCATCATACTCATGCTCATATTGTTTTGATGCTCGCTCACTTGCTGCATCACACCACCATCTAACCTGTTCTCTGCACTCTGTTCTTGTTTCATCACATTCTGTAAATAAACGTTTAAAAGAAATAGTAATATTTCATACTATGGCTTGTACAAAAAAGAAAAGAATAATATAATTTGTACAAAATGTATAACCTCTAAAAATGTTACTATATCAAAATATTACGCAGCAACAAGTTTTAGAAATATTAAAAAATGGCAAAACTAACGGCAAAAGAATTAAATGTAACATTAAGAAACTTACAAAGTGAATTCTAAAATTATTTTTATCTCAAGATATAATTGTAACTAAGGACAAACACAGAACTGAACATATTGCAAATAAAAGAACATCTATACTTTCACATTTTCCATGTGCATATATATGTATATATACAATGGGGATTATTTATTTTTCTCAAGTGACAATCAAGGGAACACTTGATGGAAAATGAAAATAGTAATTACCGGATTGAGTACATTGGAAACATAACCCTGTTTCTCGCCTTCCACACTGACTTCTCCGAGCCATTGTAGCAGTCGCTTTTCGGCATTCGCTGTTGTATTCCAAAATTCGTAAAATAATTCTATTTTATACACACAATCGTCGCATATTTTCTTGGGTAGTTTGTCTTCTCTTGCAACCTGTAAACACGTACAAAAGATAAGTTAGAAAACAAAAATATTTCGCTGGCACTGCACAGCTTGGAATTTGTAAATAAGCAAAACACATAAGAAATGATGTTCAGTAATCAAAGATGTTATTCATTAGAACAGATCATCGAACACATCTACAGTAAATCGATCTACATTCCAATAAAATAAAAGTTAAAACAAAAAAACGTTGAGCAGTCAGAAACACCTATGGAAGGAGCAGCTTGAAAAAAATACCACAAGCTATTTATATATAGGTATATGTATGTATGTATGTATATGTGTGTGTGTATATGCATATATATATATATATTTTTTTTTTTACAAAAGAAACAGTGGTATGGAAAGTAAGATGCCGAAAACGAGGACGATTATTCAATTAGAGTAACTGTCCGAAGAAAATTAATATTATCCATCATTACCCGTAAATAATAAAGCGAGAGAATAGCCGGTAGGGTGGCGGAGTGGTAAGAAAAAAGGAAACCTACGAAATTCTTGAACAAAAGGATAAAAGCGCGGCAAAATTCTGTATAATTGTTGGCGTCGTGGGCGAGGTAGATTGGTCTAGTGAGAACTAAAAGGGAAAGGAAAACACTGCAACACCAGTGTACATGCTATCGCGATGTCGCTACATTCAGGCTACTTTCAATTTGCTTCATGAATATCATCGGTGTACAGGGCGATCTCCGAAAGAAAGAGAACCGAACGCATATCTACTGGGAGGTTGAAAAGTCGTGGACAACCCAGGAAACGCGATGTAGCTATGAAAATGCACAAGATGGCGGATCGCCATTGTCGATGCGATGGCGTAGTTGGCTTACCTTGACCGGTAAACAGGCGGCGATTTTCAGAAAAAGATCGTTCCCCTCGCCCTCGAAAATCGGCACCGAAACACGGTCCTTCACGAGACACAACCGACACAGGTCCAGATAATCGAGGGAGGACATTTTACCGTATACAACGCCAGCTCGAGACGCAAAGCCGCGCCCGTAGACGCGAACGCTGTTTCAACCCAAGCCGGAGAAGACCTCGCGTTCTTCTGTACGCGTCGTTTGCTCACCGAGGTTCGGTCAATTCCGTTCGAACTCGGCCGTTGTCGGCGCGCCACGGATACCTTCGGAACTACTCGGTGGGTCAGTTGCGTATCGATCACGTCGCACTCGAAACCAACCGCTTTTACACACGAAGTTTCGAATATTGCAAAGGCCCCTTTCGTGTACGAATAAAAACGCTATTTAATATAGACACGTTGTGTCACACAGAAAACCATTCGCCGATTACGGAGAAATCAAGTTTTGACGGGTATATCATAAGTATTCGATTAAATTAACCACGGTCTCACCAACGGTGCAACTCGTATTAAATTAAAAATATTGCAACATGGCTACGATCATCGTCGATTCGATTCTGCATCGTTCCTTTTCTAATAAGTAGTAATAGAAAATATGACGTATGATACACAGTTGAAGGAACGACACACGGCAGATTTATTTTTGATATGTGCCGATTGATCGGCAAGGTGTTTAAGAGGTCGGCCGAGTTAATGCAAACCTATCAAATTTTCATGAACTATTACTCCCACCTCTGCGTACAAGCAGCGTTACGCATGATCAAACTGACGAGTACAGTAAGTTCGACGGAACACGAATCAGAGTTTCACGAGAAATATTTGTAATAAGCATATACCATTTCATATTTCAAATATAAAGCAGCTCACGAAAATGCTCGATCGTCCTTTAAAAGACTACAACTTTATTCAAATTGGATTAAGTGGCTTGACTTTTTTTAGTAATTAGAAGCATTAATTTGCTAAATGACGCGTGAAAAAGATTTTGAAAATATTGCAATTGGTAGGAATTATATGAAAAAATAAAAAAGGCCACTTTTTAAAACTTTTCTATTTGTACCCGTAATGGAAATTTAAAAAAGATGGTCTTGTATTGTAGAGCTATGTTAGCTATATGTACAAATGCTAAACAATTCATCGATATCGATTAAAACCCAGTTTTTCACGACTTTTGGTCAGTTTCTGCTGAAAATCCACAGATTTTTACATATTTTGATGCGTGTCGTTTTTTTTTTGTGTCAACCGATTTCGATAAAATTTTCAGCATGTGTATAACTAACATAGACCTACAAAATACATATTATAAATTTTTATTACGGGTCCAAATAAAGAAGTTTTAAAAAGTGTTTTTTTTATTTCTTTTTATCCAATTGCTAAAAACGTTTGGTTCGATTTTAAACAAGTTATATATAAAAAATACAATGTCCCATTAAAAATAACGACTTCCAGTTTAAAAATCCTATTTCCGATTAGTACCGGAAATTGCAATTACCACCATTCGATACAGCGTGCTCGAATTAGTTGCTAAAATTTTTTTATTTTTCAATAAAAATCACTCTCCACCATTTTAATAGGGGTGGACGGGTGGTCTAGGGCACTCTGTATATCAATCAGATTTTGTTAGTACTATGCAAAGAATATCATTGCATTTACGAGGCTATGTGTAATGGTAATACGAACTGGTTACTTTGTAGGTGGTGTAAGTCCAATTTTTCTTCTTCCGAGATATTTAAAGGTTTGCATTTGATTCGATTCAAAAATATAAATAAAGTGTACTAAGTTTGACAATGTTTCTATGAATTTAGAAATACTTAAATTGATTACATGAATGACTTTTATGTGAATTTAACTAAAATAATATACAGGGTGACCCACATAACTCTGAACAGCTCAATATCTCGAAAACTATGCCATCGATTTTAAAGTTCTTAGTCTTAAATTGCATGGAACTGAAGGGCCTTTCTGACTACATAAACGTGAAGTGGCCTCCCTTCCCCTTTAACGGGGGAGGGGAGGTACCTTTGTAATTTTAAATGGAACCCCCTATAAAATGTTACATATTTAGATTCTACAGGAAAAAACAAGTCAATTTTGTCTGAAACATTTTTTTGTCAGATACTTCCATGATGAGATATAACAGTTTGAAGTTTCGAGTTGTAGGTACTTGAAGCGCTCGGAAATAGCGTTATGGAATTATACGCGCTTGAGTCCTTTGCTTATTCGTGAAGAAATAAAATGTACTTTAAATTAAATGTTCAAAATGTCAAAACGGGCTTGTAAACATTTATTTACTCGAAACATCAAAGTTGTTCTAACATTTTTTAACATTTCGGGAGTCACTGAAGCGCAAGCGTCACGTATTCTTTGTTTCATATCCTCTTTTGTCGTCGGTGGTTCAAACATAACTTTGTCCTTTACATATCCCCATAAGAAAAAATCTAATGGTGTTAGATCGGGGTATCGAGGAGGTCATTGACGAGGTCCCCCACGACCTATCCATTTGTTCCCAAATTTTTCGTTCAAAAATTGCCTGGTGATGATTGCAAAATGTGGAGGAGCGCCGTCTTGTTGGAACCACATTTCTCTTCTAACGCGCAGTGGCACATCTTCCAAAAGCGCAGGCAAATGATTTTTTAATAAATCACAATAACTTGCAGATGTTACAGTTTCTTGAAAAAAGTAAGGTCCAATCACAAAATCTCCTATTAGGCCACACCAAACATTTAAAGACCATCGATGTTGAAAGGGAACACGTCGCATCCAATTTGGGTTTTCCACGGCCCAATAATGCAGATTATGTCTATTTACATGCCCTGAATTCATAAAAGTGGCCTCATCGGAAAAAAGTATTTTGCAAAAAAAGTCATTTTCCACAACACCCTGCAGCCACTCACAAAATCTTACGCGGTGATCGTAATCTGCTATCGAAAGCTCTCATGTGATATGGATGATAGTTTTGCCGTTTCAAAATTCGTTGAATTGATGAACGACTAATATGTGATGTTTGTGCAAGTGTACGTTGACTAATATGAGGATTTAATGTAATTGCAGCAAGAATACTGGCACTATTATTTTCATTAGTGACAGCTTTAGGTTTATTGCGAGTTTTTTTACACAATTCACCGTGCTCGCGAAGCCGCTTTTCTAAATTATGAAATGTTGCATGACATTCTTTGATCCCATAACGTTCAAAAAACATCACTGCTGCACGCCGATAATTTTTTTGGCATTCACCTAACGTTAATAACATATTCACTTCTGTGTCAAAAGTAGCCATAATCACAATGTTACTGCTTGAATAACAGCTCTAAATTGAAAACGTTTTCATAGATAAGTGAGTCAAACTCAAGAATTATAAATACTATTGTTTGTGTTTCTTCATGAATAAGCAATGGACTCAAGCGCGTATAATTCCATAACGCTATTTCCGAGAGCTTCAAGTACCTACAACTCGAAACTTCAAACTGTTATATCTCATCATGGAAGTATCTAACAAAAAAATGTTTCAGGCAAAATTGACTTGTTTTTTCCTGTAGAATCTAAATATGTAACATTTCATAGGGGGTTCCATTTAAAATTACAAAGGTACCTCCCCTCCCCCGTTAAAGGGGAAGGCAGGCCACTTCACGTTTATGTAGTCAGAAAGGCCCTTCAGTTCCATGCAATTTAAGACTAAGAACTTTAAAATCGATGGCATAGTTTTCGAGATATTGAGCTGTTCAGAGTTATGTGGGCCACCCTTATATTCTGTCTTGGCCGCAAAGTGCGGAACATTGCAAATGTAGTCGGGCCGGTTGCTAGCTTTCCGCCCCCTCGCCACACCAACACCAACAAGCTTCAGATATACATACCTTCACTTTGAGATCCTGTATATTTTAATTACCGTTCCATGACTTCTTGTCCCAGAACATCTCGGGAACTAAGACTGAGTGGCAGATACATGTATCGGGAAAAGTTTTTAAGAACGATGGGAAGCAACTTCTTGTATAAAGAAATGCGTAGGTACATGCTGCGGATTACTCGAATCGCAAATGTGATTGAAATTGTACAAGTTAATGTTTTTATATAACGAATAACTTTATTGAATTGTAGTGCATTCGCTGATCGGGAAATTGAATTGAGTGACTATATTCGTCTGCTCTTGGGCAGTGTATTAGAGGCTGTAACCAAAGATTTTGAGGCTCCTTATAGAGGTGATCACTTCAACGCAATGTAGGGTAGACCTATAAGGTTTCTTAGGCATTTTCGATAATTTGACTAAAAACTGATTTTTAACAGAATTTAGAGTTTTGCTAGACCGCTATGGATTTTCTTCTTTCCACTATTCTTTCGTTCTTTCCACTCGTACACACATGTACATAAACAATTAGAAATATTATTACTAGAGAGCGGATTTTATCCATTTATGACAAAAATGAGTAGGTGTAATTTAAAACAGTAAAACCAGTAGAAGAATTTAAAAATACCTTTATATTATTTTCAATCTACTAAATATATTACGAAAGAAAATAAACTATTTCACTCCAGTTTGTTGCAATTCAGGTAGAAAATTTATTCTGTCTAACTATTACTATGTAAAAGATGTAAAATTTAAAAGGTTTCCATGATACCCCCCTTTTTCTGATATCCTAATCACGTGCTTATTTTGATTATTGATAATTATTGTTAATCCAGCAATGGGAGTGCGCGCGGGCAGGGTTTCGTCGTCACTCCTCGTTAGTGTAAGAATACTTACATGTATATGACTTTCGTCACCAGGGAGAGGATCAATGACAGTTGATGCTTTGTTGAAGTCGAAAGATCGCCAGTAAAGGCGGGAGCTCCGCGCACAGCAGTGCCGATGGCGAATCTAGCGGGTCATAATTCGATGCTAACAAAAGTATGCACAATTATAAATTCTACCTATTCCTAAGTAGCACTATCATAACTTATTGCATAGTAATAAATAAATAATCTTAATATTTTTATTAATCTTTTTTTTATTACAATTATTTTTCTTTAAATATTCCGACGGATTTTTAGGACCGAATTTTTTTCTGATAAAATCACCATGGAAGGTGCATTCCTCAATGGTGTTTTTAAATTGGTGGTTTTTTGCTTTCATTTCATTAATCAACTTTCGTCTTGATATCGCAAGATTTCCTTAATACTAAAAATTTATATATTTTATATTGTCGAATTATTACAAAATTAATTAATTCAATATCAATGAAATGGATGAAGAAATTGTGGCTTGTGTCAGAAAATTTTCATCCTTTAGTCGCGTTATGATATTAAATTAATATAAATCTTATTATTATTAGCAAATGGGCCAGAACGGGCAGCTAACATCAATATACATAAATACAAACTATACAACATCCTGAATACTATGTTTGCAGTTTTCTTGTGCAAGGAAGTGCACGAAAAATACTACAAGCTGTAATAATCATGATAATTGTGCATTAACTGGACCCTCAGGACTAGGAACCCTGGGCGACCGGCCCACCTTGGTCCAAGGTTACGCATGATGCGCGGGATGGTACTGGAGATGGGCTTAAGTTCAATATGTACTTGTGTATCCAAGTAAATTTCAATACCCTAGGTTCGTTTCGCAGGTGCGTGTACTTGGAGGAATGCAAGAGGTAGTTCCAAGTATATTCGAACCCTGACCGAGAATATTCGAACCTTTTATGAGTACCCGACGTTAGGTACAGCTGTGACATGTGAGACCTGCTAGACCTAACTTCGTTATAGCCGCCTGTCACGTAGGGTTGTCCAAGAACTCGAGTAAGGCGAGCTGAGCCTGCATCGGATCGATTGACGAAGCCGAGCCGAGTACTGTCACGAAGCGAGTCGTTGGTTTGCGGGCGAGTAGCACGTATTCGTGCAAGCTGCTCGCTTCATGCGAGTACTCGGCTCGGTTTGAAAACCGAGTCGCGCCTTGATTTGACTCGAATTCGGTTCGAATATGTGAGCTTGCTAGCAGGCCTTCCAGCTGTACAAGTATCCAGTTATTACACTTCCTACAACGCTCTTTTCAGTTTTTCTGAAAGTAATTTCAAATACTACTGCTTTAAAATTATTTATAAATTTTGATTCCCTGCACAGCGGTTAATCTGTTAAATTTTTCAACAACAATTTCAATCGTTTAATTCATTGATGTTAAATAATATTTTCTAAAAATGAAATTATATTTTCATTTGTTTGAAATTGTCGATTACCTAATTTTGTAACGCAAAAAGAGGGATTTTTATGTTAAATAAAAATTGTCTAAGTCGATCGTAAGAAAGAGAAGTTAGATAAAAATGTATTTCTTCTTGCACTTACTTTGATACGTAAAAAGTAGTGTATCAAAATTCTTAAATATCTCTAATGTTTTTGCAGTTTTGTTTTTCACTCTTCCACTTTTGCTTTAAAGGCATACAATCTGTAAACTACTAAACTCAATTATAACATAGGCTTCAGATGATAGAAGGAAACTTTTGCAATAATCAGTAAAAGCGATACTAAAGAGAGAAATCAGAATAAAGCAGCAGTGTTCATTTTTAGTTATAAGTTTAATTGTAAGCATCCAAATGCATATAAGAACCTCAATTATCAGTTATAGAAAAAATTGTCCAATGAAGTTTTCGAATCAGTAGATCTGTGAATAATTTTTTGATAGATTGACCATCCATCTCAAATACGAAATATTTCTAACAGTTCTTGTTTCGTAAAAAGTTATCAACAGGACTTAACAAGTCTCACTAAATATCTTAGCATATTAAAACTATTCCAAAGATTGTATAATACCAAATTCTTATTTAATGATTCGGATACAAGTGAATTTTTGTGTAACGTTACTAACTTTTATAAGTTGAAGCATCACCAAAACCAAGTAAAAAATAACATTATAAGTTTGTGACTTTGGAAGATGTATTTTCTAAAGGGAGATTAAAGGAACAGTCTCCGTATATTAACACGTTCAACATCCTGGAGAATTCCAAGGATTTTCTAAAGGTTTCGAAATTAATTAGGAAAATAGATTGATCGCACAATTACTTATCTTGATCAGCGAACGTATTAATATTTGGCTGCATCGGGTGCGAAGAATGTCGGTAGTTCACCAGGACAAAAATGACGGTCTTCGTTTTAGATAAAAAAAACTGCTTTATTGTGGCAGAGCACATGTATTATCATATACCAGCATATAATTAGGAAGTCCATAGTAATTTACAAATTACGATCCACTTAAACGTCGGTACACGTGGCGGTGTATGCAGGCAGATTTAAGAATCGATTTCGATCACATACATGCTATTACCATGTTTATATGTTCTTTATTTTGCATCATCTCTCTTCGATCGTTTATTCCTTCTTATTTCGTTCTAACATTACTTTTCGTTTCATTTTTTTTTTGTTCAATGTAATTTTTTCGAGGAAGGGGAGGACAGGACCTTCTAAAGGACCTTGCAACGGTGGTGCTCTATTTATAATACATGAAAACAAGGGATATGTGGTCTCTTTTCTTTCGGTAATCGAGAAAATTGTACCCGTACAAGCCGATGGGATTCCTATTTCCGTTCTCTCGTTTTTCCTCCAACACACGGAGTACCTCGTTTCGTATTTTACAAGTAATCGTGATTATCGCAAGTGATAATATTTCCAGGCATCTGTTTGTATTGATACGCTCCTTCTGTCAATTTCAAGAAATAGTTAAAAACACAAAATTGTAATTTTCACATATTTATGGGAACAAAATGTTTCATTGGTAGGATATTTTTAATCAGAAAAAGCGTTCGTCAATCCTCTTCTTATATACAATTTCAAATGTGTTAATTTTCTGTCTCTTCTTCGCGATTTTACTCTCTACTTCAGTCCTGAGCAACTGATTGTTCACGGGTTGCCTACATTCGAGCTGCTACCCCTACTATCACGCTCCAAGTCGCACGAGCGCGGGAGGGGGACATATTCCTGTTCATAATCTTCCCTTACTTCAGGAGCAGAGTTAAGCAGAAAGCGGTTATTTTGTAATAATTTTTGTAATTGATTGCGAAAAGTAGTCATGATAGTCATAATCATTAGTCAATTAATCGTTACTTGAAGAAATCAGTAATCATGATTACATTTGTTAATCTGTAATCGCGGAATGAATGATTAATTTATCTTTTACTAAAATTAACGTAACATGTAATTATATGTATAGTATTGAATTAGAATTATTATAATTGTAATAATACCAAATGTGTCAGTTAATCGTAACAAAAAAAGTAATCATTTTATGATTAACGATTAGCTAATCATGACCAATGATTTCATTTGCTTTGATTAATTAAGTTATTCCTTAACTATGATTACTGGATTAGTTAGTAATCGCAATCATTAATCATGAACATGATTTCACGTTAGTTATAATCATTAAGAGGGAATTCTCGTGTAACTGGCCGAAAAACTCAATTTCTTTTATTGTAAGTATTTTTTAGAAGTTTAGAACCTACAAAATGCTCTCCCAAAGTTTTCCTGAGATTATATACTGCTATTATGTAATATACTGAAATTCATTGAAGTGACAAAGTTTTAAGCCAATGCTTATTTTGTTCCTTATTTTATCTAGGGATTATTGTACAGACTTTGACTTCATTTTCCATTTATCATATTTTTTCAATTCATATAAACCCCATCGTTCAATTGAAAAAAGTTAGTTTTTGTATTGAAAGTGTGAAACTTGTCTAATCTTCGTGATTTTTGTCAGATTTTGTTTTACCTTTTAGGATCTAATGATTGAAACAAGTGCTACAATGCACGGCAATAAAGTGGTTGCACTGCCGAAGAGAATAACAATAATATGTAACTTGATGTAATAGTGATAAAATAACAAACCTTTATAGCTTATAGTTTTCTAGGAAAAAATGTTAAACTATTAGTCAAATTTCCTCCTTTACACGAGAATTCCTCTTTAATGCGATGACTATTTGTCCAATTCTGTTCAGAAGTGATGAACTGGCGGCTCACGAGCCAATTTGACTCTTCTCCCCACTCTTTCCTGTAACGTAGGCGAATGAGAATTATCCCTACTACGTCTATGTGTACGTCACGATATGAAAGAGTGGGATAAGATCTCTTGCTCCCCGAGTTAGTCGCAGCTAGTCGTCCGTATACATATGTACACACCGCATCGGAAGCCAGTAGTGTGGAATTGTTTCTCTATCATAGTGAGTGGGGAGATTCGCCCGATTCGTAGTGGGACATCTTTGCAGCGTTACCAGATCGAAGGGGAATTAGTAGGGGAAATGCTATGTCAGAATCTGAATGACGTCACGAAGCTATAGTGTAGCCTAGCCAAAATCGTGGCGTCACTGTAGTTAAACCTTCCATTGGTACTTTGGTGGGATAGTTCTCGGAACGTGATGTAATGTATTGTATCGGAGGGAATTTGTATGGCAACGCTGCATCCCTGGCTTCCGGCGGGGAAGAAGCTCGTCACTCCTGCCTTACTTATTAACAGTAGTGTCGCGAAGACTGCAGCAACTTCGGGTCCGAAACAGTGCGCTCTACGCGACGGGCATGATTCCTCGAGATTCCTTTATCTTCTGCCGCCAACGTCGAGCCGAGCGACCGAACTCTGATTCGCACCAGCGTGTCGGCAAGTCAATACTAATGCAATGACAAAACTTTTTTGTTTTTAATTATTTTTTCATGTAACTTTTACCAATACGTGACATTTTTCCGATTAAAATTCAGTGTATATTTACTTGTTTAATTGACGATAATAAGTTTTTAAAGTACAAATTTACGTAGGCAAATATTCACCGAATTATGTCATATTTGGTCTCATTTTAATTAGAGAAATGTCTCAAATATGTTGGCAGAAGCTTCATAAAAAAATAATTAAAAAATAAAAAAACTTTTACAATTGTATTTATTCGTTACAGTGATTGATGTTTTGACGTTTGCCGACTACTCGACTTCTAGTTACTTTTTTTTTTCATTCGCTGTCTTCGTTGCGCCCGAAACTTATTATCACTAATTAAGCATGTAAATATGATCCAAATTATGTCCTGTGTGGTATCATTTTAATAAAAAACGTGTCTCGAATGTGTTGGTGAATGTTTCATGAAAAAATAATGAAAAACAGAAAAGTTTTGTCATGGCATTAGTATTGGCTCATCGATATATCTGACCCGTAACATGTAACAATTTGTCGGCACAGTCGTGCGGTCGAGGTTCTTGGTTCCTCGAGGGGTATACCATGTAGTAGGGCGGAGAATTTTACTGCGCCTAACGTATACAGCCTTGTGGCACTCTTCGCGAGAACACTGTTGTAACTGGCTAGGTGAGTTCGTATTTCCCTCTCGTGATCTAGCGGGTCGGAGCGCGGTAGTGGGTTAACTGCTCGGTCGTCGATAGCCCGTGGGCAATCAGTTGCCCAGACCTGCTCTAATTGATTTCTCTGCTGTATACAGTTCCTGTTTCTTTACAAAGTATCGATACTACAAACAAAGTTTCAGCGGTCTTCGAAATTGTACAGATAATAATGTCGGAGAACGATTAAGCTTTCGAATGGAACGTTTAATTCCTAAAGTAAGAATCGTTTACGATAACGAACGTGTAGTGAAAACGGTTCCTAATTGTACGAAATTGTTAAATAGAACGATCGAAATTAGTTTAGTAGATTAATCGTTAAAATGTTTGGTAAACCTAGTACACCAGATTCAGTTCGTCTTTTCCATTCGATTTTTGCAGTGTTTTCATTTTCGACGTATTCATGATCTATCGCAGTTTAAAGGCTGCGTTGTCGGTAAAACCGCGACAAGACTGTATTACTTCGATGCTCATATATAGTTAATTAATTTGTTAAATTCGTAACTATTTACTTACACTTTATGCTATAACAATAATAGCAAAATTGCGTGAATGTGTGTCTAAATTGTTTCTTCGTTTAATCTCCTATCTTTTTTCGAGTTTTGTCGTAATTGTAAATATACAGCTATTACAAATATTATTGTTTACATTCGTGTAAGATAACATTAATGGTAATCATCGTGTTCGTAATCTACTAATACAAAGTTAAAAATGCGGGAAGTTTTAAATTTCGCGGTCACGCCGCTGAATATATTCGTGTGTGTATGTGTGTATGTATACGTACATGCATTTTATTTCACATTTTTTCTGACTTCTCTTTGCTTTTTGTTATTCCGTTACAAATCAATATTCGAAGAACGTGTCATTATTTTACTAATTATTAGTTCAAATACATTTCTGTCATTGGCATACTTCGATGCTAAAAGTTCATACGAAAAAGTACATTTTTACAAATTTCAAATAAGAAAGACATTAATCACTAGATTTGAATAGGATAATGACACCCTCTTTGAATTCCGAGTATCTTTGAATTTAGACGACCAATCAATTTGGTTTATCGAATTTCCAAGTTAATCGTGTATTCAAAATGTGAAGCGAATCGACTCAATTGTCGAACGGAGGAGACGTATGGAGTGAAAATTCTTGCAAAATTTCTAGTCTTCTTTGAAAACCTGTACGAATCATTTGTTTCTCCGATTCTTCAATATTGCTATTCAAATTCCTCTATCGATTCTTTTCACATGGAAAAATGAAATTCGAAATATATCTCAAAAAACTTGGTAACTGTTAATCAAACTACGCTGCGCTAATGGATGAATTATTATCGATTAAAAATTTTGATTTATAATTATCGTTGAAAATGTCAAATTCGTGTCGGGTACCCAGCAAGAATTTTTCTCTCATTTCTCTATATTAAATACCAGAATGACTTGATTGTTTATCTGAACATCGTCACGCTTATCCAACAATATCGAGATTACGTAAATTAGCGTTGGTCGAAGATCGTTGACAATTTTATGCATTATCTCGTACATCTCACGCCATATCGATAAGATCTCATTTAGTTTATTTATTTCTTTTCGTTTATTAAGCTAAAATGGTGAAACATTGATGGAAGAAGGATGGGCAGAAAAACGCAATTCTATCACTGTCTGAACGAACCACACACGTCTGACTACAAACGGCATCATCTCCTCGCGCATGTGACCACACGCCTATATAAGTCTCGAGCGATTTTAGTGAGTAATTTGAACTGCTATTTTAAAACCGTACTTGTAAAATGTTTGTCGTAGTAGTTTTCCGTCGAACAAAGAACTGGATATTTATCTATACGTTATATTTATATATGCAAAGTTTTATTAACGTTAGTAAAATTTTATCAGTTCTCTGTTACTTGTATCATACAGTTTCTAGAAATGGTAGTTTTTGTTAAAAATGATCCTTGCAATGTTATCGAATCAAATGTGGAATGCAAATTGTAGTCGCATTGCTAGTTTATTAATACAATGATTATTCATAAGTTATAGAAACATTTCCGGTAATGAGTGTAAGCCTTCACGATGATTTTTCATTCGTGACCATTTGTACTGCACTTATCTCGAACAACAACGAATTGAAATGGGTCGTTTAACGATTCATGAAGCGTCGTTTACGTTCACGAAATGAACAGAAAGAAACCCAAGTGCACCGCCAAAAATAAGAACGATATTACTCTTAACATCTTTTCGTTGCGTTCCTAAAATCCGCCGACAAAAAAGACGTCACCGATTACAGATTATCCGTTATAATAGAATGGTCTGTCGACGAAATTTGTCATCCTGTCAATGAAAATCCACATATCTACAAGAGGCCTGGGCAACAAATTGCTCACGAGCTGCCGATGCTCGAGCCGCAACCTCCACTACCACGCTTCGACCCGCATGAGCGCGAGAGGTGAATACGAACTTGCCTAGTAAGTATACGAACTAGTAAGTATTCTCCGTGCCTTAAAAGAAGTCTCTTGAGACGTTAATTGCTAATGGCTAAGCTTTCGCGTCGCACGCTTTAGCCAATGACTCGGCTAGAACCGACAATACGAGTCGAGCCGCTGCCACTTAGCCAACCAGGCGGCTTGCTGCGAGCGAAAGACCCCTCTAGCCCTTGGGTCCCCTTAGGAGACTACTTTCTAGGCACGGACAGTAGTAACTTTAGTACGAGGAAGAGGGAGATACTGTGCTCCCCTGCTGGTAATGTGGCCCCCTTGTAAATTTTGATATTATAAAAATTCATATATAGGGAAACAAAACTCTTACGATTATGTATTGCTTCTGCTACTAAGAAGTATAAATAGCATAACCTGAGGAACGAAAGCTTTTCATCATCTCATGAACGAACTATTTCTTGCGAATTAAATAAGTTAAACTGTTCTGTGCTGGAATATACTCGATAGATGGTACGTAAAATCGATATTCATAAGTGAAATTACTTAATTATTGATAGTTTCGAAGATAAACTTAAATTTTCTGAAGATACGCGAGTTGACATTTTGGCTCTCCTCGGAACGGAGGGGGCCAAATATGATGTGAATGAGTGAAATAATTTGTGGAGGACTTTATCCAATAGACCAAGAATGATTTTTACGATGTCTGTTAAGGTTGGCATATTACCCTCATTTTCGAAAGAGTTTCAAAAATAACTTATTTTCATAATACATGTTAACCTTTAACGCTCCGTTGGCTACGAATACATATAACATCTGTTTTTTAACTAGCGATCAAATTTGTTTATTAACGCAGCATTAGGGGTTAAATTCAATGAAATTGTTAATAGGCTTTTTAATCATTATTCTGTACTAAAAGGAAACTTAAAAATCTTCGTTTACATAATAATCCCAAACGAAATAATTAGATTACTGGAAAGATCGATGGACCATAGACTTAAAAAGTTTATGAAATAATCGTCGGTAAATATTTTGTTAAGCAGAAGTTCAAATACATTTAAGTTACGAATCAGATTTTAGGATGAAATATAAAACTGGGGGCTACACACCCGTTCTTCTATTTTTGTTAGTAAGTAATGCGGGCTCGGAGAGCGGTAGTGGTAGTTGCTCGAGCGTCGGCAGCTCGTGAGCAATCAGTTGCCCAGGCCTGATCTACAACTTGCCGATCTCGAAACAGTTGTTCGCCTTGGAGGAATTTCGCTCCGAAGACACGGAATGTGGGCAAATAAATTGCGTGCGTGATACAAGGTTTAGAATCGATTCTTGCTATTGTGTGAATTAGTTAGGGAACTGTAAAGTTCATAATACAATGTACAGAACGGTGTTTGGAAAAGAGTATCCGGGGACAAAGTGGGGGGACAACGTGGGTTACTCTTTCGAACAGAATCGACTTCCTTCTGAAAAGACAATGAGATCTGCTACTTTAGCCACGGTCTTGAAGCTTCGCCATCGGATGCCTACCGAATATAGTCATTTTCCAAGCAGGGAAACGAAGACACGAAGGGCTACAGGGTGGCATTTCACCGAACAATGCTCTCGTGCAAAATCAGCTCTCGCAGACGTCACAATCGAATCCTAACGTGTTAAACGTTTTGTCATCGACTAAAAACCGAACGCACAACTCCGATACCAAAGACATCGTTCCAAGCTTGCAACGACTAGTTCTTAGTCGTTAAGTTCCGCGGAAATGGATCCCTACTTATCTATGTTTGTACTTAATGTATTTATCTTAATCATGAAGTTTTCACGGATTGTATCTGTGCTTGACCATTCCTGTGCCAAAACGAAGGGGAGAGTTTCAATTTTCCTTTTTCTTATCGTACAGTTGAACACTGTTCACCAAAAGTAATACAAGGATTTAAACATGCATAAGAAAACGATGGCACTTTAATATAATTCGTTACATTTCTTTGAGCTTGCATTTTAGTTGGAACATATCAGAATATCTCCGTTATTTTTCTTTTTATTCACGCCAGTTCGCGAGGTCCGATATACACCACTCGCAATCGATAAATTAGTGTAAACAAGTTCCTTTTATACTTGCCGGTTTCTCATCGATATCTGTCTATTAGGGCAGCAGTACACCGCGGGAAAACGCCAGGCGACACCACATTGTTTTTTTCCCTCTATCCTCCCGCTTTCATTGCACAACTGCACAGCTGCGTCTATAAAAATCTATTCGCCGCCTGGTGGACAACCATGGTGCACGACTGGCCTTAATGGTAAAGCGATTCTCTTCTCTGATCACTTTGCTCGCTATGCAAATACACGATTTTCATTCGTACCATTGTTGCTCCGGAATCGCATACTCAGACAACATAGAAGTCTGTATACTTCGATCGTAGTTCTCGGTTAGATGTCCTCCACGGAGAATCACGATTCTAATTCCCTTCCGTGGATTCGTCTTACGTTGTTTGTAAATGCGGATGTAGAATAGACAGATATGCAACATCACTTATGGATTTAATGACAAACTCTTGGTATTTTATCGTAAAACGACTCTCATCCTCGATCGATCGTTTTGTAAGCGTTTTTATTATACACGTATGATACTAAAAATCGTCGAACAAATCAGGGACAATCGATTCTAGAACGCCTAGACTTCGAAGGTTTAAGGTTATACAAGCTCACTTATTCTTTACGGAATCTTGAATTGAAATATAAGTTATTTTATCTAAAATTCTTAATCCTTGTATTATCTTAAACACGCCTTTGTATAATCCTTGTATTATCTTAACACGCTACAACGTCCATTTGAGGAATGAATCGAATGAAACTGCATGCTGGATCGTTCGAAGTTTCTTTTCTCGTACGAATCCAACGGAATGAATATTTAATCAAAGAGCAAACGTGGCAGCGGGTAGGAGGGTGAGGGTAGATAGTCGATCTTAGACGAAGTTAGCGTTATATATAATTAGTAACTTGTAATTTCGAAACGGGCTATTGTTCGTTCCTGTTAATCGGTATACGGTGTGATCGGTAACCGGTGGCACAGCCAAAAACTGGGTGGTTCTATAAAAAAAGAGAACATGTCGAAAATGTAAAATAAAAGTTGTTTATACGAGGCTTTGTTTTCGAGAAAATCGCACAAGAAATTCCGCCAAGTTCGCATGCTTTTCAAACTCGATTTTCTCGAAAACAAAATCGTATAAGAAAAACGTTTATTCTACATTTTCGTCACTTGTTATTTTATGTAGAATGACACCCTTTCGATCGGGCCATCAACGCGCCGATCACCCTGTATAAACAATTCGAAATCATGTTTTCGGTAGCAGAGAAGCGTGAAATTGAAATCCGTCAGTAACGATGATCGAAAGAATGCAAAACTCTGATTCACCCGTGAATTCTTTGAACTCGAATTCTTGCTTTTGTGATGCTCGCATACCGTTTTTAGTCTTTTAATATCGTGAAAGTTCATTTCAATCGACGTGATCGTTGTTATTTCCTACCCTATTATATTACAAATGTAATTCGTTCATCGTGTTATAGCGAGTTCTGATGGAAAGGTAAATAATGATAAGACATAATAATGTTAGTGATGGTAATACGTGTGTGTATTCATCGAACTTATCTCTTTTCTGTCCGTACGATTAAAACGAATACGGCTGGTTCGATTAATCGTGAATACTTCGGTTCACGTGGCCACGTTCTCCTCAACTCCGATTGCAGTAAATTGTCTTGATTAACCCTTAAACCGCGAAACACTAAATTAGATAAAGACTCTCTTAATGTTTAATAAAATCGTGCTCGGGATGAGTGTATCCTTCTTTCTGTTGAACAGTTCCGGTACGAACTTCGCATACTTATTCTTAAATTAATATTGTCGAGATTGATTAGCGTGCATAATTATTATTAGATTAAAAGAATTGAAAAATATCAATGCATTATTTTCAGCTGATTAAAATCATTAAAGGAAGATTGAAATTTCCATTTGGCTCCGGCTTTGGACAATTTATACAGACAATTTTGACTTTGCACGAAAATGCACAGTGCAATTATCAATTACCAGAATTATCGTCCACACATACATGAATTCGGTCATTTTTTGTTCTTTCATGTTTTTCATTGCACCATTCGTAAAAGTTTCAAATAGATGAACAACTTCCCCTTATCAGCAGAATATACGGATCTAATTTTATGTTGCAAATTTATGAAAGCTATTTCCACAATTTAGTTCGTCGGGTTGTCAATAATTGCGTTGAAGAATTGAAAACTAGAGATATGCTGTAAATGACATATGTGTTAGCGTCAACGTGTTTTAAGCCAGGTCAAGGGTTTGTATCGAGGCGACTCTTAGGCCTGGGAGGATTTATGGCAGGATCTTGGCCTGCATGAGGCCTTAAAGAGGGATGCTTGAGACTAAACAGAACCGTCGATGGATGATGGCAGGCGACCGCGCTGGGTCTTCCGGCTACCGGCCGTCACGGGGATGTTTATGAGAAACAGATGAGTGCAAGTTTGGAATGAGAGATAGAGAAAGAGAGAGAGAGAGAGATAGCGACGAGTACGTTGCAGAAAGATTGGGACTATGTCCTTGAGGGATCTGGCCACGGAGTTGGGAAGGTGGCTATGCCTTCTGGTAAGAGCACTGTGATTGACCGCTTAGGACTTACCCCAGAACCGTAGAGGAGAACAATTGCCCATTCTTAAAAAAGAATATCTAACATATGTATATTGCGAATCTGTAGTCAGTGTCGTCAGAGAGGTGGAATTGGGGGGGGGGGGGGGCTCAGTTACCCTCTCTATCTCTCATTACCGGGTAGTCACGACGCAGCCGCAGCACCAACCCGAATTAGATGCGCACATCACGTTACGTGACCGGATTATGGTAGAAGCATGGGGGTGCTCACTGCCGGGGAATCGGGGAATGGCGTCGTTGAAGGGGTAAGGTGGAGTGGGAGACAAGTCTTAATCTGACGACACTGCGTGTACTACATTCTCGATGTACGTAAGAACGCTGTTTTGCAAAAACTGTGAGATGAGGCTTCGAATTTTATGCATTTATAGCCAAAATACAAAGTGAAATACAAAGCAATGAAGGCATAAAAACAATTTCAAAATATTGTAACATTATTGTCAATGTATTAAAAGTATTAGAAGAAGAAATACATTTTTCTTGATCTCCCGTGTCTTACAATTGGTGCAAAACGTTTCTATTTTGCAGAAACATCTGCAGTCTAATTATAATGTTCCCGTCTCATACATGATGGTATACATTTCACTTTTACTTGTGTTTGGAATTATACTAATACAATTTTTCTAACATGATTTTCTTGCTGAACACAACTACACGGACACATATGTTGTTTCTTGAATTATATTGTATTAGACTTGTATTGGTCCTGTCTTAAATTCTGGAAACAGTTAAACCTTAAATTTAGCCACCGCTTTTTAATTTGTTTTGAATTTCGCCCGGTAATAAGAACTCGGGAGTATAATTTCGCTGTTTAGCGGTTAATTGCTTCGTCTTGCTGCTCTCGTTGTGCACATCAAGATTTTTTGCAGTAGCATTAGCAATATTCTTGCTTTCCAGCTCTTTTTTAGGGACAATGTACGTTCATGCGAACAATTACGTGTACAGTTATTTTAGATTAATTATAAATTCATAAAAGAATTACGTTACCTTTAATGGCTAATAATTAGTAACTTTTTCAGAAATGTATACCATTAGGTGAAATTGGCAGTCTACAACTATTTTTGAAATAGATGCTTTCGGAACATGTATAATAACATTAGAATGCGGAATTTATGCACATGTGAAAAATATGGATGGCTCCAATTTGAAACAAGAAAAAGGCCAAAAGAATTTGAGAATATCGGCACATTATTTTGTAAGTAATTAAAACTATTAACACCAATCGTACCGAGCGCAAAATGTGACCGGTATACGTTGTTTTATAAAAAAAAAATACAAAACTGAATTTATTCAGATTTCTCGCAGTTTTTATAACACAATTTGTGCATAAATAAATAAATTTACTTAGTGGAAATATCTTTGTAATTTCAATAATCGTAAAATCAAAAATGTGGAACTGGTCATTTGATCGTGGTACGGTTACTGTTAAAGAAAGAAAAATCAATTCCTATTTGGTTTCTGTATATTGCAATGATCAAGAACAATTGTTATTTGGCATAAAGATCCAGCATCGAATGATACAAAAAGTTGTAAATTACCTAACTCCTCAAAGACGAATTATCGGTTTCTCTCTCTACGTTCGACGTTGTATGATGTTACACATGTTACCATCACCTGTAGATGATTTAGACTTTTTTAAAAATTGTAGGAAGTAAATGGATAAAACTGTAATAAATTTTGGAACATTTGCTACGGTCATTACAGTGCATAAAATTCGTCCCTGGAGAGTTCAGAGTACAAGCAACGTTTTTTATCAGATAAAATGTCCTAAAGCTCCAAATAATTACTAACGAACAATTTTTAGATATATTTTGCGACTAAATACATACATAGAGTGGATCTGGACAGTATTTACACACTATATTTCCGGTTCTCGAAAAATTGTGATAATTAATATTAAATTGATAAATGATATACATGATACTTAGGTTATAATAATTTCGTAAAAACAAATAGCACAATTATAAGCCTAAATACATTTTAAAGCATTAAGTCTCCACTTTCGCAAAGCAGTATTCATTTCTCTCTAAGTAAGATATTTTTTCATGATGTAGCAAGTGGAAAACTGAAGTCCCATTGTTTCTCAAAAATGCTGCAAATTCAAACGTCTCCAAAAACTTTCAAAAATTTGTCTCGTAAATGAAACTGCTATTCACACGGACTCCCTAAAAAATTGATGTGAAAATTGTTTTTACTGTTTTATGGAATAAACACAAGAAACAAATTTGGTCGTTTAAAGCCCTGATGGTGTAACTGGTAACTTATGCTTCTCTAAAGTTGGCGGCACACCTCTCATTCAAAGCTCAATAAAACGACTAAAAAAAATCATACCAATCTTAAAATATATAGTGGTTTTAGTCGCGAAAGCAATTTTTCAAAGTTTTCACAGACGTTTGAGTGTGTAGAATTTTCGAGAAAAAACGGGTCTTCAGTTTCTCGCCCGCTACACCATGAAAAAAAATCTTGCTTAGAATGAAATGAACAACTAATTATGAAACAAGAGGCTTCTAGCTTAAAAATCAATCCTTTGTTTCCGTACAATCATTTTTTACGAAATTATCGCAGTTTAAATATAGGCAATTTTTCGAGAATTGGGTAGGTATTTAGTGTTTAAATACTTCATGGATCCACTGTATGTACAATGGTATTGGATTTTCGTGCGATTCGCCAAATTATAGTTTGTTTACTGATTATTGTTGATTATTGATCGTAGCCAAAATCAAGATATGCTTTACAACATGCCTCACGAAAAGTAGTACGTTTCGTGTGTCTTAAGAAAAGTAGTATAATTGAAGTCGATTGTTTCGAATGCTGCTGCTAAGAGTAGTATATTTATGACAATTTATTAAGGAAACAATTAAAAATGGAATTCATGTTATATAGCAATAACTGTCGTGAAAAAAACCGCAACCAAAAGATTTTTGCCATGTTCCTTAAAGCTGTTGTAGATTGGAATTTTACTGTAACTCATAGGTAAATTTGAATTTTTTGTTACCCAAAATGGTTCTAGTCGCTAATGGAAAATTTGGTACGATTAAAAATGAAATATTATTACACCCATACATTTTTCATTTTTTAAACATAGATTTTTAGAGGTTGGCTATACTCAGAATGGTGGCGATCCTTGCATACACATATTGAGATACATCGTAAACATAAATCTGTATATACATATGATTAGACTGCGGATCTTTATGCAAAATAACAAATTTTTACCTGAATAGCAACAGACTGGAGTGCAACAGAAAGTTCTTTCTTTTTTTAATATGTTTAACAGATTAAAAATAATACATCATTATGAAATTCTTCTAATGCCTTTACCGTTTGTAATTACACCTACCCATTTTGTCATAAGTACATAAAATCCACAGCCTACACATGACTGCTGTGTAATGCCAAACATGCCTTATGTAACCAACATTTAAGCATTGAAGTAAATGTATCCATACAAAAAATATAAATTTTCTTTACTCATCTGTGATATTGTTGGGGATAAACACGTTCCAGTCACTGTAGTCGCAAAGAAAACGATACGGCAAGGGGTTAACAATTTATTCTTTGTGGCCACGAATGAAACCATACTGGTTTTCGAGACTAAAATCGAAACATACTGTTTTTCGTGACCAGAATGAGATTAGCATTTCATGATTGCAATAGCTCGACGTATGATGAACCCTGGCTTGTGAATTAGTTTGTTTTAAGGACGTTCTCGTACCGGACTGTTTAACAGTTTCGATCGATTTAAGGGTCTGCGAAGAACATATAGCGCAAGTGATGCGACGCGGCGACGAGTAACCATGAAAACCATAACTGAACGGAATGTAGTCCAAAGATGTCTGCACATCGGTTCTTTCCTGGCGGCCACATTGAAATAGTTGAAAGGCCGAGTGAGCAAAACGAAGTTTCACTACTTACTCTACGCGTGTATGTGCAATCCTGTGTATGTCTTAAAAATACTCGAATACGTTCTACTTGTCGATTAAAGGCAAGAGAATTGTTCCGCTCGTGTTCGACTATAGTATGACGCGTCTCGTAATCTATTCGGAAATTATGGTGCTTTGTGTCTCGATGGATTGACTTTCCGTAGGTAAACTGTAAACTAAAAGAGGATCAGGGGCCGATAATTGAATTTTCGAGTGATCTCTACAGCTTTCATTCTCTCTCTATCTTTCTCTCTCTCTCTCTCTCCCTCCCCCCTCCTCTCTCTCTCTCTCTCTCTCTCGCTTTCTCGCTCTCACCCTTTCTTTCTCTCGCTCTCCCTCTCCCACCTCTCTCTCTCTCTCTCTCTCTCTCTCTCTCTCTCTCTCTCTCTTCTGGATTTTGTTTATCTTCGTTAAGATATTTAATCGTTATATGTATATATTTGTAGTTTCCATTTTTTTTTTCGTTTATATGATTAAACTTTTATCTTTTCCTGACCGAGCGTCCGGGTGTGGCGAGATCTATCTGGTAGCTAGTGTCCTATGTAGTTTACGGCCACGATCTCTCAAACGATCTGGATCATTAATTAAACGGTAATAAGTGGAAAATCGAGAATGGGGATTACCTCGTGTACTCGCGCACTCGCAATGATAATACAATTATATAATGTTGTTTCGCAAGTATGGTATTTATACACATCGTAAGATCGAAACACCTTAATTCGTACACCTAGATTCGTACGTGTAATATCTATAGTTCATATATACAAATTGTAAAATGCCTTCTTAATGAAAAAGTCGTGTTCATTTTATGTATATGTCTTTCGGTGTGTATATATTATATATATTTTTTCTCTATCTCTTTCTTCTTTCTTTCCCTCTCCATCTCCCTTTCTCCCTCTCTTTCTCTATCTCTCTCACATACACGCACGCACGCACGCACACACGCACACACGCACATTCGCACACCCACCCAATCATTCTTTCACCGTTTCCTCCTCTCATACACACGGAAACGTTCAGACAATCTCTCGCCATCTGTTTCGTTTTCTGTTTCTTTAAATTAATGTTTCTTGACTACGGAACACATGATCGCTAGCACACCATGTTTTTGTACATGCGGAACAGTTGCTTCTAAGGATCAGTTCATCGCACCCGTGACAAGACTCTATTTTCTCCTTGCAATTAAATAATACATCAATGGAAGAGATCGAGAATGCAAAGGTATTGTAACGCGTGAAATGCTCTCAGCACGTTCTCAAAACATTGGAAGATCGTGTTCGAAACAATCGGAAGCACTTGGAATTCATTAGGATATAATTTCTCGAACGTTCCCTCGCGCCTTTCTGAACTGCTAATCGAAACTCCGGAACACGGGAGAGAAAACGTAATGTACGAGATGCGATAGTCTCCGTTCGGGCTAGAACTCTCGTCGGTCTTTCGCTCAAACGAGGAACATCTCGATGAAGAGAAAGAAATTTGACGATCCTAAGGTTTCATTTTCACGAACTTTTGGACGGCTTCCGCGAAGTCTGGCTCCTAGAGTCTAAAGATAGTCGGAAATAACTCGGAAAAGTACATTAAATGCGATGGAATTCTAGAACACTATGCAGGCAATATTTACAAGTACTGGTCTTTGCAATTTCGACAAAGAGGATACCGAATGATTCGAAGATAGAGAACGAACAGAATCAAATGATTACTCGTGTACATAACGTGGATATACGATTATTCGTGCAGTCGTCGTCACGTTTTCGTCTGTTGAACGTATCCTCGTCGGGAAAACGAGCCTAACACCTAAAGTTTCGTCGAGGCCACAGTCATCTTCGTCGGACATCGAACAGCAAGTTCGATCATGCGGCTCATCATCATTGCCTTGTACCCTGCCTTAATTCAATAAACGCCAATTGGTGACGTGTTCTATTCGATCGAACGGCAATCTGTCCGGAAAATCCGGTAAACAAAAAATCTTCGATCTTACCTAATCGGGAGCAGTTGTGTACTTTGATAATGAACATTCGCATAACATCCGCGCGCAGTTCGATACAGACGAAGTCGACTCGGTAACAAAACGTTGCCAGTCCAAGCTTCCCGGTTCACTGAAAGCTTCAACAGCGCCAACCGCGATGATACCGGGTCGCGGAAGCCTAAAATCTATATTACTCATGTATTCCTAATGATCCCTACCGCTACCATGAATAAGACAATGTCCCAGCTACCGTACAATAAAAAACCTATCCGATGACTCGACGACAAGGTCGACAATACCGAGACAGTCTGTTACAAGGGATCCGGTATGTGAATTCCTCCCCCGATCTACGGTCGCTTACAATCTAAAAAGCTAAAACGGAGCCTCTCGAGACTTCGGAAGTCCTCCAACAGTTGGATCCATCGGAATTCGACGAAGCCGATCGACGATCCTAATCGCTAGCCTACCGAACAATTGAAACATTTATACTCCGGACAACACCGATACACCTCGCGAAATCAAGCTTCGTCTGCCGAGAGAGACGTAAGCAAGCGGTTAAAACAAAGTGACGAACAAAACGAGAGATAATCGTCACTGGGAAACGGCTCCAATTTTCTGGTCCCGAGGGACTTCCGGTCTGGAGAACGGTTAATCTCCCGAAGAGGGGAGGTCTTGAGAATTAAATTCGTTGAAGCCGACAAAAAGCTCTTTCTCTCTTTCATTCTCTCGCTACCATCCTTTCTCTGACTCTCTTTCACTCACGCTCAGTCGTTCTATCTTTCGCTCCTTCGTTCGTTCGCTTTCTCTTTTTCGATTTTCTTCAAAGATGGTCTCAGACAGAGACCCGTCGCGGCAGTTCTTCCGGCATCATACTGACGGTCGATGATGGTCAGATGCTGGCTCGATGTTGATACAACGGCGGAAGTTGCAGCAACGGCGTGGGCGGGTGTGCGCATTCCTCGCTGCGCATGTTCAACGTCGGCAGCTGCTGCATCGGCAGCAGGTGCGAGATCTTACCGGGCGAGCGACGGACCGTGAACCGTGGTCTCCGTCGTTTCTTCTGGAAGCCGCTGCAGCGGCAGTTGCAGACCGACGTGTCGTCGT
The DNA here is from genome assembly GCA_913789915.3 of Sphecodes monilicornis. Taxonomy (NCBI): domain Eukaryota; kingdom Metazoa; phylum Arthropoda; class Insecta; order Hymenoptera; family Halictidae; genus Sphecodes; species Sphecodes monilicornis. The sequence continues at coordinate 27,346,843 of OU565284.1, forward strand.
CCAGCGATATCGTGTCACCGTGGATGCCTATTTGGCCCGACAGTATCGAGCCGTTCGCCATTATTACGTCGCCCTCCAGGCGCACTGCTCCTTGCGCAGCCTGCGTCATAATAATTTTTCCATCATTCTCTTTTTTCCCCCGCCTCTCCGCCATTCGGTTTTTTTTCTAGATTCGTTACGGTCGCCAGGGTGGTCCTTACGTATGGGGCTCAAAAAATTCTTTTAACAATTTTCTTGTTAAATCACCCCCCACCCCCCTCAAATTGTGACACTTGCGGGTTGAAGGGAAACCGTGCCGCATTTCAGTTACAGTTTTACAATTTCTTAACATTTTAACTCGGGATCACCTGTCAAAAATTGTTCGCTTTCTTCTTAACATTATATCTACTGGAAGCCTATGTATAGGCTTTTCAATAATTGTGTTGTACCAAATGGGAGCTTGAAAATCTACTTTTACGCAATAATCTGTTACCCTTTCTTTCTGTTTCTTTCTGTTATCCTCGAAGAGTCTATTAAAAAGTTCTCAAGCAATGGTTTTTGAGACGTTCAAAAAATTATTAAGTATTAATTTAACAAATAATTTTTTCATTTTAATGTGTTGTAATATCTATGTTAGTATGAACCACATCGTTTTCATATCGATTGTAGCAAAATTGTTATGTTAATCTTACTGGTCTTACGTTACAAGTCCCCAAATATTCATGGCTGGAAAGTCACTCAGTTAAAAGGTTAAATTTCTTATTACTTTCGAACATAATCGTGTTCCGTTATTTTGGACGTCTTAGTGACTATTTTTGAATAACAAATCTATTTATAATATACATGGTGTATATAAGTCGAAGATATATGTAGAATAAAATTTGTTCGCTTGGCACTTCGTTTTCGAGAAAATCGACTTTAAAAATCTGCTTGTCCCGACACCCGACTATACACCCGACTAAATCACAAACGATTTCACTGTTGACCGTCTTTGTTCATGTTAATAAACGTTCCTAACCCTCGGGCAGCGGACCATTCTTATAACTAGACAGCGGATCTTTATACAAAATAAAAATTGTCTATCTGAATTACAACAAACTGGAGTGAAATAGAAAATTATTTTCTTTCTTCATATGTTAACAAGATTGAAAATAATATAAGAGTATTTTTAAATTCTTCTAATGTTTTTACTGTTTTAAATTACCTACATCTACTAGTTTTTATCATAAATGCATAAAATCTGCTGTCTACTTATAAGCATATAGTTGATGATGCTTAGGACCATTTACAGCTTTATAGATCAATTTTTTTAAAGATATTTTTGAAGGAACTTCTTATAGACACATAAAAACATAATCTTTCCATTGTTCCCAATACAGCGGTTGTTAATTTAATTAATTTGTTATAAACTGAGTGATTGAATATTGCGATTATATAACTGTGGATCAAAATTGATCCGGACACCGCCGTTGGAGCGTTAATATCTTTGTATTATTTTAGATAAATCGAATAACGAGTGTATCAGATAACAGAAAGTGTTTACTATTCAGAAATTTTATTAACTTAAACATTTTTGGAAATTATATCCATGATCTACCATGATCTACCATGATCTCCTACGTACGTTTCCTAAAGTATTGTTTTGCAATTTTAATTTCTCAAACACTATAATGTTCTTTCTATCAACTATTCAATATTGGACCTGTCGTCTCGATACACGATAGGCTTATGGGGGACTTCTCATGTAACGGCAGTGAAAACATGTGATTTTTAAGAATCTTTTTTTAGAACACAAGTGGCTTTTTTCTAGTTCAATTCTTTTTATCATTTATTGCAGAATATACAAAACTCCTCGAAACTATGTGTTTTAAACTGACGTGCACGATAACTATAAACCTAATAAAGTAACATTACATATGTCTTTAAAGATTGAACCTAAAATTTACATTTGATGTTTTATTTATATTTTTATTAACAATATAAATTTAGCACTAAACCTACCAAGCATTAAAAGTATGCTGGTGGATGTTGACTTATGGAAATGGCAACACAATATTTATTGAGATTATTTGTAATTTTGAATATAGTAGATGCTTGGACAAGGAAACGTATTCCATTATTTTCCATAAATGAATTTTTATAACTTTAATAATTATAAAGTATAAAACCGGTCATTTGACCGTGTTAGGTTTAGTGTTAACTGATCGGCCAAAAAGGAGTAAACTTTTCTTCTCAACCCTAGAATATTACCAACTTTTCGTACTCTTCTCTCAAAATAGATTTAATCCCAGCATAAAGTATCCATTTGTGAAAAAATCAGGGCTTTGGAGCAGTGATGCCAGAAACAACCAGAACTGGTTGTTTTTTCCTCTCCTCCTGTCCCCTTCCACTATCCCATTCCACTACCCGAGCACATTCCAACTTCCCCCACTAAGACCGTGGACTGGTCACGTGACGTGACGCGCAACGTGTTACATATTACTCTGGTCATCAGAGAGATGGTAAACTGTATTCCCCTCGATTTAACCGATCTGGCATCACTGCTTCGGAGTCGGAGTCGGAGTTTGGGAGTAATTACTGATCACTGGAGTCGGAGCCGGAGTAAGAAAAAGCTAAATATCGACTCCTGGAGTCGGAGTCAGAGTCGGAAAAAAATATGTCGACTCCGACTCCGGCTCTTTTGTTTATAAATCATTAAAAGCAATAAGTGCCTCTATGAAGTATTAGCGATTATATTAATTTTCTAAAATGGAAACTTTATCGTTAGTATTCTTCAAATTGTATTTTCTAACTATTTCCTGAAAGTGAGAAAGTAACAGTCGTGTTGTGTTGTATCAAAGTTATCTGTTCCATATTCTTAGACTTAATACAATATCTCAACTATTTATACAGTTCTATTACGACTTTTAATTATTTTGAGTACATATTTTTTCAATTTTGAGAGTCGGAATTGGAGTCGGATTCGGAGTCGGAGTCGAAATCGGCGTCGGAGTCGGAGGTAAAAAAAAAAGAGGAGTTGGAGTCGGAGATATGAATTTTGTCTACCGACTCCGCAGCTCTGGAAAAAATGTCTCACTTTCTGTGGTTTTTGACCACTGTCCAAAATGCTACACTACACGCCAGCAATACCTATATTGCTGAAACCGTTAGAGAGTCTTGTATATTAGAAAATAAAGAATAATATGAACGGAACTAGAAAGACAACACTTGTACTACAAGACTATCTGTTTACATCTAAAAAGCCCTAGTTCAATATATCCAACAGGTATTCTAAAATAAATTCTTAAGAATCACTCGTTTTCACTGTCGCTACACGAAAAGTATCCTTTAACACGATTCCACAAATGAAAATCTACCGGTGGATTGATCTGGAGATCGTAGCGGCCAAGATATGTACACTATATTTAATGGAAAATAAAATTGAAAGATTTTGTACATATTCTTCGAAGTAACGCGTAAATATTATCATTATTCATTTAAAACATTGTAATTTTATTCGGAAATGTCGTGACATTTCCAAGATCACGAAACACGATTATATTCGAAAATTACATAAAATCTTAAAAATGCTGAAACTTGAACTCAAACGCGGTACGGGTTCCCGTTGACCGATTATGTACTTTCACAGGTACAAATCTCACCAAGTGTCACAATTGAGGTGGTTAATACGAAAAAAGGTTGAAAGTTGAAAATAAAGACCACACTAGTGGACGCGTGTTTACTCCATGTTTTTCTCGCATTGAATAAACGTTCTCGCGAATTCGTGGTTGTTTCGTTGCGTTTTGTCGAATAGTCCCAGCGGCTTCACATTGCAACTGTGAGGGGGTAACAGGTGCATTTTTTTTTCTACTATCGATTCGATCTAGTGGACGATGAGGAGTGTTGAGGAAACCGATGTATTAACCCTTTATGTCCTGGATTATAGTGTTTCTGTTTTTATGCTATCGGTGTTCTGTGTAGTGTGGCACGAATTAATATTCGGACACTTTTTGTAATAGGACTTTTCTTAAATTGAACCGAACGACAGGAATTTTTTGAACCCTGAAGATGCATGGATAGAGTATTATTAAACAAAATATTTCTTTGGACATATCTTATAATAAAAGTTACGCAAGATCTGAATAAATGTAGTCTAGTTATGTTTAACACGTTCCGTGCGAAGCCATTTTTGCACGAATTTTCATTCAGGTTATTGAATGTATCGATTAAAGACTGATACATTCGTATAAATTATTTCGATAACAAAACAAGCTTGCACATTGTAGTGTTCACATCGTGTACCATCTTCTTTGTTTTAGTGCTAATATATAGCCTTAAACTTGTTACAAAATTATACAGGGTGTTTCGTCTAAAACAGGACACCTAAATATCTCCTCTACCTCTGAAAATACAAAAAATGTTTCTAACGTAATCTATAAATGGTTTCAAAAGACAAATCAGATGGAAGAATCGTTTTTTATAAATTGTAATTTTTTAATCGTTTTTTCAAGGTCACTAGTGTTTTTTTACATATATACATACATTTTTTGTTGTTGTATGTTATAGCAAACATTATTGTGCATTCATCCATGTTTAATAGCATGACCTTGAAATGACCGTGAACTCTAAAATTTGATAATTAATGCAGAACTTACTTTCAGCGACATTTCAGATTTCAACGGTAACAGAAATTCGACCATGAACTTGAACTTGTAAATAAACACAATGTATCATTCCTCTGTGTACATAGAGAGTGAGAGAGATATGTATTTAAGAGTTTGCTCACTGCTAGATTTCTCAGTGTATCGACAAGCGATTCATAATGCATTATTCAGAACAGGAGAAAATTCAAATGGTTTTAATTTGCGGTGAAGCTCGAGAGTGTCTAAGAGAAGCAATACGAATTTACAAATACAGATTTTCAGAACGTTCTTGTCCATCACTTTCTGCATACTCAAGTATTGTTAAAATATTTTGTGAGACTGGTAATGTCAACAGAAACATTCGTGTGAGACGTAAGACTGTTACTCATAAAGTAAATGTGAACAATATTCCATTTATCTCTTCACCAAGGGCTCCATGGAAGAGACTTTGAACACCGCGTACACTTTTCTCAATGGGGTTTTCGAAAGAGCTATACAGTCTGTCGTTTTTCGCCACACGAAATGTATCACAACGGAAGGACATCATTTCGAACATTTATTGCAGTAATAAATGTGATTATTTACAAGTTCAAGTTCATGGTCGAATTTCTGTTACCGTTGAAATCTGAAATATCGCTGAAAGTAAGTTCTCCATTAATTAGCAAATTTTAGAGTTCAGGGTCATTTCAAGGTCGTGCTATTAAACATGGATGAATGCACAATAATGTTTGCTATAACATACAACAACAAAAAATGTGTGTATATATGTAAAAAAACACGAGTGACCTTGAAAAAAAAGACCTTAAAAATATTACAATTTATAAAAAACGATTCTTCCATCTAATTCGTCTTTTGAAACCATTTAGATTACACTAGAAACATATTTTGTATTTTCAGAGGTAGAGGAGATATTTAGGTGTCCTGTTTTAGACGAAACACCCTGTACGTTTTGAACGTATGTGTCATCGACGGTACACGTGGTACGGAACGTGTTAAACTGTATTTATATAAATGTATAGTTTAAATATATGAAGTAGTCAATTTTTAAAAATCATAGTCAATCTTTTCAGAAGACGCAAGGGTTCGCGAACATGAAGAAGACTATTTCATGAATCTACCTCGAAATGTTTGTCACATTCTTTGTCAAGTGTTGCAATGGCTTGGAATTTCCAGCTGATTTATTCGTGTGTAATTGTACTTTGATATATTTCCTGTACCACAATTTAAGTGAAAACCAGAGTGAAATTTTGCAGATGATGCAAGGGTTCGCGGACATGAAGAAAATTGTTTCATGAAGCCGCGTGGACAATGTTCGTCAAACTCTTTGGCGATTGCTGCGATGGGTTGAAAGTCCCGATGATTTATTCGCGTGCGTTAACAAGAGTGAGATTTATGATAGCGCTTACCTGTAGAGCTTCAGCCTCGTCCCGCCTTTCGTCCTCGGTATTCATCGTGACGAATCTCAGGACCAATAAATTGAGGGAGGCGGCGACGATAGCCAAACCGAACAGAATGAATATCAGGGAGAACATCACGTACTCGGGTTTGTTGTCCAGCGCGTTATCCTTTTGCAGCGCGACCATATCGCCGAAGCCGATGGTTGTAAGAGTGATGAAACAATAATAGATGGAATCGAAGTATGACCACCCTTCGTACCTAGAGAACGCCGCGGCACCTCCCGCAATTGTTAAGCACGACAAGGTCGTCACCACGCAGATGAGATTTATTTCTGAGGCCTGAAAATTACACAGTTTTTACGGATAGTCACCTTTTTAGTATGTACTACATTGCAGATGTTTATGTAAATGTTTTTGATAAAATGGAATTAAATATTAGATTGTTGCATATGAAATATCCGACTTTTAACCAATTAGCTACTAAACGCCATTGTAGTGGCTTTAGCGTATGTTGCCTTTTTGAGCGTTTCGTTTTTAAAAGAAAAACATTTCCTGCCATTTTATAATACTGTAAATACCAAAAAAAAAAACGTTGCGAAACTGTGTAATGTGACTGAAAAATTATGTAAGGAGCAGATCATGGTACGAATGTAAAGATTATGATGTGGGATTCTGCGTCGTTCCTTGCTTTAAAACGTATAACACACAATTATACTATTAACTAATCAAATATACGTCTCCATATTAACTTGTTGCGTATTTTTCCAACTTATTACATGAAAATATATAAATAAATTACAATTTATTCTTTTATAACTCTATTTCGTTCTAATGTCTCTGTAAGAAGCGTCATGCATACATTTTCTAAATAAACTTGTTGATCAAAATAAGAACCAAACAGCATGAGTTTTTTTGAGATGCTAGAAGATATAATTTACCAGGTAATGTTTAAATAATCTATTTTGTTAAATCGCTATGGTCGCAATTGCGAAGAAATATTAAATGTCATGTTAGAAAAATAATGAACACCCCGAAATGGCGACAAAGGGGGTTAACATCGGCAACGGCGGGCCCTGATAGCGTGGCACCGCGACGATCGTAAATTATCCCGCACCCTTGAAGACGTCACCGAGGAAGGGGACTTTTTCGGGCTGGACGCAGTGATGCCAGATCGGTTAAATCGAGGGGAATACTGTTTACCACCCCTCTGATGACCAGAGTAATATGTGATACGTTGCGCGGCACGTCACGTGACCAGTCTACGGTGTTAGCGGGGGACGTTGGAGTGTGCTCAGGTGGTGGAATGGGATGGTGGAAGGGGAAAAGTAGGAGAGGAAAAAACAACCAGTTTTGGTTGTTTTTGGCATCACTGGCTGGACGAGGCATTCGAACTGCGTTTGTCGAACAGAACACTTTGTTAGCGACCTCCGAACTTTATAATATACTTTGTTGAATCTCTCCGCTCTTCTCTTTTATTATTCATCTTCGATTTTTAAATTTTTTATCTGTGCCTGTCATGAAAATTGAGGTGGTAGAATGTGTAGATCTAACAAAGTTATACTTATGTATACATGTACAAAGTTTCATCGAAATCGATTGACGCATGAAAAAGTTATCTATATGCATTGTAAGATGTAAAAATCTTTGAATTATATTTTATACTTTATAGCAACCCTGATCGATTTCGATGAAATTTTGTACATGTATATAACTTACTTAGATTTACAAAAGGCATGTTTTAAATTTTAATCATAGGCATAGATAAATAACTTCAAAATCGCCATCTTACTTTTTTCGTTGCAATTGTAGCTACTAGCAATCTTTAAAAAAATTATATACACATTAACCAGTGAACTAACCTTTCTACCCCCCCCCCAAAATCAAGCCGTTTTGTCTAATTTTAAAAATGTTGTTCGTTTTTAATGGGTGTACGAATACTTTTCACCCTGACTGTATTCCGTCAATGAATTAGAAGTTTCTTGACTGTATTACTGTAAAAATTGAATCCTTTGGTCGTTCACGTTCTTCATTTGCAACAATCGCCATCTCCATTTTGTAGTTTCTTTTTTACCATCGACGAATAGTGTTTTGCTTAATCACCACATTTTGACCAAACATTATATAATGCTATCGCCAATGTATTGCTTTCGCAATTATATAAAAAGAATGCATGACAACCGCATTGATAGATATTGCAATAAAATTCATTTAAAAGTATAATTATATTTGTCAATGAAAACTGATGATAGAAGCTTAAAGATCAGCTTTGTACCTAAAAATGGTATATGTATAGTAACCTTGTAGATTTTAATGGTATTTCATGATTAAAACGTTTCATAACATTTACATTCTAAACTCAGATATTTAATATGCGACAACCTAATACATACATAGTCGTATTTCCGTAATGTACGCTAACAGGGTAAAATACTATTCGAAATAAAAGGCAGAAATGTTTTCAAAGATTACAGTGGTGTCCCGATAGGTGACAGATATATTTATATAGAATATTTTTACTATTATTAAAATCTTCATTGTTTTAAGTTTATAAATATTAAATCACTAACCATCCCTAAATATTTCATGAATTATTACTTTCATATATAATATTTGACGAATTCAACTATGAAACTCTTTTGTGTTAATTGTCTTTATATGAACATTTTATCGATATATTTGTGACACTTTTTGGATTAAAATGAATCCAAGCATAACGTAATTCAGAGCATATTTGTTTGTTCAATTGACGATTCAGTAGAACCTCAATTATCTGAACCGATGATACCTGATTTCCCATCATCCGAATAAAGCAACTCATATACAACACAATTCACTGTACACTTGAATAAAAATATAATCTAACATTGCAGTTAGGGAACTATTCTATTATCCGAACACTTATGTTCCGCTGATTAGTTCAGATAATCAAGGTTTTACTATATTGCGAATTAAACAAGTAAATATGATCCAAATTATTTCGCGTTTGGTGTCACTTCAATCAGAAAACTGTGACGAATATGATGGTGAACGTTTCATAAAAAAAGGAAATAAAAACAAAAAAGTTTTGTCATTGAATTATTATTGTCTCATCGATGTGTTGATGTTAATATTTTCTTTATTCATTATATTATATTAAGAATATATTATATCTAGACATTAATTTGAAATAATTGTTTACTTTCGTATGATTGGAAATACTATTTTGCCTTCAAGAACTTAATTAAAGTTTTATTTTCGCAATTTCATATTTCCAATTTACATAAATGTCTGCAATCTAATTATCCAGGATACGATATCGATCCTCGAGGCTTCATTAAAGCGTACATGAAACAATATCTCAAATAATATCGCAACCTTATTGTGCGAATATTTTATGACGTATTTAATAGAACATTTCAATGTTTTTTGACGTTAATAGAAAATTGATCACATTTACATTAAAATTACTTGAAAGGTATAGGCAGTGAAAAGTTCGATTTCATTTTCATAATGTTTTAAAAGTTCTGACCTTTTAAATCATAGGTCACTTGGTTTGTATCGCAATTTGCAAAATTTTGTATATCGCCAATCGTTTAATAAAAGCGAAGGTCGAAAATAAGTTAATAAATTATGAACACGAAAGTGTTACTACATACAGTGTTTCCCACGAACTCTGTTCACATGAATATCTTGGTTAGTTCAAACAATACGAGAAAATGTTACTCACAAAAGTGGTAGGGTTAAGAAACTACATAATATGGTACAAATAGTATTCTTGCAAGTGGAGGCGTACAGAAGATATAGAGGTCACCTTTGTTTTTTAAAATGGAATGTCCAATTTTTTATGCTCGATTTCGATAGATTGGCGCATTCTGAGTGTAAAAGTATTATGTGTTTGTCCTAAAACCTACCGTTGCTGAGATATTTGACTTTTTCCATTCTATTACTTTAATTATGGAACGTATTCGAGGACATGCTCACTACGTCAAATAGGGAATAGTAAATGTCATGAAATAAAATGGAAAAAGTCAAATATCTCAGCAACGGTACGTTTTAGGACAAACACAAAGTACTTTTATACTCAGAATACGGCAATCTATCGAAATCGATAAAAAATTGGATATTCCATTAAAAAAAAAAAAGGTGACCTCTATATCTAAGAATACCATTTATACCATATATGTAGTTTCTTAAACCTTACAAATACTGTAAGTAACATTTTCTTGTATTGTTTGAAATAACCAAGATATCAAGTGGACAAAGTTCGTGGGAGACACTGTGTATGAAACAAGAAACAATTCTATACATCTGTGTTGAATCAAGTCTGCAAAAATTCTAGTTTTTGAGGAACAAAATACGACACTTCATTTTACCGATATTTTTGTCCTTCGACTAAGAAAATTGACAAAATCATTTTCCCTTGTTGATATTTTAATAATTTTTCATAAGTCATTTTGTCTGAAATATATTGTTTGTACTACACGATACCAATAAGCATTGTTTAGAAATATAATTAAAACATCGTTCTAATCACTTTTTCATATTCCTGGTTTAACGACAAATCAAAACGTGATACTACGCTCCATAAAACTCCTGTTCACGTTTACTTCCAAAAATTGAAATCTTAACTTCCACTGACTTCAAGAACTAAGTTTAGCAGCAGATGCAAGTATCTAAATCCACGAAGTGGATTTACAGGTGTGTCGCAAAATGCAAACCCAATTAGCCACGTTGAACATCCTGGACCATTCAAGTTACGGATTTTATCCGAGTAAATATCATAGTCGTTATTTCATGCAAAGTATGCGAATGGTAATAGAGTTCCGAGCATTACCTGGACATCCTTATAGTTAAGAAGCTTCTTTACGTTCCGTATTACGACGGACGAGAATTTATTCAAACGCTCTCCTATGCTCTGGAACATTACGAGTCCTAGCGGGATTCCGACGATCGCATAGAACATCGTGAACAGTTTACCGCTTATGGTGTTCGGCGTTGAATGTCCGTAACCTGGAAGTTCAATCATACACCCGAAATAAGTCGTTGTTCAATAATTTAACAATTAGATTGACGTGGCACGTGTTGTATAGTGCCGGATAAACTAATAAGACATTTTACATGCTTACATGCTGCTTATATTTAGAGGCAGAGATATACACTTTATGCACCCTGCATTTTGTTTACCCCCTCCAAAGTAACCGTGCAATGTCTTAGAATTGTATGATGTCTAACAAAAAAGTTATATGGTGTTGTTACGATGAAAGAAGCGACCTCGGATCCGAAACATTGCACTCATCGAGACAGACACGAGTCCTCGAGATTCCTTTACCTTTTGCAGCCAGCATCGGGCCCAGCGACCAAACCAACTGGCACCAGCGTGTCGGATGAAATATATCGGTGAGCCAACACTAATGTAATGACAAAACTTTTTTGTTTTTCATTATTTTTCATGATACTTTTACCAGCACATTCGTGACATTTTTCTGATAAAAATGAGACCAAACATGATATAATTTGGATCATATTTACCTGTTTGATTGATGCTAATAAGTTTTCAAAATACAAATGTACATAGGCAAATATGCACCAAATTATGTCATATTTGGTTTCATTTTAATCAGAAAAACGTCACAAATATGTTGGTGGAAGGTTCATAAGGAAAGAATGAAAAATGAAAAAGTGCATTTATTGTTTCAGTGATCGATGCTTTTGATGTTTGCCGACTACTCAACTTCTAATTTCTCTTTCTTTTTCATTCGCTGTCTTCGTCGTGCCCGAAATTTATTATCACCAATTAAATATGCAAATATGATCCAAATTGTATCGTGTTTGGTATCATCTTGATCAGAAAAATGTTACGAATGAATCGGTAAGAGTTTCATGAAAAAACAAAAAAGTTTACCGATAAATCTTGACTCGTATCATGTTGTATTTCTCGGGCGGTCGTGCTTTTTTGCCCTTTGAGGATAATTTTTTGCACTTAGCGTATACAGTCTTGTAGCTTTCATCGTAACAATACTGTAGAAAGAATCGTAAAAATGAACCAATGTCGGTTGGACAAGAGTATGATACTCGGTCTATTTTTCATATTTTCGACTTCATCCGGTGATTGCTTCGAGCATCAGCAGCTCGTGAGCAAGCAGTTGCTTTAGACTTGTAATATTGGGAGGTATTTCCTCTTGATCTTAGATTCTACATAAATAGAAGAAAATTTTTACATTTTACATTTAACGCTTCTAAATTATATATTACATGGTATTGCGATGTATTTCCATGAATTTTTACATTAGTTTTTGAAATATTGTTAAATAACCAAAACCTAATATGGGGAGGGTTAGTGCTCTCAATTTGGTACAATGCTTTATCATGATAAAGTCTCGAATATGATTATTTTTTATTAGGTTGGTTTTTTTATCCTTCTTCATTTGGAAACTTGTGTTTTAAATTTAATTTGACAGCATTAATAATCACTTTTATCTAGTCAGGATTCCATTTTTGGAATTAAATCTTTCTTACCATTAAGTAATTAAATACTTCAAAACAATCTTTATGAATCAATAATAGGCACAGAACATTTCATACGAAAATTTTATTGTTCTTGTAACACAGATTACAAAAGATTAAAAAAAAATAGATGAACCAAAAGCTTATAAAACCGTGATTTTAAATACATATAATTCAGAAAATATAGTTAGTCGCTTTTCGAAAGAAATTATAAAACACAGCAGAACGTGAAAGCTTTTAAACCTACAATTTAACCAGATCGACTCTCAATGCACTAATAGTAATCATTATGCGAATTTATTTTTGCGTATAAGAATAAAAGACAGCACTGTAACTAATTATACTTTAGACCTCCCCATATTCGGAACCCTCCTCATAATAGGCTACATTCCTCTAAATATACAGGGTGTCCCACGCAACTGGAACAGGCTGTACCTCCAAAACGGTTGGGAATAGTAGAAGATATTATAAGTAAATGTTGAATGGTATCAGACGGTGCATAATATGCAACTAATTTTATGCACTTTTGTGCACCGGTGCATCAGAAAAATGCAACTGCACTTTCTTTAAAAATGTAAACCTATGTTTTTCACTGCAACAATCGATGCAGTTTATTGTCCTCTACATAAAAGTACAAACATACTTGTGTCCTAAATTTATTCGTTAGGAAGTTATTGTAGCTAACATTGTTGTAGATTTGTGAATTATTTCGGTCTGGCAATAAGTGTTTTTGGAGTACCCACGTGATGCTCCTTTACAATGTTTATAAATTTTAGCTACGATAACGTCCTAACGAATAATTTTACGGCATAAGAATTTTAGTACTTTTATGTAGAGCACAAGAAACTGTATCGATTGGTGCAGTCAAAAACATAGGTTTCCATTTAAAAGAAAGAAGTACAGTTGCATTTTTCTGATGCATCGATGCACAAAAGTTCATAAAATTAATTGCATATTATGCACCGTTTGACACCATTCAACTTTTACTTATAACATCTTCTTCTATTCCCAACTACTTAGGAGATACAGTCTGTTACAGTTGCGTGGGACACCCTGTATATGTATATTCTAAATATAAAGATCTAATCCAAGTTTTTCACTTCGGTCACTGTAATTTTTGTCAGTAAGGTAAAAAATGAGATTAAAATGATAAACATTTTTTTCGTGTCGCTGAAAATCATTCCCGCAAACATTATATCGATGTAAAGTTAAATTGTTTGCAAAAATTCTCGGAAGTTAAGCTTAAATTCAATTTGTACAGGTCTAACAGATGGAACAATATTATTTTCATGATTTGAGTAAAGAAGAACTACGTTCAAGTCATCGTCAAACGGACATTGTACATTTTCGGTCACATTGTGCCGATCAGCGCACAGGAGATAACAGTATGACGGTTTTGAGCAATGGTAGAATTAATGGTAGAATTAATAAAAATATTTTATACATTATTCGATACTTGCCGATAGTCGTGAGGACCGTGGTTGCATAATAAAACGCTCCGGCGAACTTCCACTGTTGACCGGCTTTATGAGGTTCCGTCTTCAGCACCACTGTTTCCATGATCTTGAAGTCGTCCTCGCTTATATTGTATTTGCGTATAATCATCTTTTCAATGGCTGTCAATAGAAAGACATGTGTGTATTCTGACTTCGGTTCAATGATTATTTTTGCAAAATTAAAGTGAAATTTCATAAAGTAAAGATTCGAGTGGAGGAGTGAAAATGAAGGTCAACTTGATCTTTTTTAAATATTTTAAATTTACGATTGTTTAGATTGTAAAGATGCGTCCATGAGAAATTAGTCAACAAATTTATTTCTTTGGGTATATATTCTTTAAAAAATGGCTAAAAATTTGGATAGACTTATTCTTGTCATTTTTAGGCTGTTATGTAATATATTCACTCTTAATGCTCGGTAAACCTAGTGTTAAATGTAACAATCCATTTTTTATCATGCGGTATTAGAGCTGACGACGAGATTGTTCCAAAGAATCCTAGTTGATCACATCATGATACAAATTTTTTGAGTTATGTGCTTTCAAAGATGTACGTTGATGTGACATTGACCCCTGCACTGAAGGTTAAACGTATCTGACTTACTCATTGTTGTATAAACAAATTTTTCTGTACAAAGTTGTATGATTTCAAAGGGCACGTGTAATTATGGAAAGAATTTTTTCTGAAGGTCTCTTTTTCCACAAAATTTCAAGGTCATTGATATTTCTTAAATGGAAGTTTGCATATTTTCTTCCATATTTATTTAGAGCATTGTGATGACTTGGGGTAATGAGCACTGCGGGTTTCACTGTACTCCACTTTATTGTTATGTACCACTTTACACTGCGTATGCTCTTTGCCTGCTTAATCGCAACTAACTCATTCTTATGTCCCACCAAGGTGGGACGGTTCAGCCCCTCTCCGGGCCGTTTCCCGTCTGCCCGATAATCCCCTCTGCTACCGGTCTCCACAACCATAAAAAGACGAATTCGACGACGAGAATAACCATACCATTCTGATCATTCAGTCTCGAGATATTTATGTCTGAAAGGTAAGGTATTTAATGCATATCAGAAGCGATCATTTCGAGAACAAATGATCGGAACGGCATGGTTATATACAGGTCATTGGATTCGTCTTTTTATTCACTACAAGAATATTGAAGAAAAAGTATAAGCTTCCATTTAAAAAATATAACGATAGTCTTGAAATCTAGTTACAAAACGACCTTGAGAAAAGATTCCTTCGCCTGAAATGCGTATCCTTAGAGATAGTGTAACATTGTTATGAAAAGATTTTTCTTATAGTAGTAAACATGGCAGATATTTAGGTGATTCCTTTTACCTGATCCATTCTCTATACTCTATACATAGAGTAGAACTTTGAAAGCCTCAACACGTTAAGTACATCAGCCCTAATAATTCTCAAAGAATCAGTGTAACTGAATTGAGAAAACCAAAACTAGAAAGACAAAATTATCACAATGAATGCTATTTTACTCCATTTGCATTTTAAAGATCATAATAAACTTTTGTTTATACAAATATATCACGACGGAAATGAATTTCTAAACCCGATCAAAGAGTAGTGTCACCCATATATGATCGACGCGACGTAGCCATTAACGTGTTAAACTTTTATCTGAAATATCTTTTTCAAAAATCCTTTGTGATCGAGACATTTGACTATTTCGGGATTTTTGTAGCACATTGTTGAAAAGTATTCTCAAAATCTTCCGTTGTTTTTACTGTTTCGTGTTCAGCCATTTTTGTAATAATTGTGTGGGATCAGGACCCCCAGATCCAATACATCTGGTCCTGAGGTCCCGAGTTTGAGTCCCGCTTGTACCCCGTTCCCTCTTTTTCCTGAAGTCCTAGTATTGCATGAAATCCATAGTGGATTAATGAGAATCGTACCGTCTAATGCTTCCTTGCGTCGTTTCTCCGTCTCGGACTCGAGGACGTCGAAGATTGCAGCGCCGACGAGGAGGTAGGTGAACGTGAAGACGATCAACGATAGGGTCCGGACGTTTTGTTTCTTCATTCTCTAGTGAGCCACATGCTCACTAGCAGGGCCCCGGCCCTAACTACTTGCATCGCTCAGTGGAGTACGATTTGGTGTGCCGGGCCCATGTCGACCCCTTAACCTACTTGATGATGCTCGGGGGGCCCTTTGTTTCCTTACCGAGCGCTACAGACCCGGCACGCGACTTCTCTTCTTCAAGGCGTTTTCTTCATTGCATGCACTACCTTGTAGCCGCTTTCTTTTATCTGTACACATCCAAACAAATCCATTACTCAATAAAACTGAATTCGAAGAGTAAGAAATAAATAATTAATCGTTACACGTTCACTTGTCAGTTATTCCCTATGAAAACGTATTTCTGATTTCAATAATTGTAAATTATATAAAAAGCCGCTAATTATTATATAGATTAATATAGATTAACTATATATTATATAGATGCAGGTCAGCCTCACCGATTTTGATGACCTTCAAATATGTTGTCAAGGTCATTTTTCTGAACAACTCGTCTCTATACATGTTACCGCACCTTGCCCTTAGCTTTTTAGATATTCGCAAAAAACTGTTAGGATGACTATAGCAAACTCCGTCTTTTCGCAATGATCCAATTCGTTCTTTAGGGCGGGGGAGAGGCACCACCCCTCTTCGTGCACCTCCTCCATAAGAAATTTAATCCAGATCTAACCCAAACCTAACCAAAATTCATTTAAAAGCTGTACAAACCTAACTCTCCGTGGGGTAACAATCTAGAAACGGAGTTCTTTACCGATTTTGATGAGCTTTTAATATGTTATCTAGGGTGTAATGCCGGATATCTTGTCTTGATACATGTTACAGCCACTCGGTCGTAGTTCCCAAGAAATTCGTAAAAAGCTGTTAGCTTCACAACAGTGAACTTTGCCATCTTAAACGAATATTGGGTAGGTCTGGGTTAAGATTCTTGGGGCGCCCCAAGACATGTGTTCGGTCAATTAAAACGGCCAGAATTCGTAGTGGTGTTGGTATGTTGTTGTAAACACCTCGAGAACGAAGGCCGCGTGGTGGTAATATGTATGAGGAATAGTTGTTCCGAACGATGACCTTTACAACAGAAACAACATTTCTTGGGGGACCGGGGGAAGGTGTAAGAAGAGGGGTGAAGCTCCTCCCTCGTCTTAAGGGACGAAGTGTTTGCTATAGTTATCCTAACAGTTTTTTGTGAATATTTAAAAAACTAAGGCCAAGCGGTGGTAACAAACGTATATAGGGAAAATTGTTCAGAATGATGACCTGACAACATGTTTCAAGGTCATCGAGATCGGCGAGGTATCCCCTTTTCAGTATACAGTATTTAATCGATAAAAGTCGCAACCACGGGTCCGGTCGGCGACACTTCGTGTTCAAGTATACTATTCTTTGTCTTGTGCTGAACGTAGAAAAGGATAACGAAGCTCGAGAGGCTTCGGTCGCCGAGAAGTGTGACATAAGATCGGTCGAGTATGTCGGTGTGAAAACAACACCTAACCCAGTGACAAAACTTCTCGGCAACCGAGGTTTCTCGAGCTTCATGGCTCCTCACGGGGTGTACCCCGCGGAAGTGGGGATTGTTTTGCAACACTTCTTGTTCAGAATTTCACGACACTTATAGATTAAATACATTACCAAAAAGCGGTTTCATAATTTCCATAATTGTTAAAGATAAAGAATGCCGTTTAGCAATTTCAATAATTATAGAATATAAAATCGGTTATTTGACCGTGGCAGGTTTAGCGTTAAGGTGATGAAAAGAGGGACGATTAAAGGTTGCAATAATCGTCTTTTTGTTGTCGTTTTATACTACATTCAAAATGTAGTTTTTATGCTTGTAAACAAAGGTAAGTACCATCTTTGAATTCGAAACACAATCGTTAGTCGCAATTTATAAACTATCAAATCGTGGAAAGTCTTGCCTAGATGAAGATAACAGATGAAGATATATGCATACCAAACTTATCATTTATATCTACGCCCGGTAATGCCGCCTAATAGCGTAGAATTAAGCTCGGGAGCGGCGTAGGAATGAACGTGGACCGTATAATAGAATGGATTCATGCGTTCCACCAGGAAATTACCTTAATAACTTCGGAGAAGGAATTGAATGAACGAGAGCGTTCACACGCTATATCGGAGAGTGCTGCTAATAAATCGAACTGTTTGCACGTCGAAGCGATAGGGAAACGAATCGAGTGGTCACACGAGCGAAGAAAGAGGTGGTCGAGGCCAGAAGAGAATCTCTTCCAGCGAAGTCCGGATATTCATATTGGGTTTATAGATCGAGTGCTGCCAAAGGATTCCCTTTGAAATGTTCAGTTAGCCTCGGTGTTACGGGTTCCAAAGATCTAAAACGGTCTAATCGTACTTGTAGGTAAAATGGGATTCGTTTGAGAACCGTTCTCCTTCACCTTCGAATAAGTTCAACTGACTGATACCCGTGACAATACCCGAGAGCAGCTGAAGCAAAAAATATACTGATATAGAAGAACTCACCTGCAGCTTGTTCCGGGTTCTCCTTTACGTACGACAAAGGGTTGAGCAGTATGATATGGCAGTGCTTTCGCTGCTCCCACTGCCACGTTCCCTCCATTCCTCAGTTTAGCGGCCAACTGTTTCAGTGTCGACTGTAACAAACCAACATAACTAGTTAATATCAAGTTATGAAACTCATTCGTATGTTCTACGACCTCTGAAAAAAATTATTCGATCAAACAAATTAAGTGTTTGTCATTGTAATTATTCAGATTTTTAATATGGAAAGTATTTCCATTAATGATAAAGGCAAACGTAATAATAAAATTGGTATAAGTGGTATAAGTCAATATTTGTCTGTTTCTCCCGCGCTGCCTTACTCGTTCCAACGTCAACCGAGAGAGACACCGAATATTCCCGAAAGATTCCGAGAATCGGTAATCTCCAACAGTCGTTTTATATCGAACAGGTAATCGACATACTCTTGCTCGAGAACCTCGCGCTTCTAAACGCCTTTTAACTTTTGCCTTTGTCGAACGCTGTGCCTCGATCATCGAGCATTGTGCTATTATCGTTTTTTCGTGCCAGTATTACAATAGTTATTGGTAATTATACAGAAAAGAGGACACCTCACTCATTCTAATTTCATTGTAATATGTTGTCAAGGTTGTCATTCTAAAAAAAGACTTTTTCCTATACATATGTGTTAAGACAATTAAAAAGGGCAGAATTTGCTGTAGTGAGTATCTGTATTTTTTGTAATATGTATTTCGAAAACGAAAGCCGAGCGGCGATAACATGTACATATTTGGTGGGCCCCGCCTTTTGAAGGGATCCTCCTGCCCCCCCCCCTTCCGAAACCAGGACATAACTAAAATTCGTTCAAAATGGCGGAGTTCGCTGTAGCGGAGAGATAGGTTTGTACAGTCTTTAAATTAATTTTGGTTAGGTCTGGATTAGATTTTTTGAAGAGAAGGTGCAAGGAGCAGGGTGGAGCCCCTTTCCGGCTATCGTTTCGGTGGTCGTCCGGAGCGAGGGGGCCTGGAGGGCTTTCTCCTCCTTTTGCGAGCAGGTGCTGCAAAAGGAGGAGGCGGAAAGTGAGCGGGAACGGATTCTCGCCCCTGGCCGCTTTGGGGGGCAGGAGGAGGCGCAGGAACCGTGTCGTAAACGGGCTCCCGATGCGACCTCCTTAGCGCGGGCGGGGGCGCCATTGATGGACACAGGGTTGGGGGGGGGGGGGTAGTCCAACCCACTCCGCGATGTCCTGATCGTCAATGGCGTCTCCGGGGATCTTCGGTTGCTCCGAGCGGGGGGCTCGGACAATCATCGGGCGATCCAAATGGGGGGGGGGGGGGGACCAACACGTCATTCATCTCGCGTTGGTCTCTTATTAGGGTAAGTAGGAGGGGACCGCGTCCCCCCCTCCTGGGAGGGATGACGAAGTGGGGGTGCCCGGATAGACATGCGCGCGCGGATCACGGGCACCCCCAGGAGCTTCAGGGATGAACGTAGTGGAGTTAGTTGGTATACCGGTCTTCGGATCGGAGAGTCCATCATAACCCGGTCTCTCTCCCCTCGAGAGGGATCGGTGTGTCCGTAACAGAGATTACCACTGCGCAAAAAAAGAAAGAAAGAAAAAAAAAGGGTGGAGCCCCTTCTTCGCCTCAAAGGACGAATTCGGTTATTGGGAAAGGCGAATTTTGCTATGGGCAACCTAGTAGTTTTTTGCGAATATCTAAGGAACGTTGGCAAAGCGGCGCGGCGGTAATGTCTATAGGGAAAACTTGTTCAGAATGATGACCTCGACAGAATATTTCAAGGTCACCGAAATCGGTGAGGTGTCACCTTTTCTGTATAATTATCTAGTTATTTATTATAGCCGCTGTACATATTGTAAATTTATTCGTCGTGAACGTTTAAAGTGCCGCCGTGATTAATCGTCCGACTTTATGACTCTACGACGAGGCAATGTTCGTTATCCCTAAAGATGATTTTAAGGAGTGTTTCTGTAAGTGGGAGGAACGCGGAAAGAAAGTTGATGCTTCTAACGGACAATACATTGAGGAGGACACCATTGATATCAACTAGGAATGATACTTCCATCCGCTACAGCACAAGGTCGGATACTTTCCAAACAGACTCCATATGTACAGGGTGTATAAAAATTATATATCACGACTACCATAGCGGGATTCTATGTCTCTGGATCGGTGGAGATCTACTAAAAAAATGGGCCGCAAAATTGTCATTGACGCTTTTTTCAAGGTCAACATTTTTTTGTATTCCATCATATAGTACTCGTCGCGAGGAACAAAAGTCTCAAATAAACCATGGGACTCAAGTCAACCATTCTCATTAAAACGACTTTAAAGTTTCGTAAACTATTTTATTTCATATGTCTACTGGGTGTCCCAAGATAGTATAAACGTGAAGGGGGTAATTCTATATAAGAAAACAAGTCTAAAATATAGAATAATTTTTTCTTCATTTGACGCCTCGTTTTCGAGATATTAGGGGTTGAAAATTTGGCGAATACGCTTGATATTGAAGAATGATGACTTTGACAACATATTTCAATGTCATCACAATCGGTGAGGAAGCCCCTAATGTAAATATTTACCCAATCGGTGAGCCAATACTAATGCGATGACAACACTTTTTCTGATCAAAATGATACCAAACACGATACAAATTGGAACATATTTACTCGTTTAATTGGCGATAATAAATTTCGGACACAATGAATACAGCGAATGAAAAAGAATGAGAGACTAGAAGTCGAGTAGTTAACAAACATCAAAAGCATCGATCGTAGAACATTTTTATTTTTCATACTTTCCTTATGAAACTTTTACCAAAATATTTGTGGCGTTTTTCTGATGAAAATGAGACCAAATATGACATCACTCGGTGAACATATGTGTACTTTAAAAGCTTATTACCGTCAATTAAACAAGTAAATATGATCCAAATTATAACGGGTTTGGTCTCATTTTAATCAAAAAAATGTTACGAATGTGTTGGTAAAAGTTTTATGAAAGAATAATTAAAAACAGAAAAGTTATGTCATTGCATTAGTAGTGTCTCACCGACACGCTGTCGTGTTAAACGCAATGTTTCCAATCCGAGGTCGGTGCATTCATCGCGATGGCACTGTGTCGATAGAATGTATGATTTTCGCGATGATTTCATATAACAGTAGTCAACACAATAATGTCATGATGTTATAACAGTCGGTTTTGCGACGAACAATTATGAGCGCACAGAAATTCTCACGGAATTCAATCGACTTTGAAAAATATTTTCTTTCAATGCAACGAGCGAGTATTTTTGGCGTGGTCATCGAACCATTATCGATTTTCCAATGGATTTTCTAGACCATCAACGGCCCATGAATGATACATATCGTAGAGTTACGAGAATCCACGGAACACTCATTATTGTCGTCTCGGCCTGTTGAATCTGGATTCACGCTAATGGACTCGGCTTTGTGACGAGGACCGCGCCACGTTTGGTAGTCATGATCGACTACATTTTACTTTAGGTTTCCCGGTGATCGTCAACGCATCGGATGTTCACGAACTCCCTACTGAAACAGCGGCTATCACGATCACGTGTTTAATCATTGTCACTATACAGTAAGACCCCGCTTAACGCGGGGGATACGTTCCAGTAAGTTCCAGTGCTAAACGAACAAGCGTTAAACGAGGTCATCTTAACATGTAAATAATGGGGATAAGTGAAACAGAACAGACAATAAGAAAATTGATCAGTTTCATTTGTTTATTTTGTGACATTTATTATTAAATAGTTTTTTATTACATTAATTATAGACTTATGTATTGCTAATATCGATTTTTATTCATAAAATATTCATGAAAATAAGAGTAAAGTTATGTTTGTGATGAGGAAGGTTCTTTCTCATTTGGCATTTTTTGTTTTTTTGTGAAGAAGTTATCTAACGACGATTGCTTTTTCCGGTTTCGTTCAGCAAGCATTTGTCGATAGCAAGACATCGCATCAATGACACTTCGTCTTGCTTTTGAACTTCTATCAAAATTCAAATCATTTTGTATACTCGTCCATTTACACGCCAAATGTTTTATTGTACATACGTGCCGATGGCCGCTACAAAAATAACAAAACCGTGCGTGATTTCGGGGAATATCCATACCGCATTCGATTCTGGGGAATCCCAATACTACCCCGCAATACTGAAACAGCGTTAAGCAGCGTTAAGCGGGGTCTTATGGTACTGCGGATCTTTATGCAAAATAAAAATTGTTTTAATCAACTGCGACAAACAAGAGCCAAATAAAAATTTCTTTTATGTTTTATGTTTTAATAATGTTCATTCTTAAACCGTTTAAATCTGTCTACTGCTTTAAATTGCACCCACTCATTTTTGTCATAGATGCATAAAATCTGCAGTATAATTAGTCTGTTCTTAGCAGTCTGTTCGCATTTCTTACCAGAGATCGGTGCAAACAGAAATCTTTCATTTTTGAAAATATTCTGACTGATCTTCTACGTTTCGTTTAATCTGTTAGCGTAATATGTAAAGGTGTGACTATTGATTACTGATATCTTATTAAAAGAGGCACTCTAACTTAATATTTTTATCGCTGTTTCTTGTTCCAGCTGAATTCTACAGTATTTTGATATTTGCAAAAATTGAAGTATGCATAGAACTGTGATAAATCAATTTTCTATCAAATCATTCGATGAAATTTTCAGCATGTGTATAACTCACATAGATCTATAAAACGCATACTTTATATAATATTATCCTTACGGGCTCAATTAAAAAAGTTTTAAAAAGTACCATTTTTATATTCTCATGTAATTCATACCAATTGTAATTTTTCCAAAATCTTTTTCGCACGTGATTTAGTAAATCAATACTTCTAATTGCAAAACAAAGACAGATCGTTTCATCCGATTTTAAAAAGGTTATACTGTTTTAAAGGGCGTTCGAACACTTGCGTGTGAGCCACTGTATGTTTTTCACAAATGGAAATATTGTTAAGAAATGTTGATCTGGTACTTAAAGTAAAAAATAAGGATATATAATTCAAGAAATTAATTGTTTTATTGTTTATATGACACAAACAAATATATTACCCGAAACATTATAAACATCTGGAAATCACGAAGAGAATATTCGAATGAATTGTGGAACGGAATATTTTTTGATTGTGAGTATGTATTCGTGTACCTGGCAGAGTTGGGCAAAACGTAATCTGATTAATGATTGATAATAACGATTAATATAAAATCCAATTATTAATCGTGACTACTGATTACGAAATAATAAGTAAGTTCATTAATGAATAAAAAAGGAATCGGAAGTTGTTGTAACCAATATTCGTGATTGCGTTCTTAATTATTAATCATGAAATGATTACATTTTTGATTATGATTTAATCTGTACTATCATTCTAATAACAACACTGTGAACATTGTTTTTAGAAATACATATATTTTTTACATAGTTTTACATAGAAAATCCTTAGAACAAGCTGCTTATTTATTTTTAGCGTAATTTGCTTTTAATACAACAGATATGAAAATATTCTTTCGACAAAGCCGAAGATGGCAGTGGTGTATTATATAAAGTAGAAATGTTTTTTATTAAAAAGATATTTGTCTAAAATACTTAAATTTCGTTGTTATTCACATGTGAAATGTAATATTTCCAATTCTGCCGTGGAAGTATATAAATTTGTGGTTATGGAGATACAATATAATTAATCATTGAATGAAAAAGAATTACTGATTAATGATTACAAATTACAGAAGGTAATCACGATTACTGATTTATCTTAACGATGACTGACTGATTAATGATTACAGTTACTACGATTACATTAAATAATCGACTACAAAAGAATTAATTACTGCCCAACTCTGGTACCTGGATACCTGCGAGTCGCGTAGGACTCAGGTAATTTTCTTTATTTCGAGGTAGGCCCGGGTACCTGGGTAGTCGGTACTTGCATTATTAGCTAGTCAGAAATATTGCCTTGAAACAAGTCCTAAATATTCCTCAGATTGTGTTGCTTCATATTGTGCAAAATGTTTTTGTGAGTTGAAAACGTGTAGGTATCTGCAGCAACAATAGGTGGAAAAAGATCCCTCATTGCTGCCTCAGTGTGAACATATCTTAGAAGAGTGTTGCCAGAGTACACTTGAGATTTAGGAGCTCTCGATTACACCACTCGGAATACGATCACAGCATTTCCAATAAGCCGACGTGGCCGATATAGTGACTCCCTATTCATAAGCGGCTGTTTGTTAGTCAACTTCGAGATATCTCGTGCCAGTGAAAGGGTAAGCTAACGGATTCGAGGCGAAGATTAGGATAATTGGCATCGGACAGTCTCGAGATGACATGCTTGTTACGGGAAGCCGATGGAAGTGTCTTGGTCAAGTGATTAATTTCCTTTGATGTCCTCGGCTCGACTCGATTACAATTTTTAATTGCTCGAGTGTCGAGCTGTGTCGAGAACACGGGTCGCGGTTGAATCCAATACTGATACTATCGCGCTACTTTTCTGTTGGAAACTATTTACTATGTACGAGCAACGATTATCCGGGGATGTATCAAGAGTATCGTGGTCATTATTTTTGGACTTCTGATTTTTTCTGGTCTCGCCCTCTCCCCCCCCCCTTCTCCCTGAATTGTGAGACTTGATGAGACAACGATGTGTGCAAAATTTGGAAGCAATCGGACAACAAGAGCCCGAGCCGCGTTTGCGTTAAAGTTTTAAAATTTTTCGTTATTTTTGGAAATAACATTAGACATTCTTGGGTAAAAGACGGCTCGACTGCGTTTTGGAGAACTCCGTTTTGAAGACATTCCGAAAATGTGTGTATGGCTGTTAGGAATTCACTGGTTTATAAGTTATACTCGTGTAAAAATGAGCAGTTTTAAGCGTTTTTAAAAGGTTAGGGCGTCGCCATATTCGATATTCGTTGAGTGGTAGAGGTAGGTCTGTTCGGCGCATGCGCTGGATAGATCGTGAGTGTTCAGCGCATGTGTTAGTTAGATAGTATGGTATATTTGCGGGATCGGCTAAATAGTACTGAGCGTATGCGCTAGATGGCAAATCAGTGGTTACATATACTTTGTAAACATAAACAATTTCAAGTGTTTTTCACAAATTAATTATTAACAAGTTTGTTGTTGATTTTGAAATGGCTAGTTCAAGTATTAGAAATTTTAACATTAGAGACATGCCAACTAGTAAAGATGAAGCAATTACTTGGGCTCAGGATTGTGGATTGTTGCGGAAATTTAAAAAATGTCGTACTCATCGGTGCGAAATGAAAATTTATAACAATAATCATGGAGTCGGTCGATTTCGGTGTCCAGAAATTAAAATATACAGAATCACATACAGGATTTCAAAAAGAAGGTATAGTCCAAGATGGTTCGGGGTTAGGTCGTCGTAGGAGCGGAGAAGGCCGGCCCGACCATGGTATAATGTTTCGCATTTTGATTTAGTAAATGTGTTATTATTATGTATGAGTTTGTGATGCCATTTAACGGATCTGTTTGGAAGTATTTAGCCCATTTTATGTGTATCACCTAGCAAATATATCAACATGGCGGCGCTTTAACCTGTTAAAAAGACTTAAAAGTGTTCAACTTTTTAACCAATGAATTCCGCGCAATAAGATTTTCATTTTCGGCGTTCTCTCGTTGAAATCTATAAAATTGTATAAAAAAACTTGGAAAAAAGAGTTCTCCAAAACGCAGTTAAACCTAAAAGACGAATTGTTAGATGAATTGTGGTGAGATTTACGTGCTGCTTTCAAAAAATATACAAAATCATTGATTTACTATTGGATTCAGTGTATGACGCAGAATCTGGTGATGGGGAATATATCAAATCAGGACACTGATGAAATTTTTGTGAGAGGTAGTTTGGAAAAATATTTGACATGAATTTTTATCGGCCATCATGAATGTCGGAAGGGTGAAGATAGGCCTTAATGATGTAGATTTTCACTAATTTCGCCCAACTTTAAGGGCTGTTTTTCCCCTTTCAACATGGATGACGGCCGAAAAAATACGTGTCAAATATATTTCCAAAAATGTCCTCTCACCTAATGGTAAAACAAATTTAATGATTTTGTATGTTTTTTGAAAGTAACGGTAACGGGTAAAACCAAAAGAAAAAACTCGAAAAAAGTGTTTGGCTAGTATAGCTAAGGACCGCCCTAATCAAGAGTAAGCAGGTCAGATTGTCACGATCTTCGGATCGGCTTGAGGTAAAATAATTGGAACGCGAGACCCGGTCCCAATCGTCGTACAGTGGTTCGAAATTTTTTAAAAATTACAATTTATATTTTCGTAGTAAACCATGCCTATGTTACAATTGTATTAAACGTGAGTAGAAGAAGTTTCAAACAATTAGAAAGATTTAAAAGATTGGTGTAAGGGAGATATACAATTTTGATTATGCATAAAGATCCGTAGTCAACTAATAAAATAGTGAAAAGATTAAGAAAATTCAGACCATAAAGAGAAAAAGAACTTTTTACTTGGCTCCTGTCTTGTATAATTGATACATCAAATTTTTATTTTGCATAAGATCCCCAGTCTACTAATAAAACTTTAGTCTTTGGGTATGAAATATCACACTCGTACGTTGACCGAGCATATTCCAGAAAAAGTGAGGTATGGCAAAATACTGGCCGGATCAATACGTGCAAATATAAAGCGAGGTTCGCGAATTCCAAGTTTAGATCGACATTCTTAGAAATCTGTATGAGTCCGTGGTGGAAATACACGGTTCCAATTTCCGAGTGGTTGTCGTTTTCTTTGCAAATTTTATGAAGCCGAGATCTCGAATTCAGGAAGCTAAATCCTTTCAAGAGGACGAATTAGCTGGCAGCCGGGTGAAACAAGTAGTCACGAATCGTAACATCAGTAATTTCTTCCAGGTGTTCCGGGCTACCGTGCAACCTCAGATGTACTAACGAATTTACCGTCCCGCTAGTCAACTACGACCAATACGTTTCTGCTGCAGGAAGGATTATGTTTCATGACGCCTAGATGAATATTTTGGATAATAAAACACTTTCTCAAACCCTCCCACCACCCCCTCGCTGCTCGAGAGTAATTTACAACCTTATTTCTGACGTCGAAAGTCACAGTTAAGTTATTAGAAACAATTCTTTTCGAACTCGTCTGTTTCGTTTAACAAAACAGCTGGTTCAGTGGAATTTTTATGAAAAAAATTATCGCCTTCCAACAGATATTTTCGAATTTATACAATAAATAAGAGCTATCACAGATACTCTAAAAATGATTAATACTTGCCAATCGAATGGTGACTCTGAGGCGCCATTAACCCTTAAGTGGTCCTTTCAAAATGTACTTTAATAAATGCAATGATTCAATTAAATTATATTTAATAGTCTTTTCTATTGAAATGGTAAATAGGGACGTAGTGTTGCGATAGCCGCATTGGTGCCAATAGTTCACTTAAGCGTTAAAAATTACCAAACCATTATTGAAAACAATTTTCGCATCACTAAATTTGAGTGTATGTAATAAATTGTATTAAAAAAAAGGTAAGTATTGTATGAGCAATAGTCTCAATTTTATATGAGTAAGTAATTTGAAAAAGAATCACACAAGAAGAAAATATTCTAGAAAAGTGCTGATCAAAGTGCAAATAAGGCAAAAAACAATAACTTTCGAATATGAACTAATTTTAATAAATCGTGTAACAATATTCCTCAATCCTTCTAACGTACAGTTTTCTAATTTACCTATTCGTTTCTCTCATAAATTTATGAAATCCGCAGTCTGGTTGTGGCTTATTACAAATACTGTGAATGCTCGATAATTGTCCAAATATCTTGCCTATAATTGTCCCTGAACTATCCCTACTACCGTATGATATACAGCGTGGGGGGCCAAGAAGCCTCGGTCGTCATGTAATATAAATACGGGCTAGGTATGTCGGTGTGAGATCAGAAGAACACTACTAATCCAATAACAAAAGTTCTTTATTTTTCATTATTTTTTTATGGGACTTTCACCAACATATTTTTGGCATTTTTTTAATGAAAATGATACCAAATATGATATAATTCTGATAATACTTACTTGTGTAATAAACGACGAAAGTTTCGGACACATAGAGTCAAAAGCCTTTGAATTGTGCCGGCGACCGCGACTATCCGCATCTCTTTCTTTTCCATATGCTCTCTTTCTTTGCGTTCGATACTTTTATCATTCATTTCACAAGTAAATATTATCAAAAGTATATCATATTTACTACAATTTTCAACACGCGGGTCGGTTACTCGGTTTCTTGGTCGGTGGGGTGAGAACACACTGTGCCTGCGCAAACTGACAGTAGGAAGAGGAAGCAGGCGCGTGAGGGGCTCCTACGCTGGATACCGCTGATCTAAATGAATTAAATCTTCTAATTTTAAGAAGGCGAATTATATTAGTCGCTGCTAGTCGCTTATTTTACAATTGTTGGGATTATAAAAACTCTTCCATGAGAAATTATTGAATAAATTTTCTTCTCCAAACACATATAACTAGACTGCGGAGGTTATGCACTTATCACAAAATGGTGTACGTGCAATTTAAAACAGAAGAACAATTAGCAGAATTTCGGAATATCAGTACATTATTTTCAACAATATAGAATAATTAAACAAAGGAAGGCCCTCCTATTTGGCTCCTGCCTCTTGCAATTAACGCAGAAAATTTTGATCTTGCATAAAGATTTACAGTCTACATATTACAATAAAAATTACGTAACATCCAAATAAATTTAATCTCATAATTTCTAAAAGGAAATATTTATTAGTCGTTTGTAGAGCTTGGTAGGTTCAGTATCAACATTTGTTCCTTGAGGATAACGAAGAATATATTTATTTTGCATAATGTTCATATGTATTGTATTAGTGCAGGTTGATCATAGGTTCCGCTCGCGCAGAACACGATGCACACAGTGCCCATTTTTCGAAAAACTGTCCAAAATATTTAAATGTTATAAGATTTTTGTAAACTGTGGCATTCTTATGTTTTTTGGTTGAATTCGAGTATTTAATAAAAAATGTAAAATCCAATGACTGGGGTGATGTTTATTGTTAAATTAATTTTTGCGGACATGTACAATTTTCCGACTGTTTATTAACATTATATAATTAGAATGTCGAATTTCTTACAATGACTTTAAATTCCAAAATGTTTTAAATACTAATAATTTTGGAAATTTAATGTTTTCCTAATTCTTGTCGAAAACAGCATTTCTGCGTTTAATAGACCACGTAAGTCAAATAGATTGTTCAAAATAAAGGAAACTATGAAATATAAATGTTGTTAAAATAAATAATGCTGTATTTCCGAGTATACTAAATATTATCTGTATTTTCAATTTGAATCAACTGAATTATTCTGGAACTTCAAATTTAAATATTTTGAGAAGAAACAAAGAGCAAATTGTTTCAATTGCACATTACACTATACACCTAACTTTATATCAAGAAACTTGTCACAACGTGACTTTCGAAGACTAATACTTTTATTTTCTACCTCTTTATTAAAACGCGACTAAGATTTATGACGTATTGAGAAGAAAATTATAGCAATAGAAAGCTGCTATATACTTCAAAAATTAGTTATGGCCAGCTTTTCGAGAAATTGGTCCACTGTGCGACAAATCCTTCAAACTCGAGT
This sequence comes from Sphecodes monilicornis, assembly GCA_913789915.3. Taxonomy (NCBI): domain Eukaryota; kingdom Metazoa; phylum Arthropoda; class Insecta; order Hymenoptera; family Halictidae; genus Sphecodes; species Sphecodes monilicornis. Next base: position 27,377,048 of record OU565284.1, read on the forward strand.
AAGTTTCCTGTTCGAAGTTCGTTTACCCCCGATTGTTCCCGGTTTTCCTTTTCCAATAAGCACAGCGAACCATTTCTCTTCCCATCGCCATTTCCTTGAACACATTTTGTTCTTTCATTTTTTCCGGTTCGTTTCCACCCGCACCCTCTTGCGGCGTCTCACATTTCTCCGTACACTCGTTTCACCGCCGCTTATAGTGCTTATTCCGTTTTTTGTCTCCGGTTTCCGCGTCCCGTGGAAATTACCTTGGCCTCGGATAAACGCAAGAGCTTTTTAAATCCGCTGCCAAGAGAATTTGCAATTGTAAGACTCGACTTAAGATTACCGGTCTTCATCCTATCGCTTTTGTTTCATCCACTTCTCCCGTTTCGATAGGCCCCACGTTTTTTCTTTTTGCGAAACCATTTTTTAGTTGTTTGCCTCATTGCGCCAATCTGGTAATTACCGGATACACAGAAAATATTTATTCATTGTGCAAACCATTCTCTTTCATAGTAATTAACGCTCAACACGTCGATTACTTTCTTAACACATTTACATCCTATAAATCCTAATAATAACCAGTTTAACTCTTGCCATAACCTTTAAATCGACCTTCAAAATATACTTTAAAAAGGCAACGATTCGATGAAGTTATATTTAATATTATACTTATATTTAATATTCATCTCTATCGAAATTGTAAACAGAAACGTAGTCAAATAATAAAATTTTAGGGTGTACTTCCGAAAAGACCATACCGCCGATATTTTTTATACTCTGTATTCTTGCGTATTATGACGTGTTGATTACGAATATGATAGTGAAAATCGGAGCAAATGTTCTTTTCCAATTATTTCCGTAAATAATGGGAATTTTGACAAATACTTCAGATAAAAGTTGTAGACCTCATCAAAATACACATTTATTGATTTTTGTCATGAAGATAATACTTTCTGAGAAAAATGATAAGTAATTATTGACTCATATGGAGCCACTCTCCATTTCAATGTCCTTTACATATGTTATCGAAATCTGAATAGTATCCATGTAGAATAGAACACGCACGGGGGGGGGGTGCAAGGGGGGGGGGGGGTCCGAAGGCCTTATGATATTGTTCTGTACTCTTTGTTTTCGTTTTTAGAGCAAACAGGTTTATTTTTTAGTTTATATGAGCTTGTTTCATTTCTTCTATAACGAACAGACGTTTAACTTAATGTTTAAGTTTAAGTTTAGGTTTAGGTTTAGGTTTAGGTTTAGGTTAGGTAAGGTTAGGTTATTACTTTTGGGGATGAAGCTTCCCGCAGAGGGTGGATCTCGCTATGCGTGGAAAGCTAAAAATCCAATGATACAGAAAACACGTGAGCGAGGGAGGAGCGTTGCTGTATCCCTTTTTAGTATTAACTAATGAAATTAACAATAAAACTTGATTCGTGTTGGATGAGTTTCATGGAGTTTTGAATATTTAATATCATTTTTCTCAAAAACTATTGCCTTTATGACAAAAATCAATACAACATAAAATATGTATTTCGATGAGACCTACAACTTTTCTTTAAAATATTTTTCAAAATTACCATTATTTACGGAAAAAAATGGAAAAAACTATAATTTTTATGGTTTTTTCGTGGCTTCCGCAATGAAAATAAAATTTGCGCCAATTTTCACTATCATATTTGTAATCAGTACGTCAGAATACGTTAGAATCCAGAGTATAAAAAAAATCGGAGGTATGGTTTTTTTTGGAAGTTTATCCAAATTTTATCCCACAAATAGTTATATTATTAAATAACAGGTACATATTAAATATTTATTAGCATAAATTTCAATGGACCCGCATCGGCCCCAATATTTCTCATAAGGGGAGCTTTTTAGAGAATTTATATTTTAAGAAAAAAATTCTTAAATATCATCTTTATTTTAAATGACTTGATGAGAAAATCCCGTTAAGGGTCACAATGACGTCTCAGAGACATTATGAGTTACGGGCGCTTATTTCTTGATCGCTTCTGGGTATGCAGCACACATTGTATAGAAATATCGCTGCGAAATGCTGCTCGGAACGTACGGAGAATAGAACATTCGGATATTAGGGTAATCGGAGGCTCGACTGGAGTTCGCTTTCGACTCGCTCAGAAGTTTTTCACTTTTCAGTATGACAGCGTTGTTTCGAGAACCCCGCTCTTTAGCTCATCTATTTCGGAGGAAGTGTTTTTGGTTCGGTGTCGCGAGAAACATCGCGAAGGACAATTTTTCAGAAAGGCAGGTCAGTTCGTCATTAGACAATTGGCGAGATAAGTTCAGGCAATTCTGCCTACGGCGCGGTGAGCTTTCCGCACCAAGTGAAATCAAATTGTCCCCGCACCGGTTTAAATTAACGCTTATGCCGTCAGGCCAGATTGGCCTCGCGGTGTCTTATTGAATTTACGATAAATTGCTTTTACAGCTCTCATCCACATTTCTCTCTTTCCCGCTTCTTCCCGCTCTTCCCCTCTTTTTTCTCTCGCTCTCTCCCTCTCTTGCTCTGTTTCTCTTCTTGTTTTTCGGCGCAGAAATTCATCACTGTAGCTGCTTGCCTTCGAATGGAAATCGCGAACAACCAGGAGGCCTTATTTATCCTCCGGTTGAATCGTGACGGTAATGCCGCGATCACGTAAATCAACCTAACGATCACGATTAGGATCGCGAGAACGATTTTTCACCTACAATGGAGGAACAACCGGTATCCCTGAGTTGTGGCGTGTTGGCGATACGGGTTGTAAATAACGATTTGGAAATGTCACGGAGAAATTTAACCCTTAAACTGGTATGTTGAGATCTCTCATGGTCCTAACAAAATTTCAGTACACTATCATCCGCTACTGTATTGTACATACGATAATAGCAAGTATCAAGTTTCCTTAAATTCTTTGGAACATTTTGATTATTTAATCACAAATTATATACTTAAAGGTATTTGAGGAAATTTATATAAAATTTTAGGAAGATCACAGTATGATATTTCGTAACCTGAGTAAATACTGTACCGCTTAACAGGTCTGGGAAATAGTGTAGCAGTATTTTCGGGAACGTTTCGCGAATGTCAGGAATCGTAAGGAATCATAATAATTGGACTGCGGGTTTTATGTATTTACTGACAAAAATGAATAAGTGTAATTTAAAACAGCAAAGACATGTCAAAAAAAAAGACTATTACATTATTTTGAACCAATTAAACATAGTAAGAAAGAAAGAATTTGTGTTTAATTCCAGTTTGTTGTAATTCGGGTAGACAATTTTTATTTTGCATAGAGATCCGCAGTCTAGGAATAATGAACACATAATGATATATGTAAAATATAACAAGTATAGATGAATATACAGGGTGGGGCAATAACTTTGTCCACCTTGAATATTTCCGTTACTTGTAATATTGTGATGTAAACATTTTTTATGTGCGTGAAGGTATTTCGGAAATTTTGAGGTCCCCTTGATTTCTTTAAATGAAAAGACCTACTTTTTGTAGGTGTGGTCATGAATCGATGAAGTATCAAATTCTGCGTAAAAATGTATTTGACCTCTATATGTCCTAATATAACAGTTAACGAGATATTATCTAAATAATTTTCAATACATACCCATTATGTGCCTGGATGCTTATCGAACTGATGTCCCTCAACTTGAATGTGGTGAGAACATATGGAAAATTATTTCGATAATATCTCGTTAACTATTACATTAGGACATATAGAGGTCAAAAACGTTTACATCACAATAGTTCTCCCTCTATATCGTGCAACTTTTGTATATATCATTTCCTCATATTATTACAAGTAACGGAAATATTCAGGGTGGGCAAAGTTATTGCTCCACCCTGCATATTTGGATTAATTAACACACGGAAACGAAAACATAAGCGCACGAAGTCTGTACCACGATATCAACGTAAAGCTCATAAATGTGCTCCTATATTTCGATTCGTCGAATCATATATTTCTTAATGCACAAATTGATGCAGCTTGTTAGTTCCTATAAAAAAGTATTTTATGTCGCAAAATCATTCGTTTGTGAGATATTTTGTTCAGAACATTAGAAAATTGTCATACATAGTATGAATACTTACGCAGAATCTCATAATTTATTCGAATTTGAGACAAAATATTAGACATTCCATTTAAAAAAACTGAAGGTGACCCTCATATCTCGATAAAAAAAGCAAGGTAATAAAAAAACAGATTAGAGCACTGTATGCCACCCAAGATACCATACAACGTCTCTTTGAAACATTTTTTCGTACAACAAACAACTTACGAGTCATTTGTGATCGTCACGTTACGAGACTCAGCCTGTATAGTGTACGAGTAATTTGCATTTATTATTAGTAGTATTTAATTACATAATTATTAGTATTATGGCGGCAGGTTTTCGGAACAAGAAAAGATGGAAAAAGGAGGAGGAAGCGTTTCGTCCTAGGTCCGCTAGAGGACTCGTCAGTAAGGCTATCTAGCGGACCCTGCCTTAGACGCGGATGTCGCAAGGACAGTTTAGGACAGTATATATACAAACAGAGGAAGATTCAGGTAGTAGCGGGAAAGGTGTTGTCGTAATGTCCCTCTGTTGCCGAGGATAGGAAGTAGCCACCACAGTATTTAATTGTAGTATTAGTGTGGGATTAGGACTCCTCAGACTACAAATACAGTAGGAAATTAGGAAGAAGGCGGGAGGGTTCCGTGGGTGAGCGCGTTAGTCGATCGGCTACCACCGCGAGGGCCCGGGTTCGATTCCCTTTTTCCTGAGATCCTACATTAGTACGTTGTTATAAAAAGTGTTTCTACAGCATGAATGTATCAGTTTCAAAGGAAAGTGAAATGTAATATTCATTTTCCTGAGAAATGAATGGGAAGTTCTAAAAAATGCTGTTTAATGTAAGCACATGACCATAGTTATATTGGGTCGATGCACAAGTTTTGTTATTCTTGTTTCAAGCTCAATTTTATCTTAAAATGAAACTTTCGTCGCGCATGCTGTTTATCACTTTAAAGTTCTTTAAAGTTCTCTTCCTCTTCCAAACGCATTCTGAATATTTTAATATGGTTTAAAGTTTCTTCTGTTTCAGGTTACAAACTATTCAATGTCACTCGGAGAAAACACTTTCGGCATGCTTCTCAAGTTTTTAGAAAATTACCGTATAATTTGTTTTTCAGTGTCTATTAGAAACAAAAAATAATGATCAGTATATACAGTTCGCAACACTTGATTAAATGCATGAAAATAAAATCATAATAGAATAATATTATACCAACGAATATTATTTACTAGTACTTTGTTGATTAGCCTTTTCGTATATAACCGAAAATATTTTATTTTGTAATGACTTATACAAATAATTGATATTGTGGGATTGGAAGGTTTTGCAAGAACAAGCTTCAACGTAACGTATTTATTTAATAAAACTTATAACTAATCTAATGTTCTACGGTGCGGCTTTATCTCGCACGGTCTACACTACTTTTACGCTAAACTTCGCTGTTCTTCATCTACGCTATCCGACTTCACTGTTCTCGCTCCAAACCCGGAATGCCTCGACTTCGCACTCCCCACTTGCACCTCACACACTCTCCCTCTCTCACTCCTTCGCTCTCTCTTTCTTTCTTGACCACAGCGAAAAGGTAAACAAACACGGGCCACCTGCAGACGCTCGTGCACTCGCTGAACACCTGCAAATCAGGCGATCCTACAATATAATGATATATTTTTTCATTCTGCCTGAATAGCATTTATGAGCTCTTCTTGTGAATTAAGTACCCCCAGACATTCCCTATGATATTTAAATCTAAATGTTTCAATTAGCTTCGCAGTGTGTATCGGGGCATTGTCGTGCTGAAATATCCACTGATCAGACTGTAAAACTTCAAAACTCTTAATTTTCGCTGCTTTTAAAGTCTCCAGGTCATTTTTAGAGTCTTGTCGTCCTTTCAAAATATTTAAATCGATCACTCATTTCAAGCTAATAGCTTCCCAAACCATAACGTATCCTCTACCACAGTGGTGGGCACGGTTGGAGCCCTTCAAACGCCTGCTTCTCCCACCAACTTCTCTTTCATGCAGCGCGCACGTTCGTTGCGTACGCTGATGTCTCGTGTCTTCTTTGCCCCATTATACCGTGCTTGCTGGAAGGGGACAGAGGGCGCTACAGTGTGGACGGTTTTGCCTCAATTGAGGCAAAATTGTCCATCCCTGCTCTACCATGTTGGCGACGTGACAAAATCTTTTCTTCCTTTCTTAAATCATGGTAGTAAAAAGAATTGCCATCGGGATCATTAAAATTAAATTTCTTTTCATCTGAAAAGACGACCTTTCCCCATTTTTCAACACAACCCATATGTTTTCTTGCAAACTTCAATGTCTCTTCTTTATTACGTCCTTTAATTTTTATAATTTCTTCGGAACTCAACAGTTTACAGTTCGAAACTTTACAGTTTCTTCTATAGAAGTTCGTCTGCTACTTAGAAGCGGATTAATCAATATGGCGGCAGCCAGAAACAAAAGAAAACCTAGATGCGATGATTCTAGCGACACGGGAAAATTTGAATCATATTTGAAAAATAGAGAATTTTTACATTAAGTATTTCATGTGTCAACTTAAATGCATTCATCTTCAATAAATTACACCTACTGTTCGTAAAAATGTAGAAAATATTAATTCGAAGTCAAGTAAGCACCGATACAGTAAAAATATCACTGCGTTTAATCAAGTGTCGTGGACTGTATCTGTCATGGAACTGAACCAGAAATATCCTATTATAACCAAGATATAACGAAAAATTAATTTATTACAATTGTGTTAAAATATCCTAATCAAATGGAGAAAAAAATCGGAAACGTTTTAAAAACGGTCCAAGTTCTTCCTGAGCTATTTACACAGCGCGTCGTACAAAAGTTGATTTTCAACAAAGTATGAAACTTGTGTTCAGTTAAGATATAAAATAGATACGAAAAGCAATGTACAATATTGAGATACATTCACTAAAATGCTTGATACAACGAACACGTGAAAACAAACTTTTAAATCACCTTTTTTTTCGAATTCATATTCGCGCTACTAGAACAACACCATGTAGAAAAAACGTGTTAAGAAAGCTGTATAACTATGAATTATGTTAAAAAAAGATCCAGTTATAAATACATGTTCTTCGAAAAATTTTGAATCTTAAATTTGATTTGGTTAAACCGGATACTTTTATGAATTAATATTATAACATTCGTTCCGCCGACTGCATGTTGCCGTTGTTTTATACATGACCGAGTTTAATCAGCCGTGGGATCCTTGGTTAATCGGCGATCGATGTCTGGGTTCCTGTTTTGAGGAATGAAAAGCGATATGTAGACAGGTTTAGAATGCTTCACAGAATCGAATGAGGGTACTGCAGTGTGCATACGCTGCATTGCGCATCGTCGATTTCATCGTTTACAAAAGTGCACGGTCGCCGCTGACAACGATGCAGACACGTCTGTGTGCAATACATTTTTGGATCATAAAAATCTCTCATACGTGCGTAAGCGAGCCATATCTATGGACGTAGCTTTGTTCTCCGCCGTGTATGACCGCTATCACACGTTTCCGCACGCTTGATCGCCGGACGAAATTTGATTTTTCTGCTTGCACGAATTCTAAAACCGATCACTAGAATGTTTTTAACATAATCGAACCGACCAAAGCTAGAACTCGCTTTTACTGTTAGTTGACTGCACAATCGATGGATAAACGAATGAATACTATAGTCTTGAGTAGGGCTGGGGAAAAATAAATTTTTGAAATGGATAAATCGAAATGAATATTTTTATTATTTAGAGTGATACAAGATTATTTCAAATATATATTTGAATCCTAACTCGTACTAATACTACTGCGAAATGTGTATTGCGTTAAAATATAAGGTAGAAGTATTACATATAATAATATTTCCATTTCCGGGACCGTCCAGCGGTGGACGCGGAATGAGAACCCGAAGAGGAGGAGGATGCTCCGCAGGGACAAGAACGGAATTTGCAAGAAATGAAAATTGAACGGTACAAACGGTTATTTATTTAAAACCACTCAAAAGTACACGGACGCTCGGACAAACACGGAGGACAACGACGATCACGGAAATCTTGCACGCGGCGCGTCGGACGATCTTGATCGCGGAAGAGCGGAAATCTTGCACGCGGCGAGTCGGACAATCTTGACCGTGGAAGAGCGGATATCTTGTACGCGAGACGATACGAACCGCAACACGGACGAAGGGCGATTAGTGAAAAGTATAAGTACAAGAACTGTTAACGCAAGTCGCAAAGTAGAATATAGAATTTTGTGAGAGAAAGAACTCGTGATTTAATCCGTGCGAGGTTGTCGCGAAAACGTAATTAAATCAGCGAGTACCGAGCGCGCGAACGAGACGCGTGTCAGCAGAGTGCGTATGGGCGACTGACGATCAGACGAGAAACCGTTGTCTCCGTCGAAGCGATCGATGGATCTAGAACGAACGGATTGTTTGAATTTTGGGGAAACAGCAGGAGAGAGACGAAGGAAGGACGGAGCAGGAGCGAGACGAAGGAAGGACGGAGCAGAAGAGATCGCGTCGCCGAAGACAACATGCTCGAGACAAGAACAATGAACTATCTATTTATAGCTTGGTTACAAACAGAAATTTAGATCAGCTCGTTACCATTCGAATCTCGAACAGACACAGATAAAAAATTTAAAAATCGTGACCTTTATTTTTTTCGTCGCAATTCCGACCATAGCAATTTTTATAAATAATTATTTACACGTTACCTAGTAAACTAATCATTCTAACATCTCAAAAAAACTGAAGTCCTTTAGTTTAATTATAACAAAGTTATTGTATTGTAAAGAGTATCCGAATATTAATTCCGGCCACCGTACTTTAATAATATTACTTCAAATAATATTATTTGAAACATAAATTTATGGAAATATTATCATGTGTAATGCTTCTACCTTATATTTTAACGCAATACTCATGCGCAAAGTTTCATCGAAATCGGTTAACGTCGTTATGAGTTACAAACATTTAAAAGTGATCACATAAGGGCGAAATTCCCAGGAAACGCCGAAAATCTGCCGCTTTCACGCTTAAGCTCTCAATTTGTAATGTTTGTAGCTCGTAGCAACATCAACCGATTTCGATGAAACTTTGCGCATGTAGCGTCAATGTGTTTTAAGCCAGGTCAAGGGTTTGTATCGAGGCGACTCTTAGGCCTGGAAGGATTTATGGCAGGATCTTAGGGATGCTTGAGACTAAACAGAACCGTCGATGGACGATGGCAGGCGACCGCGCTGGGTCTTCTGGCTATCGGCTGTCACGGAGATGTTTATGTGAAACAGATGAGTGAAAGTTTGGAATGATTTTATGAGAAAGAGAGAGAGAGAGGTAGCGACGAGTGCGTTGCACAAAGATTGGGACTCTGCCCTGAAGGAGTTGGCCACGGAGTGGGGAAGGCACGGGGGTGCCTTCTGGTAAGAGGACTGTGTTAGACTGCTCAGCACTTACCCCAGAACCGTGAAAGAGCAGAGTCGCGATTAATAATTTCTAACACGCATGTATAAAATTTACGGAGATCTGCAAATGTTATTTTTTAAATTTTCATTACAGACACAGATGAAAAATTTAAAAATCGTGACCTTTACTTTTTTCGTCGCAATTCCGACCAATAGCAATTTTTATAAATAATCATTTACACGTTACCTAGTAAACTAATCCTTCTAACATTTCAAAAAAACTGAAGTCGTTTGGTTTAATCATAACAAAGTTATTGTATTGTAAGGAGTGTCCGAATATTAATTCCGGCCACTGCAAGTACTTTTTAACTTTAACATATAGGTAGTGTTTTATCTATAATATAATACATTTGTTTTGTTTCAGTAGGTGGGGGGGGGGGGGGTGGGCAACTGCCATGTTGATACCACATCTGATTACGATACATTATCGGTACTTCATAAAAAAGGAACTGCAATTAATTTTCAGAAAATGCAGTGTACTTCTGACCATTGATAAAATGAGGACCAATTATCCAGTTCCCTATCATACTACACCATGCATTAAAGAACATTTTCTACCGACCAGGATGTTTTAATGTTTTCTCAGTTCTAAACTGATCACGTTCCGTGGTTCACCCTGTATAGTATACTAAAAATATTTAACTGAATTTAGTTCTACTTTCTGTTATTGTTAAGGATATTCACAGTGTACAAATTGAACTGTCCCTACAACTGCAAGAAAAAGGTTCATTTATTCTTTAACACAGAGTTGGGCAATTTTGCCTCAATTGAGGCAAAACCGTTCCCACCGTAGCGCTAACTGTTCCCTTCCAACAAGCGCCGTACGGTGGGGTAACGAAGACACGAGATATCAGTGAACGCGACGAACGTGCGCGCTGTATGAAAAAGAGGTTGGTGGGGGAAGCAAGCGTTTGAGGAGCCCCAACCGTGCGCCCAGGCCTGCTTTAACCCATTGCCTGCCACGCAAATTTAGCGCGTCTTGCCCTTGGCGCCACGGTTTTATTTTAAAGGAAACATGAAGTTTTACAAAATATTGGCATTTACAGTATTTTTATTGAAAAAAAAAACAGTACGAGATAACTCGTAGCTGGTGTCACAAAATAAGACTTCTATGCTGGGTGCCACGTACGAGTTCTCTCGTATCTAAACTTGCAGCACCCACTACGAGATATCTCGTAGCTGGCAGTTTTGGTACAGATGCTTACTACGAGATATCTCGTAGTTGGCAGTCAATGGGTTAACACGTTGATTACCATGTCATCCATATGTGGATGATAGAAAACAAAATCAGAAAACAACTTCTCAGGTTTGATTTGTGTTAAATAAATTACTTCGATTTCGTGTAATTTTTGTGCTTGTTGAGTGGGCAATCAACGTGTTAACATAATGACAATCCCTTATTAGCGGAGATGTTACTTGCATGGTCACATCGTATTGTTAGCGTGTCGGTGAATGAATATAATTGAACCAGATTGTATATACACCAATCAGCGTACGTAAATGTTGACAACCGTTAGAAATAAACATAGAGCAAACACGCGTGCTCGCAGTCACGTATTCGCTAACATATCATTTCAACCGAATACGTACTCGCACGGAGATGCTGTTCATCGTAGAATCACAATTAATTGGCTCCCTTCCCCAAGAAGACAAACAGGCTCACGAATTCTCGATTCAATTATCATCGCGAGTTAAGTCGCGATAGACGCGCGGCGTTTCTGCAACGATAATGAGAACGTTCGAGATCAATCGTGACCGGCTTCACGAAGATGTAAAGTGATAAATAGACTGCCGATGTTTATTCCAAATAAAAATTGCCCAGGTCAATCGAAAGAAACTGAACTTTCTTTGAATCGTCTTAAAAAGTTAAAAATAATATAACAATATTTTAAAATTCTTCTGCATTTTTTGTCATAATTGCATAGAATCCGCAGTTTAGTGTTGAGCGAAATTAATTGAATGAAACCATTCTTACACAACAAAATGATCAAAAGTGATCAATGACGAATGACCTTAAGTATAACCAATTTTTAAACGAAAGTCCAGCTACACTGAATTTTTATTATTTTGGTACGAATCATTGATGTTTGCATATTACAAATGCATGTCTAGCTGCATTGTAGACAACATTATCCATCACTAGCAGGGTGAAATGTTGAGCACTAGATAAAAACGTTAACAAAGGCTCGGACTGTTCCGCGTGAAGGTAACAATTAACAATGAACAATGGAGGGAGCAAATTACATGCACAGGGAATAAATCGAGTAATGTTCGCGGATAAACTGATGCACAATTAAAATGTTGCGATAACTGTTCCACTTGAAATCATTGGATCCATTCGGCAGTTACTCTCGTAAAATCGGGTCCCATTACAATCCCTCGACGGAATGCGCTCATAAAATATGATTGACCCTCATAATCCGCCGTCTATCTCGATCGTCTCACGTATCTGGTTGCGCGACTGCATTCGTATAATGTCGATCGGTTCGTGAGCGTATGAGCATGCACGCTGCTTCGAGCGAAATGGATTCCGAACGGAAATATCTACGCCATCGTTTATTCAGTAGAGCGATGATTAGTAGACTGCACATCTAACACGCAAAATCCACTTGGGAGTGGTTCTATACTTTTTTAATAATTTCAATACTTTTAAGCTTTCTCCTGTTTCAAACTGCAACAACTCATTTTTGTGGCAAATTGATAAAATCTGCAGTCTAATAACACTGTCCAACACCAAATTTGTTTCCTAATAACTGTTGGGCGGTTCTTATAGAGTTTTTTGCGCTGATCCCGAATCTGCCCTGATTTTTTCGCCTACACGCATAGTTTTTGAGAAACATGACTTTGAAAAAAAACCTATTTTTCAACTTTAAACAAATATTGTGATGTTATTATAAAAGATATTGAATTGTTCTTCGCAGCAAAAGATTCTGTAGACTTTCCCGAATACAGTGATATCCAATATTAATACATTATGAATGTTTAAACATGTTTAAACGATCATTAAATACGGAGAGACACCATTTCTGCACCAATTTTTGAGGATGTTTTTGAATTCATCTCAAAAATAAGGGTCCAGTGTAAAATCGAACTATATCACGCGATAGAGCAGACTTTTATCTTGAGAAAACCCCCTTTGAAGTTTGCAACATAGATGTTTATACCGAACCACAATGAAAAATATCTACGCCCGACATGAGTTGCCGCCAGTGGTGCTCTTCCACTAGCGCGGTCGTTCGTCGGGATACGGCGCGGCATAACGGCGATGCAGTGGCTAAAAGCGAGCAATTATTTCAACTTACTTAAATGTTATTTATTATTTACTAGTACATTTATCCTGTATAAATTATTTTATCTATTTGTTTAATGTAAGTCTCTTGTTCATAGTACATTTCATACTCAAAAGATCTTTTGTAACAAAAAAATAATTTACTGTTTTTCTTTTGTATTTAGTTTTCTTTATTAGCATTTCCACAATAAGCGATATTAAATAGATTTTTGTATTAAATTATTTTTTGTTACAAAAGACCTTTTTAGTATGAAATATACTATGAACAAGAGACTAACATTTAAAAAATACATAAAATAATTTATACAGAATAGATATACTAGTAAATAATATATCACATTTAAATAAAATTTAACATTGAAATAAGCTGACATAATTGCGCGCTTTTAGCCACTGCATCGCCGTTATGCCGCGCCGTATCCCGACGAACGACCGCGCTAGTGGAAGAGCACCACTGGTGGCAACTCATGTCGGACGTAGATATTTTGCTTTCTGGTTCGGTAAAAACGTCGATGTTGCAAACTTCAAAGGGGGGTTTCTCAAGATAAAAGTCTGCTCTATCGCGTGATATAGTTCGATTTTACACTGAACCCTTATTTTTTGAGATGAATTCAAAAATATCCTCAAAAATTGGTGCAAAAATGGTGTCTCTCCGTCTTTAATGATCGTTTAAACATGTTTAAACATTCATAATGTATTAATATTGGATACTACGGTATTCGGGAAAGTCTACGGAATCTTTTACTGCAAAGAACAATTCAATATCTTTTATAATAACATCACAATATTTCTTTAATGTTGAAAAATAGGTTTTTTCTTCAAAGTCATGTTTCTCAAAAACTGTGCATGTAGGCGAAAAAGTCAGGGCAGATTCGGAATCAGCGCAAAAAACTCTATAAGAACCACCCAACAGTTATTAGGAAACAAATTTGGTGTTGGACAGTGTAATTAACGATATACCGATAACATTGTTAAAATATCGTTAACGCAAATTAAAAGAGGATCACTTATTAATTCAATGTCTCTTCATCGCTGTTTCTTGTTCTACCTGTATTTCCGGGATGTACATATATAACTGATATAGATCTGCAAAACGTATTTTTTAAATTTTCTATATAGACCCATATAAGAAGTTGTAATAAAACAACTTTTACTATTTTCCCTGCAATTGCAACCAATCGCTGTTTTTTCAAAATTTCTTTTTCACTTCACGTAGTAAACTATTCTAACTTCTCCAAAAAGTGAATTCGTGTGTGAGTTACTGTATGTCGGTGAAAACAGAATGCCGATGAAAACTGATGTCAGTGAAAACAGAATGTGGATGAAGTTATATGTATAATGGGGAAATAGTGTCGATATAAACATTGTCAAGGAAGTCACTGTCGGTAAAGTAGAACGGAACTTAATGAATGAAATACTTTATATTTTAACAATAACAATCCATATTTTACGGAAGACGTTATTCAATAGACCAACATGGAGAAATATGGATTCAATGCCTCGCATAATGTGCATGGTGGGCACATAGTGAGTGCATATCGTGCGAGAAAGAAGAATACGCTTGCGATTTTTGCATACAAAGAAAAGAATTTGTTTCATTTATTTCTTGTTGACTTCAAAATGTTACCAAAAACAATGATTTTATACGATTTCTGTTAGGATGCCATATTACCCTCGCTTTTGTAAGAGGTTTAAAACTGATTTATCACTTCCGTATTTAAGAACCACCCAGCAGTTATTAGAAAACATAAAAAAAGTTGAAATTTTTTGGACAGTGTAATTAGTGAATCAGTGCAAAAACATGAGCCGATAGACGAAATTCAGGAGTGTCGTGTCCGGTCGGAGTTATCCAATGTCAGAATTTATTAATTGATAGCTACACTGATACAAGCAGCCGCGGCCGAGTTAGTTTATAATCGGAGTTTATGTTTACCGCTAAAAGCATATTCTAACGCCTGCCACGTATACCTTGAAGATTGAACATGACGTAGAACTAAGTTAGTTTTGAGGAGACCACCAGTACTGTTTAATGGAATAAACTTGAAAGTATATTAAATACCTGAGAATACCCCATTGGCCCGTAATCATCTGTTTAATCCTGACGTTAATCTTTTGTTTACGGAATTCCACCGAATTCACTCATTTCTTGTGATCGTAATCACTTCTAAATTTTATTACCCAATTTGTCCACAACTTTCTTTAGATTCGCGTAAGATTGGAATTACTTATAATTAGGATCATGTTTATTTTTACTTTGCAATGTTACGAAATTGTTTCTGCATCTATGGATGTTCTGCAGTCAGAAAAATCATTCTTTTTTCAGCAAAACAATATTCATAATTATAATAGATTTCACTACTATTTAACTTATATTAGAACAATGTTTATTTTTACTTTTAAATACAACGAAACTATTTCTTCGACTACGAATCTTCTAAAGAGAGAAAATCATTCTCCTTTTTGAAAAACAACTTACACAATTGTAATGCGTTTCACTGCCATTTAATGTATAGCTGGATCGAAACCAATTTTAATTTCGACCGTGCCACTCTGCCTTCATGATTGCCAAAGTTTTTTCCTGTAAGTTCTCGTGGAATATTAGTGCTGAACTTGTCATTATGGAAACTCACATGGTAATTAAAATAGAGGAGATGAAGTCATTTTACACGCAGTAGGTTACAAATATCAGAGTTGTTTGCTTTTGATCGAGCAGGGCTAATATTGAAGAATTAATAATTTAAATGTTCACCCCGCCTTACTTTTTCCCTTAAATAGAAATACAAGCGACTCTCGAATAACGCGGTTAATTGGTGCTGGGGATAACTTGGAATTTCTTCGTGTTAACTATACGAGATTTTAGACGAAGAAAAATAATTCTGTTTTGAATTGTTAAAAGGAAAATTTTAGTGTTGTTCGAGGATGCCCTGTTATTTAGTGTTATACAATGAGTACTCTTTGACGTTCTTGCAAATGTGGTCTTTTATGAACGAATCTACATGTGCCTACGTATAGAATCATAATTGAATAACTTCTTTGTCTCCATTAAAACTTTAATCAATTTCTGGAGCGAATTGAAGATTGAATCTGATTTGAAGAGCATTTGGTTAATCCAATGTTATTACACAATTTCATCTTGACATTCGAACAAAGAATGATACCTAGGAACAACAAAAGTCTGTCAAAGAAATTGACAACAGAATTGTTTCTGTATTGTCTTCGCAAACTCGTAAACTAAAGAGTTAAAAACAGGAATCGTCTGACGCGTCTGATCATGGCCAACCACTTCTACTTCTCGTAAATGCTAGGACAGGCGCAGCAGTCGAATATTCAAACTTGATTTTTTGAAAATCTAAGCGTCAACCGAGAAAATGTTATCCTTTTCCTATTAACTTATTATTGCAAATGGAATCACCTCAAGCCGAATTATACCACCCATCCTGGAAGACCCTGTATAAACTACGATAACCATGATATTTTATGATTGTTCTCGTCATCTCAATTTTACTTGTTTTTGTAAGTGTTCACAATCGAAAAGTCACACAGTTAAAAGCCAAATATCTTAAATTACTAAAACTACAAAAGAAGACCTCGAAAGAAATTGTTTATTGTAAATTGTACCTCTTAAAGGAACGATAATTTCTCTTTAGGAGATTTTCTATAGAAACACAAATAAAGCAGATATTTATGTGTTCTATACACCAGGTAACTTTTATATTTCTACTGTAGCATGCGTCGAAATTTCGAGAACGTAACGCAGGGCGGCGAAACATTTCGAAGCTTCGCGAAATTAGGTTATGGGCGACCACGCGGGGAAGCGACGTGAAGCGCGACGCGCGGTAACACCGGCGAACACTTAACAACCGCGTTGTTGATTCTCGCGCTCGCGGATAGCAACGAATAGGTATAAATTGCGGGCTCGCAGAGGCCACGATCTTTTTGCTGTTCCGAGAGAGAGGACGAGGTAAGACCATCGGCCGCTCTCGGAGGGCAAACTCGGCTCCGGCAGGAGAGTACGGGGATTATATCTGGACGCCTGCCGGAGGAACGAGAGAGTACGGAAGTCTGTTCCTGGCCGCTCGTTCGACATGGAGAGTTCGGCGATTATACCTGGACGCCTGTCGGACGAGAGAGGACAGAGCAACTCCTGGACGCCCAAGATTAGAGGACGGGAGAGTACGGGAGGATATTCCTGGCCGCTCGTTCGACAAGGAGAGTTCGGCGATTATACCTGGACGCCTGTCGGACGAGAGAGGACGGCGCACCTCCTGGACGCCCGAGTATTCGAGAATGGGAGAGTACGGGAGAATATACCTGGCCGCTCGTTCGACGAGGAGAGTTCGGCGACTATACCTGGACGCCATCCGAACGGGAGAGTACAGAACAACTCCTGGACACCTGCGTAAAGAATTAGAATCACGAAACCGTGCGGGAGTATACGCGGAACTAATAGATAGCGTAAATTGTACAATTTTCATAATATAGCATTTCCTTGTCCGGTTATGTAATATCCTTGCTCTACCGATAATTTATGTAAACTCCTAATGCTGAATGAATCCTGCCTGTCCAGCACATTCCTGAGGAAACTTTATTTGCGATGGCTACACTACTTAATAATCATGTCTAGGTGTTTATTTCGTTGAGATTATGGCGGCTGAAAAGTTTGTGAGAGGAGGAAAAAGGAGAAGGAAGCGTTTCGTCCTAGGCCCGCTAGAGGACTCATCGGTAAGCCTTAGACGCGGGATGTCGTAAGGACAGTTTAGGGCGGTATATATACAAACAGGGGAAGATTCAGGTAGTAGCGGGAAAGGTGTTGTCGTAATGTCCCTCTGTTGACGAGCATAGGAAGTAGCCGCCACAAGATCAATGTTGATCTTCATATTGGACATAATATAAACAGCTAATGATATAAACTAGCTGGTAGAAAATTAGAATTTTGAGTCTCCCAATAAACACTATATAAACTTTTGGTTTGTCAACAGCGCAATAATATATTATAAGTAGAATTAGTTAATTATGAAGAACATTATCAGTGATATAAACACGCATGTCTTTTTTTATATGATTTCAGGTGTTTACAAATTTCTAAGCGAAGCTAATTGAAAAAAACTAGAAAAAGTTTATCTGATGAGACCTAATGTCGCGTCATACTCTCGGACTGTGTTATTGGTTGCGTCGTGCTACCTTTTACCGTAATTAATCGCTAACGTTATACTTCTAGATCACTTCTACGCTACAGGTGCATAAATCTTTGCAATGTAGTGATAACAAGATTGCGGATATTTATGCAAATTCTAAATTTCGTGGCTTATTTTTTAAAAACCAGGTTGAGGAACAAGTTCAATTTGTCAATTAAAAAATTACTACGATAAACAATGACAATAGACGTCATTAACGTTTGTTACTACACATAAATGTTATAAATGCATAAATTCCACATGATTTGATTCAACATACACTTACTGACGTAAGATAAGAAACACTCTTTAGAAACGAATAACTTATTTAAAATGCATTGTGAAGAAAATGCGAAGGTCGATTTTTATCTTCTTTATCTGTGCTTACAATGGATATATAAAACGTGTCCTTCGTAGCCCTAAATAAATTTTATATACGTAAAGTTTGAACGAAATCGATCAAGGTCACAACGAGCCATAAATTATTAAGTACGGCAAAAATGTGGTGATAATGTGATTTGAGCGATTTCGATGAAACTTTAGATATATATACAGTATTTCATTGTTAAATGTCGTCAAATACTGAACAAGAATCGTCGCAAAACAATCCCTCCTTCTGCGGGGTATACCCCGTGATGGGCCGTGAAGCTCGAGAAGCCTCGGTCGCCGAGAAGTGTCACACAGTAATACGGGTCGAGTATATGCCGGTGAGACCACTACTAATCCAATGACAAAACTTCTTTACTTTTTATTATTTTCTGATGGAACTTTCATCAACATATTCGTGGCAT
Source organism: Sphecodes monilicornis (assembly GCA_913789915.3). NCBI lineage: Eukaryota > Metazoa > Arthropoda > Insecta > Hymenoptera > Halictidae > Sphecodes > Sphecodes monilicornis. The sequence goes on from OU565284.1 coordinate 27,395,825, forward strand.
TTTTCTAATGAAGATGATACCAAATAAGATTTAATTGCGATGGTATTTACTTGAGTAATGGACGATGAAAGTTTCGGGCACAAGGAAGGACAGCGCATGGGAAAGAAAGAGACGCGGAGGGTCGCGGTCGCCGGAATAGTTCAAAGGCTCGCGTGACTTATTTATTTACTTATTTTTTAATGGGACTTTGACCAATGTATTTGTGGCATTTTTCTGATTAAAATAATACCAAACACGGTATAATTCGGATCATATTTACAATACTTTTTCGAAACTTTCATCGTCCATTACTCAAGTAAATACCATCGGAATTATATTTTATTTGGTATCATTTTCATTAGAAAAATGCCACGAATATGTTCGTGAAAGTTTCATTAAAAAATAATAACAAATAAGGGCCGACATACTCGACCTGTATTATGTTACACTTTTCGGCGACCGAGGCCTCTCGAGCTTCGCTGTCCTTTTCTACGTTCGGCACAAGTCAAAGAATAGTATCATCTGAACATTAAACGTCGCCAGCCGGATCCGTGGTGGCGACGATTATCGATCATGTACTGTAACTCACTCAGACTTATAAAAGAAATGTTAGAAATTTTCTTTACAGGCACAGATAAAAAGGTTAATAATCATGACCTTCACGTTTTCCTTCACACGGAAGTGTAGATCTTTGAGAATAAATATGTAGGTGGGCGATTAATAATGAAATTCAGAGAGTGTTAACGTTTGGCCGTTCTTTCGAGTCGTTTTAACGATACTCAGTCATAATTAGAATAAAGATAACAAGAGATGTACTGTTGAGTGTAAAATGAGACTTGGTTCTTTGGAATGGTTCCAAGACCGTAGTTATTACTCCGTGCATACAGAAACAGAAGGATTAGCAACGGCTTCTTGGTAATTACTTGGTCTATATTCAAACGTTGTATCTACTCTTGAAAAAAGTGTAGCCGGTGCCAAGTTCGTTTTCGATAAGCCATTTCTACTATAAAGCTAGCGGTTAATTACGGTGAAAGGAGGCTTGACGCAACCAATAACAGTATCCGAGAATATGACGCGACATTAGGTCTCACTCTTTTTCAGATGAACATATTCTAATTCTTTACAATTAGCTTCGATTAGACATTTGAAAACACCTGAAGTCACATAAAACAAGACATACGTGCCTGATAACGCTCTTTATTATTAACTAATTCTACTTATAATATATTATTGCACTGTTGACGAACCAAAAGTTTATATGGTGATTCCATACTTAACCGTTCTTATTGCGAGACTGAAAATTGTAATTTTCTACTAGCTAGTTTAAATCATTAACTGTTTACATTATGTCCAATGTGAAGATCAACATTGATATCAAAGCAATAATCATCTATACACGATTGTTAAGTAGAAATATAAAAGTTACCTGGTGTGTAGAACACCTAAATATCTGCTTTATTTGTGCGTGTATAGTAAAATCTTCTAAAGAGAAATTAACGTTCCTTTAAGAGGTACAATTTACAATAAACAATTTCTTTCGAGGTCTGCTTTTGTAGTTTTAGTAATTTAAGATATTTAGCTTTTAACTGGGTGACTTTTCGATTGTGAACACTTACAAAGACAAGTAAAATTGAGATGACGAGAACAATCATAAAATATCATGGTTATTGTAGTTTATACAGGGTGTTCCAGGATGCTTGGTATAATTCGGCTTGAGGTGATTTGCAATAATAAGTTAATAGGAAAAGGATAACATTTTCTCGGTTGACGCTTAGATTTTCAAAAAATCAAGTTTGAATATTCGACTGCTGCGCCTGTCCTAGCATTTACGAGAAGTAGAAGTGGTTGGCCATGATCAGACGCGTCAGACGATTCCTGTTTTTAACTCTTTAGTTTAAGAGTTTGCGAAGACAATACCGAAACAATTCTGTTGTCAATTTCTTTAACAGACTTTTGTTGTTCCAAGTTATCATTCTTTGTTCAAACGTCAAGATGAAATTGTGTAACAACATTGGATTAAGCAAATGTTCTTCAAATCTATGAGGTGCAGAAATGTTTAAATAGGAATCATTATGTCAAATCAGGGCTCTTCAATTTCCATTATATGGAATAAATAATCTCAATTTTTAGAAATTTTCATTACTCTCCAGAAATTGATTAAATGGAGACAGAAAAAGTTCTTCATTTATGATTCTATACGTAGGCACATGTATATTCATTCATAAAAGTCCACATTTGCAAGAATGTCAAAGAATACTCATTATATAACACTAAACAACAGGGCATCCTTGAACAACACTCAAAGTTTCCTTTTAACAATTCAAAACAGAATTATTTTTCTTCGTCTAAAATCTTGTACATTTAACACGAAGAAATTCCAAGTTATCCCCGGCACCAATTAACCCCGTTATACGAGAGTCGCCTGTATTTCTTTTTAAGAGAAAAAGTAACGCTGGAAAGAACTTTTAAATTTTTAATTCTCAAATATGATGCGAACTGCTCTAACATTCGAAACTTACTGCGTGTAAAATGTTTTCATCTTCTCTACTTTAATTATCATACGAGTTTGCATACTGACGAATTTAGCACTAACATTGCACGAGAACTTCCATCAAAAATTTTGGTAATCATGCAACTCCGATTGGAAGCTTTGGTTCCGATGCAGCTATACGATAAATGGCAGTGAAACGCATTATAATTATGAATATTATTTTGCTAAAAAAAAGTATGATTTTTCTGATTGTAGAACATTCATAGATGCAGAAACAGTTTCGTAGCATTGCAAAGTAAAAATAAACATGATCCTAATTATAAGCAATTCCAATTTTACACGAATCTAAAGGAAGTTGTGGATAAATGAGTAATAAAAATTAGAAGTGATTAGGATCACAAGAAATGATTGAATTAGGTGGAATTCCGTAAACGAAACCTTAACATCAGGATTAAACAGATGATTACGGGCCAATGGGGTATTCTCAGGTATTTAATATACTTTCAAATCTATTCCATTAAACAGTACTAGTGGTCTCCTCAAAACTAACGTAGTTTTACGTCATGTTGAATCTTCAATGTGTACGTGGCAGGCGTTAGAATATGCTTTTAACAGTAAACATAATCTCCGATTATAATCTAGCTCCGACGAGCTTGCTATCAATTAATAAATGTTTTTTCACTGGCTCCCGATCACTAAAACGCGAAATTCAACTCGTAATATTGACGGCTTTAGCTACATCGCAAATCTTTATACATTTGTAGATGCGTGATCTTTGATTCGCTGAAACCAATAACCAATAAGTTATTTTGTTATTCCACGTTATTTTAATAATATATTTTGCATAAAGCTGCGAGATGTATTTTGCACCAATTCAGATTTTCAAGTCCATTAGGAGGATTTTTACTGATTCAATAACTTGATACCCGAAACAGTAGCATCTAAAATAAGTGGCAAACTGTTAAACGATGTACAACACATAAAGAGTAGGATAACACACTACTATTTAACGCTAGGGTCACGGAACACTAAAAGTGAGTATTTTACATTACTTTGTAAAAATAACGAGATTGTGTCTATTCAAATTTTTGACCACTTTGTTATAATGCATACCCCAAAGAAATAATTTTGTTGAATAATTTCTTATTAATGCATCTTTACAATTAATAAATTAAAAATATCAGAACGCGCCATTTTGACGCATCCCGTAAACGTAGTGTTAACTGCACTATACTGCACTGATTTTGAAGATCCTGCTATAAAGTTAAGACGAATGAAATGTTGACAATTATTTAGTAAAATCGGCAAGGTTAGACAATATTTTCCAACAAAACATTGTTTTTTTTTAAATCCTGTTTCGTGTATTACTATTGTATATAGGCAGTGAAATAATGAACTCACAAACAATGTTTCATAAACTGATTATATTTTATATCACACTAGAACGTTCCGTCTTTACTATTCGAATGTTACTTCTAGAATGAATGTCAATGACGAATAATTCGCTTCTCATAGCAAACAAAATTTAACAGAAGTACGTAGTCGCATCCCTTTTCGTTTCGAGTCTTAAGCGTGAGTGAAAGAAATACGGAAAAAATCATTTCTGTATATGGACACAGCCTTTCATTTGAAAAATCAAATTAACAATTACTTTTTTTTATGTAAAACTGTTCCGTCAAACACAACGGAAAATCATTCGTGTTTTCGTTTCTCGTCACAATGTAGTCAGGAAACGATAGGCAAAGGATTGAACGGTAGCAGATGAGAAAAAACCTGTAGATCCTGACGAGGGAGAAAGTAGCGGAGGCTAAAAACTCGAAAGTTGTTCTTAGAATCCGACCATTAATCGTTCGACCGATCGTTCGCGAAGGATTAAAGAGCTTTCGACCTTTCGGACGTGGTTAGTTACCTTCCCCTTCAGCCCTTTCAAGCTTTCCTCTCGCGATAAAAAGTTCAAACAGAGACGCCGGATGGGGATGATAGTATATAAAATTTCCAAACGTTTAGACACCGCTCGACGTCGTTTTTACAAAGGCCCTGAAACTCCAGAGCAATTTTATTTCGGACAGGTTGCTCGAGTCGTTAGCGTTGTTCCCCCTGGAGTGGTCCTTGACGCGAGCCGATTTTTTCCCCATCTTTCTTTTTTGTCGGCAAATAGAGGGAGAACAAAAAAACTTTGATTGAATGTTTGCTCTACATTTACTTCTCTTATTCCATTAATATGGATGATTCGATCAGATTTACACGTTTTCTCGTCGAGGAGGTAGTTCTTTTTCAGAAACGGATCCGTTAGATGACGTAATTGGTAATTCGGTAACCGTACCATTTTTCGATACATTAGTAACACATCGCCGATTGTTCCACAGTCATAATTTACAGCAGTGATATCTTCATAAATGTTTTAGTTACTTAATCATTTCTTTTGGGAGTTTCGTTTACCATTAAAAGTGGCCATTTTACATTGCTTTATAAAAACAAAAAGAACGTATTTATTCAGACCTTTAGCGATTTTTCAATATTTATAGCAATAAATATATTGAACAATTCCTTATAAATGTATCTTTACAATTTCAGTAATCGCAAATTAGGAAATGTCGAACCCCTGTGGTTGTTACATACAGAACGTGTGTAAGTAAGAACTACTATCTAAAATAACTCGGTATCTATAGGTTGTATAAAAAAACTTTTTAATGAACTATGTTTCATTTTGAGGGACGCATCGAACGAGTACAATTTTATATTTTTTGTATCTCATTTTTTTCCACGATATCAAGGTGACCTTGAGTTTTTTCAAAGTCAATGCATCTTCTTTTTAATACAACGTTGTTGTCGATCGAAGGATGAATTTAGCCACTCTCTGCCACCTGCTCTCCTCCCCCCTTCCTTTAAATATCCCGGTAGCCCCTCTCCTTCACCAAAACTTCTTTTCCCTTCTTATTATTATCTCCTCACTCCCAATCCCTTCCTTCTCAAACATTTTGTCCACCATCTCCGCTCTCCATCCCTTCTCCTCTAAGAAGTCTCATCTCTCCTTCCCCCACCCGTCCTCTACAATTTCAGATGAAGTTGTTACATTATATTCATTCTAAAAATCTATATAATTGTGAATGAAATTACTGTCGTTTTTTAACAAGTTATAGAGAAATTCTCAAGTGTTAATGTTTGCTTTCAAAAAGATTATTAAAAAATTGCCGGAGAGGAAAGTGATAAGATCGATTTTCGCACGACAACGTAGTACACTTAAACGAGACAAAAACCATAAATTCACATTTCCTCTAGAAGTTTCTTTTACCGTAGGCACTTTTAGAGACACGTTGACGTATCTCTAACCACGATATGGAGTACACGTGCTCTCTTCATGCCATCGGTGGCGATTCAATTACATTAGCGGATGAGAAGGACTCCTTTCGTCCGACTAGATCTCGTGGCACTCTTTTTCATTTTGTGTACACGTGCTTGGGAATACTTATTGACATTTGGCATTTCCTTTGTTCTGGTACCAGTGTCTAAACATTAACGATAACAACGAAGTTATTGTAATAGATTGTGGAAGCAAGTTTGAAAATATGTTTATCACTCGTGTATAGAAATAGATGATGATATAGTCTGCTCTACAAAAATATCGTGATGATCTCTGGAAATATTATCTTATTAGATGACTGCACAAGTTTGTGCCCGTCATGACAATAAAACACAGGCCATTTTATTCTGAAATAACAGATTTATCAATCAATTGTTACGAGCCTTTGCCAAGAGGTAGCGCGCGTGGCCGGCGAGCGGTTTATGGTTTAACACTAGGTTTACGGAGCACTAAAATTGATTATTTTACATTGCTTTATAAAAATAATAAAATTGTATTTACTTAGATCTTCAGCGATTTTTATTGTAATATGTACGCAAAAAAATAAATCTATTTAATAATTCCTCACGAATACCTCCTTACACTCTCAATAATCGTAAATTAAAAATTTTTGAATCCGTCATTTTGACGGGCCCCGTAAATCTAGTGTTAAAGAAGAAAGATATGGTTGGTAATTATTGCGAAAAGGTCATTATACTCCTATTTTGATGAAATTTAAATATGTTGTGTAGCAACACATTTTGAACAACTTTCTCCTTTTCTAATGTAGGGGGGTCGCTTTATTAGAAAAGGAAAAAGTTGTTTAAAATGACGAAATCTATAACATATTTAAATTTCATCAAAATCGGAGTATAATGACCTTTTCGTAATAATTACCATATGGTTTTTAATTGTTAGTAAGGTGCACGGACGAACCTAATGCGAAATCAGGGAGCCGCTAGGATATTTGAGAGACTTCGTGGATGAACCCGATGCGAAATCGGAGAGCCACTAGGAGGTACACACGCAGACGAACCCGATGGGAAATTGGGGAGCTGTTAGAAGTTTCAATAAAAGCACAGACGAACCCGATGTGAAATCGGGAAGCTGCAGGATACGACGAGCCTGATGCGAAATCAGGGAGCCGCATAGGTTGGATAACAGTTTTGGGTTCCTGATACAAGATTAGGTAGCTCCTAGGATATGTTAGTAACGGCCTCGTACTTTTAATATTATAAATTAATTGATACAACCCGAGCGGTAAGATCGTATCACGTGGGAACGGTCAACTAAGAATTACTGGATCTGAATGGTGGGTTAAAATCAATTGTTACTCAAAATTACATGGAACTAAATTGTATATTACAGGAAACTGGCTCTGTTACAACTGTTACTGTCGCGGTAAGAATTGAGTGTTTATGAACAATGTTGTGTAGTTACCTAAGAACTACTGCCTGTTAGATGACGCGCTGGGGTTGCGGGGAACACGGAGAGGTTGAATAATTATGCTAAGATAGATTAATACCGTACCCGTGGAATCTGTAAGGTTACTTGATTCGAAAGGGTGACTAGGCCCGATCTTATTAAATACCATTAACTCCAAAACGATATTCAGCGTAACGACGTGTATAGCCCGTTTGTACTTTAAGCACTGCCCCAGAGGTTTAAAATTCGAGGGTTTTTGTTGTTGGATTTTTGCATGGTTACATTTTGAATTATGTGAAACACTTTCCTATCGATTCTCTTTGTGTAAATCCGGAAGGTCCTGCCACCTATTGGCGTGCGTCTTTGACAAAATAGCGTCTTTTTTTCTCCCAGGCGGCATGGGTGTAGGGCCCTCCGCGTTTTAGACCTTTTGTCAAGCATAGGTTAGAGTTCTGTGTTCTGTACGGGCGAGCAACATTTATACTTGGATTTTCTACTTTGTATTCTTTAATGAACAATTTTGTCGCTTTGGAAGCAAACTCTACTGATTATTCAACAGGTTATGGGCCCAGCACGCTTCCACTGCGCGAACAGTGTTTATTTTGTTTAAGTAGAAATCAGGGCCAAGCTGGATATCGCGTGTAAGTGTAACTAAATGTTTGTGGCGGCTACTTCCTATGCTCGCCAACAGAGGGACATTACGACAACAGCTTTCCCGCTACTACCTGAATCTTCCTCGGTTTGTATATATACCGTCCTAGACTGTCCTTATGACATCCCGCGTCTAAGGCACGGGTCCGCTAGATAGCCTTACTGACGAGTCCTTTAGCGGGCCTAGGACGAAACGTTTCCTTCTCCTTTTTCCTCCTCTCACTCACTTTTCAGCCGCCATAATTGGTGACCCCGACAAACGAACAACAACGCTACCTTCTGAGCAGAGGAGACGACAACATCAACAAACCACGGACAACATCAGGATGACTGGATGGAAGGTGACTACTCTGTCACTGCCTTGTCTGAACTACTGCCCGACTAACAGCGAGGACTTCTCGCTACTATGCGCTTCTGACGTCATCTTCGCAGCATTATATGGTTTAACGTTTCCGCACCTAAATTTGTGCGACGTTTTCGTATCTACATTTCTGCAATGGTCATAAATTGTTTGTGCGACTATATGAGTCCTACAAGCGGCTTTAGGGAGCTACTCAACTTCGTCGATTCGGCAGCATCACTGGCGGGCACACTGACAGCACACAGTCCAGCGACTTATTCAACATTTATATACTGTGAAATCTAAGTGGGGATGCTCTCAAGATTTCCATATTAGGGAATCTTATGGAACTGTCCTTGTTCTGAATCATGCTTTGTGCCGGCTGCATCCAGCTGGAGCATAGTGATCGTTTCTATAAGCAAAGGGTAGAATAGGGCGTTTTCCATTCTCAGGAAAGAGATTAGAAAACTCTGATTGAAATAAAGCAGAGAGAATTCTCTGTACGTAGACAATTATATACACATTAAAGAAGTATTTCAACACTGAATTCTCGATTCTCAAGAAATTGCCTATATGTAAACTGTGATAATATCGTCAAAAATGATCGTACGGTAATAAATTTGGACTCATTGTGAAGCTAGAAGCCTCTAATTTTATAATCCATCGTTCATTTTATTCCAAAATAAAAATTGCCTTATGTAAACTGTGATAATATCGTCGAAAATGATCGTACGGTAATAAATTTGGACTCATTGTGAAGCTAGAAGCCTCTAATTTTATAATCCACCGTTCATTTTATTACAAAATAAAAATTGCCTTATGTAAACTGTGATAATATCGTCGAAAATGATCGTACGGTAATAAATTTGGACTCATTGCGAAGCTAGAAGCATATTTTATTCTAAAATGTCTTTTCACGATGTAACAAGTAGAAACTGAAAATGCAATCTATCTTAAAAATTTGTCTGTGAAAAATTTGTTTTGTGACTGAAATGCATTTCGGTAATTATATAGAAAAGGTCTACGTACTCCGATTTTGATGAAAGTTTAATATATTATAGATTTCGACATTTTGAACAACTTTTTCCTTTTCCAATATAGGGGGATCGCTTTTAGTTTTCGATATATTTGCAAAAAACTATCGTTAATACTGTATTGAATTTTTCGTATTCCTGCACGCTCCGCGGCAACGTAAACCTGTTCCGGGGCCGCATCTGTTTATTTTTTGTTTTATCCAACACACGATACCACACACACCCACCCAGTGTTTCTGAGACGAAGGTTCTCACATTAAACAATATAAAATCAACTGAAACCAATACCAATTTGTTTTACAATCAAATGCGATAATATAATACATGTATGCTGTAAAGCTTTCAGTTGATTTTATATTATATAATGTGAGAACCGTTTTTTTAGAAACACTGAGTGCGTGTTAAGCAGTAGGTGTGTGTGTGTGTGTGGTATTGTCGAAAAAATAATAAGGTTTTGTATGTATGACCAGAGTGAGACACCGTTTTCTCTCTCATCTCCACAGCGTGTTAAGAAAAAAAAAGTAAACAGACGTCGCGCCGGAGCAGCCTTACATTGCCACGGAACGTGCGAGAATACGGGAAATTCAATACAGTATTAGCATTAGTTTTCTGCAAATATCTCGAAAACTAAAAGCGACCCCTCTACATTGGAAAAGGAAAAAGTTGTTCAAAATGTGTTGCTGCATAACATATTTAAATTTCATCAAAATCGGAGTATAAAGAATACAGAAAATTCAATATAGTATTAGCAATAGTTTTTTGCAAATATCTTGAAAACTAAAAGCGACGCCTCTATATTGGAAAAGGAAGAAGTTATTCAAAATGTGTTGCTGCATAACATATTAAAATTTCATCAAAATCGGAGTACGCAGACTTTTTCTATATAATTAAATGCATCTCTAATATCGCCAGTGATCCTCCTTACGAGCCCGCGAAATTCGGTATACGAATTTGCATTATCGAGGGTGCAACATAATTTTCATTACTGATGTGACTCGATCCAGACCATAGCACAGGGGGTTAACCGTGCACTACTGTATCGTTTCAAAGTAACGAAGACGTGGCCAGTTTCGACCCGATTCTCTTCCCTGCTTGCTCGATCTTCTAAAAAGTCAATGCCGCGGAACGATACGCGAGTGCAACAAGTCTTCCCATTAATAAGCAGCCAGAACGGCCACGCCGACGACGCGCGACTGAAGTTGGTCACGCCAGCCAGTCGCTAGAATGACGAACAGGGGTTGGAAGGGTGGAAAGGGTAGGTGGATGCACGCGGCGATGGAATCCGGGGGTTGGGGCGAGTTTCAGTGACAGTGGTGGCGCGAATGGCTGGACACCGGGGAGTGGGGCAGAAATTACGACGGGTTGTTGCCTCAAATGAGAATGCGCGACGCAACAGGAATGTAAAAGGTATGCCTCCTCTCCGTGCATCGCGAATGATCGTACATTGAATTTTTTTCATTTGACGCCTCGTTTCCGAGAGAATTGAGTTTGAAAATGCAGCGATTACGCGTCCTACTAGATAGGGATCGTCTGACGTGTCTGATCATGATCAACCAATTCTACTACCTGCCTTAACAGGGTGTCCCGTAATTGATGGTACAAGCGAGCGGGGGTGATTCTACGTGAGAAAATAAGTCGAAAATATGGAATACATTTTTTTCATTTGGCGACTTGTTTCCGAGGAAATCGTGTTTAAAGATTGGTCGGGTTCGCTTGCTTTAGTATATGCAAGTGGAATTGGTTGATCATGATCAGACGTGTCAGACGATTCCCATCTAGTAGCACGCGTATTCGCTGCATTTTCAAACTCCATTTTCTCGGAAACGAGGCGTCAAGTGAAAAAATTTCATTTTATATTTGCGACTTACTTTTTGAAGTAGAATCAGCCCCTATCCGGTTGTACTACCAGTTACATGACACCCTGTATATGTCTTGTATTTAAATAGTTTGCTCGAATATCCAGCCTTTATCCTTATCCATTAACATTATGATACGTTACTTAGAACGTTTTATTTGACTAAATATTGACTTTCATTCGTTCAGTATTGTTTAAGATGTAATCCAATTTAGAATCACGTTCCGCGACGCGATTCCCTTATTTCAAGATTTCTTGCCCGCGCCAACGACTGCTTAGACATAAGAACCGCGTGTTTCGGCTGTTTCTCATCGCCTCGCCGAGCTCAGCTGATCGAGCTCGACGCGTGCACCGCGGTGAACGACCGCGATGGTAAACTGATTCGGCGTCGTCTGTTTATATTTCGCATTGTACTTGTCTCGTGGGCCATCGTTCCGATGTTCCATATTTTAAATCCAACGTCTATTTTCCATTGTCTCCCTCGCCGCACCTGTCGTTAGGGCAATGCCCCGATATTGCCAACGAACGTTAGGTGCTGGCGGCTCCCTGCAATTTCAAAAATCCCACTCCTCAATCCTTCCGAACCGATGGTCCCGAGCAAGTATAAATAGGCGCGTCGAAACCGCGCTCGCTCTCGTCATCTACCGACAGTGACAATTAACGCTTGTGTTTACTTCTGTGCGCTGCACACCGAACCATATTCTTCGCTGCGATTCTCGTGAGCTTCACGAGAATCTTTCGTACAAACAGTTCGTGAGCTTCACGACCTGTAGTCATTTCATATCATTACACTGTATCATATTTCATACTCTTTTCTGTATCTTTCTGTTATATTATAATTTTTGTTACCTACACTCTCTACACTTCATATACCTCTTCATTTCCGTTTCCTGTTAGCTAGAGTTTCAACAAGTATTTTTTTAAGCTTTATCATAAGCTCTATAGAAAATTTCACGAATTCATTATCAAGAGGATCGAAATAATTTTTGTGATATTTTGAGAACTTCTGTGGTTCACATATTAAAATTTAATAAATAAATAGTTCATTGAATTTAAATATAAAAAATTTAATTATGTTTAAAAATAAACTGCACAGTAATTAGCTCAACTATCCTATCATCTGCATTTGATCCATACACTTGTGGGCGGATCGCAAAAATTCTGCACTACAATCTTTCCACTCTTCTAACTGATACCGCTAAGGGGAGCTCGGGCATTTTCGAGTCTTATGGATTACAGGTTCTAATTCCAGATTTACATTTCAAGTCTTCAACCATTTATATTCCAACGGCAACTTTTCAAAGTCCTACGTTTTATTAATCGGCGGAGTGGAGAATCAGTCGTTCATAATGTTATCTAAATCATTAAAACCTCCATCCCCCCAAAGGAACAAGGGAGGCAGACGTGTCCTCGTTAAATATTTTAATATCGGTGCATTGCAGTGTAGTAGAACCTGTATAATTCATCAAAATATCCATTGTACTTAAAATATAACTTTGTATAATTGTTAAGTATGTGCCATTTTATTTATGATTTTAGATTGTAAGGTCAGAAAGCTCGCGCGGTATAAAGTAATTTCAGTTCCGCAGTTTTTACTATCTTCACCGTGGCGTCCCATAAAATCTAAATAGTAATTGCATGCGAAAGGAATCTGATTGCGCGGCGATTTGTCGCACTTTAAAATCCTCGGTGCAGATTGTATCTGGTTCTGTTGGTACGTTGGCTTATTAAAGATAAACGAAGATGCGTTAGATTAGGAAAGTTCCGACCCTCGGCAATACCAACCCGTAAGATAAACGTAGCAGTGAAAACGTTGTCCGTCTTAATAACAACACGGACTCCGGGGAAACTGAGAGATTTTGGGTTTCGTGTTGCGGGCAGGTTCGCCACAGACGCAATTTTCTGGTGCTTTTTCCCCGCTCCTCCACGGCAATTCCATTTCTTATCAAAGACGCGAGTTAATGGAGAACTACTTAAAGTTAAATAGAGATTTTAAGATGGGGCGAACTCTAACAGGTGTAACTCGCATAGACAACGCTAGCCGCTCTGTTTTAAATTATTACCGAGTAATTGGTGATTTTACATACATTTGCTTGCTGGCTCCATTTGAGACTCCAGATTTAAACCTACGAAGATGGAGCACGGCTCTGTTTTACCCAGAGTATTAAAATCTTCAGGTAATTAATCAATTTCTGAATTTAATTACAATAAATAATATGGTATATTACGCACGAGAAAAAAAATTAACCTTTTAGCTACTGCTGGACTTTCCGCAACACTGCATCTCTGTACGGCAAACTTCGACGCGGACTGCGAGTAAACTATGCATGACGCTTCTTACTATGACATTAGATTAGGCCTGGCCAACCCAAATGGTTTCACGAGCCACTTTGATGACGCGTAACGTTACAGTGGGCCGCACTTTAGGTAAACGTGCTTTTAAAAAATGTAATACAAATACAAAATGAATAAAACTTTGTTGTTATACTATGATTCAATATAATTAACTCAACTCTCGAGTCTTAATTAATGAGATAGTTGTTTATCCTTTCTTTCACTTAACTTTTTTAAATCTATATTTATGTTCGACGTTGCACATCTTAGCTGGTTTTCGAAATTGGCATCAGTTAACGAAACACGTTATGCTTGTGACACGTGAAACACATTATATGCTTTTAAAAAATGTAATACAAATACAAAATGAATAAAACTTTGTTGTTATACTATGATTTAATATAATTAACTCAACTCTCGAGTCTTAATTAATGAGATAGTTGTTTATCCTTTCTTTCACTTAATTTTTCTAAATCTATATTTATGTTCGACGTTGCACATCTTAGCTGGTTTTCGAAATTGGCATCAGTTAATGAAACACGTTATGCTTGTGACACGTGAAACACATGATATGCTTTTAAAAAATGTAATACAAATACAAAATGAATAAAACTTTGTTGTTATACTATGATTTAATATAATTAACTCAACTCTCCAGTCTTAATTAATGAGATAGTTGTTTATCCTTCCTTTCACTTAATTTTTCTAAATCTGTATTTATGTTCGACGTTGCACATCTTAGCTGGTTTTCTAAATTGGCATCAGAATTTCATCTTCGAAAAAAATGTTTCACAAATATATGTGTATCCAGAAGCACTTACAACTCGTTGTTCAAAATATCTTAAGTTGAAATATCTCTCAAATGTAATATAAGTATTGTAAAAATTAATTTTTGATGTGGACGCAAAAATTTGTCAACATGAAATGGGCATGAAAATATTTCAAACATTTTATCATGTTTTACTAATTCTTGCGAAACGACTATCAAATGCAGTTATAAGTTTCTTTATTTCATTAGCAAATTTCGAGAAAATTTTAGGTTGGTTTTTTGGGAAGTTATTTAACAGCGGAAAATGGTGATGATTGCCTACCGATGGTTGCCTAACGAAATCGATTCATTCAGTAACATTTGGCGTTCATGGATATCAAATATAGAACTGGAGGTTCGTAGTCGCACTTGCGCATTATAACAACGACACATGCAAATTTTCATCTGTTTAATATGTTTTGTATACATACAACCAGAAACAAAAGTTTTAATAGAAATATAAAATCGCCCGGCGGGCCGCACAATTTAACGTGGCACCTGCATTAGATCGAAGTAGAGTTATAAAAGAATAAATTATAAATTAATTATACATTTGCATGTAATAAGTTCAAAAAATTCGCAACAAGCTAATATGAAGACGTATACTTTATTAGTTAATAGTATAATTGTGTGTAATACGTGTTAAAGCAAAGAACGACGCAGACTCTCACATCATAATCTTTGCATTCGTACCGTTATCTGCTCTTTATACCATTTTTTTCAGGGCACACTACACAGTTTCGCAACGTTTGATTGGTACTTACAGTTTTACAAAATGACGGGAAATGATTTTCTTTCAAAAACATGATATCCACGAAAGCCACTATAGTGACATACCGTTCGAAAAGGTAATTTGCGCGAAAGCCACTATTGGGATCTGACATGGGGGCGTGGACAATATATATAGTTATCCAATATGGCGACGAAGCGCTTGGTCTTAAAACATTGTATTGATATCTTCTTTTTTGTTTTTACTTGAAATGTTTGTAAGTATGAGTGAAACTTGTAAGTGGGCAGATACAAATCCTGCAGAACGAAACGGATTTGAATTGTATGTGCGAAGGTTGCTACCATAAAATTCGAACAGAGTATGAGAGGGGTGGAGGTAATCTCGATAAAGTTAATATTTTGCTAGTCTCCCGGTGCATCCACGGTGGCGAACAAATTTCGTACGTATGCGCCAACCTGTTCGGTTTGACTTTCGCGCAGGATCTGTTTCCGATCTGGCCGACGTATGTCTGTTCGCTCTTACATTTTCCGCGTGACAGTTGCAACACACAGGAATGTATTTTTCATGAAACTCCGTTGAAAGTTGCGCACTGCAACGACAAAATAAACGCGAAACTTTCGGTGTATACTCTGGACGATAAATACAAATCGACATTCTGCAATATCTTCAACTTTTTCTCCCCGTATTTGCACTCTGTTCCTGTCTATCGCGCGTTTATCCTTTACGTTGGAGCACATCAAATATTGCGTGGGGTCGCATAGATCGGAGAACTCTGAAGCCGATTAGCGAGTCTAATTTTCTCATACTCATTTCTTCGAGTCGTAGCAATTTGGTTTTATTTATTATATTCTTATATTATTGCTTATTGATTCATTAAAAAACTCAATAATTAATTTTGTATATCACTTTAATTAATAAATTAATTTTTAATTTAATTTTTTTTGGTATGTATTCGATGGTATTGTATTAATTAGGACAGCAAATAGGACTGTATAATAGAGATGCTGTATCTATGGATTCTACTTCGCAACTGACTTACAACTAACGCACGAGAGGTAAAGAAGGCTCATGGGGGTGAAAAACTCCCTCCACAAAATGTAACATAGTGGGGGGCCCAGCCAATGATAATATTATTTGGGAGGCTACGGAATATACGTTGCGACGAGTGTCGCCAAACAGACAACACTCGCTTTCCCGTGATTTCACCGGAAATGATACTTTAAGCTTAGGGACACAGGCCCCCCTTGGCGCTAAGCGTGGGCCTACACTACGTCAAGTGCCATTGAGAGCGGTACGGCTGGGCTGACATAGTCAACTGATAGTTTCCAGACGTACCCGGGTCATAAAACAATAAATTCTTCCAAGACGTTAGAGGAATTGGCGCAAGGTTCGATCTAATTGTTTAATTGCAATTAGATCGAACCTTGCGCCAATAGCATCGTATCAGATTAACACATTTTTCGATCGATAGAAATTATAATTATTTTACAGGAACCCTTCGACAATGGCACTTGTCTAAAATCGACCGTAGCGTAGACCCAAACCGAAATACGAGCCGGCGATAATAAGCACGTCTCAACAATAGTTTATATTATATTTATAAATAGTCATCAAATGTGAAAGAAACATTTAAAATATATAGAGTAAATATTCAGAAAATATACAATCAATATTTAAAAAATGTAAAATAAATATTTTTTTTATATACTATGAATAGCTAGCCCATATTTTTTGAACATTTATTTGACATTTTTAGCGATCTTTTAAATCTAATGTTTATGCATTATTATTCTTCTTTTACTCCAATTCCAAACGCGAACTGAAAATGGACAAGCAGCGCGGCCGCGGCCCTTCCTCGGAGCGGTCACCCATCCTTCCTTATTACATAGGCCTATGTTGACGATTCTTGGTGATCAGAATATGATGGTGTTTCTAATGTTTCTATCCCTTCGAATCATCAGATGAATTCGTTTTGCCAGTATTTCAATTTTGTCCAACCATAAAAGTGGCATCAAATACAGATCAGTAGTATACTACCGTTTAAAAGGAAGTTTACACTTTGGAAGCAGCTGAACAGAATATCTTACGGAACATTATGTTGTTTCAGATTTTTTATTATAATCAAAGGATGACATACTATGAAGATTGAATTTAGGAAGGCGGAAAAAGCTAGAGAAAAAAGGCAAAGTAACAAGTGATACTGTTACGAGCCAGGGCCGCGAGCAGCACGTGTGGCCGGCGAAGGATTTTTATCCTGGGGATATGGTCTCAATCTGTTAGTCAAGGTACGCGGACGAACCCAATGCGAAATTGGGGAGCCGCTAGGATTATAGACAGCGAGGACGAACCCGATGCGGAATCGGGGAGCCTCTAGGATCGGAATCAAGCGCAGACGAACCTGATGCGTAATCAGGGAGCTGCTACAATGGTGAGACTTCGTGAACGAACCCAATGCGAAATTGGGGAGTCACTAGGAGCGACGCGCAGACAAACCCGATGCGTAATCAGGGAGTTGTTAGGAAGCAGACGAACCCAATGCGAAATTGGGGAGCTGCTAGGATGCGGACAAACCTGATGCGAAATCAGGGAGCCGCTAGGATGGTGTAGTGAGCCTCGTAGTTAGTATAATTTAATTGATACAATCGGAACGGTAAGATTGTATCGTGTGGGGACGTTCAATTGTTTGGTTAAGGATTTCAGGATAATTATGGGTTTAGTAATTTGCACGAATTTACCAATTAACACAAACATATTCTAATATTTAGAGAGTGTAATACAATTGGAATTGTCGCGAACAAATGATGGAATTGAAAGAAGATAATATTACCTATGGATGCACAATGCTGACGCACAGGCAGTTCGGGGTCTCGGAGTAACTTTCGAGAATGCCAGAACAACGCGGAATCTATGCTTTACTTAGATTTGAAGGGGAACTTTAGCCTTTAGCCCGATCTCACTAAGAAGTCGACTCTACGAGATGCAGCACGACGTTATACAATTCGTAACTACGTTAGTATTAGCCCCCGAGAGTAAAAATGTAAGAGTTTATATCCCCCAAAAATCAGTGGGGGTGCCCTGCTCATTACGTAGAAACGCGTCAGCCAGAATCTCATTTTTTGTCACTTTCCATTAAAATCGGGCCAGAGTTCATTCTTCGTTAAAAGGGTCAATTATGATACGAAAGGTTATCTAGGACGCTTCCTGCCAGAGACGATATTGAAGGGATTCTCGTGAGAAAGTCGAACGGGAATTCGTTCTCTAACCGTAATAATACATATAATAATTAATATTTTAAATTTTCTACGTTGTCTGAAATGTACACTAATTAAATTATGAACATTATATGTACAAAATTCTCTGCCATAAAGAGCAGAACAATTATCAACAAACTTAAATAGCATTGCCCGAGCTGTATTTAACCACTCTGCGTTTGGATATATATTATTATGTAATAAAATTCTAATAGCGGTAGGAAATAACAAAAAGTGGGGGCCATCCCCATTAGGCCCACATACGGCACCGGTTAGGAATGCCTAATTTAGGCGTACGTTCGGCTATCCTCATTAGGGCCACATGCGGCACCGGTTAGGAATGCCTAACCTAGGCGTGCCTAATGCCTTCCGCATTATGCCCGCATTAGTCTAGGCATGCCTAACTGAATTTCTAGCCGGGATGTTCCGCATTTTGATTTCGTACATGTGTTATTATTTCACACGTACGTTGTTGGCTGGATTACGAAATCTAACCCAGACCAACATGCTTACATACGTCTAATCGAGTTATAACAGCTATAAGTTATGTAGGATCGTCTGTAAATATAACTTGTGTATGTACATGTGTGAGGCGATCATGCGAGACGTGTCCTGCGACGACACGAGAATCTGGTATTTAGTCTAGTCTTGGATTTTCACTCGAGCGAGTGTGTACGGACGGTGTGTGTGTGAGAGAGGGAGAGAGAGAGAGAGAGAGAGAGAGAGAGAGAGAGAGAGAGAGAGAGAGAGAGAGAGAGATAAAAACGGAAAACGGAGAGCGGTGCCGATCGCGTTGCGAATCCTTCGGGCGGATCGCTGGGCCGCTTTAGTGCAGTTCGTGTGGTTAAGTGCAGTCACAATCTAGTTTAATACCGGGACGTGTTTTTGTATCGTATCACTGAACAGTTTTGCGCCATAGATACTCTGTGCAATCGACAGATCCCACCACAGTTATAACAGGCAATTCTAGCAGTCGCACATATACAGTTGTGCACATCGTTTTACTGTTCCAAATGACTTTTTTCCTTAATACTTTCTTCATTTCCACGCACGTACATTATACATGTAACAATCGTTTTAGCCTTCAATACTTACAATAACTGCTATATTTTTCAAACTTTTTTGTTCATAACTTTATTAGAAAACAAAATATAACGGAAATTGTAAAACGAAAAATTAACTTTGGAATAACGCAGGAAATATCACACTCATATTTCTCTCAATTCACGGTTTGAACTGAATCCGAAATCGAAATTTACGACAGAATATGTAAGAATATCAAGAATATAATCACTTTTTTCGCCCATCGAGCGTACAGCAATAACATGTTCAGAAACAACACCTATTCCAAGTGTTTTGACGGTAAAGTAAAAGACTATATGACGGTTAGGTAGAATATTTTATGTCGGTAAGGTAGATAATGATAACAATTTCGTTTGCGAGTCGCCAAAAATCCTTTTGGGAAACATGTTTTAAATGTAAAATGAGGCAATGGGTAAAAATGAATGATAGTTTGTGAAAGTCGAAGTCTCAATCTTCAAAACGAGACCAAGTTCATTGTTGTAGTTTTTCGTTTTAACAAAATTATCATAGTTTAAGCATCGATTATTTTTCCAGAATCGGAAATTTTCGGGTATCAGGCAAAAATCATCACTTACAACTAGACTGGTGATCTTTGCGCAATACAAAAATTGTTTACTTTCATTGCAAGTAGTAAGAACCAAAAAATCATTTCGTTTTTAAATAATCTTAATGAAGCGATAATTCGATTGTGGATTTCATGCATTCCTGACGAAAATAAGAGTGGTTACAGCTTGAAAGGGTAGGGTAGATCAAATGAATTTAAGAACGTCGATGAATTGTTTCCAATTAATTGAAATTATTAAAGAAAAAAAGAAAGATATTTCTATTTGGTTCCTGTTTCTTGCAAGTAACGTCGACAATTTTTATCTTGCATAAATATCCGCAGTCTAGTGGTAATAATGTAACAGTACTGTAGAATTCTTCTTATGCTTTTACTGTTCTACATTCCACCTATTCATTTCTCCCATAAATGCATGCAATCCACAATGTAATTATAATTTTTTCTTTTGCGTTAATATGAGGTTCATTTGACTTAAACAAACTAGCCACCCAGAAAATTCATGCGGTCTTCATATCAGAATATGTGTAGTCATTTTGCAAAAATCACTCCACTTACTTTGTTGGCACGCAATTTTTGTATTTACTATTTGTATCTATGTTTGTGTATGTTCAGAAATGGTATCATCGATCTGTTATATCTTGAACACAAACATGAGACTATAATCGAAAATTTGTTAATAAACGAGCAGTATGATATTCATTTTAATTATTCCAGAATCAATAATTATTTAAAGGCATTGCATAGTATCTATTTATATTCGAGATAACTAGACGTGCTTCATTTATTTTACATTAACACCTTTGACTGTATGACGAGAATTAATCATTTCATCGATAATTATCGGCGACTATGTGACTAATTAGCTGTATTATTCGTATTAGTTGTAATTGTCGTATTAGCCGCATTAGTAATATTATTCACGTTAATCATATTATTAGTTATATTAGTAACATATACCCCGTGGTAAATACATAACTCCAGCCTCTGTAAATTGAAAGGAATTAAAATCAGAAATCATAATCTATTAGAAAATGTAAGGAAGGTCGCAACTATTATAGAACGAGTGTAAAGTATTACAGATGAGAGTTACACGACAATGAGGTATGTTTAATATGAGTATACAGAGTGTCCCACATAAATGGGAACACCTAAATATCTGTCGTATTTACAGTCCTATCAGAAAACTTCAGAGGACAAAGTGACACTATTGCAGGGGGCAAATATAATGGTAAAGAAAAAAATTGTTTATGTCGTGTTTTTTAATGAAATTTCAAGGTCACCGATGTTTTTTTAAATAGAATAGTACATTTTTTTACGATAGCATGATAAACAATAAAAAACTGAATTTAGTGGATACCACCTTTTTGACCTTGAAATGACCTTGAGCAAGAACAATCATGTTGGAGCGGATAAAATGTGGAAGTTTAAAACTTACGTGTTTCAGCAAAGATTACGCATTGTTTACGGCGGGTTGACCTCTACATATCATAATAAATGTTTGAAATGTTGACCATCCTCATTTATGCAATATTGCAATCTTGCATTAAATGATCTGTAGGCATTGTTGATTTCCTGAGACGTAATTGAACGTCGAACGAATTTATACAAGGAACTCTTACTGGTATAAAGTATGCTGCATTTTTACGCCAGGATTTGTCGGGCCATTTAGAAGAAATTACGTTATTCGATCGGGAGCGCATGTGGTTTCAACACGATGGTTGTGCAGCGCATTATTCTAAAGTTGATAGAACGGTGCTAAATACGAAATATCCTGGACGCTGGATTGGGCGACGAGGAACAATTCCATGGACAGCCCGTTTTCCGGATCTGACATCATTGGACTTTTATCTATGGGGCAAAATAAAATGTATTGTGTACAAAGATAAACCCACAACGCCAGAGGATACGCGGCAAAGGATTACTGCAGCATGTGCTTCAATTACGTCTAAGGAAATTGACAATGCCTACAGATCATTTAATGCAAGATTGCAATATTGCATAAATGAGGATGGTCAACATTTCAAACATTTATTATGATATGTAGAGGTCAACCCGCCGTAAACAACGCGTAAGCTTTGCTGAAACACGTAAGTTTTAAACTTCCACATTTTATCCGCTCCAACATGATTGTTCTTGCTCAAGGTCATTTCAAGGTCAAAAAGGTGGTATCCACTAAATTCAGTTTTTTATTGTTTATCATGCTATCGTAAAAAAAATATACTATTCCATTTAAAAAAACATCGGTGACCTTGAAATTTCATTAAAAAACACGACATAAACAATTCTTTTCTTTACCATTATATTTGCCCCCTGCAATAGTGTCACTTTGTCCTGTGAAATTTTCTGATAGGACTGTAAATGCGACAGATATTTAGGTGTTCCCATTTATGTGGGACACCCTGTATAAAGATCATTCTATTATGTAAAATAATTCTAAATGCAGATTAAAATTGCTTCAAACAAAAAGAATGTTAGAACGAACAAAAGGATGACATGAACGAAAATGTCAATCGAATATGTACTAATAAAACTGTTTGTGTTCATGTTTCTTCTACAGTTCTCTAAATTGTGACGTCTGATCTTTCGTCTGATTTTTTAACTATGTAATTTATACAGAAGCGTGACAATTTTACTTTGCCACAATGGCGTGTGTGAAGATCCGTTACACTTTGACGAAAATCATAATGAAATTTCACACAGCACTTATTTTGCTCGTGCATCGATTAACGTGGATCAGACTTGCAGGATCGTTCGTATCCTGCGAACACGTCCTTGATGTTCTGCAAGCATTCGCCCTCATCGCGTATACTAGACCACGATGTAATTACAAGACACACCGGTGTTGTCCGTGAGCCAGTGTTGGTGTCCGATAAAGCAAAGCTGGGCTGTGTTACGTCCACGTGAACGCTACAGTGCATCCGCAGGCTGTTCCCAGAAACTGCAGTGGATCCAAAAAGTATTTGAATACTAAATTTCCGATTTTCAAGAAATTCATAATATTTGTACCATGATAAGTTCGTTAAAAAATAATACATTAATGAATTTTGACTCATTTTATTTTTTTCTAGGATATTTTTTCACAATATAGCAGGTGAAAAACGGAGAACACGTTTTTCGTCAAAAATGCTACAAATTGAATAGTCTGTAAAAGCATCAAAAAACTTATTTTTACAACAACTGCTTAAAATTTAATCGACGATTTTTTTCAGGAGTTTTACACTACAAAAATGAGGAACAAGTTTAGTCGTGGAAGACTATTGCGGTGTAGCTTATATTTATTAGCATCAACGCATTTTAAGAGAGTTTTATGGCAGGCTGCAGACTTTATATCGGCCGATAGTTTGGTCGGGTTCTTAATCAGTATGAAGATGTATGCAAGTGCGCATATTACAACGATTCGGTATCATCCGGTAAATAAGTTTGATGGGCTACACGATTGCATTCAAACTAAACTATCAGTCAACCGCTAAACAGTATGGCGCTCAAGTTGCGCGCGCATACTTGCCGATTGTTTTTTTGACGACTCGGCCGATAGTTCTATAATATAATACCGATAAAAGCAATAATAACATTTCTGGACAATATTCTATTAACCTTTTGCACTCGAAGCTATTTCAAGTAAAGAACCAAACATTTCTTCTAACCTAAAATATTTCCATCGTACATAAGTTTTTTTCATTATATGCGTATAAAACTAATATAGTACCCCATACAATATTTAAATGTTTACTAATTTATTACATATGAACAAATTTAATCATGTAAACAATATTCTGAATAATGGTGTACCAATTTGTACTGGCGACTCAGAGTCGCCATTCGAGTGCTAAGGGTTAACTTTCATTATGCGACCGCCCTCTTCAAGAGCCGCCAACTAGCAAATTTTTCGAGAGCAATCGGCCGACTGTAGGCTGGTCTGCGAACTCACCACCAACCCGACTATTTAGTTGGCCCAGTGTGCGCGCTAACAGGCCAACCCGACGATAGAAAATCTGCAGTCTGCGGGGTCTCTTAAAGAGGGATGCTTGGGACTAAACAGACCCGTCGATGGACGATGGCAGGCGACCGCACTGGGTGTACCGGCTATCGGCCGTCACGGGGATGAATATGAGAAACAGATGAGTGAAAGTTTGGAATGGCATTATGAGAGATAGAGAAAGAGAGAGAGAGAGAGAGAGATAGCGACGAGTACGTTGCAGAAAGATTGGGACTATGTCCTCGAAGGATCTGACTACGGAGTGGGGAACGCGGGGGTATTACACCCTTCCATTCATGTAGGATCTTAGGAAAAATGAGGAATTCCGCGCCGGGAATCGAACCCGGGACCCTCGCAGTTGTAGCTAATCAACTCTTACGCATACCCACGGAACCCTCCTACTTTTCCTAATCTCCATACAGTCTTTGGTCTGGGAGGTCCTGATCCCACACTTGGCCACCCTGCTCCGGCATTCGCCCTCGAATGTCCGTCGCAACGCCATCGTCTTTTTGGCCTCAGCGCCATCAACACAACTCGTCATCAACTTCGTCACTTTTCGGGAACAGCATCCTACTGCTCTCTCTGGCAGTTTTCCCTGGATGTGTCCCTTACTTCACTTCGTCGTCCTTTCGCTCACGTGCGACCGTCTTCGCAACGCTTGCTTACTGCGTTCGTCGTCTGTCACCATGCGGGCATCGGTGTTCCCCCCACCCCGGACGAGCCACCAAATGTAGGATCTTAGGAAAGATGAGGAATTCCGCGCCGGGAATCGGAAACCGGGACCCTCGCGGTTGTAGCTGATCAACTCTTACACATACCCACGGAACCCTCCTACTTTTCCTAATCTCCATACAGTATTTGGTCTGGGGGGTCCTGATCCCACATTCATAACTCAATAAACCGACTAGAAAAAATCGTAGATCAAATTTTAAGCATTCTTTGTAAAAGAAATGCTTTAATGTTCCAACCTATGGTGGTTTCAGTCGCGAGAAAAATTTTTCAATATTTCTACAAATGTTTCAATCTGTAGCATTTTCGACCAAAATTGCAAAAGTAGAAGACGCA
Source organism: Sphecodes monilicornis (assembly GCA_913789915.3). Lineage (NCBI taxonomy): Eukaryota > Metazoa > Arthropoda > Insecta > Hymenoptera > Halictidae > Sphecodes > Sphecodes monilicornis. Next base: position 27,420,749 of record OU565284.1, read on the forward strand.
AGCTTAAAAATCAGTGCAGTTTCATTGTCACAATATTGTTTTTAACCAAACTATCACGGTTTAAATATTTACGATTCTTCCAGAATGGAAAATACAGTGTTCAAATACTTTTTGGATCCAAGTCGTGGGAGCATGTATGGGAAGTATGCATGAGGGTGGAGGAAAAAAAAGTATGGCAGGATCTGGTGAGGGAGGTGTTAGATGATGATGGGAGAGGGGAAGAATGGCTGAGGAAGGTGGAGGAATGGAGAGAGAGAATGAGGAGGGAAACAGAGAACAGGGTAGAACGAAAGGGAGTGATCCGGGAAGAATTGGGGTGAATGATGAGCGTCCGGAAGAGGGGGTCCACGATTAGGGAAGGGTGTGTGTGTGTGGTAAAAGAAAATGGGAATATGTTTGGGAATAGTTGTTAAGTTACATTGTAAGATCGGTTGGAGGTGTACAGCGTAAAGTAGGATTAAGTAGGTTTAACACTAGATTTACCAGACCAGTCAAAATGACTGGTTTTGCAACTTCAATTCAAAATTCCTGCTGCATGTAACATTTTCCTTCCGAAATGATATCATGCCTTTTGTAGCCATAACTAAAGAATCAGTTTTATGAACTTTATATTATTTTATATGTATTCGTAACAAATATATTTTTTGTTATTGACACTTACACCAGTACCAGTCAAAATGACTGGTGCATGTTTCTATGTGATGAAATGACATTGGGGAAGCTGCAACAATTGATAAGTACTGTAACGTTTTTTCGGGACAGAATATACGATTCCGGCAAAATCATTATTCTGATGCAGTACGCTAGCGGCCCTTGGAATTGTATATTTACTCAGGGTTTTGGGCCGCACACAAGGTTCTCCTTGGGTCCCGGACACTAGGCTATCTGTAAGTGCGAACTCAATTCTCGGGGTTTCTGAGTGTCTTGGCCGTGCTCGGTCGACTCGCTTTTGAGCGAATTGATTGAGTTGTGGCCCGTAAATTTCTAGCACTGGCCCTATCAAGCTTTCGATTAATTGAGAATGTCTATAAATCTATTTTTGTATTACAATTAATATTATTCAACTTTTCTTGTATTACAATTAATATTATTCAACTTGAATGAGTTTCAACACTCATTCTGACTGGTTTTGGTAGAAATAGATATACTTAAATAGCCTGTAAATCTAGTGTTAATGCGTTAGCGAATAAGTTAGTCTTAAGGCAAAATAACGTTAGGATTGGGTAAGAGAGGTAGAGGAGAAGAGGCAATCTAAGAGCGGTAAATATATGGAATTGTAACCCTAAGGGGAGCAATAAGGGCATGTTCGACGAGGTGCATTTTATTGTTAACCCCTTTTACTGCCATGGATGGACTCGAATTTTATGAATTTACAATAGAAAAGCGTAGCTGCAATTTGCAACCAAATAATTCGAGAGAGTCTAGAATGGGCTCTACCAGAGAGTTTAGAAGAATAGAGAGACTAGAATAAACGACTTTGGGAATATGAGTTTCAGATTGTTGAAGTCATTAAAAAAGAAAAATGCTTCTACTTGATCAATGCTTCTTGCGATTGATGTAAATCATTTTTATTTTGCATGAACATCTGCAATCGTGAACTTTCTATGCCAAATAGGAAATGACGAGCTGCAGTGGTTGGAAATTGTTGAATTTTTTTGAGTTTTTTCCTTCTTAAGTTGTTTTCTTCGAATTTCCAAGATCATCAACGATTTTCCAATAATACATATTTTAGCTGATTAGTGTAGCTGATAAAAAATGGACTTTAAATGCGTATGTAGGTTGGGCTTGAAATGATTCTGTATAGGGAATCCATAATAATTCGAAAAAAGCTAAGAAATCTTATTTTTGGCCAAAATTTGTATTATTCTACAAATAATGTTCTTCCAAGATTCCACTACTTTGAAATTCGTCTATCACAGATTTACACAATCACAAAAGTAATAAGTTATTACAAATATTGGAATTAGCTTCGCATGAAAATTCTTTGTCTGTAAATTTCATCGGCATCGTCGTATGACGTGAAACTGATGGCCAATCGTTACGTACATTAAGTATTGGTTTTATGCACAACTTAAAAATCTAGGCCAACCCGATAAAGTTGATTTATTTGTGCATGAAGTAAAAAATTCCCAGAGAATTCCTAGCTAATAATACCTTGAACAGGATGTGTACAGTAAAAAGATACTCGGAGAATAAGTAATAAAGTGTTAGAGACAGGATAAATCACTAAAAATTAACTGGGACAAATAAATGGATTGAGGGATTTAAAATTGCAAAGTTAATTAAATTTGCTTCAAAAGCAATCATTCATTGTCACCTTTAAAGAACAACATGTAATTAAGAAATAATACTCATGACTAGAATGGATGAAAAAAATGAACAAGTTACAAATAAAACTGTAAAAACATTAGAAAAGTTTAGAAATATTTGTACACTATTTTCAACTTATTCAAGTTATTAAAAGCACAAATGCATTTTAGTGGAACTTTCACTTCATTCGACCAACTCGGAAAATGTTACATACAAAACCGCAAAATTTTGCATACAAATTCGCAGTCTACTCGTAAAATTTAACGGTCGTCCATACAATATCCATCTGCATCTGTGTGAATTGATGCACATAGTTAACCTCTTTTGGGGGGAATTTTTCAAAGTGAAAACAACATTATTTACTGTTTTGTTTGATCAAAATATTATCAATGCTGCCACACGACTTATTTCATGTTTTTATTGTCTTGAGATTCTGTAGTGAATACTTCTCCCACAGATTAAAATTTTTGTCCTGCATACATTTTCTTGAACCTCTTCCTTGAAGAGGTTAATCATTTGTCGAAATGCCAGCAACAGAAAGAAAGAAAATTTGGATTCCTAAAAAGGTGTGGGGAATGATCAATAATATTGTTTCTAATGTCCACTATTTGTATTCAATGCACGATTAAACCCTCAAATAAAAAGGAAATGCTAAATTCATTCGTCTACTATCTCAGAAAACTTTATGAAAGTCTTAATAGCTCCGCGACTGCCATAAATCACGAGGTTACGTGACTTCCGAACATTCCGAGCAACAGTAATGTAGTTAAGATGTACAATCTTCACGAGAGCTGAATTAATCATTTTAATTCGCTAGGGATTAAAAACAGTCCAGGGTGTATCGCTGTAATGCGAAAAATGGCCGGTAAAAGGTGAATTGAATTGATTTGGTATCGCATAACGCCTGTATGACACGTGCGTCACGTGTGGGTGACACTCATTTTTTAAGACATTCATAAATTAATTTTTCTTTATATATTAGTAACTCTTTCACTGAATTGTGTCCTAGTATCCAGATTTATATAAACTATATTGTATTTATGTTGATTATGATCAAATTTACGTTATTCCAATTTTTGAAATTTTAGGTATTCGAGAATACATAGAAATACAATAAGTATAAACCTTCTTCTTCGAAGAAATTATGAACGACAATGAATTTCTAATCATTGTAAGTGCAAAATAACTCTTCGTGCAAAGAGTTAAATAAAATGCAAAAGAATGAAAAAAGAAAAAAAAATTGATTTTTGAAGGTTCAAAACTAGAATTCCCCGATCGTGGAGTACTTTCATTGCGAGCCGTCCACGTTATACAATTTATAAGATACAAACTTGTTAGGTTACTATAGGTCAAGCTAATTAAAATTTTGAATACACATATGGCTATAGTTCAAGGTAACATTTGCAATTTTTATACAATTATGTTAATTGTTATGTGATTCCTACATTTTACACACACATATAAAATAGAAATCTCTTCATCTGGTGGCCTAGAACCATGCAGAAGAAAAATTTGTTAACAAAATGGCGGTTATATAAAGCAGAAATTTCTGAATTGAGACTTCTTCAAGCAATAAAAAAGGGTTTCGTTGATATTGACATAATTCTAGTTCACGCGAGAAAGGAACCTCCATTTTATATGTGTAAAACTTGAAGAAGATTACTTAATTCATTATTGAAATGTTATGGCAGCCATGAAAAATTATGTGCTGTTGGAATCATACAATAAATTAAAAATTAATAATCATAATTATATGAAAATTAAATTGCATTATCTTGAAATATACTCGAACATGTATATCAAATTTCAAAACTCTTAACCCATAATAACTTTACCATTTTTTATCTCTTGTATTGTCCAGGAAGACTCCCTTAACGTGTCGCACAGTAGTCGGTAAGTACAAAAAATGAGACATAAATAAAAAAATTATTTTAGAAATTGAAAGTTGTATAATTCGATTCATTAATATCTATAATACGCGTGTCTGCTACGTTTTCTCGATTGCATTTCATTTATAACTAAAATAATTCAAATGATTGACACCTATTTGAAGTTTAATAATCATATTCCTCTCCTGCCGAACTGCATATGTTCTGAATTGTTTATGAAATTGAAAATATGGTTTTAAAGTAGTACAGTAACAGAAAATTATTTAGATAACAGATGCAATTCGTAATATCGTCCATAATTTGAATATTTGTTTAGAACCACTTTGGAATCTATTGGACTCAATTCTTCCTTGTTGCATATAATTCAGTATTCATTCCTGAAATTGCAGATTCCAAAAGTAGCTGCGGCTTCTTGCAGTTTGCTGAGATTTAGGGACTTAAAGTCATAAAATGCATCGAATGCCTGATACCCAATAAATACAGAAGAATTTGAAAAATGCACTTGTGAGACTGTACAATTAAATTTTCAAGGTGTACGAACATGAAAGATTTGTTTAACAAGATATGCATTACTTCGGATTCCGTTATAACAGAGACGATGTGTTTTTCATTGTTAAAATCCATCATGATAGATGGTGATGTTAATATTGGTCGTCCCATAAGTTCGGGCCGTTAACTGTTTTACTATTTAAATTAATATTTGAAACGTACTTTTAAAGTCAACGAAAAAATATAACCACCTTCTCTACAACCTCTTCCCACTTTTTTGGTAAAGGTATTATACCGTCACTATAAAATTTATGTGGTTTTTCATTAAAATACTTTTCAATCCGCGGCACGAAATTATGGGACAAGAAAATACTTCATCTACCGGAATCGGCTTTTCAATGAACGTACTGTACCAAATGGTAGTGAAAAAAACGTTTTTCACACAACCATCCCAAACGATACTGTTAGACTACGTTATTGAGGGTGACTTGGTTGTTTATCGTTGAAGTGTCTGTCGCTGTAGAAGGATCAATGAAAAAATTCTTAGCCATGGGCCATAGACTTTCAAAACTTATGGGATAATCGCCGGTAGATAATGTGTTAAGTCATTACTTGACAAGAATGATACATCTATATATATGCGAAGATTAACAACAGGTGTAGCCAATTCTATTATTCGCAAATAAATTAAATGTTCAAGTCAAGCTGATGTTCGTCCCACTTTTTAGGAAAATAGACCACTGTGAATCGCGTTGTTACGGATAGAATCGGTATCAAGTATAACAGCGCGAAATATTTTGTGACAAATCAGTGTGACGGATCGGATTCATGCGATGCATGAGCCACCCTGTATACATGTGTACATATATCGATTGAACCACAGGGTGAAGGGACGACGGGCGCCGTGGCGCCCTCTTTCCAACCCCTCCAGACAACAACGGTCGAATATAGCTCGGCCGATATGGGAGCTAATGAACCAATTACGCGTAATAGGGCCGCCGCCTTCGAGGAACAACTGTCTCGGTTTTCTTGGTTCCTTCAAAGACCGTCATCATTCAAATAATGCCCTCACTTATAGCCACTGTCTTGGCTTAATCGGCTTCTCAAGGCACATCCGCTCTCAGACTCCTTTGACCGAATTTGTTTTTCATATCCACGAACCGCGTCTCCGCGAGCCATACTGTGAACTATGATGCCGAGACATTGTAGCGGAACCATTTGTCACTCACAATTAACCCATTATGCCGCAAGCGCTGAAATAGGACGATTTTTATACAGGGTGTCTCAGCCAAATGAGGCCTAAACATGTCCTTCGTTTCTCATGACACGAGGAAGGAATATTCGGAAAAACAAATTCTTTTTGTCAGCTCAAGGTAATTATTTACATTAGGGGCTTCCTCACCGATTTTGATGACGTTGAAATATGTTGTCAAGGTCATCATTCTGAACAACTCTTTTCTATACATGTTACCGCCGCTCAGGTTTAGTTTCCGAGATATTCGCAAAAAAGTTTCAACATCTCGAAAAGTGATCGGAGTAGGTCTGGGTTAGATTTGAAATTGTGGCCGCCGATAACACGGCCACGGTCACAACTTAAAACGACTTCAATCAGTTGAGACCCATTGTCTTATCTTATGTTTGCGAACTGAAACGTGAAATGAATCGTGTCGAACGCGAACATTTCATTGTCAGCTGTGTTAGCACACAGAGTATTAAACATGAAACTATACGAATTCTTGGATATCTGCAATAATCAAGAAAATATATAATAACCCAGTATATAAATATATAAATAATATACAGTTTGTTCCACATAAATGGGAACACCTAAATATCTGACGTATTTACAGCCCTATCAGAAAACTTCAGAGGACAAAGTGACACTATTGCAAGGGGCAAATATAATGGTAAAGGAAAAAATTGTTTATGTCGTATTTTTTAATGAAATTTCAAGGTCACATGAATATATGAATAGTGTAGCATGATAGTCAATAAAAAACTGAATTTAGTGGATACCACCTTTTTGACCTTGAAATGACCTTGAGCAAGAATAATCATGTTGGAGCGGATAAAATGTGGAAGTTTAAAACTTACGTGTTTCAGCAAAGATTACGCGTTGTTTACGGCGGGTTGATCTTTACATATCATAATAAATGTTCGAAATGTTGACCATCCTCATTTATGCAATATTGCAATCTTGCATTAAATGATCTGTAGGCATTGTTGATTTCTTGAGACGTAATTGAAGCACATGCTGCAGTAATCCTTTGCCGCGTATCCTCTGGCGTTGTGGGTTTATCTTTGTACACAATACATTTTATTTTGCCCCATAGATAAAAGTCCAATGGTGTCAGATCCGGAAAACGGGCTGGCCATGGAATTGTTCCTCGTCGCCCAATCCAGCGTCCAGGATATTTCGTATTTAGCACCGTTCTAGCAACTTTAGAATAATGCGCTGGACAACCATCGTGTTGAAACCACGTGCGCTCCCGATCGAATAACGTAATTTCTTCTAAAAGGCCCGACAAATCCTGGCGTAAAAATGCAGCATACTTTATACCAGTAAGAGTTCGTTGTATAAAGTACGGGCCTATTATTTTACTGCATAAAATTCCGCACCATAACGGTCCACGGTCTTTGCTTTCCTATTCCTCTTAACCATCGTGGATTCTCAGCTGACCAGAAGTGCATATTGTGCAAATTTACTTGCCCATGATTGGTAAAAGATGCCTCATCCGTAAAAAGAACTTTGTGAAAGAAAGTATTGTCCACTTCTAATTGAGATCGTGCCCACTGGCAGAACCGGACACGATTAAAGTAGTCAGTGGCAGACAATTCCTGATGTAAACTCAAGTGATATGGGTGAAACTTTTCTATTTGCAGTATTCGTGAAATACTACTTCTGCTAATACCGGACTCTTGTCCAAGTTGTCGCAAACTTACATGTGGATCATTAGATACTGCAGCTAGGATATTAATTCTATTTTCTTCGTGCGTTAGAATTCTTTGTTTATTACGATTTTTAGAACTTACACTACCGGTATTTTTAAATTGCTTTACCACAACGGAAAATGCGTGTAACGAAGGGCAAATACGATTCACAAATTTTTCACGATACAAATGTACTCGTTGCCTCAAAGATTGGTGGCTTTCGCCATAAGTGAAAACCATATCGATTCGTTCCTGTACAGTATAACGCATGGTTATCACTTTCACGTTTCGAATTCGAATAATGCAGAAGGAACAACGTACTTATTCTAACCGATTAATCTTCCGTTAACGATCTCAATGATACATACTCTAACATAAACATACGCTGTTTACTATGAAAAATATTTCAAACATTTATTGTGGTTTTTAAAGGACAACCCGACGTAAACAATGCGTAATCTTTGCTGAAACACGTAAGTTTCAAACTTCCACATTTTATCCGTTCCAACATGATTATTCTTGCTTAAGGTCATTTCAAGGTCAAAAATATGGTATCCATTAAATTCAGTTTTTTATTGTTTATCATGCTATCGTAAAAAAATATACTATTTCATATAAAAAAACATCGGTGACCTTGAAATTTCATTAAAAAACACAACATAAAAAATTTTTTTCTTTACCATTATATTTGCCCCCTGCAATAGTGTCACTTTGTCCTCTGAAGTTTTCTGATAGGACTGTAAATACGACAGATATTTAGGTGTTCCCATTTATGTGGGACACTCTGTATAAATAACCCAGACCTACTCCGATCACTTTTCGAGATGTTGAAACTTTTTTGTGAATATCTCGGAAACTAAACATGTTTAAACATTCATAATGTATTAATATTGGATATCACTGTATTCGGGAAAGTCTACAGAATCTTTTACCGCAAAGAACAATTCAATATCTTTTATAATAACATCACAATATTTGTTTAAAGTTGAAAAACAGTTTTTTTTTTCAAAGTCATGTTTGTCAAAAACTGTGAGTGTAGGCGAAAAAGTAAGGGCAGATTTGGAATCAGCGCAAAAAACTCTATAAGAACCACCGAACAGTTATTAGGAAACAAAAAAAGTTGAAATTTGTTGGACAGTGTTATCAATAAGATATCGATAATCAATAGTCTTAAAATGTCTGTTAAATGAGAACGCTTTTTCAAGAAGTCCTAAGAGTAATTTGTTTGAGATTGAAATTGAATTTATTTCAAAATAAAAGATTACTGTTCGCTTCGTGTCACGCCGTGCAACACCTCGAAAGTTGAGTAAACAAAGTGAGAAATGCGAGTGAATTGAGATAATATCCTTTTAAGGCGAATGGTAATTGGCTGGTGCAACACCGTCGGTCTAGAGCGGTTCTGATACGAGTATTGCTCATTTTCACGGACAACAAAATCCTTTCTTTTTGTTTTCTCGAGAGGCCTATGGTCCGTTGCGTCGCAGTTTTAATTAGCACGCCGCGTCGCGTCGCTTCGGTACAAAAAGCCCTGACGTTACCCGACGAACGAGTCGAATCGGAAAAGGGGGGAGAAAGTTTTATTCGCCGGCGAACAAAAAGCAGAATAAATTATTCAACCAGGGAAGAAGCTTCTGTCGCATGAAATGCGGGTTTATTAATTTCTCCTGTTCGAGCTTTGCTATTTGCCGGGCCCGTTATCGCGTATTAATGGGATCCCCGACGAAGAAGCACTGGATTTAACGTGCCTGAATTAATCTGTCCCCTTGTTCCGCCATTGTTGGACAGCATTTGGCAGGAGATCCATTGTCGGAAGTAATGAGAATTAGATCGATCATTGTTTTTTGGTGTGTATATTATACATCGACGTTGCGTTATATGAGCGTGCGGTGACGAACAGATAGTGCTCTTGGGTTATTTACTATAATTGCGGTTTCGCGACGGTGATGTTCTACAAGAGTTGATTGTCATCCGAGCATTTACATAAAAGAATTCAGTCGATATTCTTGTCAACGACAACTTGTAGATTCAATTCATGGAATTGAACTATTCAAAGATTTTATTTCTACATGTTATTCTTCACTCAGGAAATAAATATTTGTAAAAGTATCATATATTTTAGGAATTACGGTACCTATTGTGGTATTTATACAATATTTTAAACATATTGTATAATGTATATGTTAACGTCTGCACCGCCTGGGTTTATGGTCTGCTTGGTGACGGCTGTCTTTGAGGATGTTTTTGACCATAGTTTTAACCCGCAAAGCCCATGATACGTGCGGAATACGGACCCAATTCTCGTCACACGTCGCCGGGTCCATACCTCTCACGGACTCCATTTTCTTCACAAGTTGCTGGGACCTTTATCTCTTACAGAAGGACCATTATGCGATACATTTTCTTATAAACGAAGAGCTTCGATGTTCTTCTGATATTTTCTGAATTAAACAAACTGTATCTAAAAAATATAAACAACTTCATGATTTTTACTTAAAAAGTTTGTTTCCTTGCGTTATGTTAGACGCGTAATTGAATATTCTGACACATTTTATTGAATTTTTATATATATATATATATATGCATAAATACTAAAGAAATAGCTACATAGAAGATGAACATTGTTTTGTAATTTTATTTAATGCACGCGCACACAGTGGTTCACAAAAGTATTAGAACGTCCTTTAAATCAGAATAACAATTTCAAAATTGGACCAAACCACTTGACTTTCTTTTAACAATTTGAAGCATTGATTTACTAAACGACTTGCAAAAAAGATTTTGAAAAATGACAATTAGTTGGAAGTAATATGAAAAAACAAAAATGGGACTTTTGACAATTTTTTATCTCCGTCCGTAATGAAAATTTAAAAGATGCGTTTTGTAGATCTATGGTAGTTATGCACGTGCTGAAAATTTCATCGGAATTGGTTAGCACAGTAAGAAATGACACGCATCGAATGATGTAAGAATCTGTGGATTGAAGCAGAGACTGACTAAAAGTCGTGAAAAACTGCGATTTTCACCCCATTCAATCGCTTGTAGATTTTGATCAAATTTTCAGCATATGTATTACAGTATTTTATCGATAACTGTCCCAACCACGGCTCCGGCCAGGGACAGTTATGGGCCACGTATACTATTCTTTTGTTTCGAACTCTTCGGATCTTTCGCCAGTCGGGAATATTTCCGTCAGTTCGGATAAACAGGATGGCAGGAAAAAGGCCGACGGATCGAGCATTACAAGGGAGAGAGAGAGAGAAGAACACGCTTGCAATATATCGATGGTCGATTGAACAGAAACTGCTTCGATCGGCCGTTAGCGCGATCGCTCCAGGCTGCTCGATCACCCGGGAACTCGCGGGGCCGCGGGAGGGGACGCAGGATCGACATCGCGCACGCGCCGTCGAGCTAGTCGTCCGAGTCATTTATTACAATTTGTACATTTCGTTTGTTGTAGTCGTTGGACAGAAATACATATAAAATAACGGGGTTTGACGGAGTTTTTAACCCGATCCGACTCCTCGCGATTTCTAATCGGAATCGCGAATTAAATCCCAAACATCTTTGATTTTTGCCGAACGCAGAAAAGAACAGCGAAGTTCGAGAGGCATTGGTCGTGACAATAACATTATGCGATGTTTGGTCAAAATGTATCGATTAATTCACACACTATTCATCGATGGTAAAGAAGACTACGAGATAGAGATGACAATATTGTAAATGAAAAAATTTAATTTCTACCGTAAAACGATCAAGAAACTTCTAATTCTTTGAAAGAATATATTGATTAGAAACAGATTATTTTCGTTTAACGTTAATGTTAAAATCGGACATTTCATATGCGTCCACTTAATACATATTTCCTTATTGGTATCTGATATGGGGACGTGGACAATATATATAGCTATCCAATATGGCGACGAAGTTCTTGGTCTTAACATTGTATTGATATCTTCTTCTTTGTTTTTCCTTAAAATGTTTGTAAGTATGGGTGAAACTTGTAAGGGGGCAGGTACAAATCCTGCAGAACGAAAGTTTGTTGAATTTGGTGAGGACATATTAATTACTCCACAAATAATTGTACAAATATCTTCTATTAGAGGCACCAATGCCACAGGCATCACTGAACCAAGAATTTTGAAAGTCTTTATACGCTGGTTAGATCTTTCAATACACACACTAGCATTAGCTATTTTAGCTGTTAAAATACACTGTTTTTTGCTAAATTGTTTCTTCTATTTTAGAAATGGAGGTCGTATAATTTTCAAGCAGTTCACTTCACATACTTCATTTGAAAGTGTAGAAACGGAGCACTACACTGCACAGTAATCAACATTTTTTTTGCTACGCGGTGACAATTGGTAGTTTCCATAACGTTATTTTTAATTAGCACCTGTTTTAACACTGTAAGTTTAGACTGTAATGAACACTTGTTAACACTGTAAGCTGCTGTAAGTCAAGCCAAGCTAAGCTTAGAATATTTCTACTTTTCGGCAGCAGGCGGCGCCACTAAAAATGTCAGATCCTAATACTCTACAAAATGTACAGAAGATGCGAATGCACGAAAATTTGCAGTCTATTCATTATTACAGCGCGGATCATTATGCAAAATAAAAATTTTCCAGCCGAATTTCGACAAACTGAAGTGAAATAGAAAGTTATTATTTTGTTTTTCAATATGTTTAATAGGTTACAAATAATGCAGTAGTATTTTTAAATTCTTCTAATGTCTCTACTGTTTTCAATTACGCCTACTCATTTTTGTCATGTATGTATAAAATCCACAGCGTAATTATAACTTTATAGATAGTTCTCTCAACAAGAAATTAGATTTCGTGTTTGGTATTAAAATCGTTTTAATTTCAATTCTTTCGGGAAGAGTTTTATTTGATTATGCAGTCAATTCTATGTAGCTCGATAGGATTCTCAAAAGCGAACAAGTGCTTTAATTCATGAGATTCATTATAAAATGAATACGCTTCTCGACTTTGCTACGATTATCTCGGCGTTAATATGATAATCTCATTAATCGCGATATTCCTGTTCGAGGAACCATGCCCAAACGCCATGTCCTCTGAGGATTTTCGACTTTTCAGCCCTAAAACTTTCCTAGTGGGTTAAGCTGCTATCTCGAAGCGCCGATTGAAGTTGAAAAGAGTTACGAACTACCGAGGCGGAGTTCTCGACTTTCCTAATGGATGATCCTATCTCGATTTACGATCGTGTTCTATCGGTTGGGGCTATGTATGATTCGTTACGGTGCCGTGAAAAGTATTAATTTCTCTCGAAAACAATTATTTCTTTTGAAATTCCTTAACACATTTTCGCTAACTTTTTTTCTTCTTAATCGGCCTTGGAAACGTACGTTCTTTTTAACCGTCTCTTTGGTGCTTCGTGAAATTGGATGAGGAGACGATATTTCTAAGTAGACTGCGGAGTTTCATGTTCAAAATAAAAGTTTCTTGCGTTAATTGTAAAATACCGTAGCGAGATTAACATTCTTTTCTTTGCTCAATCATTTTAATAAATTGGAAATAATGTATTGGTATTTTTAAGTTCTTTTAATCAAACTCAATTAAACTGTTTCATACAGATCCATAGTTATCACATGAGTCAGTGTTTTATACAGGCTATTTTAAAATTGAGTCCCCATGATTTTTGTGACACTTCCGACAGTCTGACAAAACAAAAATATTTTGGGCACAAAAGTGATCACGTTGGATTCCATGTCACCCATATATCGGGTGACGGAATTATTTATTTAGATTTCAAAATAAACTTTGACGTTAATACACCCATTGTACCAAATTTGAATAATATCCAGCAAATGCAAGACGGTTGCAGGACTACTCAATGTGAGACATTTAACCTTTTCAATTTTTATTTCATTAAATAAATTACTTTCATCATCAACGTGTTTTCTATGGTCTATAAATTGCATCATTCACAATGTGAAAAAATGTTTCATTTGAATAAAAAGTCGTGGTCAAAGGTAAACACATCTGGTCTTACTATTGTTGATATTTTGTATCAAAAGACTTTGGACAAAAGATATTGAATGCATATTTTTGTTATTATCTTGGATTGGTGTAAAATCGAGTAACTAAACTGGTAAACTAAATGTAACCCAGTTAGAATAGTTTCTCCAGCTAAAATAAATGTAAAATCATGTGCTTCTTGAGTTTTTTGTGACGTTGTCTTACCAAATACACTAATTGTGATTTATCGAATAATGGTTTACATAAGAGTAACATAAGAGTATTTCTTGGCAAAACTGTTTATTCTCACCTCGGATAAAGTCGAATAAAACTCGTATTTGCTAGATGGAGATTGAAATCTTCTGCACGAGTGTAATTAGGCATTATAGGGTTAGGGACTAATATGATATTAGTCTCCCGTAATGAAATGGCCGCAAAAGGGGTGCGTGGGGTTAGTCAGAATAACATAGACGTGCCTAAGGGATGTTTCGGTGTCTGCTGCGAAAATTCAGCCCCATTAATGAGGTGGTCATTCGATACCAATACTGAATAACACCACTGCACTATTAACGATTGTGTCAGGGAGAGCTTCTTCTCTACTATTCTAATCGAAACCGAAGGTAATCCATTGATCATCTCGTTCTCCCTTTCGTTTTGGCACACCTGAAACTATATTTCAAAATTATTCAAGCCACTATTTATAGCAACCTTTGTGTACTTTGTTTTTATTTTTGAACATTTTTGAAATCTATAAATGTATATGTCATTAATTTTTGATTTCGTTCACGTACAATGACTTGTAATTATGGTGGTTACAATCTTCTGTCTTTATGTGGAATTGCTTGTTTGACATCGATGTATCTAAATAAACATTATCGACTGGCAATATATCTAGCATGTCTTGTATAAATAATAGAAAGTTGAAAAGAAGTCTAAAACTTCTGTATACACTTAAGAAATACTTAACTTTGATTGTCATTTTGCCGTTCCAGTTTTTAATTTAACCTTTTGCTTTATAACCTACAAAACTTGCAAAAAGACATATTTATATTTTTTCTGATACGTTAAAGGTAGACATTGTTTTTGTGTCAACTGCTTCACAATTCTGCATACCTTAAGAAAGTGTAAATTTGAACGAACTCAAGATATTGGCGGTTCACTGCTTTGAAAAAAAATATACTTTTTAATTTAAAAGAAGATTCATTCAAATTGATTAAATAATTTTTTAAATGTATGTCCTACCAGTTCGAAAATTTATTGTTCTTTTCGACACTTGAAAGCCTATGAGTTTGTTAATTACTAAAATTTCGAAATTTCCATTCAAGAAAAATGTAAAAACCAGTTCGATTTTCACAAAGATCCAGACTGGAACTTCCCCTTAAATAGTTATGAACGTCACCCATAGCGATGTCAATTTGACAGAGAAGTAGTCGATTGCCGCAAAATCAATTGAAATTGCGTCAAACAAATATTCCCGCGCCACGACTCCTCGTTTCTGAGCGTCTTCTGGAATTAAAAGCCTCCATAACGAGTTATTTCTACGTATTTAATGTCCACCAAGTCAGATTCCGTACACATTAGCCGGCATATCCAGTAACTTGGCAGCGATAACAATGGCCCTTTGTTCTTCCACCTATAGTTGTCTGGTTTTACCGGGGCTACTTACTGCACAAAGCTTGACAAAAAGGATAGCATTATCGGTAATGTCTGCTGCAAGCGCAAATTACTTTGTACGAAACGCTCGAATGTGTACCACCATTTTGTCAAAATGTCTGCACACGGTCTCAGAAACGGTAATCTGATTTCCGAACGCGTAAAACAGTCGAATTGCTTTAAGCTGAACGTTTACATTTTGTAAATAAATTCAAGGCACAGTTGTGGACAAAAGAAAGTTTAAATAGTAATGTATACGACAACTACCACAATTTTTACTAACTGAAATTGTATTTTAAAGCGACATCGTATTTTTTATAAATATCTACATTTTATAAAACAATGGAAACGAGAAAACTACAAAAGGTGATCGAAAATTGATAGTTTATTTAAAACAATGAAACAAGTAAAGAAACTGGGTGGACAAAAGTAAGTTTAATTGTACGTTTTTGTGATTACAATTTTGGTATACAAACATTTTTTTAATTTTATTACTTTGTTGGACCTAAGTTGCTGTCTGTTACAGCTTATAGCCTATTTGGTATAAAGTCGAACTCCGTTTATATGAACTAAATTTGAATAGTGCCTGGTCAAATGAACTATGGTTGAGCAAAATCCTCTTATATGAACGTGAACTCCTATTAAATGAAAAATCAGAGTTAGTAGTGGGGACAGATGGATTCCTATTATATGAACCACCTGCTTATGTGAACCAACTTGTCTCCCGACAGATCCGTAATAATTTCACAGAAGTGGGAACAAAATTTATATTCACTATATGTTTAATTAGTACTCTTAATCTTGGTACTGTGGGTCTTGAGCTGTTTCCTAACAAAACAGTGTTCGTCCACTTGTGTGGGTTTGCAGTTCTGCAACTGATATTTTTTGGTTCTTTATCGGCTATACAGGGTGTCTCAGAATTCCTTCAACATCCGGAAATAAGAGGTTCCTGAGATCATTTGAAGCGACATTTTCTTTTGCAAAAACGGCGTCCGCGTTTTTGTTAAGGAGTTATTAACGAAAAACACGGACCAATCAGAGCGCGGCTACAGCGAACGGAGTCTGACTCGGCGACAGGTCCCGCTTAGCGTGGCGCCGCCGTTGGCCGAGCTAGAATCAATCCGTTTAGACGTGCTTGGCAAATTTGTAATATCTACGGGAAGTTTGGACGTAGCTGTTCGCATCGCCAACGTTTACATTGTAACACATTTTAGAAAATCAGTGTGTTCCGTTTTTCAGAAAAGGATATCTTTTTACGAAGATATGTCACTTTATTTCGTTACGACTACCCGCATTTGCGAAACGTAAGCAAGGTGATTGCGCTCCTTCGATGCCCCATCTGCCCTGCACGTTTCCCAAAATAACAGATACTAATAGAACCGAATTACCCGTAGTAACAAAAAAAAACCGCATTGGCAATAGTATTACCTCGATGGTAATTTGGAAACCCATTGACAGGAGTGTCGCCCTGATGCGCCACGAATAGCGCCTATGTTATGGTACGCGCCTGAGCAGGGGTCGCCACGGGGAGCGAGACGCGCGGCCGGGTCGAGGAGGCGTAGCCTTCGAAAATCAGCCGCCGCGAGTAAGTAAATCCGAGCGCTGGTGTAGCTGATCGATAACATGACCTTGAAATAACCTTGAAGATTCGACAATCAAGAGCGTGAATGTAAATAACTATGTTTACTATCGTAATACTGATGATACATAACGGTTTGAAATCCTGATCAGTTTCAATTTATCAGTGAATCGACATACTGCTTGAAATGAACGAAAACTAGAATCAAATAGTTCATCATGAACGACCAACTACACCAGACAACATGAAAAACCAAATAACTGGAGTTTGTGCTGATATTAATTCCGAAACAACTGAAAAATCTGTACAGACGGTCATTGAACGCTTCAGGAAATGTGTCAACGTAGAAGAACACCATTTTGAACATCTCTGAAGATGAGAACTTATGAGCAAGTGAGTGTCGTCTTAACACATCTGATGATCGATATGTTTAGTGTGATAAAATATATTTTCTTCGCATTCACATGTTCAGGAGTCTTGGCCAATGATATTCGACATATGTTTTACGTTAAATTTTAATTCTCGAAGATCAAGTGTAATTTCAAGGCCATGTTATTATACATATCTGAATGTATTTTTCGATCATCTACACGATGCAATAATAAAAAAAATGTGGTTATGTGTCAAACAACACCGATGACCTTGATAACTCCGAAAAAAATGACCGCGGGGAAAAAATATTCATGCCAGATATTGGTCCCTTGAGATGACGTAAAAAATATTTTTTGCATCATAATAAGCTGAAGAGATATTTAGGTGGCCTTAATTAAGAGAACCATCCTGTATTCTAGAATCGAACGATAACCGAAATCCAGAATCGAAATGCAGAACCGAAAAATACCAGTTATAGAAACGATATTATATCGGTTCTGCAGAACCGAAACCGTTACCGATATTAGTCATAACCGTTATACCTACCTATATACCAGTTGTGACATTATTTCGGTTCTTCATAACTGTTTCGAGAACCGAAACCGATATCATAACAGTTTTCAATCCCTGTTTTATATGCAGTAATTACAATTTTTATTTTTCTGTTGTCCGCCACTGTATCTTGAAAATAGAAGTGTTTAGTAATAGTAAATTTTTACTGTTATTCATGATAATTTACGTTAATAATAATACCGAATAAAGAGTACTAAGCGGGCTACAAGCCGGACGAAACGGCCAGAAACGTTTGCCATATTGATATTTGGAAGATAAACGGAAGAAACACTCAAAGTCCCGTTTCCGCGAAGCCGAACTAATTACTCTTTGATCGTCTTAATTTAGTTCTGCGTGAAAGCACCAGAAAATGTCTATCTCGACCCGTGTCTCAAAATCGTTTTGGATGCTTCTCGTAAGAAGTAACCTTAAGAACATTTCCTTCCATTCCGCAGAGCATCATTTAATTGGGCTTAGACTCAAATACAAATATACTTAATGTCGAGTAAGAATCGCGTGAGCGAAACGAGATCGGTAAGTTGCTAGTTACAATTAGGGCTAGTACTTTTACCCGGGTATATGAGATACCCGGCTACCCGAGTACCCTTGAGATACCCGCGTAGAGCAAGATTACGCGGATATCTCATGAGATAGCCGAGCATCCTGGTGCCCGAGTACAAGAGCTATTATGGAAGAAAAATAAGAAAATAAGTAATCGTAATATATGTTCTGCTTCTTGCAATTGATGCAAACAATTTTTATTTTGCGTAAGGATCCGCAGTCTATTCATGAAATACTCGGGTATCTCACGGATAAGCTGGGTACCCGGGTATGTCATAAGTAGACAGCGGATGTTTATGCAAATGCATATTTCTATAGTAAGTAGGTAAAATTTTGAGACTTGGACAGAAATTTGTTTTCTCATTAGGGGAACCTAAAAATATAGTTTCTATTTTGCATATTTTGCATAAGTGCATATTTATTGCATAAAATACATAAATTTTGCATACGTGCATATTTGGTTGAAAGTCTATTAAGTGTTCCCCTGTTCCCGCGCATGTTGTGACTTTCGGGTATGCGGATATTGTGAAAATTTTATCCCCACTACTAGGGGGTTCCCCATTGGGCAGTCGCACTACAATGTAACATGATTCGAGGTCGGATATCGGTGAAGCAATACTAATGCAATAATGAAACTTGATTAATTTTAGTTATTTCATTACGAAACTTTAATCAATGGATTCGTGAAATTTCTCTGATTAAAACAAGACCAAACATGATAGAATAGCGATTATATTTACTTGTTTAATAAGCGATGAAAGTTCGAACGCAAAGAAGGACAGCATGTGGAAAGAAAGAAACGCGTAGAGTCGCAACGTTCAGCATAGTAACGCAAATAAAAAAACTTTTATTTTTCAATCTTTTTTTACCGAATTTTTACCATTGTATTTGTGAAATTTTTCTCATTAAAATAAGACCCAACATGATAGAATTGTGATTACACTCCTTGGGAAAATCCCGAGTGGCCGTTATCCGAACTATGGCACATGGCCTTGCAGTGTCAGGGCTTGGCCGTTACGCTAATATAATCCATTCTGATTCGCAGCGTTACGAAACCCTAGACGACTTGGCCCTGTACCCCACATAACTAAAGAAAAAAACGAAACTTCCTTTGCACCTCCTGTGTATTACAAGATGACCAATTAGTAATGCATCATGTTTCTCCACTGCTCTATAAGTGATGAATATAAGCACAGCTTTTTAAAGACCTACTGAATAACCTACACCGTTGTCAGCGATCGAAATTCGCTTCGAAGTCTTACATGTTGAGATTTCAAGACCCGAATTTGCTTCTTGGTGCTCGGAGGTTGAGATTTAAAGACCCGAATTCGCTTCTATCGCATTATGTGAGCTGTTTAAAGAACCGATCACTGAAGAAGACGTTAGTTTTGCAAACAGCATATAATCATATATCTGAATTGTGCTAACCTAGCACAAGTCAGCACAACTTTCCTTTTCGCCAGAACAACGATAGGGCACTTTACTCTTGCCCGCGGCCCTTCGCGCTTGGATACTATATTATTAATTTGACTTTCTGGTCATCCGACAAACATAATATTGCATATCTGATTTGTGCTAGCCTAGCACAAGTCAGCACAACTTTCCTTTTCGCCAGCACAACGTTATAAAGGGCACTTTACTCTAGCCCGCGGCCCTTCGCGCTTGGATACTATATTATTAATTTGACTTTCTGGTCATCCGATAAACACAATATTGCATATCTGAGTTGTGCTAGCCTAGCACAAGTCAGCACAACTTTTGTTTTCGCCAGCACAACGTTATAAAGGGCACTTTACTCTTGCCCGCGGCCCTTCGCGCTTGGATAATATATTATTAATTTGACTTTCTGGTCATCCGATAAACACAATATTGCATATCTGAGTTGTGCTAGCCTAGCACAAGTCAGCACAACTTTTGTTTTCGCCAGCACAACGTTATAAAGGGCACTTTACTCTTGCCCGCGGCCCTTCGCGCTTGGATAATATATTATTAATTTGACTTTCTGGTCATCCGATAAACACAATATTGCATATCTGAGTTGTGCTAGCCTAGCACAAGTCAGCACAACTTTTGTTTTCGCCAGCACAACGTTATAAAGGGCACTTTACTCTTGCCCGCGGCCCTTCGCGCTTGGATAATATATTATTAATTTGACTTTCTGGTCATCCGATAAACACAATATTGCATATCTGAGTTGTGCTAGCCTAGCACAAGTCAGCACAACTTTTGTTTTCGCCAGCACAACGTTATAAAGGGCACTTTACTCTTGCCCGCGGCCCTTCGCGCTTGGATAATATATTATTAATTTGACTTTCTGGTCATCCGATAAACACAATATTGCATATCTGAGTTGTGCTAGCCTAGCACAAGTCAGCACAACTTTTGTTTTCGCCAGCACAACGTTATAAAGGGCACTTTACTATTGCCCGCGGCCCTTCGCGCTTGGATACTATATTATTAATTTGACTTTCTGGTCATCCGACAAACATAATATTGCATATCTGATTTGTGCTAGCCTAGCACAAGTCAGCACAACTTTTTTTTTCGCCAGCACAACGTTATAAAGGGCACTTTACTCTTGCCCGCGGCCCTTCGCGCTTGGATACTATATTATTAATTTGACTTTCTGGTCATCCGACAAACATAATATTGCATATCTGATTTGTGCTAGCCTAGCACAAGTCAGCACAACTTTCCTTTTCGCCAGCACAACGATATAAAGGGCACTTTACTCAAATATGTAATATTATGATTGTCGCATGACCAGAAAGTCAAATTAATAATATAGTATCCAAGCGTGAAGGGCCGCGGGCAAGAGTAAAGTGACCTTTATATCGTTGTGCTGGCGAAAACGAAAGTTGTGCTGACTTGTGCTAGGCTAGTACAACTCAGATATGCAATATTATGTTTGTCGGATGACCAGAAAGTCAAATTAATTGTATAGTATCCAAGCGCGAAGGGCCGCGGGCAAGAGTAAAGTGCCCTTTATATCGTTGTGCCGGCGAAAACGAAAGTTGTGCTGACTTTTGCTAGGCTAGCACAATTCAGATATATGATTATATGCTGTTTGGATAACTGTTACTATCTTAAACGTTAATTGCATGTCCAAAACGATTATTTACCATAACTTCTTTATTTATTATTTTTATAAAGTAATACTTTAGCATAATCTTAGCACAACCTAGCACAACTTAGCACAATTAAGAAAAATGAAAAAACGAAAAGTGGGGGGCTACTAAAAAATCGATTTTTTCAATTTTTAGTCTTATTGTTTATATTATTGTTATAATATTCGAGAACAATGTAGCATACACTTAGCATAACTCAGCACAACTGTTGAAATTATTTATTTCAACAAGTGGGGGGCTAACTTCTAGGAGGCGAAAATAAACATATTGACGACAGCATTATGCGATGTTTAGTCAAAATGTGGTAGTAAATGAACGCACTGTTAGTCATTATTAGAAAAAGCTCAAAAATAGAGGTGAAAGCTAATAAATGTGTTAGGTGTGCGACCAAAAAATTCAATTTTTACCGTAGTATAATCGAAAAACTCGTCATTTTTTGACAGATCATGACGATCACAATGATGTTTACTTTCATCCATAAGTTTTTTTTACAGAAAAGTTATGTGTATTTAAAGTTACTGCCAATAATCGGACATTTCATATGCGACAACCTCATACTTGCGGTTTGACAAAAAAGACAACTTTTTGTTCCGCACAATATCGTATTTTATAGTGGGTCCCTGATAGAATTACGAACAACGTCAAAGAGAATGTATTTCTTCTTCCTCTCCGACCGTCGCCATATCTCATGCGATTTTTGACGTGGCGACTTAAGGAGGCTGTTGCGAATGGCTGAAGCGAAAAATCACGTGCTCTTTGCGTTCTCTTTTACGAGTTCTGGGGTTTGCATCGTGCAAGGGCCAATGCGAAATTGGAATTGCAAAGCAGAGGATTTTTTGTCCGATGAAACTTGTTTTTATCATCCTGTGTTTCTTTCTAGCTTCCGCCGACGTCTCCATCTCCCCCTCTATTTGCGAGTATAGCAGAGGGTAAATAAAAATCCTCGTAAAAAAAGAGGAGCAGAGAAAAAAATGGCCCTTATCATTCTTGCTCCATAATTAGACCACAATGAAACAGTTCACCTTCCCGATTAAACCTTTGTACACCATTTACGTAATCGTTATAAATACATCTCGTACATTAAATATCAGTAAAGTTGATCTTTAATTAACAGAAATGTTATCTGCAATTACATTGCAATCGATATAAAAGTGTCATATTACATTGACACAAACAGAGGTCTTCCTCCGTGTCAAATTGATCTGAGTGGTAAAGAAAGGATTAATAATTAGTTACTATGTGGAGGTAATCGTTTTTCACAATCACATCATAAATATATTACATTATTAATAGACCATTTTTATATGTAAATTAAATTGACATTGCATTAAATCTCCCTGTAGTCAAATATTGTTATAGAAATAGCATTCAGGAAATAATTCTAGGCTGACAGTGCACGAAATGTGACTATTATACATTACTTTATAAAGAGATCACGAATGTATCTCGAAATTTTGAGCTATTTTTTAGTAATATTTACTTAAAGAAATCAATTTGTTGAATAATTCCTTATAAATGCATCTTTACAATCCCAATAATTGTAATTATTAGTATAACTATTAAAACCCGTTATTTTGACCGGCCCCGTCAACCTAGTGTCAAACAACGATTCGCGAATACTAATTTCAACCGACATGCAGCTTAACACGTCAAACGCGGATCTAATTTGGTTTGCATTTCACTTCACTTTTTATTTAAATTTAAATGCTAAAATACGTTTGTGCATAAGCAAAAGAATTGCTTATCTGATGTCTGTTTAATCTGTTTCAACGCGATATGTTCAGACAGCAATCATATTTTTTAATGTTATACGAATCGTATATTATAATATTAATTTGTATATTCGTTGCCGTCGGTCCCATGGGAGTGACATATCATTGAACGTGGTAAGTGTTGATCCACTGGACAGGCTAGTATGTGTTAATCTGAAGTCTTGGAATTACACTGTATGACAAGGTAAGATAATTTGAATGGGTTGAAAATAATACAACATTATTCTGAAAATCTTGAAATGTTTTTACGGTGTTACTGTTGGAATTCAACGATACTATTGCTTCTAGCTTTAAGTGCTTAGGTTTAAGGGGAGACTTTTTCCCAAGGACAGAAGGGCTCAGGCGTGGGTATAAAATAAGGACCGCCGTCAGTCCGTACAAATTAGTTAGCTCAAGCGCACCACAAATGGTTCCTATACAGGGTGGTCCGTTTAGATAAGAACACCTAAATATCTCTTCAGGTTATTGTGTTGCAAAAAATATTTGTTACGTAATCTGCATGGTGTCAATGGACCAAATATCTGGCACGGATATTTTTTTCCGAGGGTCATTTTTTTCGGAGTTGTCAAGTTCATCGACGTTTTTTGGTACACAACTACATTTTTTTTTATTGCATCGTGTAACTGATGAAAAAATACATTCAGATATGTATAATAACATGACCTTGCAATGACCTTGATCCTCGAAAATTAAAGTTTTACCTAGAACTGATGTCTATTGAGATCGTAGGCTTTGACCAAGACTCTACATCAAGAGCGTGAACGTAAATAAACAGGGTGGGGTTTGCAGCAGTACGAAAATGACGAATCATTTTTAAAAGAGTACTATTTTCTGATGAAGCGTCTTTCGCCAACCATGGACAGCTAAATCTAAGAAACATGCATTATTAGTCAACTGACAATCCACACTGGCTATGATTAGTGGATAAACAAAGACCGTGGAGTGTATATGTCTGGTGTGGCATATTAAATAATCAAATAATTGGTTCTTATTTCATAAACGGTACTTTAAATAGAGAAAAGTATGCAACAATCTTGCAAAATGAGCTACAAATGCTTGTTCATGATGTACCACTAGATATCCGTTTAAGAATGTGGTATCACCATGATAGTTGTCCGGCTCATTCTACACGCCTTGTCGAACAAATTTTGGATTTAAAATTTCCAAATAGATGGATTGGTCGTACCGGAGCTGTAGTATGGCCACCGCGTTCACCAGACCTCACACCAATGGACTTTTTTTGTGGGGAAAATTGAAACAAACAGTTTATAATGAACGACGAACTACACCAGAGGATGTGATGAATCGAATAGTTAGAGCTTGTGCTGATATTAATGTCAAAACAATTGAATGATCTGTACAGTCAGTCATTGCACGTTTCAGAAAATGTATCAACGTAGAAGGACGCCATTTTGAACATCTCTGATGATAACTTAAGAGAACGTGAGTGTTCTTTTAACAGTTAACACATACACACATCTGTTGATCGATATTCTTAGTGTCATAAAATATATTTTCTTCGCGTTCATAGGTTCAGGAGTCGTGGCCGAAGATATTCGACAGCAGTTCTAGGTAAAACTTTAATTTTCGAGGATCAAGGTCATTGCAAGGTCATGTTATTATACATATCTGAATGTTTCTTTTCATCAGATACACGATGCAATAAGAAAAAATGTAGTTATGTATCAAAAAACATCGATGACCTTGACAACTCCGAAAAAAATGACCCTCGGAAAAAAATATCCGTGCCAGATATTTGGTCCATTGACACCATGCACATTACGTAACAAATATTTTTTGCATCACAATAACCTGAAGAGATATTTAGGTGTTCTTATTTAAACGGACCACCCTGTATACAGTTACACACTTATGATATATTATACAAGGTGGTTTACCAGATATTACCACCTCGGTTTTCGTCATTATTATTATTCGTAGCGAAGAATGTTTATATAGGGTTGTATAGTTTCGAGAGTTCCATTCTTTGGTGTTGTGAGTTTTTTTATAGGTGTACGCCTAGAAAAGACATGAAGATCATCAGTATTTTTTTAAATGGGATCGTATGTTTGTTCCTGCACCAATCTGTGAAACTTCACATTCTTTACAACAAAGTATTAACCTATTAATATCGGAAAACCATTAGTTAAGTAGATACTATATTTTTAGTGTTACGAAATCACAACTCTCTTGATAATGTTACGAATTCAGGGCTTAATACTCCTCGACTTTTTCTTATGGGGTTACTTGAAAAATAAAGTATATGCTAAGGCTCTGACTACAATTGCTGATATGAAAGATCGTATCAATGCTGAATGCAATATCATACCACATATTTTATTACATAATGTAAAACAATCATTACTTTCTCGATTCAGAAAATGTCCTGATGTAAACGGTCGCCACATTGAATCTTTTCTGTGAATAAAATCAGTACAACATTATTTAAGAGAGTCGTGATTTCCTAACAACGCTAAAATTAAAGTATCTCCTTAACTAATGGTTTTTCGATATTAATAGGTTAATACTTTGTTGTAGAGAATGTGAAGCTTCATCGATTGGTGTAGGAAAAAACACACGATACCATTTAAGAAAATACTGATGACCTTCATATCTCTTCTACGCGTCCACCTACAAAAAATCTCACAACGATAACGTATGCATCTCTCGAAACCATTCAACCTTATATAATAATAACAATGACGAAAATGGAGGTGGTAATATCTGGCGAACCACCCTATATATGGAATAGGTGGAACCACAGCAGAACGAATATGAGAATATCACCTTTGTTATACACAATAAAGTATATAAGGAACAAAGCGTGCTATTTATTTAAGATTTCGTAATTACATAAGGAAGAACATTTACAACAGTTACATTTGATCTACTCGTCTTGGGTTAACAAAAGAGACCGCTCGTGGCACAATAACGAGATCTTTCGCTGGCTAATAACGTGATTATGTTGCACTTGATCCATTAATTAAACTACTCGAACTATCGACGGTTGCACGATTACCACATTCGAATAATCCTTCATTTGGAAATTTCTGGGGCATCCGCAGAATACTGCACCTGCTTTTGATTCCAGGAAATTCCTGGGCCACGGGACTATTGTACCCGGAGTGTATTCCTACTGAATATTCTATATGTGATCAGGGACAACCATGGCAAATGCAAACCGATCGCATTTACATGGTAACGATAATCTAACCTCGGCATGGAATCCCCTAGTTAAATTCACAATTAGATTGTTCAATGGTTACCGTAGCGACGACCCTGATCGCCGTTAATTATCTATCAAAAACGATAGTTTCGCGTATTGGAAGGGATTCCAGTATCTTAAGCTTAAGGTAGGCTTTTTATCTAACGGCAGTGAAAACAAGTGATTTTTAAGAATTCTTCTTAGAATAACTATTGGATATATGGGACTAGGCCTTTTTGGGATGTAAACAGATGATCTTGAAGTACAAGTGCTTTTTTTCTAAGTTCAATTCTTTTCACTATTTATTGTATATTATACAAGACTTCTAAACAGCTTCGGCAGTTGAAGCATTATCCGCGTACAATGTAGCATCTACCACAGTGATCGAAACACAAAAAGTGAGCAATTCCCTCAAAGTTAGAGAATCAGAAATTTTATGTTCAAATACTTTTTGGATCAACTGAAAATATCATAGAACTTATACAATTTTCATTACCTTTTTGCACGTTTTTTGGGGGGAATATATACGTAAGTTATTTGTTGTATGAAAAAATGTTACGAATAATAGTTTCATGGTTTCCTGGGGGACATACAGTGCTCTCATCTGTTTTCTGTTACTTTGCTTTTTTATCGAGACATGTGGGTCCCCTTCAGTTTTTAAATGGAATGTCTAATATTTTTCTGAAATTGGGATGAATTATGAAATTCTGCGTAAAAAAGGATTATGCACAATCGGACTTAAAATAAATAATTACCGAGATATTTTTAAAACAAGTTTTATTTCAAACGATGTTCAAAGTGCTGTCCATTGCAGTTAATGCACCTGCGTAATCAAATTACACTGTCCAACAAATTTCAACATTTTTTATGTTTCCTATTTACTGTAGGGTGGTTCTTATAGAGTTTTTTGCGCTGATTCTTTTCCGACTATACGCACAGTTTTTGAGAAACATGACTTTGAAGAAAAAACCTATTTTTCAACATTAAAGAAATATTTTGATGTTATTATAAAAGATATTGAATTGTTTTTTACAGAAAAAGATTATGTAGACTTTTCCGAATACAGTGATATCCAATATTAATACATTATGAATGTTTAAACATGTTTAAACGATCATTAAAGACGGAGAGACACCATTTTTGCACCAATTTTTGAGGATATTTTTGAATTCATCTCAAAAAATAAGGGTCCAGTGTAAAATCGAACTATATCACGCGATAGAGCAGACTTTTATCTTGAGAAACCCCCCTTTGAAGTTTGCAACATCGACGTTTTTACCGAACCAGAAAGCAAAATATCTACGCCTGACATGAGTTGCCACCAGTGGTGCTCTTCCACTAGCGCGGTCGTTCGCTGGGATACGGCGCGGCGTAACGGCGATGCAGAGGCTAAAAGCGCGCAATTATGCCAGCTTATTTAATGTTATATATTATTTATTAGTACATTTATTCTGTATAAATTATTTTATGTATTTCTTTAATGTTAGTCTCTTGTTCATAGTTTATTTCATACTATAAAGGTCTTTTGTAACAAAAAAATAATTTAGTAAGTTATTCTTTTGTATTTAGTTTTTATTATTAAGCATTTCCACAATAAGCGATATTAAATAGATTTTTGTGTTAAATTAGTTTTATAACCACTGTTCGTCCGCTTAATATATTTTATTTATAATATATACACTTGGAACTTAGGAAATAGTTTTAAGGCCGCGAGTGTCGAGAGTAACGGAAGAAACTTAACGTAGAGTCCGGGTAAAGAATATAACGCGACGTGACTGGCGCTCTGTCCAACTGGTCCGCACGGGAGAGCCTTGAAGCAGAGTTTTCCGTCTGTATCGTCCGGTCAGCTGTCCTCACAAGGGAGCGGCTATTCGGAGCGAAGACTTAGGAAAATTAGCGTTTACTTCACGGGTCAGTGCCTTTTTATCCTACGCTGGGGTTGACCGCCAGGGTTAGGTCCCGATAATGTGAAGGAAGTGGGGGTGCGACTGCGGCGCTACTCTGGTGGGCGCGCGGGGTAGTGCAAGGGTCGCGCGCTACAGTTTTTGTTACAAAAGACCTTTTTAGTATGACATATACAATGAACAGGAGACTAACATTAAAAAAATACATAAAATAATTTATATAGAATAAATGTACTAATAAATGATTAATAACATTTAGATAAAAGTTAACATTTAAATAAGCTGGCATAATTGCACGCTTTTAGCCACTGCATCGCCGTTACGCCGCTCCGTATTCCGACGAACGATCGCGCTAGTGGAAGAGCACCACTGGCGGCAACTCATGTCGGGCGAAGATATTTCGCTTTCTGGTGTGGTAAAAACGTCGATGTTGCAAACTTCAAAGGGGGGGGGGGGGGGGGTTCTCAAGATAAAAGTGTGCTCTATCCCGTGATATAGTACGATTTTACGCTGGACCCTTATTTTTTTAGATAAATTCAAAAATATCCTCGAAAATTGGTGCAAAAATGGTGTCTCTCCGTCTTTAATTATCGTTTAAACATGTTTAAACATTCATAATGTATTAATATTGGATATCACTGTATTCGGGAAAGTCTACAGAATCTGTTGCTGCAAAGAACAATTCAATATCTTTTATAATAACATCGCAATATTTGTTTAAATTTGAAAAATAGGTTTTTTCGTCGAAGTCATGTTTCTCAAAAACTGTGCATGTAGGCGAAAAAGTAAGGGCAGAATCGGAATCAACGCAAAAAACTGTATTAGAACCACCCAACAGTAATTAGGAAACAAATTTGGTGTTGGACAGTTTTATCAGTGAGCAAAGAACTTCTTCCAATGTTTCTGTAGTTATTGAAGCGCATGCACTAATCATACGTCTTTGCATATCTTCGGCATATCGTCGGTGGCTCGCGATATACTTCTTTTTTTAATGTTCCCCAAAGGAAATAATCGAGCGGCGTTTAATCTGGTGAGCGAGGTAGCCAACCAATGTTACTGCCACGTTCGATCCCACGACTAGGACATATAGAATAAGTAGACTTAATACTTGCCGCGATTGCCGAGCATAATGTGCAATGGATATCACTTTAAACACCGCTTGAAATAAAACTTGTTTTAAAAATGTGCCTGCAATTATTCATTTTATGTCCCACTTTGTATAATACTTTTTTACCCAGAATTACCATAATTTATCTGAATTTGAGAAAAAATATTAGACAAAAAACAGATTAGAGCACTGTATGTCCCCCAGGAAACCATACAACTTTTGTTCGAAACATTTTTTCGTACAACAAATAACTGACAAGTTATTTGAGATCGTCACATTACGAGACTCATCCTGTATATCATGTTACAAAAGAGTGAGGTATACGTAGACATTCTTACAACTATATGTATAATCGATGACGTTTATCACTGCTTTGTTTGTCAATTTTCGAAAACATATTTTCCAAGGTCTTGCGTGTAGACATGTTAGTATTCTTTTTTCCCCCTTAATATAATATCTATTCATTTAATTGAATCGCCAGAAAATGAGTAATTAAATGTCGATTTTGATATTCTGGGTCAAATAGACCACGGTTCCGCTGTCGGAGGGTTAATTATGCACGCGGTGAAACATGTTGGAATTTGGATTAAACTGACCATGAGCTAAACTAAACGCATTAAATGATTACGCCCCCTATCAGAACCGAAATATTAGATCATCCTATAAAATATCGTTCTTATCTTAATTTATACAGAGTGGCTCAGGATAGGTGGTACTTGCGGTCATAAGGTGATTCTATTTGTAGTAACAAGTAAAAAAATAACATTTTCTCGGTTGACGCTTCGTTTTTGTCAAAATCGTGTTCGAATGTTCGACAGTTGTGCGCGTTCTAGCATTTACGAGAAGTAGAATTGGTTAGCCATGATCAGTCGCGACAGGGATTCCTATTCAACAGAGCGCGTGCGCGCAGAATTTTCAAACGCCGTAAAGACACATTGTGAAATCCAAAAACTGATATTTAAAATCAAATCTTTACAAATCGTTTATCAAAATTCAGGTATGTAAAAGTTTAAGAAAATAATGAATTGCAATTACCGTTTTACGTCGTACCGCTATTTCCAATAAAGATTAATAAACATACATGTGGGAACGGGAGCGTTCCCGGCATAATATTACCGACGTAGTGGGCGCGTGGTGCGCGTCCTTGTGTCTCAGCGACGTTACCGACGCTGGGAGCGTTCCGTAGCGAACAATCCAGAAGGATCTAGAAGCGGATCGAACCGAAAGGACCGAGGCAGTCTTAGTCTGAGTCTTAACCCTTTGCAGACGAGTGTCGGCAAATAGCCGCCCAAGCCTTTTTACCGTTGCGGGCGCGCGTCGGCATATAGCCGCCCAATTTTACAGATGCGGAGACGTATTATGAAGCGTACGTCTACCTTTCTGAACGATAAGGTACGCATGGGTATCAAGTTTCATTTAAAAGAAAGTAGAAACCTTTAGCGATTATGTCTTATCTTCCGTATGATGTAAACTCGCGATTTGAGACGATGGCCAAGTCGGAACGATTTTCGGTCTCTCGAGTCAGTTTTCCAGTGACGCTACCAGACGAACCAGCAAGCTTTTCATATATTTTATTTATTACAATATCCTATACACGATGGCTAAAAGATTCAGACAGGATATGTTAGATTGTGACAGTACTGATGACGAATATTATTTTCATTCTGACGAAACGGAAAATGACGACAGTGCTTCATCCAGTGGAAGTGAAATCCAGACAACGAGGAATTCGTTGAGGCGTTTCAATGTTGGTAGTGATAATAGCAGTAGCGAGGAAGTGAATATTGATGAAAGTAATAACAGTCGAGATAACGAATGGAGGAATGTTATAAATCAGGATGTCATTCCAGAAAAAATACCATTCAGATCTGGATCACGAAACCCTGGTTCACAGTTGAGTACAAAGTATACAGAACCCATAGAGTATTTCAATTCATTCTTTACTGATGAATCGATAAAAAAAATAGTTGAGGAGACTAATCGGTACGCACACAATAAAATAGAAGAAAAACATTTGGGCAAACGGTCCGTATGGCATGCGTGGACTGATGTTTTACCAAAAGAAATGCGAGCATTTTTCGGTATAATATTACTTATGGGAACAATACCACTTCCGAACCTAAAGAAATATTGGTCAACAGATAATAAATGTCGGATCCTCTACTTTGCCGAAATATTCAGGAGGGACCGATCTTTCAAATATTTTGGATGCTTCATGTTAATGAAAATCCCGAAGGTGCGCAAAACGCCAGAACATGGTGTATATTTTCTTTACTGCGCGCGCCAATACTTCTCATCCACAGCGACGCTCGCTCGACAGGCGGCTCCATCAACAAAGGGCTAATACTAATCGAGTCACCCGCGACACCTGTATTTTTCAATCTTTGAATATTGTTACTTATAACACGCTGTATTTCGACTACACCCACCCCCATTCTACATACTTACTAGCAATAATCTACTTCTACAGAAAAGGATACAGTGGAACTCCGTTCATATGCACTCCATTTACATCTTTTTGTTATTCCTGAATCGTTGGCACATATAAAAAATACAAGTTTCTGAGTTACTCAATTTAAGTTTTGTATTATTTGTAGCATTAATTTATAATTTGGCTGCAAAATATTTTGTAAATTAACAGTGGATTTTTATATAATTACACTTTCATGTTTGCATGACGTAATGTAAGCATTTTAGTCTTTTCTATTTGCTTACCAACCTTGAACGAATATTTGTACCACGCACGGTACATTGTTTTCTTTATTATAAAATTTCAAACGAGAAATAAGGAAGATAGCGAAGATAGCGAGGACAGCGATGCATCAACGGAAATTTAGAATTCTCTATAATTACTGAAACACCAACATTTAAAAAAAATTATTTCAATATAAAAATGCAAAATGAATTTAAAATATACTTACAGTGCGTAAGAATTGCAATGAATCTGTTTAATACATATTCGTCTGATGTGAACACATCATAAACCAGTTAATACTACAAATAATACAAAACTTAAATTGAGTCTTTCAGAAACTTGCATTTTTTATATTTACCAACGATTCAAGAATAACAAAAGGATGCCATATACATTCAAA
Source organism: Sphecodes monilicornis (assembly GCA_913789915.3). NCBI lineage: Eukaryota > Metazoa > Arthropoda > Insecta > Hymenoptera > Halictidae > Sphecodes > Sphecodes monilicornis. The sequence goes on from OU565284.1 coordinate 27,453,275, forward strand.
CTAGACTGCTATCAAAACATTTAAATGAAAGAAATCACTAATACTCGGCCGATAAATATTTGGACACTCCTAAAAAGACGATAACTTTTTAAATATTGGATTCTACGAATTCTATTTTTTTTTTAAGAAGCGCTGTGTCAAATATACGTATGTATTCTGAAAATTGCATCAAAATCGGTTGATGTGGAAAAAAACGACAGACATTGAAAATTGTAAGAATCCTCAACATTTATTACAATTACAGGCCGAAAATTGCGAGAAATTGCAATTTTGACCATCTATAAACGTTTGTAGCTCATTGCAACGTTGCCCAATTGTGCTGAAAATTTTAGAATATGTATAATTGACACAGATCTGCAAAACGTATATTTAAATTTTTTAATATACATAAATTGTGTTTATGTTGTGGACCCAATAGTGTTTAAGTTATTGTTGTTATTTAAGTATGTAATCATAATTGTCGTTGTTATGTCAAATATTGTGTTAAGTTACTGTATGTAAATTATGATTGTACAAGGGGTTGGAGGGATGGATAGTTGTTTAAGTTCGCTAGTCAACCAAAGTGGGCGGGTGGAGGGAGGAGTGGTGGATTCGTGAAGACTTCGCGAAGTGCGTGTAGATAGCCGCATGTTTGGAAACCACATACAGACCACGTGCAGATCAAAGAGGGGGATGTGACCATCCTCCTAGAATTGCCTCCACGTGCACGCTAACACCTGAGAGTCGAGACGGTGCCGCTAGACCAGACAAAGCCAGCGAGAATTGCTTCGCACGAAAATATAATTATCGATGAAGAAGAGTGGGGGAAGCCGCGAGGCCAGTGGTTATCGTCGTGGTAAACAAGGGGCATTCCAATTCCATAGTTTTTCAAGGATAGAAATTGTTAATGTTGCTTTCTATATAATTATCCCGTTTTTCACTAGTTAGTTTATAGTCACATTCACATCATAGGATATTAGTAGACTGCGGATCTTTATGCATTTATGGCTTCTGAAAATTTTCAAGAATTGTTAGAATATAAAATTCGATAGCATTTGGTACGATTTTTATTAATTTCAGACCTCCAAAGACTACAACCACTGAATATTAGACTTTACTTGATTTCATTTTTTTTAAATTTGCCTATAAAAATTGAAAATTGCACAAACATCCGTAGTCTGGTTATTAGCGACTACTCTATCAATGGGCTCCATTTAATCAATTTATACACGCACATATATATAGTTTTACGTTAAACTTAAATTTTGGAAAGTCAAGGTCTTTTCAAAGTCATGCTATTATACGTATCTAAATGTATTTTTCGATCAGCTGCACGATTCGATAATAAAAAATATAGTTATATGCCAAATTACACCGATGACCTTGATAACTCCGAAAAAAATGACTTTGGGTAAAAAATATTCTTTCTATACATTGGTCCTTTGTCACCATGCACATTGCGTAATAAATATTGTTTGCATCACAATAAGCTGAAGAGATATTTAGGCGGCCTTACTTAAAAGGACCACCCTATGTATACAGGGTGGAATTAGAAAGCGTTACAGACGAATATCTCCAAAAATATTGATCATACATCATGTGGTGGAACTTTTATTTTTCCCGATGGACACCCTAAGGTGAGGTGAAGGTCAACTTTCTTTTTTTAAATGGAATTATGTTTTTTTATCCACCATGAAATAGTACGTTTTAAGATGAGTTCAATTACCGATGACTCAAGGTCATTCAAGGTCAAACTTGCAGGGACATAAGATGTCTGAAATATACATAATTTATAAATGAAATAATTGCAACTTGGTATTTTTCGTCGTTGAGTGAATCTTTTAACTCGATTGAAAGTTTGAATTTATTTCTAACGTGGTTCGTAGCTGGACAATCTTGGAGGATATGAGCAACTGTGAATTCGGTATTGCAGCTATTGCGTTTGTTGGGTCCTGCAGCATTTCAGGTTTGACATCGTCCAAAAATTATCGGGCTGTCTCATTTCTGTTAAAAGTTCTACGAATTTGACACAAAGTTCATTGGTTCGGCCCGCTGTGCGACGCGACGCGACGGTTCGGGAGGTATGCGGTCGAAAGCATCGAAATGAGCCGTTCGTGTACAGCGGTCCCCCATGGTGGGTAAAACTTAACACATTTACCGGATCTGGTGACGTATCCGGGGATACGGGTTGACGTCACTGCGTCAAAATGGGCCACGGCCTCGTAAGCCCACCGCCCTGCCGCCCACCTATCCTCCTCGTTCGCCTCTTCAACCCCCCTCGATACACGTCATCCTTCGTCCTGTTATTCGCTGCGGGATCCTGGAACGGTGCTCCGCGACGGCTACCGGGGTACCCAGAGTACCCGGAGAGTACCGGATACGCGTGCAATTGTATCTTTCGGTGGGAAGATCGATCGGATTGAATTACTTTTCGCTCGCGCGGAAATGAATGTTCCCGCCGCGCTACGCTGCGTCACGTCGGGGCTGGAAATTGTTCTGTCCCGTCTGCCGCTATTCGAAGAATTTCGTGAGCTTGTAAATCATATCTACAGGGTCCACGAGTCCGCCCGATGCACCACGACGGACAAAACTGCATCGGCGAGCACCGAACCATTGTTTCTGGGTCGCGGCGCGTAGGTGAAAGAAATTAAAGTATTCACCATCGACTATCGCTTACAACGGTTGAACGCGGTAGTAGAAACACTACTTGCATGTAGTGATGCGATCTAAGAATCAAATTCGAATCTCTTACAGCCATTACGCACGGTCGACCAGTTGCCGACGACTTGGTCGCCGAGAGTCCAAAAATTAGGCGATCATACTTGATCATGAAGCTTAGTAAGGTAATGCAGTTAGTCTACGAAAGTTGTCAGTATCATGCAGATCATCAAACAAACCCACTTTTTCATATTTTGAAGCACCTTCAGATACAAATATATTAACAATTTCTTCCCATTCTGCTTTTTTAATCCCCCCATTTGCCTAATCATTATTGGATAAATCTGAAATTGCTCTTCGGGATTCAATGTCTAAAATAAGCTTTTCTGTATCGAAACTGATTTGATGCACGTAGTCACCTGATCGCCAAGAAAGACGCTTATTGGGCGAAACCGTCAATTGAATGCAATGTATCTCAACTGTCGCTGCGACCAACGAGTCACCCGTGCGTCGCTCGCGTTTTCGTTAATCGACAAACTATTCGAACCACTTAAAATCTGATTGGAATATCAAAACTCTTGAAATTCCTGCAGTCTTGATAGTTTTGAACGTCTTGATCGTCTTGATCTTCTCGAACCGCATGCTATAGGCGTCGACAGGCGACGATCGACAGTCGACACACGACGATGACACTCGCTAACTTCGAAGCCGAATTGTTACGGAATATTGTACTATGTGCGACTATTGGGCTCTGACATTTTGAGTGGCGCGATCTGCTGCCGAAAAATAGAAACACTCTAAGCTTGGTTTGGCTTGGCTTACAGCAGTTTACAGTGTCAACAGGTATTAATTACAGTATAAACTTACAGTGTTAAAATAGGTGATAATTAAAAATAATGTTATGGAAGTTTAAATTTTTCTACAGCGTAACAAAACAAATTTTGATTACTGTGCAGTGAAAGATTGTGATAGTAGAGCGAGCAAAAATTTGTTGCTCCGTTTCCACACTTTGAAATGAAGTATGTGAATTGAACTGCTTGAAATTTGTAAGACCTCTATTTCTAAAATATAAGAAACAATTTAGCAAAGAACAGTCTATTTTAACAGCTAAAATAGGTAAAGCAAGGGTGCACATTAAAAGATCTAACCATAACCGTAGAAAGACTTTCAAAATTCTTGGTTCAGTGATCCCTTTGGCATTAGTGCCCCTAATAGAATATATTTGTACAATTATTTGTGGAATAATTAATCCTTACCAATTTTAAACGATTCGAAATTTATGAAATTATAATTGTAAATGTAGAAGGTATATTAAAAAACAAATTTTTGTTGTAAAATGAATCATTTGATAAAACATACTTTATTGATTTTTATACATGTATTTATTTCATATATTTAATAAATATATCTTTTCGAAGTAACATTAACCTTGTCATGATTTATTAAGTCTGTACTCTCGTCACTTGTTATTATTTCTTATGTCTATTTACTTTCATCACATATTTTTTTCCAATAAACAAATTTTATGTAACGGATTCGTATAATAAATATTTTTTAATTTAGTAAACATTGAAAAAAAAATTTCGTTTCTTGTAACTTTTAAAGCTAAATATTTTTTGTCAAACTTAGAATATGTAACAAAATATGTTACTTCCAAATTTAACACTGCCATCCACAGTTGGATTTGTCCATAATTCCGATGCTTTTCTCTCAACACAATGTTTTCTACTTCCTTTCAAACATTTTAAGTAAAAGCAAAAGAAAAAAAGATATCAATACAATGTTAAGACCAAACACTTCGTCGCCATATTGGATAGTTATATATTGTCCATGCCCCCATGTCAAATCCCAATACTTTTGGCTTAACCGCTTCGTTCTCTTGGACGTGTTATGCCGCGACGCCGATACTGTTTGTATAAGGTCACAGACCAGTTATCTCGCGACGCAATGCCGCTTGTGCGATGCCACCGACGTGTTATCCCACGACGCAATACCGTTCGTGCGATGCTACAGACGACATATCTCGCGTGCTTCATTATTAGATGTAATCTAGCGGTTAAGTAGCTACAGTTGTCTTCGATTAAGCCGGGTTCGTATCAAACTACCGACAACATTTAACCGACATTGATTTCGCCGATAATATTAATCCACCAATACGTACATAAGTTACATAAGTAAGCACAATGTTGGTGATTTCAATGTCGGTGGAACAAATGTCGATATAATCATTATCGGTGAAACGACTGTCGGTAATTTGGAACTTTGGCGGCGGCTGGAAAATGCGTCACAGAGAAGGAAAAGGAAAGGGAGCATTTCATCCTGGGCCCCCTGGAGACTCATCTAGCGGACCCTGCCTTAGACACCGCGATATCGTAAGGACGGTTTAGGGTAAGCTCACAGTGGACCCGGTATCGGTCGATTCGGCCGACGTCAGACGCATCTGTCAGACATTTCAAATGTGTGGGTAGACACGTCTGTGAGACCCTTCTAGCGTCGGCCGAGGTGAAAATTTCGCGTCTCTTTCTTTTCCATACGCTGTCCTTCTTTGCGTCCGAAACGTTCGTCATTCATTATACAAGTAAATATCATCGGCATTATATTATATTTGGTGTCATTTTCATCAGAAAAATGCCACAAATATAACGGCGAAAGTATCATAAAAAAATAATGAAAAATGAAGAAGTTTTGTTATTGGATTAGTAGTGTCTCACACCGACCCGCATAATTACACTCCTCGGCGACCGAGGCCCTCGAACGTCACTAACCTTTTTCTCATATATTATTCAGTACGATAAGTACATTTCTTTAAATTAAATAAAAAAAAGAGAACCACCGATTTTTTTTGGTTTAGAACTGGACGTAAATATGAACATTATAATCCAAAAAAGTTTGCGACTTTCTGCAACTTTCCGAAAAGCGCGAGAGAAACGATTTCTTCAGATCCATATTTATTAAGCTTAAGTTTTCTAAAACCAAGAAGACTAAAACAATATCCGAATTATGTCTTTAAGTTTTTTCAAGAAACAGAGATGATCAATGAAATAATAAGTAAAATAAACGATAATTAAAAATAATGTTATCTTGTTTATCCCTTCTCTATTAATTTATATTTCCATGTATATATTTTATTTTACATTACAAATCACAAAATATCATAATTTCTACTGTAGAAACATGTACGCGATCGACGCGTCTGACGAAAAACAAAATGATTTGATTTTCCTCCGGCCGTCGTCCGACGTCGGGGCCCCATGGGGTTTGTCCATTGAAACCCTTTTCGAGGCACTTGAAAAGGTTCGGCTACCGGGGACTTCGGCTGATTTCTCTGACGTCGTGTCCACTGTGAGCACGTTTTCCGGCGAAATCGGGCGTACGGACACGAACACATGCCTCCCAAGGCCCTTGAAGTGCTCGTGCGTGTGTGCTGAAATCGGACGTCGGACGAAGTCGGGTCCACTGTGAGCGTACCCTTAGAACGGTATATAAGTATACGAATCGGTGACGGATTAGATAGTAGCGAGAAGGGCGTTTTCTGTTTGTCCATCTGGTAGCGAGCGTAGGAGGTAGCCGCCACAATACAAATCCCTCTAAGCTACACATTTGCTGCTTCGCTAATTCTACGAGATCCCTTCCCGTTGCGGGCAACGTCCTTCGCTCCTCTGTGTAGAATCCTTTCCCGAGTCTGAGCTATTCAGACATCTCGCGATTCTAGTGAGCTCCTAACGAGTTAGATCGTCTTACAAGAGAAGATATTTGAGTTACACAAGACGGTTTTTATGATATTTATATGAAACATGCAGTGCCGAGCAATAGTATTGGCACTCCTTTTAAAGAGATATTATTTTTTTTAAATTGGGCGAAACGACGAGTTTCTTCGAGGTGTTAGAAGAATTTGTTTGCTATTAAACAAATTAATTAGAAATCATCACTGGTCAAAATTACGAAAAGAAAATAAAGATCACGATTTTTAACTATTTTATCTGTGTGTTCAATATTCTATTGAGTAATTCGTAACGTTTAATTGCACTTGTAATCTCGACGGCAACGCTTGCCGTCATTTCTTGACCGCGGGGCCTATGTATAACACTAGGTTTAAGGGACCCGTCAATTCGACGGATTTCAAATTTTGAAATGAAATACCCCAAAAACCATAGCATTAATTTGAACCATTTTGCATCGTAAATTAATCACTTCATCCAAAGAATTTATACACACAATTATTTTTTCCTAAAGCTTTCTAATCTTTGAAATTTCTATGTAGTATACCTATCTCTACGAAACCCATCAAATTGACGGGCTAGCTTATTTCATAAACAATCCTTATATGTTCGCTTCGTTCGTCAAATAATTCATCAAATAATAAATATAAGAATAAAAGTAAAGTCTTTATTTTCTCCTCCTCCAATTCGTTATATCAATCGCGCCTCGATAATGTAAACTAAAGCGGATTGTATGGCCTGAGTGTTTATTTGGGTCTTCAACGAAATCGCTTATGCCTATTGCCGATGAGACCTCTAAAGCAAGAGCGATCTTCAGTATGATTGCTGCAATGACAGTGTAAGAACGTTTTTCAAAGACAGTGTGCAAAAGTTTCAGTTATTATAGACAGTCTCCGAGTATTGTAAGTATTTACAATAGGGTAATTGAATTTGGGCACAGTATTTTTTTATTTTGACCAATCCCCCTTTTCTAGCAATCATGAGTAATTCCAGGAGATATAATAAAATATTGAACAAAATTGTCAACATCTCTGAAGATTGTTCTGAGGATACCTCCGAAGAAGATCAGTATGAATTAGACCAAAGCGAAGCTGACAGTGCAAGTTCTGAGTATATTGAACGTGGAGAGTTAGAAGGATACCCTATACTGTTAATATTATTGTTACCATTTCCGTGATAGTTTAAAAAAAGACTTTTTACTTATAAATTATTTATTTAAACGTGAAGCTTAATATTGTTCAATTCAGACTTAATTTGAATAAATCGATTTTTTAAAGAAAATTCGTATTCTCGTTTATCCGTCAATTTGACGGGTGCTCGTAGAGATAGGTATATAAGAAACGCCCGTAAACCTAGTGATAAGAACGCTTTCGTGTCGTTAGTGTTAGTACATCGCGTCGAGCTCAGCTGATCGAGCTCGACGTTGGCAATGAGGTGAACGACCACCGAATGTAAATGGCGTGGCGCCGAGTACCGTCCACACCGTATTTGTCGCGTGCGCCATCCTTCCAATAAGCCATATTTCAAATCCATCGCCTAAATTCCTTTGTCTCCCTTGCAGCACCGGTCGCAGGGCATTGCCCTAATGAACGCCCGGTGCTGTCTTATCCTTGCAATTTCAAATTTCCAATCGCTCACGCTCTCTGTCTTCCGCAATCGATACATCACTACAGTACGGTCACGACTGCATTTACACCTTGTGCACTTCATAACGTAAAATCGGTACCGCCAATCACGCGTGCCCCACGCGAAGAATATCACGACTCGTGCATTTCCCGCATCTTACCAGCTATTCACCACACTAATTCGTCTCCATTGTATATGCCATCCTCGTAAATACCATCAACTGCAATATACAGTATTTTATCCATAAATGTCCCAAGTGTCTGCCTATAATTGTCCCAGAACTATCCCCACTACCGCGGGGTATACCCCGTGAGGGGCCTTGAAGGTTGAGAGGCATCGGTCGCCAAGAAGTGTAACATAATACGAGTCGAGTATAACGATGAGCCCACTATTAATCCAATGGCAAAACTTCTTTATTTCTTATTAATTTTTGTGGAACTTTCACCAACATATTCGTGGCATTTTTCTAATGAAAATGATGCCAAATATGGTATAATTCTGATATTATTTACTTGTGTAATGAACGATAAAAGTGTCGGACGCAATGAGTCGAAGGCCTTTGAACTGTGCCGGCAGCTGTGACTCACCGCGTCTCTTCTTCTCCATATGCTGTGTTTCTTTCCGAAACTTTTATCGTTCATTACACAAGTAAATATTATCAGAATAATATCATATTTGGTATCATTTTCATTAGAAAAATACCACGAATATGATGGTGATAGAGCTATAAAAAATATGAAAAATAAAGAAGTTCTATTATCGGTTTAGTAGTGGTCTCACGGAGATATACTCGACCCGTATTATGTATAATACCTGTTTTATCTTCTCATTTTTGACAATAAATGAGTAAAATCCGATATCGAGTTACGAAGAACCGCAATAAAACGAAACAGTTATTGTGCCTAACGAAGTTAAGCACGACGAACAGATTTTATATCAATCAAATTCTGTGTTTCAAACAATGGTGAAGAAGGTTTTATAAATATGGAGGTGATGATTCATATATTAAATTCCACCGATTGTTCGACTCGAGAAAATAAATTATTAAAATTCCATGTTGCCACAACGAAATGAATAGCTCAAAGAAAGTGGAGGTAGAGGATAACTTGTTATTTCAAGTATCCGGTATGCGGGTTGCAGTGTTTCATAAAATTTTCCACTATTTACCATTATGGTTAGATCCACTCATCGTATTTCTAAGTTATAGTACGCTTCCTACTCGAAACTTGTTTCCTAAGTGTAATTATTTAACCTCCTCAATCTAGATTTTTTCCTTCTCCCATTACATTTTCGTGTTTTATGTTCAACCCCTTGCAATACGATTTTTTCACAGCTACAGTTATTAGAACCTCTTTGTCCTTAATAATTTTGGGAAGAAAATTTATAGGTTTATCATACCTTCACTTTTATTGAATTTTCGCATGTTAGCATGTATGACATTCGTGGTTAATATTCTACTTATTTAATTAGAAAGGTCACTTGTGCCCATAACCGAATCACGTACCGAACCCAAGGGACAATCCGCACAATAGCGATAGCCCTACCATAAATCATCGCCCGAAGCTAGCCGCTGCACGAAAAAAGTACATTAATGTCTCGATATATGTGAAAGAGAGGTGCACGATATTTGTGAGACACTATTAATCCAATGATAAAGCTTGAATTAAATCGATGTTATTTTTCAATACTCGTTATTATTTTCTATTAAATCTACTAGATTAAAGAATAGTGTCTCTATACGATATAAGTGACATTTCGGTTCCGTAGATTTTACATACAGGGTGGGGCAGTAAAACCTACTATATGTATAAAGCAACTCGGTATCTATTGGTTCTATCAAAAAACTTTTAAATTAATTATGTAGCATTTTCAGGGTCGAATTGAATGAGTATAATTTTATTTTTTTGTATCTAATTTTTTCTGAGATCTCACAGACACCTTGAGTTTTTTCAAAGTCAATGCACATTTTTTTTATGCCACGTTGTTGTCGATGAAAGGACGAATTCAGCGATGTATAGCATGATGACCGTGAGTTTTGAAAACAGGTTATAAAACAATCAAAGTCATCTTGATATCTCGGAAAAAATTAGATATAAAAAATCAAATTGTACTCGTTCGAAGCGTCCCTTATAATGCCACGTAATTCATTAGAAAGGTTTTTTTATACAAACAACAGATATCGTGTCATTTTAGATAGTAGTTCTTACTGACTCATCCTGTATATCGAAACATAGCTATACTATTCTACCGTAGATAAAAGGATATGGAATAAAATTAAGGTATGGAATAACATAGTTTACGAAACTTTAGAGTCGTCTTTTCAAGAGAGCGGTGCATTTGCATTCTATGACTGCTTTGAGGCTTTTGTTGCTTCTTTTTTTTGCATGGACATTTTTACAGACCACCCCTGATTCAGAGATGTAGAATCACGCTACAACCGACTTTACACTTATTTTTTATACACCCTGAACAAACTGGTAAAAGAATATATTAGCATTTTCCTGAATTATCTGAACTGTGTTTCACTAATTAACCAATGACCATTCCTGGTTTATATCGATGAGTCTGTAACAAATAGAAAATCTAAAGGAGTTTTCTGATTGGTCATCAGGATCGTAAAAAAATGGTTGAACTGAAAATTGGATGTAAGTGACCTGGTACTTGGTTATTGTGCAAGGGTTACAGGTTGGACGAATTATTACTAATTTATGCGCGATCCGAGTAAAGCTCGAAACACGCGGAAACGTTTTCAGTTCGTCGAGGTTTAACGGCGACGGTACTTCTACATACTGATTACTGTGTTCCTAGTGCAAATTCCCCGAAGCAATCACGTATGGATATTGCCAGGGAGCTAGCCGGGTATCGTTGAACGATGTAACGTAATCATTACAGGGCTCTCGAATAACTTTGCTTTGACCGGTTTAATTCAACTTTACCGAGTTCCGTGCACATGCATGCACGGCTTAATATTCACGAATATATTTTCCCCCGATCTTTCCCGGAATCGGCGCATAAAACTCACGCACAGATAGAACATTAAAAATTTGCGCACACTCATATTGTAAACAAAACGCAGTCTGTAACGACGGAGAAGTTTTCATTACTAATTAGGCTGATCTATCCAGTGAATGAACATAATTTGTATTATACTAAAACATAACATGATGCTAATTCGATTGTAGGTTCGCAGACGTATCGCTAGAGGGATCTTCTTTTATTTGATAACCCATTCGGCACTACATTAATTTATTTAGCGGCTGAACTTTGGAAAAGTCCGCCCACCGTTTCGGCACGAGACTTACGCCATTCCCTTCGTTTTGACATACTGATCACTTAATGTAATTTTCATTTTTGGCGATTAGTAGTTTCCGACATATTCGCGAAAAACTATTGCTACTACCACATGAATCCAGCGTATACCCCATTCTCGTACCCTGTTACCTGACTTGGAAAACCATTCATTTCAATACTTGAAACATTAAGCAATTAGTAGGTTTAAATTTAGTCTGGGTTAGTTTTTTTTCAAGCGAACAATGTTTTAGCGTCTCACATTCGTCAATATAAAAAATCTCGGAAATCCCAATGTCTCTATATTCTATACTGAAAATATCTTTTTAACAAGTTCACCCGTTATATAGGTTGCTTATCAGCCGCTGCGCCGAGGAGCAGAAAAAGAGAGTTCTATGCTGCAAACACGCGTGGACAGTATACAGGGTGACCCACATAAATGGGAACACCTAAATATCCGTAATATTTACAGTCCTATCAGAAAATTTCAGAGGACAAAGTGACACTATTGCAGTTGACGTAAACAACGCGTAATCTTTGCTGAAACACGTAAATTTTAAACTTTCACATTTTATCCGCTCCAACATGATTATTCTTGCTCAAGGTCATTTCAAGGTCAAGAAGGTGGTATCCACTAAATTCAGTTTTTTATTGTCTATCATGCTGTCGTAAAAAAAATATACTATTCCATTTAAAAAAACATCGGTGACCTTGAAATTTCATCTTGTTTTGTCTTTACTTAAAATGTTTGAAAGGAAAAAGAAAACTTTATTGGAAAAATATGTGATGAGAGTAAATAGACTTAAGAAATAATAACAAGTGACGAGAGTACAGACTTAATATGCATATATTGACGAGTTTAATGTTACTTCGAAAAGATATATTTATTAAATATATGAAATAAATACATGTATAAAAATCAATAAAGTATGTTTCGTCAAATAATTCATTTTACATAAAAAATTTGTTTCTTAATATACCTTCTAAATTTACACATATAATTTCATAAATTTCGAATCGCTTAGAATTGGTGAGGACATATTAATTGCTCCACAAATAATTGTACAAATATCTTCTATTAGAGGCACCAATGCCACAGGCATCACTGAACCAAGAATTTTGATAGTCCTTATACGCTGGTTAGGTCTTTCAATATGCACTCTAGCTTTAGCTATTTTAGCTGTTAAAATAGACTGTTCTTTGCTAAATTGTTTCTTGTATTTTAAAAATGGAGGTCTTATAAATTTCAAGCAGTTCACGTCACATACTTCATTTCAAAGTGTGGAAACGGAGCAACAAATTTTTGCTCGCTCTACTATCACAATCTTTCACTGCACAGTAATCACCATTTTTTTTTGCTACGCGGTGGAAAAATTGGAACTTCCATAACGTTATTTTTAATTAACACCTGTTTTAACACTGTAAGTTTATACTGTAATTAACACCTGTTAACACTGTAAGCTGCTATAAGCCAAGCCAAGCCAAGCTTAGAGTATTTCTACTTTTCGCCAGCAGACGGCGCCACTCAAAATGTCAGATCCCAATACGCAGGATTCATTTAGTAGTAACAATAGTTTTTCGTGAATATCTCCAAAACTACTCATTTCCGCCAAAAATAACAATTACATTTCATAATCAGTATGTTAAAACGAAGAGAATAACCTACGTCTCGTGCCGAAACGGTGGGGGAGACTTTTCCGAAGTCTTACGTATTTGGCAGTTGTTCGAACGAGATCCCGCATATTCAAAGTAAGTATTGTTGTCGTGAGATCAGCAATATGTATTTTGAAGTGGTTCAATTGTCTTACGACAAGGTTTGTGTAAGTACCTATCACTCACCGGTGTACCTCTGTCTATTCATTGATGATTGAGACCATTTTTCGTTTAGTCGTACGCCGAATGTTTAATGTAAGCTATATCAAATATTGTTTTAATTGTTTTCTAAAATGTAAGATCCTACCAATGACAAAGCATTCGTATAAAAATAGCACCCAGGAAATTAAATAACGAATTGCTAATACTAATTTCAACAGATATGCCGTATAAATGTTCATTCACTGGATAGGTTACCCTAGTCTCGCAGTGATTACTGTAAAACTTCATCCTACATTTTTGATTTATTTTTCACCGAGGAATCGCTTTCTTCTCGATAGTACTGCGCATGACTGAACAATCTGCGTATTTGGAACGAACAGCATCGACGATTGTAATTGTCCATACGGAACAATAGCTAGTCTCGATACTTAAACTCGGTCGGTTCATTCTATGAACGAATGATTCGATTTGAAATCAACGACCGGTCGCCTGTCATTCCGGGCAGGGTCTACATTGTTCATTATTTTATTTCCGTAACGTGTATCTAAACCCGGCGTCATGATTCGTTAAACTAACGCGACATATTTTTCAATTTATTATGTATAAAAGTGTGCCCAACGTTTCATAATTTGTGACATCGTTTCGTGTACAAAATTAAATCGTGGCTCTAGCAATCAATTAATTGTAACCTAATTTCTAACCTTAATTTTCAACTTTTTGATTTATATCATTTATGATCTACATTGAAGATTTATTTATTATTTATTAAATGGAACAAATGCATAGTAAATGATGAGGATTACTTTTGAGAGTGAAATTTATTGTGATTGTATTTTAAAAGTGCCAATTTTTTGGAAATTGGAAATTTAGTGTTCAAACACTTTTTGAAGCCACTTGTACCTATGCAATATTTGATTTGACTGTAGCATGAGGTTTAAGATCTTCAATTAACACTAAAAAAAGAACGTTTAATTATTTCCTGGTGCTTTAACACAAATACGGAAATATCGTGCGCGCATCGCTTTCACATATGTGACGACATTATTGTACTATTAAAAAAATCGGCAAACAATGAGAAAAATATTTTGATGTATTTAATATATATTTTTGGTTTAATTAGCACGCTCGGCGCAGTCACACTGTTTGGTAGCAGTCATCTGTAAACAATAGATGTTTGTGCAAATTCCCATGGTGTAGAGTAAAGCTGCTTAATATAAGACCTCTCCTAATACGAAATAGGCTTAAATATTCTAGTGATGTTGCTTTCTCGCGTAATTAACCGTATATTGATTATTTTGTCCGCACATTGTTCTTGGAATTGATTAAATGTCTCCCACAAGCACCATTTTGTGAAATACGTTACAGGAAGTCTTTAATATCATTTGATTAAATTAAAAATACTTAAAAAATGATTAGTGTTTATCATTTTTGTAAATGCAAATATTCATGTACAAATACAATTCGACCTTCGGGTGGGAGACATAGCAAAATGTTTAACACTCACGATCTTAATAGTTTGCTTCCTGTTCCAGTTATTTTATTCACGTGTATTTAAAATATGTTACTCATACTGATTTTTGGAGCTACTTATGACACTTATTTCAATTATTAAGAGTACTATAACTTGCAATCATTAACATTTTAAAATTCACCTCGGAAACTTAATTTGTTAGGTGTTGCGACAATCACTGTAATTTCAAAAATAGAAAAATAAAAATGTAGAACGGTAAAGTCATTGCATTTCGGAATACGTATGTAACGATTTCAAATAACAATCTGCGCGAAATTAATTTGCCTCAACTTGCGTTGTAAATGGGGGTGAGTTACCGAATTTGGAGCGTTGCCTAAATTGGACCATCATTGCGATTTGAACTTAAAATAGGCAACCTACGTTGCTTAAAAGTATACGTTGTTTCTGCTCCCATTTTTTCGATCAAGCACCTCGTGGTTAAGTGATAAATTGATTTTAGTTTTTAAGGAGTCATTGATAAAAGTTTTTATTGAAATTGAAGAAGCACTCATGCCATTTTAATGTAATTAACAAAATATATTATTATATCTTCTGAAAGCAAACCTATTTAGATACGAAATGCTATCATAGTTTTATTAACCTAAGATAAAAGTATGGTTAAGTAAAATCTTTTAAAATTTTTGTACCTAAATTGGACCGAATTGTGACCCATATTTTTTTCTTTGCAATATCAACCAACAGCAATTTTTAAACCTTTTTTGTTGTACATTACATCGTAAACTAGTCCTTCGAACATCTCGAAAAAAACTCGAAATTAATTGTGTTCGAATTTCGGCGCACAGGTTCGATCAATGATACAAATTAGAAACCTCTTTGGAAACTCAACGTTTCGACCCAGATGTGGGTCTTTCTCATCGCAAACCCTACATTCAACGATTGTTACATCTTACAATACCTATAGCTTTCTGATGCATCAACAGATTTCGATGAAATTTTGTACATGTGTATAAGCACAGAAAAGAATTCTGGTGGTCGTACAAAATAAAAATGGCACTACACATTATTAATCGAAGGGAAAATGAAATATATAATTTGATGCTTCCTAAAAAGTGTCACGTGTATTATAGTTTCGTCGCGTGGTACACCTTTTAATAAGTAAAATGGTTGTTGACTCAACTTCCAGCTTTCATGAACAAAACAAATCCTATTGTATGACTTTTACGGAAGTGTCACATAAATGTGACCCATCGGCGGAATAACTTCCGCTATGCGAAATCGATTAAAAAACTATAATTTGAGTTCCATGTGATTCCGGATCGCTTAATAATCACGCGCACCGGCACCTGTGAAATTTAGCGTGTTCTGGTGATAATTGACGTAGAAAAATTTCGAACCGTGCATGGCCCGATACAAAAATACACCGAAATTGCTCCCGGTAAAATTATTCAGAAAAATCGTAAAATATGATTTGTTTGTTTTACGCGTAATCTGCGAGTTAGAGGGGAGGGGGCAAACTCGCGTGAGAAGTACCATGACATGATTAAATTTTATCGTTAGGCGAACAAGATTTGCTTATTTTATCTCCGCTCAGCTGTCTCACTTGCAGATTTCATTTACTTCCTTTTTAAATCTCATTTAAGATTTTATGCGTATCTTGAAGTGATATTCTGGTTTTGAACATTCAAAAAATCAATTCCCTTTTGCATTTTCCTTAAGGGGGGGGGGTCCGTGTAACAGCAGCGAAAACATGTAAACGGATAAACTTAAAGAACAAATGTTTATTTTTTAGTTCTATTCTTCTTATTATTTATTGTATACTACGCATGTTTCTCCAAGCTATACCTATTACAGTGGTAACGAGTGGGATAGAATTTCACGACATTTGTTTGAAATAAACATAGGATTAATTTATGGATCAGAAGCAGGAAGTCTATGCATGCTTACGTGTGAAATAATTGGTGAGTAGCTATTACATTTGATAATAAATTAAATGAATTTTTGCTACTAGCCCACAGTCCGAACAGATAAAGTTAAGTCTTTTTACAAATGTCCACCGATCCAAGGCGTTGATTAGCCCCCCGAAGTCGTGTATAATTATAATTTTATTGTACCATCGAGTCAGCTTGCGTGCAATTATTGCATGATACTTGATAACAATAATTCTGTATTCTAAGATAATTTCGAATACGTGCTGAAAGCGAAAATGAGAATCATTGACCTTACCGTGACATTGACATCCCTCAGCTAGTCTTATACCTACTACCTACCACCAGGAGTGCAGTTCGTTGACCTAACCGTACGTCCCTTAATTTCGGCACTACCGTGTACCTGCGATCAGCTGTGCAATCCGCCTCCCAATAGCCTAGTGACACGCATTTCGAAGCAGCAGGTGCATTTATGGCTGAACAAGCGAGTTTTAATTCAACTCAATTTCTGCATCTTCTCTTGTTCACGCCTTCATTGCGGCGTGACGCCAACGCTCCGCTCGACGGCACCGGCCCAGTGATTGTATATGGTCTCGGTTTTCTCGCGCATGCGCGACGATTTTGTTGGTCTAAAATGGGGTACCTTGATTACACCGAATAGTTTTGCAAATTTTCTTTCGATTTTCAAATATAAATGTTTAACATGCGTATGTTATATTAAAATTTTATGTGTATGTACATATAATATATAAATATATCTTGCACTCTTCTGTCCGGTTTCCCACCAATAACAGTTCTCCCCTACTTTCCCAACAAACATAAGACGTACATACGTTCCTGCATTTAGTCGTGCATGCGCGAAAAAACCGAGACCACATACCATCACTGCACCGGCCGGGCCACCGAACCAAGATTTCCCCACCAATGCGCACCGGAGCCGCGCTCTGAGTGGTCCGTATTTTTCGTTAATAACTCCCTAAGAAAGCTGTGGCGACCATTTTGCGAAGGAAAATGTTACTTTACGCGACCTCCGCCCATTTCAAGGATTTTCTCTATTTTTGGGACACCCTGTATATTACATTAGAATGAAGTAAGAGTTTACTTTTGTAAATGAATTGCTATCAAAACAAGACAGACATACTATTGTAATAATACTGGTATACGAATTGCTTGTGATTAATGTTAATAAAATGAAAAATGATGTGCCTCATTAACATCAATGATACAGTTTTAAAAGTGACCTCATCTAACAAAAGAAAGTTTAATTCTAATTTTTTCTAATTAACCCCTTCCCGTGCCATTTAGCTCGACGAAACTTTGGCCCAAGCGGTAGGCATCGACGCGCGCTAAACAGACCAGACTGATGCTTGTAAACAGTCGCAATACGAACTACAAACTATTGGTGTGTTTTTTACTTTTTGCCAAATCCATGATTGCTGTGTCGTACTTTCCTCTTCACTACTATCATCTATAATCATACGCCTTATGCGTTTTACGACTGGCACAAACGCGGCACTATCAGAGGATTCGTTATCACTGCCTTCATTTAACAGTTTTGTATCTTGCATTTTGAAGGGGTTTCTTAAATTTAAATAATTGAACTGCTTCGTAACAGCAACGATAAGAATTTTGACTAACTGTCATGAGGTACTGATAGGAACTAACATTCAGTCACAATCGTAACGGTCAAAAAATCAGTCCGCGAGCTCGGCTTGCTATGTTTACGTTTGGCCCAAGTATCTGGTCGCGAGTCTGACTCGCGATATTCATGTTTGGCCCAAGTATCTGTTCGCGAGTCTAACTCGCGATATTCGTGTTTGGGCCAAAATCTTCATCGCGAGTCTGACTCGCTAAAGTACGGGAAGGGGTTAATATGAATAAAATGAAAAAAGTATGTATCAGCAGTCAGCAGTAATGATACGGCTTTCAAAGCAGAGCCATATAACAAAGGGGGCTGTAAGTGGAAACGAAACAAAAGTAAACACGTTGTAATGCACATAGGCTTCAGTTTGCAAGTCCATTTACTTTATCTCTGAAAAATTACCGTAAGTTTATTCGCTTTATCAGATCTCTCATGCAAGCTAGGTGTTTTATCACGTTGCTTTGAGCTCTAGTAAAACCAACGCGTACCCAGAATTATATAGTGCGCAAACAGTCGTGTTGCAGATTGTGACTGTCTTATTTAGATGGACGCTAGATGAAAGCGACTATGAAAATTAGACAACAATCTGCATCCCATATGCGGATAGTTTTACGAAACGAATCATCTCCATGATCTCTAAAGTGTTGTGTAAGTCTTCTTAAACTTATAATTGTCTTAAATGACAAGAAACAGGTAGGTATCATGTAGGCAAAACATTATGATACAATTATTCAATCGTCATTTATCTCGTTCGCACGGAGACATCAGTTAAGTAATATCTTGTTTTTAAATGGCATCTTTTCACCAATGTTTAGGAATTTTTTTCAGAAAATTTATTCAACTTTATGCATTGAGATTTTGCACATGCGTTTCAGGGTATTTGAAGTATATGTATAAGACATTTTTTTTTTAAATAAAAATGATGAAAATTACATGAGTTATATAATTTTTTATAGAGTATGTTTCAAAAAAATGTGTTCACTGGAAATGAGGAAGGACATTAATCAGTACGAATGTGGCTATGATCTGAATCACAATATATTAAAAATGTTGATTATTTATAAAATGAGGGCATTCTTAACTTAGATTATCGATTTTTTAAATATTTTTCCACACTCTGCACTTTTAAAGAATAAGGAAAAAACAACGCATTTAAAAATTTTCGTTGGATTGATAACGGAATATGTGCTACAGATTATCTGAAAATTCAAGTCAATTGATCAATTAGAATTAGAATTTATGATATCGTGGCAACAGTTTCAAAATCGTGTGATTTCGAGGAAAACGCATGTAAGGATTAACCTATCAATTATATGAAAATATGTATGTACATTTGAATGCGTCAACTGATTTCGATGAAATTTGATGTATGTACAGAATTTTAAAAAAGTTAAAAGTCGTGACCTCCACTTTCTTCTTCGAAAATTCAAGCAATAGTAATTTCAAAACAATTTGTTTACAGATTACCTAGTAAACTAATCCATCCAACATCTTAAGAAAACTCTAGCCGTTTAATCCAATTTTAAAAAAGTTATACAGTTTCTGAATGTTGTCCACATAATTTTGTCCCCGACTGTATATTATGTCTCGACCACACAGTGCCAACAAAATAGAAAAATATGTATTTCTCGTTATGATATGATTGCACGTCGCAACTGTGATTTGCATTCTAAAACGCCTATAAGTAAATTACTTTTACGAATTCAAACAAATCCTTTTGTACACATGTTCAAGAGCACATGTACATACAAAAATGCAACAAAATTGATTTTTGAAGGTTCAAACTTAGAGTACTTTCTTGACGACTCGAAAGCCGTCAATAATTTATTATTACTTATTGACGCCTTGCTTCTCGGCTTTGGAGATGACCTCTCTCTTTGGTCTTATACAATTTTACATCTCACCATATAGCATAACATACTATGCAATCCTATACAACATGACACAATATGACATAATATAACACAATATAACCTAATATAATATAATATGCCATAATATAACACGACATAATATAATACAGTATTATATATCATGATATAACACGACATAATATAATATAACATAATATACCATAATATAATACGACATAAAATAATATAATATACCATAATATAATACAATATAATATATCATAATATAACACGAGATATAATATAATATAACATAATACGACATAAAATAATATAACATAATACGACATAAAATAATATAACATAATACGACATAAAATAATATAATATAATATACCATAATATAACATAATACATTATCACATAATATCACCGAATGTAATATAATGCAACAGAAAATAGTACAATACATATGTAATCTTGTGCTGGAAGCTGTGAATAATCTTCGATGGTTGACTTTGTTTCTATCGAAGGCAAGTTTCATAAATCGTGGGTTACGAATGTCGCCATTTCTTAATCCGATCAAACCGACAGAAGTCCGTGGATTAGAAGGGCGAAGTAACGCGTGGAAGATGAGGTTCGATGGTGTGATAACATAGCCGCATTGCGGCACACAACCATCATGCCTGGAGCTCAGAACGTTCCCTGAAGCGTCGCAATTGCGAACGTTCGTACAATGCGTTCTGCACACGGATCAACGATCGATTGAAAAAGATCCGAATGGACCAAAATGTCCGCATTTTTGCTCACGCACCTATGGGAACTAATAATCTCGATTTTCTACATGCTTCAACTATTTTAACCCCTTAACCGTTTACGGTCCATCACGCAGTGGGCCAATTTCTCGAAGAGCTAGCTAAAATTGAATTTCCGACGTATACAGTAGCTTTTTACTAATACAGCAAACGTATTGTAGGGTGACCTGTCCAATGAATGAACACTTGCATGTTTGTTGCAATGAAGCTGCATGTTTGTTGAAATTAGTATTCGCATATCATTGTTTAATTTCCTGAGTGCTATTTGTATAACACGGCCGTATCATTGTTAAGATCTTAGATTCCAGAACATAATACTAGTGATATTTGATGGTTAGAACTTGTATAAAAAAATCTAGCATACAATTAAACGAAGAATGGGCCAAATGAACATCAATCTTTGGCGAATGAACAAAGGTATCAAAGTATGTCGTTCGAACAACTATTAATAAATAAATTAATCTTGTACCGAATAGCTTATAAACAATAAGATCTCTTTAACGAGACAACCGTGAACTTACAATAGAATTACTGTATAAATTTTAACATGAAAACGGCAACATAAATGTTATTTTTTCGTTTAATACGAATTGTGTTCATTCACTAGACTGGAGACCCTATAATACTAGCAGTGTATCAATGCCGATTGATGTTTTTAAATATGTATACTAATTTGTTACTGAAATACAGGCCATAAAATTTGACGAAATTTTAAACACTTTGATTTCGTGAAAATTAGAACATATTTAATGTGTTAGGGAAAGTTTATCTTAAAAAAGGACTTGTAGGTGTTACAGACATAAACTTTCCGCAGAAATAAAGTAAAATATGTTTAAGTTTATCCTTGTAATTCTCTTCTCAATACGTCCGAAATCTTAGACGTGTTTAAATAAATCGGTTTTTATTTTTTTTAACAACGGAACCGCGAACTTTATTAATGTTATTCTTATCGAAAGAGTAAGTCACGGTAGTACGGTAGAGTGAGATACATTAGTGCGAGTATGAGTGAATTAGAGATATCCCTTGCATTTCGTATAATACATATTACATTGTATTTTGGCACTACTGATGTTTGCTGAGTAACGAATTCGATGCCCGCGACGCAGACATCTAAAATTCGTTAATCCCGCAGAACGAATAATCTCGTATACGAACAACTTTTGTCGAACTCTATTACAAATCAAATCACCAATATTATACAACATTTATATACATATTTTTTCAAAAACTATTTAACGATGTGTAACGTTAAATTTCAACATATATACAATTTTTCGACACCTTTTTACGACTGTACACTAAACCAGAATGTAGATTCACCCATACATGTTTGTACGTACATACAAAAATTAATGTAATAACGTTCTTTGCAGTTCATATCTAGTTATTTACATAAATAAGAAATATAATCTAAGAAATAGTTGTTATTGCACAACTATTTTCAATATGGGTTATACAAATTCTGAATTTACGTACTCAACATTATATCCATTTTACTATCAAAATATATAATAAAGCATCCCGGACATTTAGCATTTTCAATATATTAAAATGCTTGATAATATCGGTGTGCCGATCTTCCTGCTATACCTCGCATCATGTCACATTACGCCCGAATTTATTTCGAGTCCATCTCTTCATGCGAGCGTTCGCTTCGGTTCGAGCCGTTCGCTTCGGTGCGAGCCGATCGCATCGGCTTTTTCTGAGCTTTTTGATGTTTTACAAGCAGGATTTTCATTTTCAAAATCTAAAACAAATTGCAGAGTATGTATTCGGGTGCTTGACATGTCTCAGATTTTTCTCAGAATTTCTAATCGTCGTTAACTAGGGAAAACAGGCTAAAAACTGATTTTTCATTTTTACCTCATAATTACCCTTCCAATCGATATATAGGGTTAAAATTTTGCACAGTATGCTTTCTTGGATGCGCTATCGAATGACTCATCCGCGATATTATTCGGCTCAAGGGCACTTTTGACCGTCTTATCCGGCTAAGATTTTTTTACATTTACATTTTTCAATGCCTACGGTTTTTTGATGGTCAGTCGATTTCTATTGACGTTTTCATACAACCTTCTACTTCTCATTGAAATAAACCACGTAATTTAGGAAATAGTTGTTATTGAACAACTATTGTACTATTATACCTTACTCAACTTTATATCCATTTTACTATCAAAATATATAATAAGACATCCCAGACATTTAGCATTTTCAATATACTAAAATGCTTGATAATATCGGTGTACCGATCTTCCTGCTATACCTCGCATCATGTCACATTACTCCCGAATTTATTTCAAGTCCATCTCTTCATGCGAGCGTTCGCTTCGGTGCGAGCTATTTGCTTCGGTGCGAGCCGATCGCATCGGCACTCATTGGTGCGGATTGCGGATAGCTCGCATAGGTGCGGATAGCTCGCATTGGTGCGGATAGCTCGCACTGTTGCGGACAGCTCGCATTGGTTCGGGTAGCTCGCATTGGTGCGGATAGCTCACTTCGTGCAAGTATTACCTTAGTTGAAAGTCACGCTGGGACCAAGCTTCCTGACATAATGTTAGATATTCGGTGTGATATGTATTTGAACAAATTTGTTCAAAACTCCTTTACAAAATATTTAAATTTAAAGTGCCGGATTGATTCAGATGATTAAAGTTGAAAATAAATATAATGATTACTATACTCGGAAGAACAGCGTTCTATATTTCAAACAATACTTATAATCTCTAGTATTCTTTATTTTCAACAATATATTTTACTTGCGTGACCTACTAAACGCGGAAATGTTAAAAATGTCTTCAAATTAACGTCATTATAATAAATTTAACATTCAAATAATATAATATTAAGC
This sequence comes from Sphecodes monilicornis, assembly GCA_913789915.3. Lineage (NCBI taxonomy): Eukaryota > Metazoa > Arthropoda > Insecta > Hymenoptera > Halictidae > Sphecodes > Sphecodes monilicornis. Next base: position 27,476,917 of record OU565284.1, read on the forward strand.
TCGGAAATAGATCATGTCCAAAGAAATTAATTTAAAAATAATTATCGCACCAATGACGTTAATCTGTCAATCACTGTCAATCTTGTTCCCCCTCTTATGTAATACTATTATATGCACATGTACAGTCACTAGCAATATTATTCGGACACTTTTAAAAAGACATTAACTTTTTCAATATTCAACCATATGGCTTGAATTTTTTTGAAAAGCTAGAACTATTAGTTTACTACATGACGTGAAAAAGAAATTTTGTAAATAAATTGAGACACCAATCTATTGAGGACAGTTGATAAATATTAGGTTGTCCCAAAAGTTTCTTTCTTACCACATACAAATTGCATTGCTGAACCATGCAAGTTGCTTTCTTATAACTTTACTTTGAATTTCCATTAGGCGCATTAATTGAAAACGGCACCAACTTTTGGGGCGACCTGATGTTGAAATTGTTCTCACATAAAAATTTATTGTGCCATTATTGATAAATATAATGTATATTCATTATACATATGAAAAAGTATTTGAGCTGGTAGTTGCAGTAATTGAAACGCACAAGTGTTACTTGCAGCTATCATTTCAGAATACGTACAAGGTTGTTCACAAATGTAATTTTTTCTATATAAAAAATATACGATTATTCTGTGCGAAATCCGATTTTTCAATTCCCGTAAACATTGTTTAAAGAATTTATTTTTAATATTCGGCCATGATAAATTAAACTGTAAATGTAGATTCTCTATCTGCTTTAAAAGAAACTAATTCTGTTTCAGATAAAAATCATCAGAAATATTATTGTTACTAAAGGCTACTTTCGTTATAAATAAAACCTAAGAGATGCATTAGATACCAAAGGGAGTGACGACAGTTGCAAGCGTATTACCATCTTTATAATCCAGATACTCGACTTGGAAGTCGCAGAAAAACAATGACTTTTTTAAGACCGGCAATAAACGTCTTCATTTTAATAACTGCACAATATCGTTTCATTAGTTCCAGTTCCAGAACAGCTTCCAGGTTAATTACATTTGTAATACTTTTATCTTCGACTGTGTACGATCTATTAACTTCTTTAATACTGAAACTACAATCACGAAAGTCGTCAAACTTTTGTGAAAAATTATTTAATAAATTAAACGTCGAAAGAACTTGGAAGCGCAGTTATATTGTCTTCAATTCAGTGAAGAAATAATGTTCTATAAAACACCTATTTTTTTGCAAGTTACGTTGAAAATTTTTATTTTACATAAAGATGCTATTTACGAGTTATCACTTGAAACATTATTTCGAATTCAAATCTTTCAACAACCATATTGAAGATTCATTCATTACACGCAAGATGGACGAAGTGCATAGAAACTGATTGAGATTATTTTAAACAGTTGAATTTATTCCATTAATTTGCGCATTTAAGGGCTGTTACGCACTATCGACGAGTCACCAGCGACCAGGTCGCCGACGACCATTAGGAAACATTATAAGCTCGTACGGAATTGCCGGCAGCAACATCAGTGAGTCGCTGGAACCAGTTCTGGATCAGCCCTTTCATTACCAAGGACGAGATATCTCGCTATCTCTATGTCGCGTGTACGACGCTATGGACGAGATATTTTGTGTTAAAAGTCTCGTTACTCGAAACCATGGACGAGTTATCTCGCGTCGCAATTTCTGTTTCGTGGTGCCATGCACGAGATGTCTCGCGTATCGTTTATAGGGTATCTTATATTTGAGAATCTGGTCCGTCTTATACTACAGATTTCATATGATGATTTAAGATACAAACTCCATTTCATTGTTAATACAAAAAATATAATTTATTGGTAACACGACATAATCCTTCTTCAAAGAGTATAAAATAATACAAAGATGACATGTCATGTGGGTGCAGAAAGTATTCGTACACCTTTCAAGAACGAATAACTTTTTTAAAATTGGGCCAAACGACTTCAGTTTTATTTTGTCGATGTTGTTTTGTCGATTGTTTACTGTCGCGTCTCGCGTGTCAATGTGTATAGCATACGACTCGAGACGATCAAGTTGATCAAGACTTTCGAGACTATCAGAATGATCAAGACTTTGAAGACTATCAGGATGATCAGACTTTCAAGATTTGCAGGAATTTCAAGAGTTTTTAGTCTCAAATCAGATTCGAAGTGATTCGAATATTTTGTCACTTAAGGGCTGTTACGCACTGTCGACCAGTCGCCAGACACCATTAGGTACGAGAAAACATACAGGGTGTTTCGTCTAAAACAGGACACCTAAATATCCCCTCTACCTCTGAAAATACAACAAATGTTTCTAACGTAATCTATATGGTTTCAAAAGATGGACGAATCAGATGGAAGAATTGTTTTTTATAAATTGTAATTTTTTTAATCGTTTTCTCAAGGTCACTCGTGTTTTTTTTTACATATATACACGCATTCATCCATGTTTAATAGCACGACCTTGAAATGACCGTGAACTCTAAAACTTGCTAATTAGTGCAGAACTTACTTTCCGCGACATTTCAGATTTCAACGGTAACAGAAATCGACCATGAACTTGAACTTGTAAATAATCACATTTATTACTGCAATAAATGTTCGAAATGATGTCCTTCCGTTGTGATACATTTCGTGTGGCGAAAAACGACAGACTGTACAGCTCTTTCGAAAACCCCATTGAGAAAAGTGTACGCGGTGTTCAAAGTCTCTTCCATGGAGCCCTTGGTGAAGAGATAAATGGAAAGGATGAAATTTTTGTGAATGAAGAATCCGGAATATCCTTGTCACACTAATACCGGTTTCACGTCCAAGTTGCCTTATACTAACATGCGAGTTTTGATTAGCTTTAGCGATGATAATGTTCACATTTGCTTCATGAGTAACAGTTTTACGTCTCACACGAATGTTTCTGTTGACACTACCAATCTCACAAAATGTTTTAACAATACTTGAGTATGCAGGACGTGATGGGCAAGAACGTTCTGGAAATCTGTCTTTGTAAATTCGTATTGCTTCTCTTAGACACTCTCGAGCTTCACCGTAAATTAAAACCATTTGAATTTTCTCCTGTTCTGAATAACGCATTATGGATCGCTTGTCGATACACTGAGAAGTCTAGCAGTGAGCAAACTTTTAAATACATATATCTCTCACTCTCTATGTACACAGAGGAATGATACAATGTGTTTATTTACAAGTTCAAGTTCATGGTCGAATTTCTGTTACCGTTGAAATCTGAAATGTCGCTGAAAGTAAGTTCTGCATTAATTAGCAAATTCTAGAATTCACGGTCATTTCAAGCTCGTGCTATTAACCTTGAAAAAACGATTAAAAAATTATAATTTATAAAAAACGATTCTTCCGTCTGATTCGTCTTTTGAAACCATTTAGATTACGTTAGAAATATTTTTTGTATTTTCAGATGTAGAGAAGATATTTAGGTGTCCTGTTTTAGACGAAACACCCTGTATATTAGCTCATACGCCAGGGATGGGCATTTTTGTCTCAATTGAGACAAAACCGTTCCCATCATAGCGTCCACTGTTCCCCACCAGCATCCGCCGTTACCATAGAGCAGGCATGTCCAGAAATAGCTCACTTGGAGGCAAATTCACGGGAGACGCCTACTTCTCCCGCACGCGCGTCTCGCTCAAGGTGACGGCCGTAGTCCTCTGAGTTCCTCAGATCCGTGCCTACCGTGGGTTCGAGAGTCGCCCCAACCAGCGACACGCGGTACATATTGCAAGCGGTACGCACGAGTCTGAGGAGCTCGGAGGACTACGGCCGCCACGGGGAGCGAGACACGCGGGCGGGAGATGTAGGCGTCTCCCTCGAATTCGCCTCCAAGTGAGCTACTTCTGGATATGCCTGTCATAGAGCCATAGAGGAAAGAAGTGCTTCGCCTGCCGCGAACAGTGCGCAGGCCCCGCGCATTTAAGAGTGGCTGGTGGGAGAAGCAGGCGTTTGAGGGGCCTCTACCGTTCCCATCACGGTCGTACGCGATTGGTCGCAGCAGCGAACGAGTCGCCATGAAACAGACCTAGGTCATAACAGTTGATAAACATTGTATTATAATTAGTTACTGTCGCCTGTATCGCTGCCGACGGACATCACATTGAGCACTTATAACGTAAACAGTAAGTTCAAATCTAATCCTAATATTATCCTACAATTTTATCACATTTTTGGTACTCAAGGTCACCTGAAGGTATTGACTTAAGCATATTCAAATTTTATTCAGTCGCAACAAGATGGAATAAAGGAAAAATAAGTTTTCTCTATAAAAAATAATGATGACCTTGAGAAAACTGAAAAAATAACCAGACAAAAAAATTGTTCTTCTATGATATTTCTCCTTCGATACCATTTAAATTATGATATAAATATTTTTTGTGCCATTCAAAATAAAGGAGATATTTAGGTGGCCTCCTTCGTAATGAATCGCGAATCGCGAGACGCGAGACAGAAGGAGACAGAGAAACCGAAAAATACCGGTATTTCATATCGGTTACCGGTATAACTCTGTTGGCTCAATACCGATATCAATAATACCAGTATTCAGTCCCGACCGTAATATCGGTATGAAACTGTTACCCTTATTAACCCCTTGCAGTACCATTTTCTTTGCGGTTACAGCGATTAGAACGTCTTTAACCCCAAAAATGTTGCAGAAAATAAAAGAAAATTTATATATTCTTTATGATTATATTTACTTCAATGCTTAAATATTAATTACGAATGAATACAATTTTATTTCGTCTAAAAGGGAAGGCTTAACATTCATATTTCTTAGACTTTGTTTAAAATCTTCATCGCGAGTCTGACTCATTAAGATACGTCAAGGGGTTAAGTCCTTGGTTCAAATCGCGCGGTCGAAAACGCGCGGATTCCGCCGTGTCTGAACTATATCTAATACTAAAGTATGACACCACGCAGTTTGAAAAGTAAGATCCATATAAAATACTGAAATCTTCACGGAGATCCATGTGGTAGTAGCAATTCATGGCAATTTGAAGGTGTTTATTAAAGGTGTAGTCGACTCGTTTACATTCATAGGACTACTGAACCGTTTAATGAGAGTGCTAGCAACGAAGGCAAGCTTACTGCCTCTACAAGCAATTAACAGGCTTGCTCATATTATGCTTGCACGAAACAGCATCGAATTCTGGGAAATGAACAAATATGCAGACAAACGCGGAGCGAATTCCCATGAACGAGCAGGCATCGGCATTTCATTCGCAAATCATGGCTGCAGGACACATATTCGAAGAGGTTCCATCAATCTAAGATAAACGCTCACAAAGAAATATTATTTTTGCTGTACAAAGTACTACCGATTAAAGTGTCTCTAAAAACATTGAACATTTTTTTTTCGATTTTAAGATTGAAGTCAGTTCTTTGCGACACAAAAAGTTGTTGTACGATTTCTGTAGTCGCTTTATTAAGATTTAAGTGAAAGGTGGACACCAACTTTACAATGGCGTAAGTACGGTGGCCATACGTCCTTTATTTTTAGATTTAATTTTTTCTGAAATGGCCATTTTGTCCTTTTGTGTAATCATACCAAATGCAGCTTTATGAATTACTAAAGCACAAAGCTAATTCTTTCAAAAAGGTTTCATTCTTGCGAAAAATATCAAAATTTAAATTTTTTCAATCCCCCGACAGCGGAATCTGGGTCTATTTGATCCAGAATATCAAAATCGACATTTAATTACCCATTTTCTGGCGATTAAGTTAAATCGATGGCTGTGACATTAGGAAGAAAAGGAATACTAACATGTCTGCAAGAAAAATCTTCAAATATATGTGGGATTAGGACCCCCCAGACCAGAAATACCGTAGGAAATTAGGAAGAAGGGGGGAGGGTTCCGTGGGTGAGCGCGTTAGTCGATCGGCTACCAATGCGAGGGCCCGGGTTCGATTCCCGGCGCCCGGTGCCTTCCTTTTTCCTGAGATCCTACACTTGGAGGCTCGTCCGGGATGGGGGGAGCACCGATCACCGCACAATGGCGACGATAACGGACGAAGACGAAAACAAAGCGAGCGTAGCGAAGAGGTCGCACGTAAGCGAAGCGAGAAAAATTGCGGATTGCGAAAATACGAGTTACGAGACGAGTACGAGAAGTTGTGTTGATGGCGCTGAGGCCAAACATACGCAAAAAAGACGAGATGACGCTGTAATGAACATTCGAGGGCGAATGTCATTGCAGGACGGCCGAGTGTGGGATTAGGACCTCCCAGACCACAAATACCGTAGGAAATTAGGAAGAAGGGGGGAGGGTTCCGTGGGTGAGCGCGTTAGTCGATCGGCTACGAACACGAGGGCCCGGGTTCGATTCCCGGCGCGGTGCCTTCCTTTTTCCTGAGATCTTACATATATGTTCCCAAAAATTGATAAACAATGCAATGAACAGTCATAAACATCATCAATTATACAGTTGTAAGAACGGTCCGTTGCTGGAGGGTTAAATATGGACTTATATGGACGTCAAGGACTTATTGCCAAGAGGAGGCTTCAATTTTCATGTCTATGGCAGTTTCATTTACGAGAAAAATTGGAGAAAGTTTTTACAGAGATTCGGATTTATAGTATCTTTGAGGAAAAATGTATCTCCAATTTCTCATATGCTGCATCATGTAAAAATATCTTAGAGGAAAATGAATAATGATGAGCGAAAGTACAATATTCAAGGTTTAAAACGACTCCAAGTTTATTGCCGTGCAATTGGTTTTTATGAAATTAGAACGGGTTATATCTGTGGTTGTCAGGAAGAACGTCGCATGTCACATACTTTCACTTTCGAGATATTGCCGTTTGAAGTTTTGATCACCAATACTTTGACATGGGACATCGGTTAAATTGCATTATTTTTTTAGAGCCTTCCGAATTTGTTTTCATGACTTTTTTCTGGTAAATACGTAAATCCTATACTATAAAGTTCAATTAATGCATAAACTCAAATTTTGTTTCCATTACACAAGTAAATATCATCGCAATTATATTTGGTATCATTTTCGTTAGAAAAATGCCACGAATATGTTGGTGAAAGTTCCATAAAAAATAAAGAAGTTTTGTAATTGAATTAGTAGTGGTCTCACCCCGATATACTCGACACGTATTATGTTACACTTATCGGCGACCGAGGCCTCTTGAGCTTCACGGCCCCTCACGGGATATACCCCACGGAAGTGGGGATAGTTCTGGGACAGTTAGCGGCCAGATATTTGGGACAGTTATCGATAAAATACTGTACTTCAAAATCTTGTAAACATAAACAGTGTAAAAAATAGTTGGATGTATATTTATCATATAAAAAAAGAATTAAGTCTATGTGCAGAAAGTAGAATTGACTGGTCGTGATCAGACGCATCAGACGCATCAGACGCATCAGACGATTCCTTTCAAACAGTACGCGTTTTCGCTGCATTTTCAAACTCAATTATGTCGAAATGGCGATGTCAAACTAAACAATGTTATTCCTTTTTTTCGACTTCTTGTATGTAGTGTTATATGTATATGATTTTCAACATTGAATAATAACTTCATGTATTTTTATTAAAGTCTCATTGTTATACAACTTGTAACCAAAATATTAGTCACAGGCATGTTCATAAGTAGACCGCGGATCTTTACGCAGAATAAGAATGTTCTATGTCAATTGTAAGAAACAGAAGCAAAAAAGAAATTTGTTTCCTTCCTTAATGGCTTCAATAAGTTAGTAGCAATATATCGAGATGTTTAAATTCGTTTAGTTTTTCTATTGTAGCCAATTGTAGCTTTATATTTTTGTCATAAATGCATAAAATCCGCAGTCTATTCATAAGTAGCAATTAAAGAATTTTATAGTGGACCATCACTATTGATTTACCAATGGAACAGAAAATCAGAATCATCTTTTCCGAAAAGTTTGGTCCTTGCTCACACCTGTATTCGCATACACGCACTCTCGTTAAATTAATATTAATTATATAGTAATATGTTTGCATAATATTGTAAAGGATTCAATGTTTGAATTCATCGCATTGTTGCAAGGAATCGCATTTGTTTTATATGTTTTGTTTGCGGTATGTGAATATGGTCGCATTATCGATAATCATTCATTCATGTGGGTCATCTGTCAGATTTCGATATTCTGCCACAATGTTCACCAAAATCACTGTTTATCTTAATTGAAATCTACGTTGTATTGTCTGCTTCGAATAAATAACGAATTTTGTAGTAATGCTGGGAGAATCTATAAAGAATCGCCGAAAGAGAAAGGCCAGTTTCGTATTAAAATGGAGCACACGGTACGCACATTGGAATAACGCATACTGTATAAATGATATAAATAAAAATAGAAGATCTGTGCTGCGTATAACAGCTCCAAATTACCTACCCTTTACAAACCACGTAAATAATACCTAAAATTCTGTGGCTCTGTGCAAATAGGTTGTTTATTGTTCGTACAAATCACAACCCATCGTGCGCACAGTTTACTAATAGACACGTCAATTACCACCATTTGTTACCTTTGTGTATATTTTCAATATTTTATTACATGCAAACCCTTTATAAAATATAAAACAGGGACTGTTCCATGTTTCGGTAAGAAAACAAATTGTTCCATGTTTCAACTTTTTATCTTGCTCGTTAAATGAAAAAATCGAATTATTAGATTTTTGTTTACAGTGTTTTTCCATTGCGCACGCAATTTTCAAAAAGGACATAAACTGACATACATCAATCATCGAGTCACGTTCTAAATAATTTTTATCGACATGCAAGTTGAAAATCCTAATTTCAAAATGTTCAGGATCCTAGAATGTTCTAAAAAATATACAATAGTACTGGCCCAAGCTAGATCTCGCTTCTGATGTTAGTTGACTGCTCTATTGATGGAGAAACAAATAAATATTATAGTCCTGAGCAACATATTCCGGCGACGTTTTCTTTTCTTCAGTATTAACAGAGCTCTAAGACGTTTCTTTATCTTTATGATAAAACTTAAGAAAAAACCATTTGTTCGTTTTTATTAAGCACCATTTATCCTACAAATTACTTTTTTGTAATTTGATTTTTATCAACAGCAACCCATGTTGTAACACAGAAACTTAGAGTAGCCAATACCGCACAACTCTCCCCTGTTTAAATTTGAAAGTGACGTCATTGATGTTTTTGCAGTAACGGAATATAGTCATAGGTAGACTCCGGATGTTTATGCACGATAAATATGTAAAAAGCATATGACATTTATGAACGAAAAAATATGCGAGAAAAATATGCAAATACTCTCAAAATATTTGATATTGATGCATTTCACATTTTCATTACAAATTTCACAATAAATACTTTTTTCATTTCTTTTCTAAGTTGCATCAACCTCACAAGGGTTATTAGCAACTACAAGCTTAAAATTAAGTGGTCATTTATAATTTAATTTCGGTTTAATAATTTTGTGTGCTTTAAGAAGTTGATTAGTTTTTCGCAAGATTCGTTTGAGTCGGTGGCATGTTTGATGTTTCCTGGAATTTTGTATCTTCTTCTTCCTTGATGATAGAGATGGCACGCTGTAACTATGTGTTCCATTGTGTTTATTGTGTTGCACCTATTACATTTAGGTTTATCCTGGTTCTTAATTAAATATGATTGGGTAAGGTTTGTGTGTCCCAGTCTCACTCTGTTGATTATTACTTGTTCTTTCTTATTATAAGCGCCAGCGGGGTTGAATTCATAGACGTCTTTCCTAATATGGTGGATCTAGCTCTGGCGAGAGTTTTTCCATACATTATTCCATTTGTCCTGTAGGGCTTTGGCAAAGTTTTTTGCAACCTCCTTGTGGAAGACAGGTACGTCTAATTCTGCAAGGTGTGGTTCTAGTTTTGCTGCTTGATCTGCTAGTTCGTTGCCAATGACTCCAACATGGGATCCCATCCCAGCAGAATTTCAGTGTAAGGTTTATTATAAATTAATTTATTGTATTTTGCAATTATTTCGTGATTTAAAGGGTGGGCGTAGTTACCCACTTCTATTGCATCGAAGACACTCATGGAGTCGGTGAAGATTATGAATTTGATTGAAGTGTTATATGGCTTATGGATTTATTAGCTGTTATATCGTTTTAAGGTAACTGTTTTATTGCAAGGAGTTTCTGGTGAATAAACTGGCTATCGTGCGTGACGGATGAAAAGGGAATGAGGCTTAACTATCTAATAATAATTCAGTCGGCTCTTGTCGGCTGAACATAATTCACTGCTAAAATTTAGTTCATCTAAATGGAGTTCATATAAACGGAGATCCACTATGTTACAAATTTAGTAAATATTGATAGTAGTAAGTTAATTTGTTGGTAAAGTGTCACTAAATTTTTCAATCTGGACTACTGTGCGTCGATTGTACTGGAAACAGTACCAACGCCAGAATAGTTAAAATCAAAGTCAAACGTTTGCGAACCGCCGAGTCCTAACCCAGGTCCGGTTAAAATTCATTGCAGTGTTGTCGCGATGAGTGCTACACGGCTGTGTACTATTAGCACAGTAAATTTATCCCCCCAACTACGGTACATACCCAGTGGCGGGTTTAACGGTAAGCGGACTAAGTGGTCGCGTGGGACCTGGGATACCATGGGGCCTCAAATTTCGAATATTTTCAAAAAATTAAAACAACTTTTTCAATTTACAATTGTGAATTATGCTTATTTTTAATACCACAAACGTTATTTCTAACCTGAATTTGAGTGCCCCAAAATATTTACCGCTTGGGGCCTCCACTTGACTTGAGCCGCCACTGGATATACCTCGCTCGACTCCGTCGAGAAATGCAACATGATGCGAGTCAAGGTATTATCACCGAGTCAATACTAATCCAATCACAAAACTTTTTCCTTTTTAATTACTTTTTCATAATACATTTGTGACAATATTTCTGATTAAAATGAACACGATATAATTTAGATAATATCTACACGTTTAATTGGCAATAATAAGTTTCTGGCGCAACGAAGACAGCGAATGAAAAAGGAAGAGCGACTAGAAGTCACTAGATTAAATGCAATTGTAAAACTTTCTTCTTTTTTATTCTTTCCTTACGAAACATTTACAAACACATTAGTGATATTTTTTCGATTAAAATGAGACCAAATATAAAAAGATGAAAGAATCGTGTCTGTGACGCTGAGCACAATGTTACGGGTCCGAGGTCGCTGCATTCATCACGACAACACTGTATTTCCCCGTTCAGTTAGTCGCCAATTAAAGAACTGCACGCGTCGTTGCCGCGTTACGTGGCGCACAAGCCGTACGAGGAGACTGTCCTTTCGAAACGACAAAACCGCGTCGCGAAACCTCATTATAATTTTTGCACGCTACCAACGCGTAAATAGTACGGCCCCATTTCCACGCCTGCTAATAATTCGAACGTGGAAACTCATTCGCCGGAGCGTAATAATTAAATCCAGCGGATTGTTTGAACACTGACTAATTAACCGCAGTCCGCTGGTTAAATATTTATTTTACGGTGCTAGTGTGGGTATGTTGCACCGAGGAAATTGGTTAAACGCGATCAAATGTTGTTTGCGAGCCTGGCGACAGGATGTTTAGACACTTTTTCTAATGTGCTGCGTAAAATAACAGTGAAGCTAGCCTGGAGCTTCATCGAAAGAACAACAATCGGTAATGTAGTTCGCTTTTTGCAATAAGCCCATTTAACAGTACAAATACAGAAGAGAAGATTGACTGGCTCGTCGACAAACATCAAGATAACTCATAAACACTTTATTAACACTAGATTTACGGAGCAGTAAAAGTGACTACTTTACATTATTGTGTAAAAATAACATAAATGTGTATATCTAAATTTTTAGACATTCTTTTTATAATATGTAGCCCAAAAAAATAAATGTATTGCATAATTCCTCATGGATGCGTCTTTTCAATCTCGATTATCGTAAATTAAAAATATTACAACCCGTCATTTTGACGGGTCCCGTAAACCTAGTGTTAAAAAAGTTGTTCCTCGTATTAGAATAAACGAGAATTCAAATATCATCGTTTCGGATAAACGAAGCTCTACTGTTCACGATTCAGTTCATTCGTGTTTATTTGTAGCTATTTATCAGTTTATAAACAAGTAAATATGCGCTGTATTATATCATGTTTGGTCTCGTTTTAATTAGAAAAATATAGCGAATATGTTGGTAAAAGTTTCATAAAGAAATTAATAAAAACAGAAACGGTTTGTCGTTAGATTAATATTGTCTCGGAAATACAATATAATTTCAGACGAATCCTTATTTCACAAGATCACATTAAAGACACGCTAAACTGCCTTAAAAAGATAAGCATAGTCAACAAAATTAAGCCTACTCTAACTCCGTTGGTAATTACATTGAAAGCAACATAAACTGTGGAAGAAGAAAAAAAAAGAAGAAGCGATGAAGCTATCCACTCCTGGACAAAAACATAACACATGCCTTTTATCATTAGCTTTTTACAGACACATCTAGGATTTTCCAAGTACGATAGTGGATCCAAAAAGTATAGAACATAAAATTGACGATATGTAACCGGCAATAATTTCGCAAAAATAAATCGTACAGCCATATACTTGAACTCATTTTGAAGCTTGAATAGTCCTACTTTCGCACATCATTATTCAAATTTGTCAAAGATATTTTTACACGATGCAACAGATGAAAAACTGAAGATCCATTTTTCCTAGAAGCTGCTATAAATTGTAATCTCTGTAAAAACATTGGAACATATTCTATTACGTGAACAAATCTTCGACATATTTGAAGACTGAAGCCTCCCATTTACAACGACACTTTAAAAATTGTTGTGCGACTTTTCTCACTATGTTTTATTGAACAAAAGTGAGCACCAAATTGTTTTATTTAAACCTTAATAATACCACTAAAAAAATCATACAGCACCATCCTAGTAAAGAAGAGACTCCAATCTTCAAATCTACGGACGATTCATTGACGAAAACAATTTTTCAATATTTTTATAGACAGTTGTGCAAGATTATCTTAGGCCAGGCATGTCCAGAAGTAGCTCACTTGGACGCAAATTCGAGGGAGACGCCTACTTTTCCCGCCCGCCTGTCTCGCTCCCCGTGGCGGCCGTAGTCCTCCGAGCTCCTCAGACCCGTGCCTACCGCTTGCGGCACGTACTGCGTGTGGCGCGTTGCGGCGACTTTCGGACCCACAGTAGGCACGGGCAGTGATGCCAGAATCGTGGAACCAAGGAACTTGCCCCTCCGGTGGATCCTCCGGCTGGACCCCCCACTCTGACGTACCGTCGTCGCCTTACGTTGTTTCTTACTGCGCACGCGCTACACACAAGTGTACCTCTAGTCTGTCCGTGTGAGCTGCCTATTCGACTCGACGGCGTCGAGGTACGCTTGTGTGTAGCGCGTGCGCAGTAAGAAACAACGTAAGGCGACGACGGTACGTCAGAGTGGGGGGTCCAGCTGGAGGATCCACCGGAGGGGCAAGTTCCTCGGTTCCACGATTCTGGCATCACTGGGCACGGGTCTGAGGAGCTCGGAGGACTACGGCCGCCACGAGGAGCGAGACGCGCGGGCGGGAGAAGTAGGCGTCTCCCTCGAACTTGCGTCCAAGTGAGCTACTTCTGGACATGCCTGTCTTAGGCGAAATGAAGGGCGACTTGTACAAGTAGAAGCTATAAGATTTAAAATGAGACTATTGTTGTTCTATTGTTTTCAACGAAATTACCACAGTTTAAATATCAATGATTTCTCAAGAATCCGAAATTTAATTTTTAAACACTTTCTGGATCCACTGTATACTATAATGCTTTTAGCAATATTATATTTAGTTACACAAATTCAACTTCATTTTGGATTTGTCTATTAAATCAAGAAAACATATTAACAATATAACCATGTATCATTTTATATCACTCGTAGGATTAGCTATATACATGTATCATTTTATATCATTCATAGGTTTGGATCATTTTGAATGTATAATACAAAATGGATCCAAGAGGAATTCGAACACAAAATACACGGTTTTAGAAAAATTGCTTGTATTTAACACTAGAAAGACTGAAACTTAGCATATTGCCCATTGCCCAAAAGCAGTCAAAATGACTGCATTGTGAAAAAATAACTAATGTGTAAAGAAATTTGTTTAAAATTAATTTTTAATATTTTTTATATTATTTACAGTTATATAACAAGTTATTAGTAAATATTAACAAGAAAAAAAATTTACTTCACTTGGAAAAAAAAATAATTTATGCATTATTATTTGTACATTTTATGCAAATGAAAGTGGAAATCTTTTTATGCGTACATCTTCCGTACATCTATTCGACATTTCTTTCATGAATTTAGTGCGCAAAAGAAATAAAATAAGCAACTTGTTAGAACAAGTATCACTGCATAAAGATTCGAATAACAAGTACTACTTTAGCTTATTGAGCAACTGCAACTTATCAAGTATACGCCCAAATCGACAATTTATCATGTACTTGTATGTTATCGTGTGACGATAATCGAAAAAAAATGAAAATTGTTATTTCAATACAGAGCCGAACTGGTCATATAAGAAATTTACTCAATTCAATAATAAGAGTCATTTGATTATTTAAAATTTCCCAAGCAGTCAAAATGACTGCTTTTGGGCAATATAGGTATAACACATAAATATATACCGGAAATAAAAGAGGCGGGAGGTAACTACAATTATTAATAAACGCATTTATATGTTGTACAAAAAGTCACAAAATTCTAAGAAATTGTGTCATTAAATACATAATTGTTTTTCTAATTGAAATTAAAAAGCAGTCAAAACGACTTCCTTGGGCAATCTAGTGTTAAACTTGTAACGTGACGAAGAACGAGCAAAAATCGCGCCTGGGAACGCGGCCGAAACCTCGCGAACCTTCTATATAGAACATCATGCGGGCGAGAAGCTTCTCGACCCCTAGTGACGCGTTATTGATACGGTTAGCAACGCCTTGATATAAATGTCCGCCTGAGTGTGAGCTCACCTAGTGCCTTCGGCACGTTTCTGAGAGGACGGCTAGGAACGCCACACTATGGCCTGGAAAACCGCTTTTTGTAGCCAAAAGTATCGTAGCGTTATTTTAACACTAGATGTACCGGCTATTTAAGTATATTTATTTCTACCAAGACCAGTCAGAATGACTGGTCTTTAGAAAAAGTGCTTACTGGTGTTTCCAGTCTTTATTTACTTTTAAAAAATGACAAAAAAAGTTGAATAATATTAATTGTAATATAAAAATAGATTTATAGACATTATCAATTAATCAAAAACTTGATAGGGCCAAAAAACGATTAAAACATTACAATTTATAAAAAACGATTCTTCCATCTGATTCGTCTTTTGAAACCATTTAGATTACGTCAGGAACATTTTTTGCATTTTCAGAGGTAGAGGAGATATTTAGGTGTCCTGTTTTAGACGAAACACCCTGTATGTTCTGTGTCCTCAGATATCACGTACCTAATTACTCCCCTCACCCCTACCATATCCTACCAACAACTCATTTGAACACTGGAAGTTTCCAGCTTCCTAATATACCGTTCATTTTATTCTAAGATTTTTTTTTCAAGATGTAGCGGGCGAGAAACTGAACACGCGTTTTTTTACGAAAATGCTATACATTCAAATATCTGTGTAAATTTAGACAAATTTTTGTCGTAACTGCAACCACCATAGATTTAAAGCTTGAAGTTTCCTCTTTACATGACATCATAAAAATTGTTGTACCATTATTTTTTTAGTCGTTTTATCGACCTTTGAATGAGAAGTATGCCGACACGCTTCAATAGTATAAATTACACCATGAGGACTTCGCACCGCTGAACTTGGTCCTCCTTTTTTGTTCCATAAAATAGGGACAAAAGGCGTACATCATTTCTTCAGGAGTCATTGTAAAGAGACGCCTTCAATCTTCAAATCTATGGCAGTTTTATTTACGAGAAAAATTTTTAGAACTTTTTGGAGACGTTTGAATTTGTAGCATTTTTTAAGAAGAATGGGTATCCAGTTTCCCATCTGGTATGCCTTGCAAAAATATCTTAGAAGAAAATGAACAATGCTTTACGAAAGTATAGATTTCAAGCTTTAAAATGGGTCCAGGCTTATGGTTGTACCACTTGTCTTTACGAAATTATCACAATTTAAATATCGACAGTTTTTTAAGAATCGAAATTGGATCCACTGTATCTACAGTCACTCCCATTAATATTCGTACACTCTTAAAAAGACGATAACTTGTTTAATATTGGACCATAGATTGGACTTTTTTGAGAAGTTAGAATAATTAGTTTACTACATGACGTGAAAAAGAAATTTTGAAACAATTGCAATTGGTTTGTATTGCAGAGAAAATACTAAAAGTTGTGTTTTACAATTTTTTTATTTGGCTTATATTGAAAATTTAAAACATCCATTTTGTAGATCTGTATCAATTGTATACATTTTCAAATTTTCGTCCAGTTTGGATTATGTGGAAAACAGCGACAGGCATCGAATGACGTAAGAATTCTTCGATTTATTACAGGTTAAGGCCGAAAATTGTTAAAAGCTGCAATTTTTACAATCTTCAAACAGTTGTACCTCATTGCAACGTTTGCCGATTTTGGTGAAATATTCAGAGTGTATACAGTTGACACAGATCTACAAAACGTATTTCTTGAATTTTCAATATGGATCCACATAGAACAGTTATAAATAACAACTTTTAGTATTTTCTTTGTAATTCCGACCAATTACAATTTTTTCAAAATTTCTTTTTTCAATGCGTAGTAAATTAATCGTTCTAACTTCTAAAAAAAAATCCAAGTCACATGATCCAATATTAAAAACGTAATCGTCTTTTAGAGTGTACGAATATTAATGGGAGTGACCGTATATATCTGAGAATGTACACTTTCTACACTGTGCTGTAGACAAAATTTCGAGAAAGTAAATCTACTACAAACGAAGACAATCGGAAGCCACTACTGAATTTCGCATTTTACTGTGATACAATGAAATCGTACGATCTATTACGCAACAAGCAACTTCTGTTCCGAAAATTTTATTACACGCACACTCGACGCGCCTTAATCAGCCTATACAATGAAAGCTCTGAAATAACGGGGTAACCGAAATTCATATTCATCGAGGAACATTAATATTAATTACCTTAGTACTGACCGAACAGCTAATTATGGCTCGCGTTAACCTGATGAATGGCAGGATACTGATTTATTACCAATACGATGACAGCATTCCGAATGTCGTGGAAGTAACAATGTACTTCAAGTTTATATTATGCAGCTTCAATTATTATTCCAGAACGAGCTCTATAGAACATTATTAACTACCACAGCCGGTCAAATGACCAGTTTCAGATATTTTAGTCTACAATTATTGAAGTTATAAAGATGTCTTCATAGGAGTTGACTCAACAGACTTCTTTATTCAATTATACAGAGTGGGGGTATAACTTTGTCCACAATCAATATTTCCGTTACTTGCAATGATATGAGAAAATGATATATACGAAAGTTGCACGGTATTGAGGGGAAAATATTTGGATGTAAACATTTTTTATGTGCATGAAGGCATTTCGGAGATTTCGAGGTGCCCTTAATTTCTTTAAATGAAAAGACCTACTTTTTGTATCATAAATCGGTAGAGTATCGAATTCTGCGTACAAGTGAATTTGACCTATATATGTTCTAATGTAATAGTTAACGAGATATTATCTAAATAATTTTCAATACATACCCATTATGTGTCTGGATGCTTATCGAACTGATGTCCCTAAACTTGAATATGGTGAGAACATATGGAAAATTATTTCGATAATATCTCGTTAACTATTACATTAGGACATGTAGAGGTCAAATACATTTTTACTATCGAGTCATGATACAACAAGTAGGTCTTCCTATTTAGAGAAATCAAGTTGACCTTGAAACCTCCGAAATGTCGTAACGCACATAAAAAATGTTTACATCACAATATTTCCCCCTGTATACCGTGCAATTTATGTATATATCATTTTCTCATATTATTTCAAATAACGGAAATATTCAAGGTGGACAAAGTTATTGCCCCACCCTGTATATTGTAATAAAAATAGCACAAAATTTAAATAAATCAAATCTTGTTATTTTTATAAGACAATGCAAACTTCTAGTCAATTTTAATGCTTGGTAGGTTTAGTGCTAATTTTACCGTTGTTTTCATTTTCGTAGGAGAAGTTTACCAAATTCATTATTTTTCTTTTATGTTATGGTGACGGAGAAAAACTAAGGACAGATTCGGAATCAGCGCAAAAAACTCTATAAGAATCACCCATCAGTTATTGTGGAACATAAAAAAAGTTGAAATTTGTTGGACAGTGTAATTGTCGTAGACTGCGGATCTTTATGCATTTATGACTTCTGAAAATTTTCAAAAAATGCTCGGATATAAAATTTTTACAGAATTTAGTACGAATTTAATTTATTTCAGATCTACAAAGTCTACTACCCCCGAAAAAAAGATTTCATTTGATTCCACTTTACTATAATTCGTCTAAAAAAAATTGCCAACTGCATAAACACCCGTAGCCTAGACATTAGTTATTGTTGGAATTTAGTGATTCGTTCTTAATATCGCCTTTTTATATACAGGGTGTCCCGTAACTGGTGGTACAACCGAGCAGTGGGTGATTCTATATGAAAAACTGAGTCGAAAATACAGAATAAAATTTTTTGATACAAGGCTTTGTTTTCAAGAAAAATGAGTTTGAAAATTTGCCTAGTGCGCGTGCACTCGGCTTACTTGCGGGTCAACGGACTTTATTCTGAGTTACCTCAACATTTTTTCGCAAAGGTTTTCGAGGTTTGTATACATCGGATAAATCGAAGGTCGAGGTTACAATGTTAGAATTACCTTTGAGGAATTCGTTTAATTCATAAATTGCTGGAAGTGCTGTTCACGTTGTTGTAGACATAATTGTGCTCTTCGTATTAAATTCCTTCGAACCTCTTGTAATGTGCAATTATTATGTTGCTTTAAGTGTTCAAACGCTATCACAATTTTTTGTTGTAATAAGTAGCCGCTGCTAAAGCACTACCATTACACGCAACCAACGCAATAATCATATCGGTACACTCTCGATTGCTATAAGTTGCCATTTCGACGGTATAATGAGAACTGGAGGCGTAATTTCATAAGGATGGGAAAAGAATAGGAGCGATAGAAGTGATATCATTATACTGACAATGTTTGTAAACATATCTAGAAGTGCGGGCGCGCAATGGCTCAGTGGATAGAGCGCACGACTACAAACACTGTGGTCGTGAGTTCGAATCCCACCGCCATCACCTCTGGAAATTCTTCTATGTGATATTATACTGCGTTGTCCAAGGAGGTTCGGAGCCCACCTTTTTATAAACTGTAGGTCCTTCACGCACACGTCCATACACACACACACAGACACACACACACACCCATCGTACATTCACCGATTACAGTACCAAATCTCATTGTTCCACCCCCGCCGCTAATGACCCTGGCAGTTGAAGCCGACGTTAAATAACAAAAATAAATAAATATCTAGAAGTACGAAGGCAATTTCCGAGATATCCAGACGGTGAGGTAGTGGAATCCGTTGAGCCGCAAGTAAGCAGTGAACGCGCACTAGACCAATTTTCAAACCCATTTTTCTCGGAAACAAAGCCTTGCATCAAAAAATTTTATTCTATATTTTCGACTCAGTTTTTCATGTAGAATCATCCTCTGCTCGGTTGTACCACCAGTTACGGGACACCCTGTATATTCGCTAATTACGGACACACGAGAATTTCGCATCGCACGGTCGGATATTCGAGACAGACTGTTGCTCTTACATAGCAGCTTTACACGACCGTTTTTCGTCGGGGGCTCACCTTGAATTTAGGCAACAAGGACTACACACACATACGCACATAGGCACACACACCGCATTTGTTGTCCCTAAATGCTTGCCATGATAACTTTCTCACTGTTATCAACCGGCCCAGAGCGAGCATTTTGTCTTCAATGCTGTAAATATAATTAAAGTGAAAATTTTCGAAAATTAACGGTTACATAACCAGAAAGTTACGTATCTTCAAAACGGTTGTTTGTATCAACTTGCTTTTGGTCTCATTCGACTTAGCGTTTAAAAATATGCGAGGTTTAACCCCTTCCCGTGCCATTTAGCTCGACGAAACTTGGGCCCAAGCGGTAGGCATCGACGCGCGCTAAACAGACCAGACTGATGCTTGTAAACAGTCGCAATATGAACTACAAACTATTGGTGTGTTTTTTACTTTTTGCCAAATCCATGATTGCTGTGTCGTACTTTTCTCTTCACTACTCTCATCTATAATCATACGCCTTATACGCTTTACGACTGGCACAAACGCGTCACTATCAGAGGATTCGTTATCACTGCCTTCATTTAACATTTTTGTATCTCGCATTTTGAAGGGGTTTCTTAAATTTCAATAATTGAACTGCTTCGTAACAGCAACGATAAGAATTGTGACTAACTGTCATGAGGTACTGATAGGAACTAACATTCAGTCACGATCGTAACGGTCAAAAAATCAGTCCGCGAGCTCGGCTTGTTATGTTTACGTTTGGCCCAAGTATCTGGTCGCGAGTCTGACTCGCGATATTCATGTTTGGCCCAAGTATCTGTTCGCGAGTCTGACTCGCTAAAGTACGGGAAGGGGTTAATACCAATTATGAATGATATTGAGCTCCAAGGAGTTTCTTCCAAAAATTGGCCGTTTCGCCCTAGTACAGGCCTAAAAAAATCTATTGTCGAATACGTTTCCTCTGAAGGCTCGAAAAATACACGGCGCGTTCGAATAAGTTATGCCGCTTGTAGCACGGCAGCATACGGCCGTTAGCGGCACGAATCTCTCGAGCACTATGCAAACGGGAAGTCGTGATGGTATGATCGTCAGAAGGGCGACGAACGACAACGTTGTCTCTCGTAACAACACGGTCTCGAGCCGGCTATCGATCGGTCCTTGTCGAATTAGATGACACCGTGTGCGTATCGTTGGTACATTGAGCGGCGATGTGCGCGTATTTTTTCGCGGATGTGCGTGTGTTGTGTCTACGTGCGCGCGCGCGCGTGTGCGTATAGCCTTAATGCGCGTCGTCGCCTTCGCTAACGAAATCTTGCTAACGAACAGTTTGTTGGCTAATCTTGTTTGAAAATATCGAGCCCCAGCTAGGAGAGTTTGATTGTTTTCACCGGTCGATCGTGGAATAAATTGACTCCCTTCTCGCGGACCGACAAATTGACCAGGCGTTTGGCCGAACGTTATTCAATTTCCCACAGTCTGGTCTGGGAAATATTCGTGAAAAATTAACGGATTGCTTTTTCTATGGCTTGTTTACCGATTTTGACTGTGAACGGATGCTCGTCGCAATCTGTTAAATATCTTCTCCACAGATATTAAATACTGTTTGATGCTGATTTCACGGTTTTCGTAATTTCCCGCCTGTTCGCGAGAGAAGCTCGAAATCGAGAGCTATTAAGTTGTTGCATATGAAATGTCCGATTTTAGAATGCAAATGTTTTAAAGATATTTAAAACATTTCCATTTTTATTTTGCATAAAGATCCTCAGTCTATTTGTAATAACACCATTCATTTACGTAATATTATTTCTACAGTGATATTCCAATGATAATAGCATATACAGTAACTGACAATAATTTTCGGACAAAAGACAATAACTTGTTAAGATTGGATCAAAAGACTTGAATTTTTTGTGAAGTTAAAAGGACTAGTTTCCAATGGAACAGTAAAAATTTTTTTTTTAAAAATTGTAGTTGGTCAGAATTACGGAGAACATTTTTAAAGTTGCTTTTTACAACTTTCATTATCAAATATTGTTAGAATTGAGTTCAAGAATGTAAGAACTTAACAATTACACAACATTTCCATAGAAGTAGGTCTCAGGAAATTAAAAAACGATTTGCGAGTATTAATTTCAACAGACATGCAGCTTAAGTGTTCATTCATTGGAATGGCCGCCCTAATTAACACAGACCTGCAAAACGCATCTCGTATTTGACCAATTCAAATTTTTTCAAAATTTTGTTTTTCACGTCACATAGTAAACTAACTATTCTAACTTCTGCAAAAAATCTGCAAAAAATAGAAATAATATGGTCCAACCTTAAAAAAGTTAGCGTCTTTTTAAAAGCGTCTGAATATTACTATGAGTCAAGTTTATCCTTACAAATTATCGAATAATTTTTGCTGTACTTGCTTAAACGTTTCCTGGCGTTTGGAAAAATACAATATTTGATGGATAATGCCGAAATGGAGTGCCAAGGTTACGCGCACGGAATACTTCTTTCTGAATGTGTTCCAAACAAACATAATTATTACGCAAACACCACCACGATATGTTTTGCTTAATATTCATAGATTATAGTTAACGTGCACAGTCATATTTTTACTAGGTTGTCTGAAAAGTTGCTTTCCCAATATGCACACTTAACATTATTAGATAGCACGAGGGTACGCAAACAAAACGCGATCATCTACTCGATAGTGTTTTATTGTTTCCTAAGCTTCTATAAAGAAATTTCTATTTCTATTTATTTATTACGATATTTATTATCGTAATAAAGATATTTCTTCTATGAAGAAATGCTACAGCGGTTTTCGTAATTATTATTGGTAATTATATAGAAAAGATCTGCGTACTCCGATTTTGATGAAATTTTAATACGTTATGGAGCAACACATTCTGAACAACTTTTTCCTTTTCCAATATAGGGGGGTCGCTTTTAGTTTTCGAGATATTTGCAAGAAACTATCGGAAATGTTAATTTCATAACGGAAACCTTCTTTTTAGAAACACTGGGTGCGTGTGAAACACTGGGTGGGTGTGTGTGGTATTGTCGCTTCTCATCTCCACAACGTGTTTACAAACAAAAAATGAACAGATGCGGCCCGAAAATCCAGGAAATGTCTTCGAAAATTGAAAGCTCAGCCTATCTATGTATGATCAGAGTTATCTACAGGAGTTAATTCTGCTTGCTTCTTCTGTTATTCCATTTCCTGGATTTTCAGGCCACATCTGTTCATTTTTTGCTTGTAAACACGTTGTGGAGATGAGAAGCGACAATACCACACACACCCACCCAGTGTTTCACACGCACCCAGTGTTTCTAAAAAGAAGGTTTCCGTTATGAAATTAACATTTCCGATAGTTTCTTGCAAATATCTCGAAAACTAAAAGCGACCCCTCTATATTGGAAAAGGAAAAAGTTGTTCAGAATGTGTTGCTCCATAACGTATTAAAATTTCATCAAAATCGGAGTACGCAGACCTTTTAGGTCTTTTAGGTAGCGAAGAATGTTTATATCAGATTTGTGCAGAATTACAGTTGAATTTCTCCAGGAATTACAATTACAAAGTAATTGAATTACATCGTAATTCAGTCATATTGTAATTTATAATTTATAATTTGTAATTTAATTATATTGTAATTTATAATTCATAATTTGTAAATAAATTACAATGTAATTCGTAATTGCAAATACTTTGTAATTAAATTACATTAATTACGAATTACGATGTAATTAAATTAAAATTAAAAATTGAAGAATGTACTAACGATGTACTAACAAAACAATACCATTGAACACTGTTACCGGTGCAAAGGAAACATTCATACTGACAACCGAGTCGCGTACGAACGGGAAACAGGGGATGCGCATAGTATGCATCACATAGAGTATTACGCAGAATAAACACGTAAACAAGGATAGAAAGAAAACATAAACATAAAATAACGTTACGTATTATGAACGAGGATGAGGAATAGAAACTACGCCGCACTGATAGCAAACAAGTATATGAAAGAAAAACATGAAAATATATCGCACTACTTCAAAGTTCTGGGCTATAATTTGGAGAGTTGTATTTTAATTATATTGTATTTCAGTTATATTGTATTTTAATTATACATCTGATTAAAATACTTAGTAATTTAATTAATTGAAAGGTTTGAATTATGTAATTCATTTACGACGTAGTTGAATTACAATGTAATTGAATTAGCACAACTCTGGTTTATATAAGGTGAAAGAGTCATTCCATGCCAACTCGATCACTTTTCGCCGGCACCATCGTTGATATTGTTCTACATGAAATATGTTGTAGTCCACGTGAAATTAGGTGGGGTTTAAGTCATCATTTTGCCGGTTTCGAATTTTTTTAGAAATGGCAGACCTTCAAAGTTTTCAATTTTTGCCCATTTTGGCGAAAACGGGCCTCACTTACGAATTTGTATTTCAGGAACTGTTTGTCCGATCGAGCTACATTTTGTTTGTTTTATTCTGAAAGGATTGGGCTATTACGAAATCATTTCTTCAATCTCGGAAATCAACTTTATAATGTCGAAAAATTTAAACAAATTCTTTTTTTACGTTCTTTTCGATGACGGGCCCCAGTGATTTAAATTTTGAAAAAATATGGTTCTATTCCCTGAAGTTTCCCCTTTAAAATGAGCCCTTGAAAAAGATGGAGCAATAAAAATTGGCGTCACAATGAACTGGTAAAGTACGCTATGTACCTCCGTTTCAGGTAGAGGCAAGTCGAGCCCACCGCTGTTATGGTCCGTTGTCTATACCGCTGGTCTCGAGAAAACGCCAAAAGACTTGCAATGCGCACTAGCTTACAAAAACCATTAGATAATCAAATTCTCACCCCTACAAATTTATTTGAATGGGCAGAAACATCTTCTTCAAATATAACATTTAATTACGTCACCCAAGATGAACATAACAAACATGCTGATTGTTTACAAGCTCGCTTTGCAACAGCATTACCAATTACAGGTACTAGAAGCTTTCATAGCTTTACCCCATTATCTCTGTTTTTAGTGTAATGAAATAGTTTTTCTTATATTATTTCCATAACCATGAAGTCCACCCCACACAATGATCCTATCCATACTACTTACCATAAACCCTCCTTATTCCTCCTCGATGGAAGAAAACTACCACCTTCTCGTGGTTTCCATTGAGCAAAGACACATTTTTTGTAGAACATAAAATTCGTATAAAAACTAATATCTATAAATGAAGTCATGATTAAATAGGTGTCGTTGGTCAAGAGTGGTTACTAATGTTCTCCAGGTATAAATAGGGTCATTCAGTCGTATAAAGTCTGTTGGTGTTTTCTCGAGACCAACAGTACTATAGACAACGGACCATAACAGCGGTGGGCTGGACTCGCCTCTACCTGAGACGGAGGTACACGGCGTACTTAACCAGCTCATTGTGACGCCAATTTTTATTGCTCCATCTTTTTCAAGGGCTCATTTTAAAGGGGAAACTTCAGGGAATAGAACCATATTTTTTTCAAAATTTAAATCACTGGGGCCTGTCATTGAAAAAACGTAAAAAAAGAATTTGTTTAAATTTTTCGACGTTATAAAGTTGATTTCCGAGGTTGAAAAATTATTTCGTAATAGCCCAATCCTTTCAGAATAAAACAAAAAGATTGTAGCTCAAGCGAGCAAACAGTTCCTGAAATAAAAATTCGTAAGTGAGGCCAGTTTTCACCAAAGTGGGAAAAAATTGAAAACTTTGAAGGTCTGCCATTTCTAAAAAAATTCGAAACCGGCAAAATGATGACTTAAACCCCCCTAATTTCACATTTCGCCAAAAATCCTTGTGGGAATCATATTTTTAATACAAAATGAGGCTATATGCAAAATTTCAGGTCAATCCGATTTGACTGGGTTTCGGAACTTTAGCCATAATTCCGAAATATCATCTTTATGTTATAGTTTGATATTTTCCGAATAAAAACAGTATTTTATGTTCTTCAGAACATTGCATTTTTCACATTTTTCAGACATTAACGCTTCTCAAAATTACTTCTCAGAGTTGTCATTGGCCTCGCACGTCAAAATCGATCATTTTTAACTGTTCAACAAAATTTTGTTTATATACAAAAAGAGTATACTAACTAATGACAAAAAGTATTTTGCTAAGATGTATATATTAATAAAAAAAATTCCTAAATATCATCTTTATTTTAAATGGTTTGATGAGAAAAAAGTAAAAAGATTAGAAGAATTCTGAAACACCGATGAATTATTATCAACTTACTAAGATTATTAAAGAAAGAAAGAAAGAACGTTTTGCTTTGCTCCTGTTTCTTCAAATCGATGTACAAAATTTGCATTTCCCATAAAGATCCGCACTCGACTTATGATTATCTTATGAATACGTTCTAGTGTTCATCTGGTCACGTACAATGCATGATCACCTTTTAAATCAAATACGATCATTGTTCATCCGTTTAGCGATGCAAACAGGACAACGGTGTTTGCACGCATGACACGTGCACACACTTTAGATGCACGCACGACCGTGTGCGTGTTCCGATATATCGAAGCAAACTTCGATGCACAAATACATAATTTAGGGGAGCTTACACAATAGTAGTATCATTCCCATGGCCCTGCAGGTGCATTACATATGTACTTCCATTGCTATTAATTAGATCTAGCGGGAGTTCGATTATCTTCGCTTTCGAGTGTTGTACTTGGGTCGAGTGATCGCATCGAAACGTAGTAGCGATTCGTCTACTGACTCATCTTATTTGATAGTACATTACCGTACGAGTTTCAAAAGCATAGTGTTGCACAGAACGGTATAACACCGATGTTGAAATTTTATCCTAAGAAATTCTAACAGGAAAGTTGCAAACAATAAGCATTATGATCAAAAAGATATTTTCTTTCTGGGAAAATTGTCTAGAATGCTTACAACAGAATCTACTTACAACGTAATGGTAGGGTTTGATTATTTACTATTAGATCGTCCCATTAGTTCGTGCCGTTTACTGTTCTACTACTTAAATTAATATTTGAAACATACATTTAAAGTTTACGAAAACATGTAATCACCCGCTTGTTCCATAATTTCTTTTCAGCTTTTAGGTAAAGACATTACATTGTCGCTGTAAAATTTCTGTGGTGTTTCATTAAAAAGAAAACACACCGCGAAGAGTAATAACTATTTTATAGTTATTATATAATAAGCATTTTTGGAAAAAATGAGCAACTGAAGCTTAAAAATGTTGAAAGAATAAAACAATTTAAGGATGTTTATATATTATTATTTTCAAGTTTATACAATTTTTAAGTAATACTAGAGGTAAGTATTTGGCTCATGTGCCTTACAATTGGCGAAGAAAATTTTCAGTTTGCATAAAGATCCGCAGTCCAGTAATAACATATTCGAGGTACGAACTTGTGGGACGACCATATAATTTACATCTAAGTGCCCCTTATCGATATGCTAATAAGTTTAACTATCTTCACGTTAGTCCTATATGAAGAACGTAATTCTTTGTTTAGTATCAATTATGAATTTCTGTTGTATATTGTATTTTTGTTTTTATTGTAGAGCTTTTATTTTTTTGTACCTGTATCTTTATTTATTAACGATGTTTATTTGGATAGTAGGTTTCAATGTAACAGATATATTACACATAGTTATTACGAATACAGGTGATACTTTGGTTAAAGTCACTAATCTCCATATTAATAGTCAATTTTCTAATAACTTTATTATTACTTTCTGTTTAAATATAATCCTCTCAATCTTCACGTACGTCCAATTATTATCGAAAAATTATTTACTACAATTATTTAACAACTTACAAAAATATGAACTGAAAGTGGTAGATATAACTTCAAAATTACACTGTCCAACAAATTTCAACTTTTTTTATGTTGCCAAATAACTGTTCGGTGGTTCTTATAGAGTTTTTTGCGCTGATTCTGAATCTGCCCTTACTTTTTCGCCTACACGTACAGTTTTTCAGAAACATGACTGTGAAAAAAACCTATTTTTCAACTTTAAACAAATATTGTGATGTTATTATACAAGATATTGAATTGTTCTCTGTAGTAAAAGATTCTGTAGACTTTCCCGAATACAGTGATATCTAATATTAATACATCATGAATGTTTAAACATGTTCAAACAATCATTAAAGGCGGAGAGACACCATTTTTGCACCAATTTTTGAGGATATTTTTGAATTCATCTCAAAAAATAAGGGTCTAGTGTAAAATCGAACTATATCACGCGATAGAGCAGACTTTTATCTTGAGAAACCCCCCTTTGAAGTTTGCAACATAGATGTTTTTACCGAACCAGAAAGCAAAATATCTACGTCCGACATGAGTTGCCGCCAGTGGTGCTCTTCCACTAACGCGGTCATTCGTCGATGCAGTGGCTAAAAGCGCGCAATTATGTCAGCTTACTTAAATGTTATTTATTATTTACTAGTACATTTATTCTGTATAAATTATTTTATGTATTTTTTAAATATTAGTCTATTGTTCATAGTATATTTCATACTAAAAAGATCTTTTGTAACAAAAAAATAATTTGGTGTTTTTCTTTTGTATTTAGTTTTCTTTATTAGCATTTCCACAATAAACGATACTAAATAGATTTTTGTATTAAATTATTTTTTATTACAAAAGACCTTTTTAGTATGAAATATACTATGAACAAGAGACTAACATTAAAAAGATACATAAAATAATTTATACAGAATAAACATACTAATAAATAATATATAACATTTAAATCAAATTTAACATTGAAATAAGCTGACATAATTGCGCGCTTTTAGCTATTGCATCGCCGTTATGCCGCGCCGCGCCGTATCGCGACGAACGACCGCGCTACTGGAAGAGCCACCACTGGCAGCAACTCATGTCGGGCGTAGATATTTTTCTTTCTGGTTCGGTATAAGCATCTATGTTGCAAACTTCAAAGGGGGGTTTCTCAAGATAAAAGTCTGCTCTATCGCGTAATATAGTACGATTTTACACTGGACCCTTATATTTTTAGATAAATTCAAAAATATCCTCAAAAATTGGTGTCTCTCCGTCTTTAATGATCGTTTAAACATGTTTAAACATTCATAATGTATTAATATTGGATATAACTGTATTCGGGAAAGTCTACAGAATCTTTTGCTGCAGAGAACAATTCAATATCTTGTATAATAACATCACAATATTTGTTTGAAGTTGAAAAATAGGTTTTTTTCACAGTCATGTTTCTCAAAAACTGTACGTGTAGGCGAAAAAGTAAGGGCAGATTCAGAATCAGCGCAAAAAGCTCTATAAGAACCACCTAACAGTTATTAGGAAACAAATTTGGTGTTGGACAGTGTTATCGAACATTATAAAGAATTTTATTATATTGTAATATACCTTTGTAGTATTAATTCAAGAACAAATTCAAAGTTTCTTTGTCTAAAATATATTTCGCTTTCTAAATTAAATGATCGCAACACATAGACTGAAAATACAATATGTTTACCAAAATTCTCTGAAGTTTTCATTTTATCTAACCGAGATAACATTTTTAATGGAGGAAACAGAGTTCTCCTGAAATGCAACTTACTGAAGAAATATTGGTAAACATCTTTGCTCTAGTGACAAGTGTAAAATGGATAAGAAAGTATTGATTTTCTCTTTAAATTTTGGTTTTCAAAATCGATATTAAAAGTAGAGAACATCAGGTCTGAATGGGAACAGTGTAGCCCAGCTCGAGTCAGCGATTCTCTGACATTGTAGTGCGCACGATATGTTTCCACGTGCACTAATTACCTACTAATTATGCGTGTGCACCAACGCGTGATCCCGTTTAACCACATCACGTAGACTTAGGCAAAGCAGGATTGGAAACGCTTCCAAAAGTGGTTACACCGTGAACCGGCTGGCTGCGGTAAGGTAGCAGTAATCTAATACGGAACAATCCGAGACGGAATTCAATTTCTATCGACAGGACTCGTCAAATGTGAGATAAAGTTTATCAAAAGTGACGTTCCGTTACGTAGAAATGACGTTTATAGCGCAATATAAGCGCGCCATGCAACAACTAATTCTACTAAAAATACAAACTGTTTAGCGTTGCAATTAAATCAGATCGAAATGAAATTTGTAACTGTTCCTTCAGCTCGAGAATTGCGAGCATACATCAGGTGAGAAATTAAGTTGACACCAATAAAAAATTAATAACTTCTTTAAAATTGGACTAAACGAATAGAGTGTTTTTTTGAGATGTTAAAGGGATTATTTGACTAGGTAATGTACATATAAAAGGATTTTTTAAAAATTGCAATTGGATCAGACTTTGTAAGAAGAACGTGCAGATCACGATTTCTAACTTTTTTAACTGTGCCTATAATGAAAATTTAAAATACGTTTTGTCTAGATCTGAGTAAGTTATATGCATGCATAAAGTTTCGTCAAAATCGACAGGACTCGTCAAATGTGAAATAAAGTTTATCAAAAGTGACGTTCCGTTACGTAGAAATGACGTTTATAGCGCATATAAGCGCGCCATGCAACAACTAATTCTACTAAAAATACAAACTGTTTAGCGTTGCAATTAAATCAGATCGAAATGAAATTTGTAACTGTTCCTTGCGCTCAAGAATTGCGAGCATACATCAGGTGAGAAATTAAGTTGACACCAATAACAAATTAATAACTTCTTTAAAATTGGACTAAACGAATCGAGTGTTTTTTTGAGATGTTAAAGGGATTATTTGACTAGGTAATGTACATATAAAAGGATTTTTTTAAAATTGCAATTGAATTGAATTATACAGTAGCTGTGCAATGCCAGAAAAATGTGTTTACAAAAGACTGAACATGTGTGTATCTTTTGTTGTTACGCTATTACTAGCCAGTGTTTTACTTGAAAATAACAAATATTAGAAAAAAATAAAACAAGAAAAAGTAACACGGTTTTTTATAAGCAACATAATGGCGTATGTAACTTTTTTGTGTTTGCAATATTTGTTTAGAAATGAAGCTGATCTTCAATTTTTCAAATGGAAAGCTGTAGAATTATATGAAAGCGCGTGTCGTGACTTTATTCCTATGTGACACAATGACCTCCAAGGCCTTACAAGGTCAGAAATAGAAGAAATATTTTTAATATATTGTGCGTCATATTTCATAAAAATATCTGTTATGTCGCGAAATTCTTGGCGCTGGAGCTTCGATGAACGGCGGCTTTCACGCGCCGAATTAACTTTACGTGAAGAGATAGGATGAGTGGACTGTATAAAGGTTTTAAAAAAACTGCGTGGATCAGTGGATTGATACGTATACAGTCGAAGTGTACTGTGGCAGCTACTTCCTATGCTCGTCACCAGAGGGACATTACGACAACACCTTTCCCGCTACTACCTGAATCTTCCTCTGTTTGTATATATACCGTCCTAAACTGTCCTTGCGATATCTCGCGTCTAAGGCAGGGTCCGCTAGATAGCCTTACTGATGAGTCCTCTAGCGGGCCTAGGACGAAACGCTGCCTTCTCCTTTTTCCTCCTCTCACACACTTGACAGCCGCCATAATTGGTGACCCCGACAAACGAACAACAACGCTACCTTCTGAGCAGAGGAGACGACAATATCAACAAACCACGGACATCAGGAGGACTGGAAGGTGACTACTTTGTCACTGCCTTGTCTGAACTACTGCCCGACCAACAGCGAGGACTTTCCCCCTACTATGCGCTTCTGACGTCATCTTCGCAGCATTATATGGTTTAACGTTTCCGCAGCTAAATTTGTGCGACGTTTTCGTATCTACATTTGTGCGACGTTCATCCATTGTTTGTGCGACTATATGAGATCAAGTTTGAAGCATTCGTTGAATAGGAGTAGTTTCAATCTTTAAATTTGCGGTGGTCTCAGTCGTGACAAAAATTTTTCAATGCATTTATACAGACGTTCCAATTTGTAATATTTCGGACCAATAATGTGTCCGGTTTCCCAGTAGCTGCATTATGCAAAAATATCTTACAGTTATATAAAAATGAACGATGGGTGGCGAAAGTTTGTCGTATTATTTCTTTCAACGAATTGATCATAGTTTAAATATCGACAATTTCTCGAGAATGGGAAATTTTGTGATCAAATACTTTTTGTAGCAACTGTACGTCATTCTAATGGATGAAACTTTCGGAAATTTATTCGACACGGAATGATCCGGTCGGTGTAAACGAAAATCCGTCTCGAGTACGTTCTGCTACGAATATGTTAAATCATTGTTTCAACTGTTTCTATTTATCCTATTCTCGGCTGGGAATAAGTTGCTATGATAACGAGACTATTTCGTAATTGATGTTCAACGGCGCTCGGTTTGCTATGAATCGCTTATACAGTCTGGAAGTATAATCAATGTACTTGTTGCACGGTCGATACGGATAATACGTTCTTTTTTCTGTCGGTAGATACTCGAGGTACCCACCATGATTGATCGATACCAGCATGCACTCGATGGTTTTTGAAAGATTCCTTCCCGTGTTAGAGTATCTTCGAGTATGTATCATACTTGACCGCACGTGTTGCGCTTGAATATTGTTTTCAGAGGTGATGGACGTCGGTATCGATTTTATGGAGCCGGAAATTAGTCACTGTGTAGGTAAATATATTTTCTGTTCCCTCGAAAATAAATTCCATTGTTTAGTGGGTAATTATATAGACACGGTCTGCGTACTCCGATTTTGATGAAATTTTAATATATTATACATTTCGACATTTTGAACAACTTTTTCCTTTTCCAATATAGGGGGGTCGCTTTTAGTTTTCGATATATTTGCAAAGAACTATCGCTAATACTGTATTGAATTTTTCGTATTCCTTCACCTCTCCGCGGCAACGTAAACCTGTTCCGGGGCCGCATCTGTTTATTTTTTGTTTGTAAACACGTTGTGGAGATGAGAAGCGACAATACCACACACACACCCAGTGCTTAACACGCACCCAGTATTTCTAAAAAGAAGGTTCTCACATTATACAATATAAAATCAACTGAGACCAATCCAGTATACATGTATTATCCAACACACGATACCACACACACCCACCCAGTGTTTCTGAGACGAAGGTTCTCACATTAAACAATATAAAATCAACTAAAACCAATACCAATTTGTTTTACAATCAAATACGATAATATAATACATGTATGCTCTATTGGTCTCAGTTGATTTTATATTGTATAATGTGAGAACCTTTTTTTTAGAAACACTGAGTGCGTGTTAAGCAGTGGGTGGGTGTGTGTGGTATTGTCGAAATAATAATAAGGTTTTGTATGTATGACCAGAGTGAGACCCTGTTTTCTCTCTCATCTCCACAGCGTGTTAAGAAAAAAAAAAAGTAAACAGACGTCGCGCCGGAGTAGCGTTACGTTGCCACAGAGCGTGCGAGAATACGGGAAATTCAATACGGTATTAGCAATAGTTTTTCGCAAATATCTCGAAAACTAAAAGCGACCCCTCTATATTGGAAAAGGAAAAAGTTGTTCAAAATGTGTTGTTGGATAACATATTTAAATTTCATCAATATCGGAGTATAGAGAATACAGAAAATTCAATATAGTATTAGCAATAGTTTTTTGCAAATATCTCGAAAACTAAAAGCGACCCCCCTATATTGGAAAAGGAAAAAGTTGTTCGGAATGTGTTGCTCCATAACATATTAAAATTTCATCAAAATCAAAGTACGCAGACCTTTTCTATATAATTACCTTTTAGTGTTATTTATAAACAAACTCAATGCACGTCGATCTCGTAATTGTGTATTCCGATTCTGTAGAACATTTGTAGTTTTTTGTGGGCTCGATGTTTTTGTTGTTTTTTTTCGAAAGAATTCAAAACAAAATCATGGGCACTGTATCAATACAAAAATTTGGGTTGCAAGGGGAAAACATACCTAATAACTGCACTGTAGAATTGTATGCGAATTTTTAATAAATGATAACGCACAAAACTTGATACAATTCTATAAACCTTCATTTTATTTTTGCTTACAGACATCATTCATGAGGAAAATAAAACTTTATTTAACTACATATCGTTTATACAAAAAATTCCGCGACCTTGCAATCTAACGACAATAGATTTTTATTATACCAGTGTTGCGTTACCACCATGGAAAATGAAATAAAGGAGAAGTTGTATATAAATGAAAAGAAAAAAACGTTCTTTGTTGTTATTGAATTGATCGAAGGTCTATTCAAGAGTCATTTAGTTAAAAAGTAACGGCACGTAAATAGAAACCGTCGAAAATAGACTGAAATGTAAAATGAATAACATTTAAATTGTAAACTCTAAACTATCATTGCTTTCATGAAAATATTGTTCGTACAGAACTACATTTATTTCACGTACGTGATTCGGACGGTTTATTGTGTCGCTTAATAAACTTGATGTTATTTATTTTATCTTTCAAGCACACTCCGTTTTACAGGGCTATAAAGTTAATCGAAGTTAAAGTCGTGCAGCACGCGCGAAAGTTAAGACACCGATGCTGCTCGTGCGGAAGGGACACTCAAATTCGTAGCTCACGTTCCCATGGTTCATTGTTTCTCGCTGATCGCTAGAGCCACTCGTGCGATGTTAAACTTTCTAGATCGTTTTAACGGTATACCAAAGTATCATCCAATTTCATCCACTGATCCCTCTTTACGCCTACATTTTACGCCATTTTTAGTTCGAGCCCTCCATAAACCCTCCATATTCTGTTTGGTTTCGATTTCTTGTAGTCGATGTATACAATTTTTATTTTGTATGAAGATCCTCAGTCTACTAATGATAAATACTTGAAGAATGATATTTTGTTATTTTTTGAAACAAGTATGTATTTCAATCATGATATGGAAGAACTCTCTTGACAGACCAATAAAGAATAATAATATAATATAGCGTCGTGTATTCATTATAATTGATTAACCCAGATTCTTATTCCGATTTCAAAATTCATTTTTACGATAGTGATATATTTTGAGAAAGACATTGCATTAGGATGTGCGAATTGTCAAAACGAATGTTAGAATGAAATATATATAACTCAATAAAACAACAATCTGTCATGAATGAATCTTTTTCTTTATTATAAAAATTCAAACGAGAAATAAGGATGACAGATAGGTAACTAGAAAAGACTGAATGCTTACGTTACTTCACGCAGACACCAATATCTGTATAAAATTTTATTTTTAATTTACATAATACTTTGCAGCCAAATTACTATAAGGCTTAAAGGTGAAGATAGGAATTTATCAACCGAAACTCAGAATTTTCTGGAGCTAAAAAAACTGCAAAATTTTCAAAAAATAATTATTTATGAAAACACAAAATAAATGCAAATTTATATATTTATAGTACAAAAGAGCTGCAATGAAGCAGTTTCATAAATTTTCGTCTCATATAATCAGAATATAAATCAGAGCTTCAATTGAGTATTTTATGTTTTTTCTAGTTTTGAGAAACCTGTGCTTCATATATTTACCAACGATTCAGGAATAGCAAAAAGATGCCCAATAGTTATTTTGTATTCCATATGACTAAATAAAGCGCATGCATTTAAACTAGACTACTACCAAAGCGCTTACATGACAGAAATCAGGATTTCAATACATTTGTTCAATCAAATTGCTTTCTCTTTAAAATTCTAAAGAGGTAGATAATATCTTGACCGAATTTGAATTCAGCATCACAAAATCTATAGGAAATGGTGTGTAACATGTTAAGAATAAAATTTGACAGCACACAATAATGGAGAAATGAAAAGTTGATTGAAAAAAGTGTCACATCAACATAGTTTTTGACGGTCAAAAATTGTTTATGTTGTTTTCCTTATAATTTTCCCTTATTATGCAACAGTTCAGCTTTAACCTCGCCCAAGAATTATTAGGCTGTCTTATTTCTATCAAAAGTTCTACGATTTTAACACAAAGTTCATCGGTTTGGCCCAGTGTGCGATGCGTCTTGATGCGCGGGTCGTGTGTGAACGTACCTTAAAAGCTGCTGAATGGGTGCTGTATTTTCACGTAAGAGTGGTGCCGGACACAGAGGGGATGGTGGCCTGGTTTCATTGAACCTGCACCGCGTACACCTCGATCGGCCGCAACCCCTCTTACCCCGGTGGTGTTCGCAGTGCAGGGAACGGGAGAGGTCGGTGGTCGGTGGGGTTGCCAGGGTGAGGCTATGCATAGCCCGCGACGTCTATATATAGGTCGTCCTTTCTATAAATAGAACTCAGACCGCCCCCACCGACCCGCGTCGTGGAGGGAAGAGAGAAAGCACGGTAGGGGAAATGAAAACGTCAGCGAGGTGGGGGCATGAGTGCCGGTCACGGGACAAACCGTGCGGCAGTGGGGAGTGGGGAGGGACGAGGTGGAGCAAGAGGAAGAGGAGGAGGGATGGAAAACGACGGGCTCTGCTGGGTCGCCGGAGGCCGGAGGGTGCAGGGTGCTCGGAGAGACTCGCGGATACGAGACAAAGGGTGAAATACGAGGAAGAAAGGCTCGAATAAAGAAAAAAGGAACGAGATGGTAAATTTCCGGGCGAACGAGACGAGCGATTCGCGAGCTGGTCGCCTGGCAAAATCTGACGGCGCAAAGTGGTGCCGATGGCAAATCTAGCGGGTCGAAAGTTCAAAAACAAACTATCAAATTTCTTCGACAGAAATGTGTCAACAGTCGATATATCACAGATAAACAAATCACGTATGAAGGACCAATTAGTGGATGGACGACGGCAGCGAGAGTTTTCTAATCTCTCGGAGGTACGGCAGTATTCGTTAAGTTTCTGTGCTGTTATATCGTGCGTCATCAAGAAACTTTTATTGAATGAACATGGGTAATGTTCAAGGTATATGTCTACTAAAACTCTTTTCACAGTAACTTCTTCCAATCGTACAAGAGAAAATTGGGATAACTGTAGTAATACAGAATTATCATGATTATTACTACTTGTAACATTTTTTCGTGCACGAAAAACGGCAAACATAGTATTCAGTATGTTGTATAGTTTGTATCTGTATTGATTTTAGCTGCCCGTTCTTGCCCGTTTGTTAGTAATAATAAAACTCATAATAATTCAATATCATAATGAGACTGTAGGATGAAAATTTTCTGACCCAAGCGAAAAATAATAATTGGATAATATAAAAAATAAAAATTGTATGATTAGGAAATCTTGTGAAGTCAAGACGAAAGTTGGTCAATGAAATGAGAGAGACAAACCGCCAATTTAAAAATACCATTGATAATCCTCCTTGCATATTGAGTTTATCAGAAAAAAATCACCTTGAAAATCCGTCGGAATATGTAAAAAAAAGTAATTACAATAAATAATAATAATAATAATAATAAAAAGATTAATAATAATTAAAAGAATAATTATAAGTGATATACATATCATAAGTTATAATAGTGCTACTTAGGAATGGGTAAAATTTATAATTATACCTGCGTTTATTAGCAATCGAATTTTGACCCGCTAGATTCGCCATCGGCATTACTGCGCGGCGCGCGCACAACGGTCAGTTTCATACGGAAAACGGCGACGTCACATACACCCAGCTACAAAACTATAAGACATATAAAAAATGAATGAAAAGTGTATTCTAGTAAGAATTTTCTTTTCCTTTCATTCCTAGTGTTATTGTTTACATTGTATAGTAACTCTCTAAATAGGCACTCGTTCATTGCACGAAAACGAGGCCGGAATTTTTAGGTAACACGATCGTACATAAACAATGCGATCATGTGTGCGTTAAAAAATAAAAAAAAATTGACGGATTTTAAAAATTACAGGGTATGTGGTTCAGATTCTTTTTTTACCATGTTTTTATTAACTCGCTTTCTTGTCTGTCTGTCTGTTAGGTACAAATTTTGCAATTGATTTTTTAAACTAACTTCCCGATGACCTAGAGACTTGAAGATTTAAACATATCTCAGAACTGGATGACAATGCAAATTTTTTAAATAAAAATAAATTTTTTTTATCTAAATAATTAAATTCCAAGTCAATCGGTAGATCTTGAAATGTCGCTGCAATGGTCTCAGAAAAAGTAAGTTTCGAAAAGGACGCGTTTGAAGATTCAACTATCAATATCACACAAATCCTTTAGGACACACATTTTACACTTATACATTAAAAAAATGTAAAAATACAGAAAATCGATGTTTTTTAAATAAAACACCAGAATGTTCCGTGACATCCGTTTGGAAGGACGCATGCAAACTTTTCTAACCGACTGTAGATGATAGAAACGAGCTGCCGTGGCCACAAGGACTACTGTAAACGTTTACAGATAAACACAGAGCCATCTCCGTCACCAGCGTTCCTTCTCTTATACAAGGTGCGACCGAATAACATGTTCAAGCAGGCAGGGGGTGATTCTACATGTAAAAATAAATCAAAAAAGGAATAACATTTTTTTCGTTTTACACCTCATTTTCGAGAAGATCGAGTTTCAAGATCCGTCGGGTTCGCGTGGTTTAGTACAGTGGCCGAAATAATGTTAGGTTCACTTTATTTTTGTGATGTAATGGTGTTTCTTATGTTATATACCTAATTTTATTTATCAGTAAGTGATTCTTTATAATGTAATTAGTAACACACGCGATTTGTTTAAAAAGTATAATTATTATTAACATGGTTCGAAAATTTGAGTTACAACATTGAAAACTTATGTGCGAAGTAAACATAGGTTCACTCAACGTTTTTTTATTTAAAATTTCAACAATATGACAAAGACAAAGAAAATTCAGTATTTAATTGATCCTGCATTGTTTTTTTATGATTTTAAGTATTCTTTACATTTAATCTATTCATTTTTGCAATATTTCTGTTCTTATCTGAGACCACGCTTCTCTTATGCTATTTTGTAATTGTTTTATACTGTAACATTGTTTCCTATTACTGCAAACTTTACGAGCTAAAGTTCCTCAAAGGTTTTCGATTGGGCTAAGGTCTATATTCAGAGTATTTTTTACTTGATTCTACACGTGCAATTTGGGCACTATCATGCTGAAAAATCGAATTTGGTCAACCAATTCTGTCACCATATGCATCTAGCACACGTTGTAACAATTTTTGGTTCTTTTTAGCATTGGCTTTTGGAGGTTACCATATAATTGTAGTCTTATCGTTATAGCCAAACGCTGCCTAAATCAAAACTCTACCGTCTGATCTCTTTTTGATCGCGCAAATCGTATCAGTAGTACTAACCATGTGGACCGTCGAAATAAAATTTTTTCTCGTCTAAGAAAATCTCAGTTTTCTATTTTTTAGCTCATGATAAGTGATATTGGGTAAATTCTAATTCCTCATCTTTGTGAAGTTTAGTTAGAGGAGTCTTTTGTCACGTTTTATACACGAAAGTGTTCTACTCCTTTCTAAAGCTTGTTGTACACGTCGTATAACAACTGGGAAATTTAATTTTGTCTTTATTTACTACTTGTACAATTTGCTTTTGCGACCTCCATGAAAAACCATTCATTTATCTCTCTGAATTAACTTCTTTGGATGGCTTATATATATTTTTTGGAGCCATATTTATCTTCTAATTGTACAAAATGGTTCACAATATTTAAAGATCTATGCATTTTTTTCTGCAATTTTTCTGTTTGCAAGATTCATGTCCTTGAAAGCAATGATTAATCCCTCGTCATGATCGTCTAAACTAGTCTAATGGCTTTCCATGATCCGTTATGCTCTAAAAGCATTAAATGATTCTATAATTTATATTGAAATATAAACATTAATGAGATTTGTTTCTACATCATAAAATTTGTTCAAATTATAAATTATAAAAATATTTCCTTAATAAATCACTATGCACCTATGATTATTTCGCTCTATTAACATGATAACTTTCAATACATTTGCTAATAAACCACGGCTAACTATCTTCGCTGCCGAAATTTAAGTGACTGCTGCTACAGTGAATAGACCACGCCCATTGAAAACAATAACAAACACCGCAAGATATGTTGCACAACGTAGACAGAAATAAGAACACCAAACAAAGTAGTTTGCACAGAAGTGAACCTATTATTATTTCGACCACTGTATATGCAGGAAGTAGAATTGGTTGGCGGACGGGTAGACAGTTCCTATTTAATAGCACGCGCATTCGTGCATTTTCAAACTCCATTTTCTCGAAAACGAAGCTTCGAATGTAAAAATTTTATTCTATATTTTCTTCTTACTTATTCACAAGGAATCACCTTGTGCCCGCTTGTACATATTATTCGGCCACACGCTGCATGAACACTCGCGTCGGTATTTATGTTGACGCAATAATATTATAGGTAAGTGCAACATTTTGTCCTTGTAGTGTAATTTCTTTGTGCTCCTACGATGCTGTGATGTTTGTTTACATTGCTCGTGAGCAGTGGCGTTCAGTTTACCCCCATGTGGTGAAGGGTAAACGCGGTGTCACTTTGTTAGAGCAATAAGTTTGTGCTAGTTGTCAGTTGAATCAGGCAGGAAAGTCAGTTGACGCATAGAAATTTTTATTTTAAAAATTTTATTTTGTAATTAAATTAGTATTTACATAACTCTAATATATTTAACAGTTTGTGAAACAATTTCCTGAAAAAGTGAATTGAAATAAAACAAGAGAAAATCAATAATGCCGAAAACAAGGGAATTGGAGGCTCAGAGTGAATACAAATTTATGAAAGAAGAATGGATGGAAAATCCTTGCAAACGATTGCTGTTGAGTTTGGAATTTCGAAAGAAGGCGTTCGAAAAATTTGTAAAAAAATACAAATGACTAGGTAACCCGAAAATTGTGTTAGATCAGGAAGGAAAAGAAAAAAACCGCGTTCACACTTCACCACTTGGGCGTAGACTGAACGCCACTACTCACGAGCAATGTAAACAAACATCACAGCGTCGGAGGAACACAAAGAAATTATACTACAAGGACAAAATGTTGCACTTACCTATAATATTATTGCGTCAACATAAATACCGACGCGAGTGTACATTCTCCTGCCGTCTCCGACATAAGGATAGGACATTCTACGTTTCTTTGTGCTTCCATATGGTACTGGAAAACAATGTACATTTTAGTAAAATAATTAAACTGAACGCATTACTGTAAATACCACAATCCAGTTCGTTATATTGCTCTCACAAACCAACACCTTTACGATCAAGAAATCTGCGGCAACCGCGTTCGCGATCTTGACGTAGCACAATCGTTGATAAGGTAACTCACCATGTAAGCCACCGATCTGTGCACGAATGGAGACTGCTATGAATCAAGAATACGGACCGAAGAGCAGCAATATTTGGATCGCTTCGTGTCGTAAAATCGACCATGGAAATCACTGCATGCTTTGGCTACAAGAAGACGCAAGTTTGCGATCTAGCCAAGAAATTCTGAAATTCTGACAAAAAGTAACAATTGGGGACAACAAAATAGGATACCTTAAGTTTCGTTGTGTTTCCACATGATGTCGAAAGGAAATGTACATTTTAGTAAATCAATTAAATTGTACACGTAGCTGTAAATATCTATACGGAAGATTACGTGTAGTATTCGTTTCTAAGAAATGTTATGTAGAACGACGTAAACGTTGCAGTCCTCAAGTAGGACACTATGATAGGACATTAGTCGTATTTTCCCTACTCATTTGTAAATCTGCACAAGAAATGTTAAAATTACATGTCGTGAGAAGTCTCCAATATACAGGGTGTCCCACATAAATGGGTCACCTAAATATCTGTCGTATTTACAGTCCTATCAGGAAACTTCAGAGGACAAAGTGACACTATTGCAGGGGGCAAATATAATGGTAAAGAAAAAAATTTTTGATGTCATGTTTTTTAATGAAATTTCAAGGACGCCGATGTTTTTTTAAATAGAGTAGTATTTTTTTTTGGTAATTATATAGAAAAGGTCTGCGTACTCCGATTTTGATGAAATTTTAATACATTGTAGATTTCGACATTTGGAACAACTTTTTCGTTTTCTAATATTGGGGGTCACTTTTAGTTTTCGAGATATTTGCAAAAAACTATCGGTAATGTTAATTTCATAACGGAAACCTTCTTTTTAGAAACACTGGGTGCGTGTGAAACACTGGGTGGGTGTGTGTGGTATTGTCGCTTCTCATCTCCACAACGTGTTTACAAACAAAAAATTAACAGATGCGGCCCAAAAATCCAGGAAATGGAATAACAGAAGAAACAAGCAGAATTAACTCCTGTAGATAACTCTGCTCATACATAGATAGGCTGAGCTTTCAATTTTCAAAGACATTTCCTGGATTTTCGGCCAATTAATCGGCCACCGGTCGGTAAAGTGTTAAAACAATGCATTCAACATGAATGGCATCAATAAAAACAAAGAACAATTAAAAGATTATACAAATCGCTGCCCAGACAAATAATTTTCATGATAAAAAGTCAATAAAATTGCTGAATTCTTTTTATACATTCTATTTTTTAAACACATATCCTATCATGTCCTATTAATTGGTCTTGAAAATTTATGTTTATCTAGATAAACTCATGCGGATTAGCAACAAGAAATTAAAAGTTGAAGAGGCAGCGAAGAAGGCTGCCGAGGGGGCGAAGAAGGCTGCCGAGGTGGCGAAGAAAAAGAAGAACAAGAAATATCATTTATGTTATCTACTAAATAAAAATTATCAAATTAATAGGGTTTCCTATCATTTTGTCCCTGACTGTACCCTCTTGTTCGACGCTAGTCCGACGCTACTCTGTTCCCTACACTGCGGATCGAATTCGCTGTGCTGCGAAATACTTTTTACTTGCTGTCGCTGCGTATTAATGGGTTTGCCACGCCGCCGCGACACGCCGCGACACTCACGCCACGCCGTCGGGAAATAATGGCTGCGATATGCGAGAACCAACCTCTACCCCCACGCCACGCCACTCCGCTTCCACCCCCGCTGTCCGACGATACTCGTATTAGGTTTTTAGGCTTCGCTTTGTTTCCTCGTGTTTTTTTCGGGAGCACATAGCACTTTCTATCCGGCACGGCAACCCGTTTGAGGCAGTCTCTCTTTTCGCGTGAATACGCGTCGTCCTTTCAGTGATAATGGACTTCTTGAAAGGAACTGCACCGCGCTCGTTTGGCACCGCGAAGGTTGCGGCGACTTTTGTCTCGGACCTTTTCTTCCGACCTATGTACAACCGATGTTCCAGTATTCAGTTTTCCTCTTTTTTTTTCGTTCTTGAGCAGAATGTCTGTCGAGAAAATAAAACGGTTGAAGTATTAACTTGCCTTCTAATGTCGCGTCGTGTTCGCTAACATACGGAGTTAGTGTAACCTAGGTGTAACTTAACCTAGACCGCATTTCGATTATGGCCTACTTTATCCAATTTTATACGAGCCTCGGAAACATCTACTTTCTTGATATATCTGGTGAGAGTCACAGGGTGTCCTAGACCACCCGCCCTCCCTATTAAAATGGTAGAGAGTGATATTTATTAAAAACTAAAAAAATTTTAGTAACTAATTCGAGTACGCTCTAACTAATGGTGGTAGTTGCAAAAAGTTAAACAATATTCAGTCGTCTATATATTCCAAGAGAAAAAAATTACAAAACATTTTCTTTTAATAACAAATTATGTCCATTTTAATTTTTTAATAGTCATTATGTATTTTTTATTACATATTGTTGTAGCTGACATCAAGACGAATCCAATGATATACATACTTTACTATGGCTTTAAGCCTTCAAATAAAGCTACAATACTTTTCCCTAAAACAATAGGCCTTACGTATTTAAAATAGATAATTTTTCAAAAAGGGGCAAAAAGGTGCAGCTAATTTTTATTTGGCATTATGCATTAGTTCATGCAGACTACGAGTAAAAAAAATATAAGAGTGGGTTTCGCAGCCTGGCGTCAAGAGTGGGGTCTCGCAGTTCCCCCTGCACCCGACTGTCGAAATCACTCCCTTTTATTCGCGGACGAGGAATACGTGTGATTGCAATGCACGAAGTCTATACAAGTAGGCTTGTTTGCGTCATGTTTGCATCATTTTAATCAGAAGAACCCCAGCAATCCATTGGTACTACACTTGAAGAGGTAAGAGAAAAACTACTGTATTTGAAATTGTCTTCATCGCACGTTTATTTTTTACGCTTGCGACATCCTTTTGACGTGTTGAACCTCACTATATCGAACCACATCTATTGTCTTACCGAGCTCGAGCTTATTTCTCGAAGAGAAACGCTACACTGTAACGCAAAAATTTGATTTCCAATGCCCAAGCTTTGCAAAGTTAAACGATCACTACTGTTGGGTGTAAATCCAGAATGTTGAACAAAGAGAACGACACAACACCTACGCACATATCCACAAGTTCCAAAGTGCTCGAATTCCTGCAGAATTCTCCACCCGCAATTTCACGAACCCTTGCGTCAACAACTCAAATTTTCCACAGCGTTCGATAAGTCGTCGGCGTGTGCTTATGTAAATGGATCGAGCTTCATAAAATTTTACTTTGCCAGGTAATACCTTCGGTAAATTGGAAACTGAAAGTGACGCAGTTGTTGCATGAAGCAGGCAGCGGGTAATTTGAGTGTATTAACAAGAAGTAATTACAGTCAGTGTGAAAAGCATTCGTACACCCTTTAAAAACAAATAATTTTTCTAAAGTACTTTTTCGAGATGCTAGAAGGATTAATGTAGTAGGTAATGTGGAAATAATCTTTGTTTTTTTAATTGCTATTGGTCACAATTGCGAAGAAACAGTTAAAGGTCACAATTTTTGAGTTCTTCATCTGAGCCTGTAATGAAAATTTAGAAAGTGCCTTTAGTAGATAAAAGTTATAGGTATTGTAAGATGTAAAAATCTTTGAATTTAGGGTTTGGGATTCATTTAAATCGCAGTTTCTTACTATTTTTGCTGTTTTCAATG
Organism: Sphecodes monilicornis; assembly: GCA_913789915.3. Taxonomy (NCBI): domain Eukaryota; kingdom Metazoa; phylum Arthropoda; class Insecta; order Hymenoptera; family Halictidae; genus Sphecodes; species Sphecodes monilicornis. The sequence goes on from OU565284.1 coordinate 27,521,700, forward strand.
AATTATGTTTAATAGCAACCTTGATCGATATCGATGAAACTTTATGTATGTATATAAGAAACTTAAATTTACAAAAGGCATATTTGAAATTTTCATTACACACGCAGATAAACGCAGATAAACAGATAAACAATGTGTTTTAAAAAATTATTCATTCATTACTTAGTAAATTAATTCTTCTAACGCCTCAAAAATATTAAAAAAAAAAGTTATTTGTTTTTATTAGTTGTACGAATACTTTTTACACTGATTATAAAAACTCTGTACGGTTTCGAACGTGTCTTTGAAACGGATTCGAACGTGTCCCTTTTATCAATTTGACACAAGAATGTGAATTTACACTTTGTACTACACACTGATTTACAATTTACAACAAATTTCTAAATTTCTAAATATACATAAACTTCATTTCGTGATCATATTCAGTAATAGTCTTCAAAGTTAATCGTCTACTCTTTCATTGTAACGATTTTTCACCATTGTGTCAATTTGATATACAAAGGGACTCATTCAGTTGACGAAATGAGGGACGGATGTGGTTTAAATGGCTGGACTCGAGTTAATTTCTTGTTGAAAATGAAAAGTGTTGAAAAATGACGAGTCGAATAAGGTTTTAAACTTTAAATGTTTTATTAATAATTTTAATAAAACAACATTTTATGGACAACTAATGTTCGTATTTATTTTTAGAGGTTAATTTTTTGGGAGAGTGGACGAATTAGAGAATAAGAGAGTGTGAATAGGGACGAGAATGAAGTTTGATGAAAACAAGATGTTGTCGTGACTGATTGATTGAGAAATGTGAGAACGTGTGTGAATTATTTTTCATGTTATCTTAATAAATTATTCAGTCTTTGAACGAACCCAGTCTACTGCTTTAATGCCATTTATAAACCTTTTTTATGATTGCTTTTCCTTGTCATGCAACTTACGTTAACCGAGACCAGCAGGCACACGATCATACCTGAAACAAATAAGAACAATTCTGTATTTGGAGCGAATAAAGGACTTAACAAATGTGGTTCATATAATTAACACGTTTAACCCTTGTGGGGGCAACCAGAATTTCACTGTTGTTGAAATTACCCGGGTACCCCAGTTACCAAGGGCGTTCTATTCCGATATACAGGGTGGGGCAATAACTTTGTCCACCTTAAATATTTCCGTTACTTGTAATAATATGAGAAAATGATATATACAAAAGTTGCACGGTATTTTTTATGTGCGTAAAGACATTTCGGAGATTTCGAGGTCTCCTTGATTTATTTAAATGAAAAGACCTACTTTTTGCATCATGAATTGATAAAGTACCAAATTCTACGTAAAAATGTATTTGACCTCTATCAAACCGTAGAAAACCGTATATCACATGTTTTCACTTTCGAGATATTGCCGTTTAAAGTTCTGATCACTAATTCTTCGTACTAATAATGTTTCCTTATTTTCTTTTTATAATATAAGTGTGCATTTCCTTCAGTTTGCATTATATTGCATATTTGTGTAATTAATGTAAATAGTAATAGAAAGAATAATAATTTCAGTTTTTCACCATTAGTTTTACCTAATGTGTATGAATTAAACATTAGACTCCGGTTAAATTACATTATTATTTTGTGACTATAAAATTTGTTTTCATAACTTATTTTCTGGTAAATATGTAAATCCTATATTCTAAAGCTTAATTAATGCATAAATTTAAATTTTTTGAAATTGTTACATACCGCGTTTTTGCCTTGCAACCACAGATATAACAGTTTGAAACAGTTATTTTCGAAACCATTTAAATCCCTGGTTTTAACACTGGCATCTTCGGCAATTTGTTTAGCAAACATTTTCGCATTTAGTGCTAGGCTTAGAATTGCACGCTTTTGGCTTAATGTAAAAGCAAGAGGACAACCGGAACTCTTTTTTGTGCTATGGACTTTTAACAAGTTTACTGATTGCGCTTCTACATCGACTTGAGACTAGCGATTTCGAAAATAGAAGACTTTTTGTTAAACGTGTTTTTGAAACACTTAATGTTTTCTCACGAGCCATTTTACGCACTGAACGTAATGTTAACATTACCTGTGCAGATTTACAACTGAGAAAGAATAATACGACTCATGTCGAATTATTAAGACGGATTCGTGAAAATGTTAGTGTCCTACGGATCCACCAAAGGAATAGTAAATTATGAAATATTTGTAAGTATACTTTACATTAGTATTTTATCATGTAGAATTAATATTCTTATGTTTAGCAATGTATAGGTTTTATTTTATAGTTTGCTCATTCTAATCTGAATGGGCAGGGAGACGTTGACGTGGTACGAGCCTAGCGACGAATGTTTCTTTAAATTTCGTTTGTTTCGAGGCACGCACACGATTTTGTTCTGTCTCATCGACAACCTTCAGGTGGACTGTAGTAGTAAGCTTATGACTATACGTATACATCAGGGATGGGCATTTTTGTCTCAATTGAGACAAAACCGTACCCACCATAGCGCCCACTATCCCCCACCAGCATAGGTCATTACCATAGAGCAGGGATGGGAAATTTTGCCTCAATTGAGGCAAAACCGTCCACACCGTAGCGCCCTCTGTCCCCTTGCAAGAAGCGCGGTACAATGGGGCAACGAAGACACGAGACATCAGCGTGCGCAACGAACGTGCGTGCTGCATGAAAGAGAGGTTGGTGGGAGAAGTAGGCGTTTGAGGGCCCCCTACCGTGTCCATCCCTGGTATACATAATTCCACACAATCAAATTTTGCAAAAACTTTAAGAGCATATATCTCAATAACCATTTGTTTACGACATATGGTTCCTTTCAAACTTTTTTTCTCCTCGAGGTGTAGAAGGCGTTGATGTAAAAAAAACTTTAACAACAATTTTCTATGTTATAAACAATTTTGCGGCAAGTTTCTTTCACAAATGTCCACTGATCCAGAGTTGTAGATTCACGCCTAGGGCAGATGACCACTACTTTTTATACACCCTGCACAATACAAAGTCCGGTTCATAATTGACTGACCCTCGTCGAACGATTTGCCGAAGAGTTCGCGCGGTACAGCCGGTTTCGCGTGTCGATTGCCGTGGAGTTTTCGATTTTCGATCCGGCTGCAATTGAGTCTTTCGGATCGCATCACGCGCCGACTTCTCCTTAACCGTTTTCCTCTCAAAATAAGAATCCGCGAGATCAAACATAGACCGTCGCTTGCCTCGCAGAGATAACAGGACGCTCGAGTGCCGTCAATAACATCGACCGTCCGAAGTGTACTTTTATCGGCACTCGACCCGAAATACCCGCTCGCGTAAATGGATGGCTCTGCTTGTATCCCAGCATTTAACGTATTGATCAACGAAGGAGCAATAAATAGAGGCACTACGGGGCACGTTGTGAGCCTGATTAAACTTCACTCTCCGTTAATGCTTTATAAATAGGCGTTGCTATTTCTCTCTCCCTCTTTCTCTCTTCTTCTCCTTTTCTCACCTTCTCTCTCTTACTTTCTCGTTGCATCTACTCGTAGTCTCGCTCTTTCTATCTGGTTTTTCTCCGTTGTGCACGGTCACGAGGATCAAGGTTGTCACGTAGTCCCTCATCGAACATCTTCTGACGTACAGTCCTTTCTTTTTCATCTGCGTCGTCCTTGCTTGTATTGCGTACATTATGAAGCAGACTAAACTGCAAACTGCTTCATAATGTATTATTAACTAAACACGGGACAATCGATTATGCTCTATCCGAAACACCTTGCGAATATTACTTTTAATTGGCGTGCGTGCGCGATAACCACGTTCGAAGCAATTCACAACAAATTCGTAGAAATTGCGAAAGCATTTCGAGACTGTTTACAATCGATGCACACCGTTCCTGTGGAAGAGATTAACACTAGAACCATGGAACTTGTAAAAATCATATACACTCGGTGCAAAATGTATTAGTACTCTCTCTGAAGACGAATAACTTCTTCAAAATTTGACTCAACGCTTCAGTTTCTTTAAGATCTCAGAAGGATTAGTTTATTAGGTAATGTGGAAACAATATTTTGTAAATGTTGCTGTTGGTCGGAATTGCGAAGAGAAGTGTAAAGGCCGCGAATTTTAACATTTTTATCTGTACATAAAATGGAAATTTGTCACTGGCATTCATATTCGGACACTCTTAAGAAGACGATAACTTTTTAAATATTGGACCGTACGACGTGAAGTTTTTTGAGAAGTTGGACCAATTAGTTTACTAGACGGTGGGATACAAAATTTTGGAAACGTAACAATTGGTTGGAATTGCAAAGAAAATAATAAAAGTTGATTTTTACCATATTTTTATGGGGGTTCATTTTGAAAATTTAAAAAGTATTGAAATGATACCGGACATATGTCCAACGAAAAAATTATTTTTGATGTTTTGGCCGCGTTTTGCATACTATGCAAGTATAGTATTTTATCGATAACTGTCCTAAATATCTGGCCGATAATTGTCCCAGAACAATCCCCACTTCCGCGGGGTATACCCCGTGAGGGGCCAAGAAGCTCGACAGACGTTAGTCGCTGAGAAGTGTAGCATAATATGGGTCGAGTATATCGGTGAGACCACTACTAAGCCAATGACAAAACTTCTTTATTTAATTAAAATTTAAAAAAAAATCAAACAAATGTTAATTTTTTATACTTCGTCCCTACAACCCATATATGTAATTCAAATTTTCACGTATTTCCGATAAACTGATAAAAATATTCTTCAAAAAAAGTTAGTCAGGAATCATGTGACAACAAATTACAATTGAAATAATTGGCAGAAAACTTTTTATTTAATAAAAAATTAAGGTCACCCGAATTTTTTTAATGAAAATTTATTATTTTTTCATCAATCGAAGCGTCTTTGTATCCTCTTTAAAAAAGTATTAGAGGTCTTACATCGAGAATTGATTTAGAAATTATGAGTTTTGTCCCGAACGGCCATATACTTTATTTTTTTTTTTTATGGGACTTTCACCAACATATTCGTGGCACCTTTCTAATGAAAATGATAACAAATATGATATAATTCTGATAATATTTACTTGTATAATGAACGATAAAAGTTTTGGACGCAAAGAAAGACAGGGTATGGAAAAGTAGGAGACGCGGACAGTCGCGGCCACCGGCACAGTCAAAGACTCTTTGCGCCCGAAACTTTCATCGTCCATTACACAAGTAAATATTATCAGAATTATATCATATTTGGTGTCATTTTCATTAGAAAAATGCCAAAAATATATTGGCGGAAGTCCCATAAAAAAATAATGAAAAATAAAGAAGTTTTGTTATTGGATTAGTTAAAAAAGTATTAGAGGTGTTACATCGAGAATTGATTAGTTTAGAAATTATGAGTTTTGTGGGTCGCCGAGAAATCTAACACAATACGGGTCGAGTATATCGGTGCGACACCACGACTAACCTAACAACAAAATTTCTTTATTTTTTTATGGAACTTTGACCAACATATTCGTGGAATTTTTCTAATGAAAATGATATCAAATGAGATATAATTGCGATGATATCTACTTGTCTAATAGACGATAAAAGTTTTGGACACAAAGAGTTGCGTCGCTTTCTTTTCCATACGCTGCCTTTCTTTGCATCCGAAACTTTTATCGTACATTATACGTCCATTAAAAAATAATAAAAAATAAAGAAGTTTTGTCATTGGATTAGTAGTAGTCTTACACCGATATACTCGACCCGTATTATGTTACACTTCTCAGCGACCGAGGCCTCTCGAGCTTCGCTGTCCTTTTCTACGTTCAGCAGAAATCAAAGAATAGTGTACCTGGCCCATAACTGTCTCTGGCCGGACCCGTAGTTGGGACCAGCGTTGCCATATGCGCGTCCCACCAGGCCCCTTACCCTTCTGCCCCTTGCCTAGCTGCAGTGCTAAGCTTGTCTTCGCTTTCCCCACTCCTCCGCCTGTGGGACCGGGCAGGGAAAATAACGGGTGCTCTTTTGTTTCTTTTGCACTACGCGACGCCACGGGCTGCTTGGTTTGGGTAAAGTTGGGACACTCGTTAGCGTGTTCCACGCGGCACGCATGAGCGTTCATGGGAAGAGTGGAGGAAGCGTAGACCTGGCCGGCTTAGCAGCGCAGCTTGACGAGGGGCGGAAGGGTAAATGGCCCGCATATGGCAACGCTGGTGTAGACTGTCATATGTCATCTGTCGCGTCTCGCGTGTCGATGTCTACGTCATACGACTCAAGACGATCAAGACATTCAAGACTTTTAACACTATCAAGAATCAACACGATCAAGACTCTCAAGACTTTCAGGAACTTCAAGACTCGAGAGTTATGTGAGTTTCTAGAGTTTCAAACTTCGAAGTATATTCAAAGCGATTCGAATTCGTACCATGGTGTACAACACGAGTCTCAAATGCCATCAGTAGTCACGAATGACTCCGGCATAGCATACGGAGGGTTAAAAGTGTTATTACATTATTTTTGACTTATTAAAACGATCAAAAGAAAGAATACCGTTTAATTAATCTTCTGTTCCCTACAATTGAGATGGAAACTTTTTATTTTGTTTAAAGATTCGCAGGATACTAGTAGTATATTAGAATAAGATAAGATTATAATATTATTAAAAATCTATAAATTAAAATAGAATAATCACTAAGAGGATTAATTTATTGCAGGATCTTGAATAGTGAGGAAAAAAAATTTAACGATTAGACAACTCGCTCTCGTTTGCAGCTAAAAATGGATCTGACAAAAATATTGCAAATTCTGACGAAGACTGGCGATTCGTTAAAAATAATTTCTGTTTAGAACGTTGAAGAATATGAAATTTGAACGTTTGATGTTTCTCTGTCGGATTCTACAATCGATTCGTTTGAAACTGGTCGCAGTCTCCATTAATACTTTCACCTATCGATCGATTCCCCATTTCCGGTTCCATTCGTCGAAATCCGAAAATACCGAGATTAACGGGAAACCAAATCCTACACAACGCCCGTTCCGTGATAACTGTTTCACGTTTTAATTAAACCGTCCTTTATCGGTTATCGTGCATAAAAAATCGCGCGATGAAAAAGACTAGCAACATTCAATGGTGGCGAATATTCGTTAAAAGGTTGCATCAGAGCAGCCCAGCGCGCGCAGTTAATTCTGCTTTAAGGATCATTTGCCACTGCGATTCGTAATTGGATTAAAATGTTCCATTGACAAAATCTCCTATGTCATATTTGTTGCAAGGTTCTAATAAATCGGGTTTCAGCACAAAGAGAAAATGGCACATCACACGTGGGCAATGAATAAAAATTGCTTGAAATATTAAATTCTTGCAAATATAAAATGAATCAAGATCTTACGGTTAATGGTAGAAATCATCAATAATGTAAACGCAACTAATATTCCAGTAGTTAACATGCTTTCATTAGCTGTGCTAAATTATTGTTTCTAATAAAATCAACGTGACAATTAAAGCAATTCGCGTCTCTTTCAGTAATCCTGTGGAAGCTAATTTTCGACAAAATAGTTTGTTTAAAATATATATTAAAAAGTAACTTATTATTGCAAACTGTTCTTGTAAAACAACATCCTTTTAATTTCGCTCTCGTACCCAATAACTATATTATGTTTCGAATTATATTCATGTCTCAAATTGTGGAATATAAATTGCATTTTAAAAGTTTAATCTACACCGTTTCCGAGACATTTGAGGAAATACATTTTTCAACCTCAAATTAGAGTGTTGCTTTCACTCTCTCCTCAGCATGCACGTTGGTCGATAAAAAAGATACATGTTAACATTTTTGCTAGCTCTATATCATACTGAAAGCTCATTAAAATAGGCGTGTTTCACTTTAGCGACATCGTCGTTTGCCATTATTTTTAATATCCTTTGTAGCCCTATGTCTTTTTGTGATCATCTCTAAAATATTTCAGCGTTATTTAAATCATATAAAGTTACAGTGGTGAAAATTACCATTTTCCACAGTTTCCAGTCTGTGATTGCGATTTTTATCATTTTTAATTGTTTGTAGATTCTAGCAACATGAAAAGTTTGGAGGCAGTTAAACAAAATTTTAAAATGATTAATTACGGATTATTTATTTCACTAAAAATCTTATGCAGATATTTTTAAAGACGTGTTTTGAGTAAATGCGAAATAAAAAGATCTTGTTTATTATTTAAAATTTTTTACCTGAATTCAGCTTTATGTTTCTATCTGAAATAATTGCATATTGTATTCTTTGGATTATCTACAAATTATGAGTTATTTCTCCGACAAATGTATACTACATAAATCACCCCAATTAACTAATATAACACCATTCATTTCTCAAATTAATCCACAAATTCCACGTGATTCAACGGGAAGCATAAAAACGGTATAATCATGTTATAGTATATAAAACCTCGCGAAGCTTACGAAAATTTCAACAAACCTGTTTATAATGAACATTTCGAAAAAGTCACAAAATATATAGAATGGGTTCAACAACAATAGATACATTTCTTACAATTTTTGTACTATTACTTTTATCATCTGTTTATAAATAAATGTCATTTATTTATTAGTAATATTATTTATTATTCGTTGTTAAACTACACGTCGCTTAGGATTCCCATTTATGTGGGTATCCGGGAACCCCGATTATGAAACGCGTGTTGCAAACTTTGAAGTGGATTTCTGTTTATTAACAAACAAGTTGAGTGCCAATCCAGCAACATCAAAAAGTCAATAAAATCGAAGTGAGTTATTTAATGAAATAAAGATTGATAAGGTTAAATGTATGGCATTGGGTAGTCCTTCAACCTTCCTGAATTTTTCTGGATATTAATGAATGATAAAATGCATATATTAACGTAAAAACTTATTTAAAAATCTGAATAATTAATTCCACCCATATATGGGTGACATGGTAGTCAACGTGTTAAATAACGAAGGTCTGAACAGGATTATAGATATTTTATCAGGATCATAAACAATTTCTAGCTCAAAATCCCAAATGGATACAGTGTTGTCGCGATGAGTGCTAACAGGCTGTGTAGGATAAGCGCAGTAAAATTATCCTTCCTATTGTGGGGTATACCTCTCGAGGAGACGTGGAGCTCGACCGTTCGACTCGGCCGAGAAATGTAGTATGATATGGGTCATTGCTGAACCAATATTAATGCAATGACAAAACTTTGTTGTTTTTAGTTATTTATTAATGAAACATTTACCAACAAATATGTGACATTCTTATGATTAAAATGAGACCTATATTCATATTTGCCTATGTATACATATGTGTACTTTAAAAACTTATTATCATCATTGAAACAAGTAAATATGATCCAGATTATATCGTGTTTGGTGTCATTTTAAGCAGAAAAATGTCACGAATGTGTCAATAAAAGTTTTGTGTCAGACAAATTGAAAACAAAAAAGTTTTGTCATTCAATTAGTATTGTCTTACCGACACGCTGGTGCCGATTGGTTTGGTTGCCCGACTCGACGCTGGCGGCAAACAATAAAGGAATCTCAAGGAATCATGTTTGTCGCGTTGAGCGCAATGCTTCCGACCCGAAGTCACTGCATTCATCGCGATAAAAATGTACCCGATTTTGAACGGAAGAATTATTTGTTACCCTACGACTCTGTTACGTTTCGCCTCGAACATTTATGGTCCCAGGTTGCTAAAGTCGAGCAAGTTTTCTGAGGATGTGGTGTCGGTGGTTATGTAACGAGCCATCGGTTAAAAGTCGACCTCTCCCCGATGCTCGTCACCCTCTTCCCAACGTCCTCGGGACGAACTATAAACTTGCAAATGTCAGAAGCACGTCGATACATCTTTGTCTTTTTATTCAGTCTTCGACGAGGCCTGTGAACAAGCTCTTAATAGGGGCGTGGGTTGGATCGATCGCCAAGTAAAAGTGAAAGGACGTCCGACGAGGTGCTGTGTGGGGTTTTGTGTAATCGTGGCATCAAGCGGGGAGCTCTCACTGAGAAGAAAATATAGATTTCCCTACGAGATTCTGCTTCTCGCCCTTCTCGAACGATATTCCTCGGATGACAAATAAGATCGTGATACCCACGCAAATTGTCACGTGGTGAAACTCGGGTAAATTCCTAGATTTCGCATAAAGTCTGCAGCCGCTGGTAAGCAAAATAAAGAAACTGTTAGATTGGTGCAACAATAATTGCGGGTTTTAATCTTTTTCAAAGCTATATACAGGATGTTCGTGCTATTACTTGCCAGCGTTTTTCTTGCAAATAATAAATATTAGAGAAAAATGAAAGAGGAAAAAGTAATACTGTTATTCGCAAACAACGTAATGGTGTATATAATATTTTTATGTTTGTATTATTTTTTTCGAAATGAAAGTGACCTGCAGTTCTTTAAATCGAATGCTATATATTCTTTTATGTCACATGAAAGCGTGTGTCAAAACAAATTCATTCGTATACGACACAATGACTTTTAATGATCTTCAAGTAGATGTTAGTGTAAATAACTAATTGCTTCGATTAATTTGGATTTCCCAGTTTTAATTTCCTTCAGTAAAGTATGAAGTTGTGGTGTTTTGGTGGATGTATTTGTCAGTCAACGTGTTAAATAATAAGTAAAACATATGAATTTTAAGCGTGAAGAAAAAAGCGGTGGTAAAAGATAATACCGCTCCCAGTATTGACGTCTGAAAAATGTGGCTTCCTTACATTTTTTACACATTTTTTACACGAAAGCTATACTTCTAATAGAAACTAAACTTTACAAGAAATATAACCACCATAGAAAGAAACAAAAATAGTCAATTCGACCAAGCCGTTGATAAAGACCAGAACGTTGTAGAACAGGAAAAGGAATAAAAAACGAAATGTTTATATTTAAATGGTAACTTTTATAAACCATTGTTATACATAGAATCTAATATTCTGAATACGAATCTCAAAATCATTTTTCATCATTATCCTCAGTTTTAAAAAAGTATCTTTTCAAACGTAAAGATTAGTTCTGCTATAATCATGCAAGTTATGCGAGTGGTTTTTACTTTAAACGATTTCATAAAACTTTCCAAGTACAATGATCTATTTTTTTCATTATATTAGAGACAAGTAAACACGTTTAACCATAAAAGAAAGGAAAGGCTCATTTGATTCCAGAGATAATACAATTTTTTATATCATTTGCAACAAACAAATTATGTACTAATCTTGAATAAATTTTATGCTATTATTCTAATACCAAAACATTCTGAAGACATAACACATATGAACAGGTATGATATGGAATTTAAAGTTCAAAATATGTATAGAAACTACACGAAAAGTATTTCAATATTTTACATTACTATGTAGAAATAGCAAGGATGTATGTCAGGGATGGGCATTTTTGTCTCAATTGAGACAAAACCGTCCCCACCATGGCGCCCACTGTCCCCCACCAACATCCGCCGTTAGCATAGAGAAAAGAAGAGCTTCGCCCATCGCGAACAGTGCGCAGGCCTCGCGCATGAAAGTGAGGTTGGTGGGAGAAGCAGGCGTTTGAGGGGCTCCACCCGTGCCTATGCCTGATGTATGTATTCAGATTAATGTATTCAATTAAACAGGAAAGTTTTCGAAACAAGAGTTGCATGGGACAACAGGGGCCGTAGCATGGCGGCCCCAGCAACAAGATCTTTTGTTGCTATGTGAAGTCACTTCAGAGATATGAAAGTCACCTTGATTTTTTAAAATGGAGTGACCTATTTTTTGTACCATAAATTGATAGGGTATCAAATTCTGAGTACAAAAGTGTTGACCTTAATATGTCTTAAATCTAAGAGTTAACGAGATATTAACGAAGATTTCATCCGCGTAAAATCGCATCGAAAGATCTGTGGCGGCTACTTCCTATGCTCGTCAACAGAGGGACATTACGACAACACCTTTCCCGCTACTACCTGAATCTTCCTCTGTTTGTACATATACCGTCCTAAACTGTCCTTACGACATCCCGCGTCTAAGGCACGGGTCCGCTAGATAGCCTTACTGATGAGTCCTCTAGCGGGCCTAGGACGAAACGCTTCCTTCTCCTTTTCTTCTCCTCTCACACACTTTCCAGCCGCCATAATTGGTGACCCCGACAAACGAACAACTACGCTACCTTCTGAGCAGAGGAGACGACAACATCAACAAACCACGGACAACATCAGGAGGACTGGAAGGTGACTACTCTGTCACTGCCTTGCCTGAACTACTGCCCGATCAACAGCGAGGACTTCTCCCTACTATGCGCTTCTGACGTCATCTTCGCAGCATTATATGGTTTAACGTTTCCGCAGCTAAATTTGTGCGACGTTTTCGTATCTACATTTGTGCGACGTTCATCCATTGTTTGTGCGACTATATGAGTCCTACAAGCGGCTTAGGGAGCTACTCAACTTCGTCAATTCGGCAGCATCACTGGCGGGCACGCTGACAGCATACATTCCAGCGACCTCCTTGGATTCCGGCGGAGATCAGCGTAATTAGAGAAGTCCAGATATCGTTGACCACTGGCAAGGGGTAATGTGGCGGCTACTTCCTGTGCTCGTCAACAGAGGGACATTACGACAATACCTTTCACGTTACTACCTAAATCTTCCTCTGTTTGTACATATACCGTCCTAAACTGTCCTTACGACATCCCGCGTCTAAGGCACGGGTCCGCTAGATAGCCTTACTGATGAGTCCTCTAGCGGGCCTAGGACGAAACGCTTCCTTCTCCTTTTTTTCTCCTCTCACACACTTTCCAGCCGCCATAATTGGTGACCCCGACAAACGAACAACTACGCTACCTTCTGAGCAGAGGAGACGACAACATCAACAAACCACGGACAACATCAGGAGGACTGGAAGGTGACTACTCTGTCACTGCCTTGCCTGAACTACTGCCCGATCAACAGCGAGGACTTCTCCCTACTATGCGCTTCTGACGTCATCTTCGCAGCATTATATGGTTTAACGTTTCTGCAGCTAAATTTGTGCGACGTTTTCGTATCTACATTTGTGCGACGTTCATCCATTGTTTGTGCGACTATATGAGTCCTACAAGCGGCTTAGGGAGCTACTCAACTTCGTCAATTCGGCAGCATCACTGGCGGGCACGCTGACAGCATACATTCCAGCGACCTCCTTGGATTCCGGCGGAGATCAGCGTAATTAGAGAAGTCCAGATATCGTTGACCACTGGCAAGGGGTAATGTGGCGGCTACTTCCTGTGCTCGTCAACAGAGGGACATTACGACAATACCTTTCACGTTACTACCTAAATCTTCCTCTGTTTGTACATATACCGTCCTAAACTGTCCTTACGACATCCCGCGTCTAAGGCACGGGTCCGCTAGATAGCCTTACCGATGAGTCCTCTAGCGGGCCTAGGACGAAACGCTTCCTTCTCCTTTTTTTCTCCTCTCACACACATTCCAGCCACCATAGATCAATATCAAAGTGAAAGGTTAGATATGGCTTTAGTATACGGTTTGTGCGGTGAAAATGCAACAAGAGCCAAAACTGCTTACACTGAGAAATATCCTGGCCCGAAATCAACCATCACCGAGTAACAACCAAAGAAGCGTTCTTCCACTTCTTCATACACATGAATTTCATCCATATCATGTACCGCTTCATCAAATGTTACATGGCACAGATTTTGATAATCGTGTGAAATTTCGTCAGCGGTTTCTGAATCAGAGATATAACAGTGTTATTCTTTGGTGCAGTACACTTGGCAATCGAAAAATTGAACCATATTTTATTGACGGAAAATTAACAGGACACAAGTATTCAACTTTTTTAACATAAAAATTGTCAACTTTATCAGAAAATGTACCATTAAATGTCCGTTCAATAATATGCTATTAACATGACGGCTGCCCTACACATTATGTACGGCAGACAAGGGAAGTTCTACAAGGCCAATTTTCTGATCGGAGGATTTGTCGTGGTGGAAATCACGAAAATCGTAGACGATAGCATCAAAGTGAGAATACGTGACATGTTGCTAAACATTGTCAGATAAACGCTGCTGTATTTGCGTATCACTCGGAGACATTGGTCTTTTATTGGAAATGGGTTATGAATAACTGTATTAGATTTGTAACTTTAGAAAACTCTGCTTTATTACTAGCTCGGAAGGACGTCTTAACGCTTCGAAAGTCGTTTAAGAAGTGAAGAGAAAATACAAGGGCACAGAGAAAACTCTGTTCCCACTTAACAAGAAATGACCAGGGCTGCATCTTGACTCTACCCCGAGAGCCCAGACATAAACAGTCACAGGCCTATGGGCCTAATGACATCTGGTCTATTGTATCACTCTAACTAAGCGCAGTGATTCTCAAATATAACGAGATTCATTTTTGCATCTTAGCAGACGGATTATTACAAATAATCCAACACCTTTCAACGAGACTTTACGTGGATCAAATTTTCGTTAATATCTCATTAACTATTAGATTTAGGACGTATGAAGGTCAACACTTTTATACTCAGAATTTGATACCTTATGGATTTATGGTACAAAAAATGGGTCATTCCATATAAAAAATCAATGTGACCTTCATATCTCTGAGACAACTCCACCTAGCAACAAAAAATTAACGTCATACTATGACCTTCATTGTCCAATGCACCTTTTATTTCGAAAAATTTTCAACTACTATCATACTTTCGGTGTTATTCTAGGTAGCAATAGTTAGTGGCTCACACTATATGTATAGAACCTTGAAAATACTTTCCAAAAATGTTATGCTTAAATTCACTGAAATGACAACGTTATGAATTATTTTCAAGCTACAGAAACTACATAAACATTTATTTATTTTCTCAATAAAAGTAGAAAGCTGGAAATAATGCAACAGTGTATGTATTTAAATTCTTTAAACGATTTTAATGTTTTCTGTTTGATTAATTCATTTTTTGCTATAAATGCATAAAATCCGCAGTCTAGTTGTAACGATTCCAGAAGAACGGTGCTTTACGATGAAATATAAGTTTTATACCTTATATTAATAATACGCACTAAAACACTTAAGAATACAATTTCTAAAATTGAAGTCATCTTAACGTATTATGTTATACGTCCAAGTAAATCAATTCAGTGATTAATTTTCCATAAATACGCCTTGACAATCTCAATAATCATAAATTAAAAATTTGAAAGTGTTAGTAGTGTTAACGAATTAGGAAACATAGATGTTCATCCGAAAAGAAACTCTAAAAATCGATTTCAACTATTCCAATAATTTGTAGTTATTTGGGAAAATATCAAACGCACTAAAGATATTGTATGTATGTTTCCCGCGCGTTTCTCAATAGTGATAGGAGTGATAGTGATGGCATGTTTATTGTCTTGCAGGAGACACCGATCTCCGGCCTCACAGTGCGAAACTTTGGTGCAACTGAGGTTGATCAACGAGTCAAATTGCAAACGTCAAGTACAATTCTAATTGAAGAAAGTTTCTTACCGCGTACAGGTATACTAAGTACATTCAGGATATACTACGTCTAGGATATAAAATAAGAGCTGTTGAAAGATTTACGATGAACTATAATTGACGATAGCATTAATGACGGTTACTCGATACTCTTACAAGTTTCCAACTAATTAAAATATATTGTAGGCTTGAATTTTTCTGATAATTATTTTGCTTTAAATATTTATTCAATTTATTAATCAGTTTACTCAAAAGTTTCTGAATATATTGCAAGATAATTAATAATTAATACGTGTAATAATTTTGAAGAACTTAGAAGTCGTGAAGATTTTAGAATTGTAGACATTCTGAAAGTCTTTAATGTATTGATGTTAAGTGTTGACTGGAGACATGTGCTGAAATAGTTCTACTTGGCCACACATTGGCGTAGTATACATATTTCATGACAGAGATTGGATTTCCCAGTCTTTCTAAACATCCAAGATTCTCAAGATTGTTAGAGTTATTACAAGTATTGCAGATCTATGTACATTATTGCATATTATTTAAAATTTTTCGGACGCTATAGACTCTGAGACTTCAACTAAAATCGTCATCTCATTTCTCGATTAACATCGATTGATCTCAAATTATGAGTATACTGAGGAAACGAATAGAACTTTAATTTTTCCTATAATCGTTTTATTAAATTAAAAATAAAACATCGATATTCTAAAATTCTTTTAATCTTTTCATCAAATGTACAGAATCCGCAATCTAGTTATAAGTTGTGACCTTAATAAAATATGTTCTTAACACTAGGTTTACGGAGCACTAAAATCGATTATTTTACATTGCTTTATAAAAATAATAAAATTGTATTTACTTAGATCTTCAGCGATTTTTATTGTAATATGTACACAACAAAATAAATCTATTTAATAATTCCTCACGAATGCCTCCTTACACTCTTAATAATGGTAAATTAAAAATTTTTAAATCCGTCATTTTAACGGGCCCCGTAAATCTAGTGTCAAAAACTTCGAAACATTCGGTATTTTATTAGAGACTAGATAATAGATCTTGAAATCTCGAGAAATTATTATTAGTGTGATATACATTTCTTATGTACGTATAAAACTATTATATATTTGTGGATTTAGAATACTTAATACGTCTCACATATTCAAATCTTAGATTTCAATTTTTGAAGCACGTACTGAACAGAGAATTAATGAACGTTAAGAGTAGCAAATTAATTGTTTAATATAACATCGAGGATGTGCAAACAACAACGGAAATAAATAATACGATTTATTGTTGTACCTTGCAAATTTGACACGTATGAAAAGTTGTAACTAACCCGGTTTATTTCCATAAATACTGCAGTTTATGAATTACACCGAGCACGCAAAGTGAAGACATGTACGTCACTCAAAATATGCGAACGCATGTAAAGACGCCATTGCGGGAGCCATAAAACTCGCAAGTGAATTATGCGATTTAGCTAATAACGTACTTAATAATATGAATTCACTTACATGCGGCACGACTTTTATTTTCCACGCCATCATCAAAGCGATGAGATATTTAAATAAATCGGTCGCGTATGTTGTTCGCTCGAATTTATCCAGGAAATTACTCGATTTATCCCAGCGATTTGTTAAAAAGCAAACGAAGACATTTTTGCGAAATGCTTTTCCATATTTTTTTCGATACAAAGCGAGGCACTTACTTTGAATGTTTTTATGAAACACAAAAATGTAAAAGAAATGTTAAACTGGAAAAGGCAAATATTTGCTCGTTGAAAGAAAGAATACTTACGGACAATAAGAGCACACGAATTGAATAGGCTGGATTAAATATTTTGTACACTTGCAATTTTGAAGACAATTGTTTAATACTATTTATATTAATTTTAATATGACTAATCTACATTGTCGAAGTGACTGAAAACCATATGACGGTCTTATATATATATATATATATATATATATATATATATATATATATATATGTCAATTTTTATATAGTATTTTAGAAACTTTGAAATTTCAGAGAAATATTTATACCTTATTGGTGTTGTTACGTACAGTAGTGATGTTGAAGTTTTGTTATAGAAGAAAAGTCGCTATTTAATACCAATTTTTTAGTTCAAGGTCAACTCAAAATCATTGTATAGTAGGTCATTGAATTAGTCTTGAAATCGCCTGCAAAACTATACAATCAAATATATAGTGAATGCAAGAAATACTTGAACATTAAATAAGTGAAACTACAAAAAAATCGTGTTTTAAATTGTGAACAAAGAACCCATAAGTCAAAACTCAATAGTCCCTATAAAAAATAATAGCAAAGACTTGTTATTAATACTACTTATTTTCTTGAAAATTATTTACATTTCTAGTAGAGCAAGTAGAAGTAGAGCAAGAAGTCTGACATAATCAATAACACTAACTACTTGCTCTATTAGAAATGTAAACAATTTTTACTAAAATAAGTAGTACTAATATGAAGAGACTTTGCTATAATATTATTTTTTATGAATATGACAGTTTTTATCCTCATTACACGTAGAATACAATGCAATAAAAAAAATTGACGTTGAAATTCAAGGTCAAGGACAATTTTGTGACAACATTCTTTTACAGATCTTCATTGATCCAAAGATGTAGAATACGCCTATCGCAACCAAGACCAAACATTTCTTTACACCGTGTGAGAAAGTATGACATTTATGGTTCGAGAATGGGAGGTGAACGGTTAAAATCGTTTTGCGCGCTGGCGAATCGAGAGGAGCCCAAAGTCGCTGTCTGCGGAAAGAATCACTAACAAGCGCAATATATGCTCCGTGAACGTTGTTAAAACTGGATCTTGAACGTAAACCGAATATTCGCGGCAACTCATACCGGTAGTCTGTTGCAATTTCATCTTTTCCCTCCGGTCTCTCCCTATCTCGGCATGCTTTCGATTTCGAAGCAATTCAAACGGGGATTTTCGACGGCCGAGCAGCAGCAGGAGAAACAGCCGCAGCAACCATGGTCTCGGTGGGATCAGACAAGAATAAGTGGAAACGCGGTGAATGGTAATGGCGCAGCTTACTAACTCACACAGCACGTGCCAGCCATTCGGTGCGTGTCGATCGGTTGCACGATTCTTTGCAAAAAAACAAATTAGGATGGCAAAACGTATCGGGTCTTTTATAATCCGCCCACGATGAAGGTAAACAGCGGAAAACGACGCTCAGACGTCATGCTACTAGCCATCGCACAGTGATCCGAGTCGCCAAAAACACGAACTAAAATCAAATTTTCAACTTCGAAGGAAATTTACAAAATTTTGACTATAGATTTCTATATCCGTGGACCAATTTTTTCCAGGCAATCTTTGAGAACCAGGAAAAATGCCAGTTCTCGATTGATTACAGGTTTCTTCTAAAATTGCATAATTTACGACATTATATTTTTATAGCGATAGAAATTTGGGCAAAACCAACTATATAATGTTAAAGAGTGTTCTTTCAGCTACAAGAGTATGTATAATTTTTTTGGAATATACATACTTTAACCTTTGAAAAATATCGTTAAAGAAATCCCTATTTTTTCTCGTTTTTTCTTACTTAACATTAGATTTACGGAGCCCGTCAAAATGGCGGATTCAAAAAATTTTAATTTACGATTATTAAGAGTGTAAGGAGGCATTCGTGAGAAATTATTAAATAGATTTATTTTTTTGTGTACATATTACAATAAAAATCGCTGAAGATCAAAGTAAATACAATCTTATTATTTTTATAAAGCAATGTAAAATATTTAATTTTAGTGCTCCGTATACCTAGTGTTAATGACGATTACAAAGCTGTAATTACGAGTTGTTACGATGAATATTGCGTGAGAGCACTTGGTGGAGCCTACTAAATTGATGTGCTAAGGAATTTCTTGCGGAGACTTGCAGACGCAAAAGTTATAAAATAAATATGTAGTTAAAACACTAAAAGCTATTACCAGCTGTCATGTTTCGATATTAAGTAAAAATTGTTATCGTTTGTATCATGATCGGAATGACGACTGAAGTAAAGTTAAACTCGGATATTTCAAAATGTTCATTACCCACCTTTAAACTAATATACCTGCCGTTAAATCAGGTTTACGATGTCACCACTCTTTTTCACTTTCCAAACATATTTTAAGCCATTTTCATTTATTACGCTTGTTATTACACCGAAAACTTGAGAAGAAGGAAATAGATGTAGAAATACGGAGCCTGATAATTTTGGAAACGGAAATAGACGACCCAGACAATGAAACAGATTCCGATGTCGATATTAGTCACATTAGTACTACACGATATTAGTCGTATTAGTTATTAGTAGTCGATATTAGTCGTATTAGTCACATATTTTGAATTTTAGGTGCTCCAATGATGATGAGAGTATTATTGTAAATTAGTTTGACTTGATACCGTCTGAGGAATAATTGTGAGCGTCATATGAGGCCAGTACAACTATTTTCAAAATTTTTCTACATAAAAGTGGATATGAAAATCAGATTCTACGACTTAAGAACCTCAAAAAACCACTCCTTTTATAGTGAATAACGTAAAAATAAAAGTGCTATGAATTTAGTTCGCGTTTCGGGCGAGACGGACCACTGTGCATCGCCTTGCTGGGAGATAGAATGAATAGAATGAATGGTCGTGAAGACTTATCAGGTTTTAATTATTTTTGCCACTATCTGTGAGTATCTTTATAGATAGTAGTAATACAGCCCGCAAAATTACGATAGTTTCATATGATTTAAAAATTGCCCAGTGGAGAGGTTGAAGCAATCAATCTTTGAATAAAAGTCTAGCTACATAAAATTCTTAATAATAAGATATTGATGTTTCCAGATATTACTAGCTGTTTAGAAATTGCAACAAATCATCGAAAAATCCACTATACTTTAAATCTGTTTTCTTAGAAAAAATTGAAAGCATTTCTGACTATACCAAAATATATGTGGCGGCTACCTCCTACGCTCGTCACCAGATGGACAGACAGACAAAGACAACGCCTTTCCCGCTAGTACCTGATCCGTCGCCGATTCCTATATATACCGTCCTAAACCGTCGTTACGATATCCCTGTGTCTAAGGCAGGGCCCGCTAGGTCAGTGATGCCAGATCCACCCAAAACTGGGTTGATTTTCCTCTCCCCATTTTCCCCTTCCACTATCCCATTCCGCTACCTGAGCACACTCTAACGTCCCCCACTAATACCCTAGACTAGTCACGTGACGTGCCGCGCAACGTATCACATATTACTCTGGTCATCAGAGAGGTGGTAAACTGTATTCCCCTCGATTCAACCGTTCTGGCATCACTGCGCTAGATAGCCTTACTGACGAGTCCTCTAGCGGGCCCAGGACGAAACGCTCCCTTTTCTTTTCCTCCTCACACACATTTTTCAACAGCCGCCAAATATACAACGATGGATCTCGTTTACAATCAGACAAAGGCTATGGATGCGCATTTCTATACGAAGAAGATATCTTTAAATACAGTTTAGACGATTCCTGTCATATTGTTTTCTGTGAAGCGTTTGTAATTCAAGCCACTCTCCATATGATTAAAAATGTCGATGAGTCCAAATTTATTATATTCACCGATTCCAACAGTGAAATTGAAGAAATTTCAATTCCAATAATTCAAGAAATTTCAAACATATTAACTTTATTACAGAATGACAATAAAGAAGTTACATTAACATGGATTCGCCTACACACGTTGAAATTATTTGAAATGAAATTGCCGATAAAATGGCCAAAGATACTTCAGTTATGACTCCTTTTTAATTTTGTTAAAAAACATAGTATAATGATAAATTTGGACTTATTTTAAAGCTCGAAGCCTCTACTTTCGCAGACCGTCATTCATTTTCTTCTCCGATTTGTGCATGATATAGAAGGTGAAAGACTGAAAACACGTTTTTGAAAAAACTTGTTTCTGAACAAATCTATTACCGATTTGAAGATTGAATCTTCCCCTTTGCAACGACTGTTTAAAACTTTATCTACGATTTTTTTCACTGTTTTATAGAACAAACTTTTGTAGAACACTTTATATTATTGCAAAGTTCGCAGCACACCTTTTATTCAAAGCTTAATTAATAACTTGGCAAAAAAAATCGTACACCAAGTTTTAAGGAGTCGTTGCAAAGAGAATGCTTCAATCTTTAAGCTTATGGTAGATTTAGTCATGAAAAAAATTGTGTAATGTTTTTTGAGACGTTTCAATCTTTAACAGTTTCGATCAAAAACGATGATTCAGTTTCCCAGTCACTGTATGATGCAAAAATATCTTGGACAAAAATGAATAAAGGATGACGAAAGTAGAGACTACAAGCTTTAAAATGAGTCCAAGTTTGTTGTTGTAATATTATTTTTAACGAAGTTATCACAGTTTAAATGATCCATTGTATATTTCCCCGTGCATATTGCGGCTGACATTAAAACGCACTCAGAGACGTTAATGCCACGACTTGGAACCGATCTTTGTCTCCGGAAATGAAAGGTAAATGTGAAATTCATTTCTAACAAATTGCAAAGAAAATATTGTGAGTGCATTGTCGCAACTGAGGGAGATATTCAAGCGGACAACTCTGCATTTATAAACAATGTTCTAGCATGCCAGTTGGTCTGAGCTGGACTGTGTTAGCCTCGCGTGTCTGTCGATAAAACCACTGTAGGGATCGTGTTTAGAACTCTCTATAGTGATATCGCCGGTCCATAGCGAACGCCGCTACAGAGTAGGAATATCGTGCTTTTATTAAAATGGTACTTTTGTTTCGGTAACTACGGCCACGATTTCCTTTCTATTCATTCTGGAATTACTATCAGCGAAATTAAGAGACAATTCGCGAACACTATTTACCGCGATTCCACTCCGTTATCGGAATAACTCCGCTATTTCCCCGTTTTCGTTATTATTCTAATCGACAGAAGCTTTCATTTACATTTTAATCGTGTCGCTTGATGCGCTTCCCTACATGCATACGATCGATCAATACTCCTGTCACAGAAAGTTACCGGTACACAATAGTAGCTGAGCTTTCTGCTACGGTGACTGATATAAAAAAAAGAGAGTCAAGGAAAGAGCGGGAAAACTAGACCGTGTTTTGTACCAAATCGGAAGGTAATCTTTACTCTTGGACGCGTTAAGAAATTTTCAATGGATGGAGAAGACCGACTGTTTTCGCTGTTTTTTTTTAACTTCGCCATTTGTCCGGCGCGTGGAATTACGCAAAACAATGAGAAATGTCTCCTCTTCTATTCCAGCTACAGTATTTTATCGGTAATTGTCCCAAATGTCTCCGACATAATTGTCCCTGAGATATCCCCACTAGTGCGGGGTGTACCCCCTTGAGGGGCCGTGAAGCTTGAGAGGCCTCGGTCGCCGAGAAATATGACACCATGCGGCTCGTGTATATCGGTGAGACCACACTAATACGAATTTCCAACTTCTTTATTATTTATTATTTTTTTATGGGACTTCGATGACCATATTTGTGGCATTTTTCTAATAAAAATGATACCAAATATGATATAATTCCGATGATATTTACTTGTGTAATAGACAATTAAAGTTTCGGGCGTGAGGAAGGATAGCGTTTGGGAAAGTCTCATAAAAAAATAAGTAATAAAAAAGTTATTCCTTGGTAATACATTGTGAGAACGCGCGAGCCTTTGAACTGTGCCGCCGACTGCGACTCTCCGCGTCACTTTCTTTCCCATACGCTATCTTTCTTCACGCCCGAAACTTTAGTCGTCTAATCGTCGATTACACAAGTAAATATCATCGGAATTATATCATATTTGGTATGATTTTTATTAAAAAAATGCCACAAATATGGTCATCGAAGTCCCATAAAAAAATAATGATTAATAAAGAAGTTGGAAATTTGGATTAGGTGTATTTACATTTCTCGGTGATCGAGGCCTCTCGAGCTCGGCTGTCCTTCTCTACGTTCGGCAAACCTCAAACAATGATATCCCTCGCGCATAATTGTCCCTGCGCAGACCCGTGTTTTGGACAATTATCGATGAAATACTGTATATCGCGGAATAGAAGAAAATCAATTTTATTAATACTAATCGTACCATGACCAGTGAAATGGCCGGTTCTACATTTTCTATTTTTTACTAACAACTAACTACTAACGTAGTCGTAGACCAGACGTGGGCATTTTTGCCTCAATTCAGGCAAGACCGTCCCCACCATAGCGCCCACTGCCACTGATGTCCCTCAACTTGAATATGGTGAGAACATATGAAAAATTATTTCGATAATATCTCATTCACTATTACATTAGGACATATAGAGGTAAAATACATTTTTACGCATAATTTGATACTCTATCGATTCATGATTCAAAAAGTAAGTCTTTTCATTTAAAGAAATCAAGGAGACCTCAAAATCTCCGAAATGTCTTCACGCACACAAAAAATTTCTACATCACAATATTTCCCCCTCGATACCGTGCAACTTTTGTATATATCATTTTCACATATTATTACAATTAACTTAAACATTCAAGATGGACAAAGATATTGCCCCGCCCTGTATACAGTAGTAAATCCGAAAGTATTTAAACACTAAAGATACGTGTCTATTAGCAAGTAATTTGCGACACTTCTTCCGAGAGCGACTTTCAAGACATGTGTACACCAAGCATGGACAGAACTTGCTCGATCGGAGGCGATTTTCAAGCGTTACCCCCACTCCAACCGCCCGCGCGTTTCGCTTCCCGTGACGGTCCTAGTTCAGACGGTACGGACAGGAGGGGGCTCGAGAACTAAGACAATCACGGGAAGCAAGACGCGCGGGCGAGTGGAGTAGGGGTAACGCTTGAAACTCGCCTCCAATCGAGTAACTTCTGTTCATGCCTGGTGTAGACACGTCTGACATAGCGGTGGGCAGGCTGTGCGCGCTTGCAACAGTTGCTCTCGGAGAGTGATACAATGTATAATGTAGACGCTCTTCGGATATATGTAGCTCTAACAGTAATCTCAAGATTCGAACCGCGTCCGAAATATTTTTCGAGAGTTTGTGGAAAAAAATATCAGCAAAGAATTGCTGATCCAAAGAAGAAACTTTTTTGTTAATTTCTCGGTAGGAGTGCTTACTGGAACTCTGGGACGTAAACAGTGAAGATTATCATAACAAACTAAAAAATCAAAACGCTTTAAATAGTCTGTCGATTGAATGTAATGCTACTGAGAATGAATATACTCGTAAATTACACACTTTACGCACGCATTTCCATCAAGAACTGTGAAAAGTTGGAATGAAGCGCAGTAGTGATGGAATAGAAAATGTGTATTACAACAGCTTAATATCCAATTGCTCACCCAGACTTTTTTGTTTTTCCTCTTTCTTTTTAAAATTACTGATACGCAGACAGCAGCAGCAACACATTTGACTGGTTGTACTGACATTTTGATCGACAGCCAAAGCAAAACTGGTACAGTGTTTGATCGATAAATATCCCCAGTATCTGGCCTATAATTGTCCCAGAACTATCCCCACTACGGCGGTGTATACTCCGTGAGGGGCCCAAGAAGCTCGAGAGGCCTCGGTCGCCGAGAAGTGTAACATAATTTCATTTCTGCGGTATTGTTTTTTACAAAATTACCACAGGTTAAATATTGACAGTTTTTCCAGTTTCGTAAATATAGTGTCCAAATACTTTTTGGATCCACTGTAAAATGTATTAATACTTTATTAAGGACAGCATTTCCTCACAATTTGACACATTCACGATCACTCTATATTATTTAGAATGTCAATACATCAAATCTACAGTGCGTTGATAATTGTTCTTTCAATGAGAAATTATAAAACAATTTTCCCACTAACTATTGTTCTGGCTTTCTACTTTCTGGGTTTCAACTTTCTAGTTTACAAACTTGTGCTGTTAAAAAATGTTGTTCCTTCAAACATAATGTTCTATCTTTCGAAAGCTTAAAATCGTTTGAATAATTACAATTCTATCTTTTCAATCGTAACGACATCTAATAAGTGAAGTCTTAAGTCGAAAGGCTTAAACTTCGTAAAAAGTTTCTATCGATTGGGTAACTTCGTGGTCATGTTCGCCCGATGCTTCTCGTTGAATTAATTGTGACTGCTCGTATAGATGATGAGAAAACGTGTGTCAAGTTTTAAGAAGGCCATGTCTCCGATTTGTATGAAATTTAGAACGAAAGTTTATTTCGAACGCGAGAACTTATTTCAGCTAACTTCTCTTCATCCATGAAATTCGGGCAGGGTTGATTAATTTTTTAACGTTCTAGACACGGGGGCAATTTATAGAGATTACGTGAACCGGTTGTAAAGTTATGGTCATCAGAAACTGCTGGAGTGCACTATTAATTAAATGTTCTTGACTTAGTACCTTTTGAATAATAAATATTTTATTACTTCTGACAATGAGATTCTTCCACTGCATATTTGCATATGAATACAATTATTTGCAATGTAAAACAGCTTTTGCATTAACTCCGTATTTCGCACTATAGTGGTATGATTACTATACTACGAACTTTTAAGTAAAATGCAGATTGCCTGCACTTATTGTAAGACATAGGAGCTACAACGACTCATATCACATACTTACTGTAGATCGAAATAACGTTTTCACAAAAAAACCAAACAACTTCGATTTTTCTGCAAAATTAGAATGATTAGTTTAGTAGTTTTTTAGTAGTACAAGTTTTTTTATTTGCTGCTGTAATGAAAATTTGAGAAGGTATTTTGCAGAGTCGTACAAGTTATACATTAAAAAATTTCATCGTATTCAAATTTTATTCGTCTATTCTGAAAATTTCACATATTACAATTTTTATTTAGCATTAAAATCCGCAGTCTACAATAATTTAAATTTAACATCCTCAATATTACAATTTGTAATTGCTTAATAATAAATAATAATTTTTTGTTCGAAACATTTTTCCGCAGACCTATCACAAGCGCTTGAAAAATCGTTGGGGATTAAATTTTCAACGGGCCTGTATAGTTATAGTTTTCCGAGACATCAAACCTAATCTGTGCGGCGGATAGGAAATCACGAACAAGATATGCTTCTAAGGTAAACTCGAAACAAGGTAGCAGAGATTGTTATTTCTTGGTCGACGGCGTAGTCGATT
This sequence comes from Sphecodes monilicornis, assembly GCA_913789915.3. NCBI lineage: Eukaryota > Metazoa > Arthropoda > Insecta > Hymenoptera > Halictidae > Sphecodes > Sphecodes monilicornis. Next base: position 27,548,263 of record OU565284.1, read on the forward strand.
CGAATTTCAGGAAAAAGGATGTTTCTGGGGGCTTCTCTTTACGGCCGATTGCGCATTAACGAGACCAATCATCGCTCATTTTCCCGCGTCATTCCCGGAAGCTTACAAGTTTGCAGCGCAATCTTATCTCCTCGAATATGAATAGACTGACGGCGCTTTTATCTTCGATCTATCGATCTGGAAAGATACCCCGGGCACCTTGGAAGCCACGTGACGACAGCAGTATAAATTACCGTGTTAAAGAAAAGGCTCCGGGCCAATGATGGGCAAAATTTTACTCGGATATGTGTGTGATATCGTAATCTGTGTTACGAAACTAATCAAATTTTTGTATGAAATGTTGTGTGCCTATTACGGGGAGACAATCATTCAAGATTTATTAGAACACATAGTTCAAATGAATTTGTTGACTTAAGAAAATTATTATAAATAGACTGCGAATAAAAATTTAGTTTTTTTCTTAACGTTGTGAGAAAGGCTGAACATAGTATTTTCAAATTTTTTTAATGTCTACATAATGCAGGTAATAAAATTTACAGTCTAGTTATGAAATATTGAATTTCTTAAAATTATATGCCTTCGAAAAAAAATAGAATTCTGACCAGACGAAGGGAGCTATAAATGCTATACAATTAACTTTTAAATACAATCATTCAAATTAAGAAGGATAGAAAACCATTAAAATAAATAAAATTATATTCGGGACTTCATCATTACAAAACATCATCTCAAATCGAGAGCATTTACCTCCCCATAGTAGGGACATACTGTTCTCAATATAAAGAGATCGCGGGATTGTGGTTATTTAACAGTATATAAAAAACTAATGTAAACGTTTATGGAAATACATTACAATACCATCTAACTAATACGCAACTTTCACCTACGAATAAGAACAAGAAAATTGGTTTGTCCATTTTAATCCTACAGACAACGCACTGTATCGAGAGTAGAGATTGCAATACCGGTACACCGGTATACCGAATACCGGTATTTCGAGCTATTTTGCAATTTCGTGAAACCGGTATTTGCTAAGATAAAATACCGGTATTTTCGGTATTAGCTATAAATAATAAATATTTTTTTGGGGGCATCTACTCTTATTTGAAATTTACAAATTAATTTTTCCGATTGTGATTTCGATTAAAACATTTTCATGTTTTAAAAACTTTTCGATATTTCAACCCGATCTAATACTTCTTTCTAAAACTAAGTGCCTCTATAAAGTTCATATGTACACAATTGTACGTGCCTTATGCATTTATTGTCTCTAAATCATATTAAACATTCGTAGTATAAATGGGGCATACAAGATATTCGATTCTCGCTAATATGCCCGGATTCATGAGTTATCGGTGACGTCGAATGCGACACGGACTTGGTAATGGGGCGCTAGAACCCCAGTGACGTGTAACATAAAAACAGATTGGGTGATTGGTTTATTAACATGCCTTGTCTGTTGACGAACGATGCCGTGGAATCAGGAGAATTCGCATGGTCCGCCACAATCTTGAATCTCATCTCATTACTTTTTCATTTCGCGGCCCTTTCTTCCTCTTTTGTTGCGAGCTCCTTCTTTTTTAGGTTGCGGAGAGGGAAGGGGCGTTTCTTCGCGCTTTATCTTTGCTTTCGTCGACGCCGCACCGGTTTAACATTCGGATGAGATCGAGAGGAAAATTGAGGCCGTTTGTGTCAACACGCTGAGATCTTTGTCGCCCGAGTTCATTTCTGTTGTCATATCGGGATTCTTATATTCCTGTTTCTTTTACTCCTGCGTGACGGGAATGGCGGAGACGGGGGACCTAAATATGTCTCTGAAGAGAGCACGTTGTCGGACAGATGCTATTGTTAAAAAGATAAGCGTCATCTTTGAGCTGTGACATGCCACGACGCGATTCGGCCGAGAATGACAGATACTGTTTTCCCGCTGTTCTGATTTCTTAAAGTGGTCAGAACCGTTTTTGCCTTCTCTTGCTCGTCACGCTATGACAGTTAGCCAGCTGTGGAATCCCGACTTTAATAGAACTTCTCGAAATTATTATATTGATAAAATGAAACAGAACGAAATCTTTTGCAGCTCGTCACGTCTCTCCAAAACGATTTTCCGATGAAAAAACGTTGCTCCTCGCGTGCCGCAATTTTCCTCCGCATACGCACAAAGGTTTTATTAGAATCAGTAAAATGAATTCTCGATTTGTCAAGATTAGAGGGAATTGTGCTGCAGTCAATGTGGATACCAGAAGAATGTTAAAGAAGCTGCTAAAAGCTATGTATGAGTGTTCCATCGCAAAACCTTCCGTGCGCAGGGACAAACGCGCGACCGAGATCAGGTAAACTACCTGTACCGACCATAAATTCCATAAACATCGTAAGATTCGCCCAGAGTACAGCTGGTAGCTACATGCTTTAAAAGCCTTGTACCGCGTTTAGGTACGACAATGAATAATTTTAGCCTTTTGTCACCCTGCTTACTCTTTTCCTAGTCCACACTTCCTACTTCTCAATTTTTCTCCATTCCCACTCTAACTATTCGCCATCTCCACCACTTTTTCCGACACACTCTAGAACCAATCATATGCAATTTGCCAAAACCACACCTTGATCCGAATATTCCTAAAATCTTATGTGACTCCATCAAATCAGAACATTCTCGACCACCGATCTACCGGTATCTGTAAGTATAGCCCAGCCTAGCTTAGATCGGCACGATTACATTTCCGTGGCCCCTACTTTGAACGATAAATTTGTATTCTTGGGGTCATTTTAAGAAAAAAACTGTATATGTTATAGGTACCAAATAGGCCTAGTTTAGCCGGTAAAGTATATTTCCTGTTTTTTATAAACCTGCAAATATCTCGGAAACTATGCGAGATATGTCAAAATACATACAGTCCTTTTTTGTAGGAAATTGAATTTCCTATAAAAAACATTAAAGTGAAATATATAACCTAACCCAGACCTAACCCAGACCTAACCTAACCCGACCTAACCTAGCCCAGACCCAACCTAACCTGACCTGACCTGGCCTGACCCAGACCCAACCTGACCTAACCTCACCTAATACGTCAATAATATTCACTCCTAATTGAGTTTTAATACATAGACATTTCTTGAGTCCCGTATAAGGAGTTGTGAACGGAGCCTTTACGTTCCCCCGACCATCATTTCGGGAAGGAGGCAGTTGTTTTGCAACTTCGAAATATAAATATACTCGGAAACTGCGCAGCTGATAAAAAAATATCGTACGACATAAATTGTTGGAAATTTAATTTTCTACAAAAAAAGTCTCTTGATATTTTGCCATATTTCACATAGTTACTGAGATATTTGCAGATTTATAAAAAACAGGAAATCTGCTTTACCGGCTAAACCAGGCCCATTCGATACCTGTGACATATACATTTTTTTCTTAAAATGACCCCAAGAAATTTGACCTCTAAACAAAGGGCCACGGAAATCGTAATCTTGCCCTTAGATCGAACCAAAATAAACGAGTTGTTCTCCAGAGTTGAAATTTACACACCATTTTCGTAAATCCTGTCGGATCCAAGTCGCCTAATTCGAGGTGACCGATTCGACACCATAGAGTTAATGAATTTATATATTTATATTTCACCGATCGCATTGTAGAATCGTTAGCAACCACGTTCCAAATCTAAAAAATTTATATAATTTTATTCTTTAAATGATCTAATAGAATGAAGTATTAACTCGGTGCAAAAATAATTGCGGTTCTCGTCGATTTTACCTTTGGCGCCGATTTTAAGATGAATTGATATTTGAATATTGTCATATGTTGTACTATCATAAAGCTCACAGTTCACTTTATCAATTTGTGCGAACGATTTTTTATTTCATTGTTTCGTAATGTTTATTTTACGCTGTTGAAGTAGGTGTAAAAGTATAAGTCCGCTGGCAAAATCACAAAAATTGCTTTCAACATTAATGGAAACATTTGGCAGGTTCTTATAACTGAAGATTTTAGCGAAGAAGCATTCATTTGAGAACACACATTTAATATTCTAAAATTCTATGCCAGTTATTTGTTTCTCGTTGTCTATATTGTATGAATACAAATGGCTTTTATTTGCACATATGTACTGTATTTTCGGGTAAAACACAAATATTATTTTAATGTTGATGTCCCAAAACTATAATTATTTTTGCGCCAATCTAATGACTCGATAGTGTATGCAAAACTATACTAAACCATTTACGACCAAAAAACATGAATTTTTATGTAAAATAAAGTTTTAATGTAAAATAAAGTTTTAGTGTAATGTAGGAATATTTCGCGATAAATTAAAACATTTTTAGAATTAATGGTTCTTAAATACAAGTAGTTCGGTAGTCTCTTTTATAAGTAATAAGAAATTACATACACAATGTGAGGAAACATGAAATCATTGATGAACAAAAATGAATCTCATGTACCCACAATGTATATATTATTCAAAATTACTGTAATTTATAGTGTAGAAGCACAGAGTCGTAGAATTGTGAAATCAACGATTCCATTCTGACAATGCTGTACCATAAAAATCTAAAATAAGTAAAGAATTATTTTCTGAATAAAACGATGTTCATTTCATCGAAGACTCCTTCGTGAAATGTTCTTTGCTCATAATATTGAGATGCATTCAGGTTAATGAGTTCTCTGGAAGGAAAAAGAGGAGAAACTACTGGATAGAGTGGAAAAATTAACTATGTAAAATTTAAAAAGACGAAGGAAAAACTGCCGATCAGAGGGATCTTCTGCTCGTGGCGCAAACCTGACCACGAGATTTTCACAATTTTCTTTTCTTTTATTTCCTTTCTGCCTCTGCTGCCGAATGGAGCCTGCATAGCTGCATTTCCACCATCCCACCTGTTTCGTGTTGAATGCATAAAAGTTTGATGCAACCACGTAATAAACTATAGTTCCTTCGACACGATCAATTTAATTAGTAGCTTTGATTGAATTGGCTGGCTTTATTTTTGTATTAAAAGAATATTTTTCTTAGAACATAGCACAAAATTTACAAGAAAAAAATTGTTCACAATTTTAGATTAGCAAACTGGCGATTATATGTATTTATGCCTCTCTTTATCTTACTGTTAGTGAATTATTTATTTATTATTGTACGAAATGTACTTTATAAATTGTTTTCCACAACCTTTCATTTATACGTTATTTATGAATAAAATGTTTGAAATGTTTAAAATTAGCCCAAGTCATAGATACATGGGACCTTGTCCGAAAAGGCGTGGTGTCCGCCGATTTGTTTATGTTCTTAAGGCGCCATTTTGTATAGATCCCAAACGGTGACACATTATTGATGCGAGGCTGATAAGAACTAGACGTATCTACGCACGAATGCGCGGCCGATTGGATCGGAGTGAAAAGGGTATGCCTCATTTCACGCATACTATGTAGCGTGTCACGTCCAAGCCAAAACATTTGGCCTATGGCATCTTAGGTGGAGACGAGCAGGCCTAACGATAGACTTTCTTTGTTCATGTGTACTCTGGGGCTCCTCTTCTGGCCAATGTACGGGATGCACATTTGAGAAATTTGAAAAATAGCCCATTCAGGCGTCCCATGCAGTGGCTATAAACGCGCAATTATGTCAGCTTATTTAAATCTTATATTTTATTAAATGTTATACTATTGTTATTTATTATTTGTCAGTATATTTATTCCTTATAAATTATTTTATGTATTTTTTTCATGTTAGTCTCTTGTTCATAGTATAATTCATACTAAAAAGCCCTTTTATAAAAAAAAATAATTTATAACAAAAATCTATTTAATATCGCTAATGTATAATGTACCTATGTATAATAATGTATAATATAATAATAATAATAATAGTAATAATAATATATATAGTATACAATATATGTATATAGTAATAATAGTAATAAAAATATAATTGTAATATACATCACTATTACTATTATTATTATTATTATTGTTATATTATACATTATTATACATAATTACATTATACATTAGCGATATTAAATAGATTTTATAATAAATTATCTTCTTTTTACAAAAGGGCTTTTTAGTACGAATTATACTATGAACAAGAGACTAACATGGAAAAAATACATGAAATAATTTGTACGTACAATGAGCGGAAAGGAATCCTATTTCCATAATGTCGTAGAGGAGAGATACCGATAGTTCATTTAAGGAGCTGTGGAGCGCCCCTGAAAACATTTTTTTGTGCCATGAACTGTCAACGCGCGCTCGAAAAGGAAAGCTCGGCCCTTCGGACGCGCGAGGAAAGAATCAGAACCACACTGGCTCCGGAGCGTGCACACAGCACTCCCTACACCAAAGCTATGTAAAAAAAAACTCTCCGGGCCCGTCCCGGATGAGTGTGGAGAGACCTTTAGAAATCCTCAGGTGTCTAGGGGCCCCCTAACACGAACTTAATGGCAAGTCAAAGTCGATCTCAGAACTAGAATTATCAAGGGGGATAATTAAGACAGGAGTTGAAAGGGAATGATCGTCGTCTCGGATTCACCGCGACAGTCGCAAAACTGCATTGAAACTTCAAGACGAACCAGCCGAGCGTCAAAGACTTTCCCATTCCGGTTGAATGGACGAGCTTAGTAGCGACAAGAGCGATCGTCATATATTCCTGGCACCGCATACGTCTAACTAATGCGTTCCTTCGATGTCTCGCAAAGGCCATTACCTACTGACATAGTTCGAGTTAAAGTAAGTTTCCTTCTTTTTCTTTCATTCTTTAACGTCGCATCGACGGTTTGGTCGATAGCGACGACTACATTAATACAGTGAATGCTCGATAATTGTCTGCAACACGGGTCCGGCGAGAGACAATTATCGTGTAGAAGATATTAGTTTTCGACCTCTGCCGAAAGTAGCGACGGACACCGATGCTCGAGAGTCCTCGGTAGCCGAGAAATGTAACACAATACGGGTCTAGTATATTGGTGTGGGACCACTACTAATCCAATAACAAAGCAACTTTATTTTTCGTTGTTTTTTTATGGGGTATTCATCAACATATTCGTGGCATTTCTCTAATGACAATGATACCAAATATGATATAATTTTGATAATATTTACTTGTGTAATGAACGATCAAATTTTCGGACGCAAACAAAGATAACGTATGGAAAAGAAAGAGGAACGGATAGTCGTGGCCGCCGACTCAGTTCAAAGGGTTTCGACTCTCTGCGTCCGAAACTTTCATCGTTCATTACACAAGTAAATATTATCAGAATTATACCATATTTGGTATCATTTTCATTAGAAAAATGCTAAAAATATGTTGGTGAAAGTCCCATAAAAATATAATGAGAAATAAAGAAGCTTTGTTATTGGCTTAGTAGTGGTTTTCTGGTCTCACACTGACATACTCCTCTGCGACCGAGGCCTCTTGGCCCCTCACGGGGTATAACCCGCGTATGTTGAGGAATTAAACAGCAGAATAGCATGTTTTCATATTTTCGAGAAATCTGCATTTCTCCGACATTTTGAGCGAAAACATTCTCAAAAATGCGGCTGAAGACCCAAAACACAGCACATTTTTTTCAGAATTTTAGAAAGCATCAAAGAGCGGAAAATGCGTGGAAAAGCGCGAAATCTAATTTACCCTGTAACTACCCTCACGGGCAAGCAAGGGGGGCTGAAATTTTAATCAGAGGGGTTTTTCTTGATTATATTTCGAATGGTTCAATAGTCATTGAAAAACCTCTAAGGGCACTTTTCACCATCTTATTCGGCTAGGCCCTTTCTTATACTTTTAGCCATGCATAAACTGGGAAACGGCTCTGAAAAGCAAGCTGTAAAACCAATGCAAGCCAATAAATTTTAAAATTGAAGTACACTGTATCACTTTTGTACGAAACATTGACTTTTACAAATTTCAAATACACAATTTAGCAGCACTATAAAAAAGCTATTCGTCACATTCAAAGATTATGATAAATATTCGGACCCTCTTAAAAAGATGATAATTGTTTTAATATTGGACACTACAGATTGGATGAATTTTCTGAATATGTATAATCCACACAAATCTACAAAACAAGTTTTTAAAAATTTCAATATAGACCCACATGAAAAAGTTTTAAAACGCAACTGTTAGTATCTGCTCTGGAATTCCGACCAATTGCAATTTTTTCACGTCATGTCTAAAAAAAAATCTAAGTCGTTGTGTCCAATATTAACCCTCTGCACCCGAATGGCGATTCTAAGCAGGTTCTGCAGAAAGGATTTCACAAAATGAAAATGTTTTTGGTTGAAAGAGATGTCTAGATTTTAGAATTAAAAATGCTTGGAGTGCAAAGGGTTAAAATGGTTATCGTCTTTTTAAGAGTGTCCAAATATTTATCAGAGTAACTATAGTTAAAAAAATAATTTCTCGTTGCTGTACGGTTAACAATTTCAGCATAATGATTACAGAATAAACAATATCTTTAGTTGAAATGCAACGTTAATTTTAAGCGATGAATATGAACGTTTCGTGTAGGTCGGAACTCGCCATGAGCATTTCTTATTCTTTTAACAAGCGATTATCTGGGAAACAGCTCTAAGAAGCACAGCTGCGCAAGAGATCTGGAGACGGGGTGGGTAAATTAAGTCCGTACTGTATAGGTTGAATAATAAATCGAAAACTTGACAGCCTGGTGATGGATAATCAGCGAAAACAGGGTCCGCTGCGTAATGAACACTTTCCTCGACGGTATTCAGCTGTTCGTAGTGAATGAAATCGCGACACGTCGATTCGGCCTTTCGAGCGTGAACGCCATGTCCGACGCCGTTCAGTCGAGCGGAACGGCGAGATAAGTCGTTCGTCTTTTCGTTGGTCTTCTCGGATGTCCCTGGGGTGAACCTCGGTCAGACGGATCCCTTAAGTAACACGATTCGACCAGAAAGACCGGTAAACAGGAAGTAGAACCCGGCTCTACTATCCCTCTGCAGCATTCTCACCGTCGAGATTCTTTGAGAACAGTCTGCGCCAGAATTGCAACGTGAAAGCGAGATTAACGCATTGGGTGATCAAGAAATACGGTACTCGACAAAATAATAAGAGTATAGTAGCGCTCGGTTAAATTTGAGTTATGTGCAGGGTGTATAAAAATTATATATCACGACTACCATAGTGGAATTCTATGTCTCTGGATCGGTGGAGATTTATTAAAAAAATGGTCCTCAACGTTTCTTTTAATTTCATGGTATAGTTCTTGTCTCGAAAAGCCTCAAAGATACCATGGGTCTCGAGTCAACCATTCTCATTAAAACGACTTTACAGTTTCGTAAACTATTTTATTTCACATGTCTACAGGATGTACCAAGATAGTATAAACGTGGAGGTGGTAATTCTATATGAGAAAACGAGTCTAAAATATAGAATAATTTTTTTTCATTTGTCGCCTCGTTTTCAAGATATTAGAGGTTGAAAATTTGGCGAATACGCTTGATATTGAATATGAATCGTCTGACGCATCTGTTCATGATCTACCTGATCTACTTCTTACAAACGCTAGGAACGCGAACTTGACGCAAAATTTTCACACTCTAATTTCTTGAAAACGAGGCGTCAAATGAAAAAAAATTATTCTATATTTTAGACTTCTTTTGTCATGTAGAATCACTCGCCTCCATGTTTATACTATCTTGGTACACCCAGTATACATGTGAAATAAAATAGTTTACGAAACTTTAAAGTCGTTTTAATGAGAATGGTTGACTTGAGACCCATGGTTTCTTTGAGGCTTTTCGTGACAAGTACTATACCATGAAATAAAAAAAAACGTTGACCTTGAAAAATGGTTCAAGAACAATTTTGCGGTCCATTTTTTTAATAGATCTCCACCGATCCAGAGACGTAGAATCCCGCTATGATAGTTGTGACATATAATTTTTGTACACTCTGTACATGTACTTTCAATTCACTGACAATATTTTCATGGGTACCATAAATATCACCGACACAGGTTTCACCGACACAGATTTTACCGACAACGACATTCATCGACGAGAGTATTATGCAGTAGTAAGATCATGTGACAACAACAACAACGTTAGCCGACTGCCTCTAACTTTATATAGTGTGATAATTCTATTTTTATACAAACGTAAAAGTGTCAGGACAGAACAGTTGTCTGGGTTAGGTTTGTGCATATCCAGAAAAAATTACGCAATCAATGAGGTACTCCGTGCGCTGGTCAAAATCATTGTCGATCAAATCTGGAGTCGGTGAACGATTATCGGTGAGATCTGTGTCGGTGATTTCCCTGGGACCCATTTTCATCGACAAGATTTCACCGTCGTCGAGTACGCCGATATGTTAAAATCCCCGACAATTTCGTCGAGAATTATTTGACCGACAGTGTTCTTTGGCGACAATGTACTCTCGTGATAAATGCCCAAAACACGAGGTCCGTCCAGGGACATTTATTTATAAGGAAATACGATTATTTGACCTCTCCCGAAGGTAGGCAAGGACAACCAACATCGAGGGCCTCAGTCGCCGAGGTGTGTAACATAATACTGCTAATCCAATCTTCTTTATTTTTCATTATTTTTTATGGGACTTTCGCCAACATATTCATGTAATTTTTCTAATGAAAATGGTACCAAACATGATATAATTCTGATGGTATTTACTTGTGTAATGACGGACGAAAGTTTCGGACGCAAAGAAGTATGTACACTAGTACAGCGTATGGAAAAGGAAGAGACGCGGAGAGTCGCGGCCGCCGCGGCACAGTTCAAAGGCCCCATCTATCGTTCTAGTGAAGAAGAACTATGGCAGAACGAGACTTTGTGTGGACGATCGCCAATTAAAGGATGTAACGAAAAAGGATTCGTACGGTGCGCGTCCACTAGCAAGTAACTTGTGACACTTTTTGCGAGAGCGACTTCAGAGTAGACACACAAGACGTGTGTAAACACGTCTGACATAGCGGCCGGCAAGCTGTGCGCGCTTGCAACAGTTGCTCTCGGAGAGTGATACAATGTATAATGCAGACGCTCTCTGGATATAGTTCTGACAGTAATCTCAAGTTTCGAACACCGTCCGAAATATTTTGTGAGTGTTTGTGAGAAAAAATGGCAGCAAAGAATTGCTGGACCAAAGAAGAAACTTTTGTGTTAATTTCTCGGTGGGAGTGTTTACTCGAACTCTGGGACGCAAACAGTGAAGATTATCGTAACGACACGGAAAAACAAAATGTTTTAAATAGTCTGTCGATTGAATGAAATGCTACTGAGAAGGAATTTACTCGTAAATTATACACTTCCACAAAGGTGGAATGATGTGCAGTGGTGATGGGATAGAAAATGTGTATTACAGCAACTTAATATCCAATTGCTCACCCAGACTATTTTTGTTGTTGTTGTTATTTTCCTCTTTCTTTTTATAATTACTGGCACACGGACAGTAGCAGCAGTCCATTTAACTGGTTGTGATTATGATTCACTTTAGCAGCAATTTGCACTCTGAATAATGTAGACGCTCCCGATATTTATTGAGGAAAAAGTTTGGACACCACTCTCGCCAATTATTGCGGAGAGTGAAATGCATCAATATTTCCAGACAAATGTACAGTAATGTACACAGTTCTGCAAGTCGCTCTCGCAAGAAGTGTCACAAGTTACTTGCTAGTCGACTTGCACCTTTATTGTTTATATCGTATAGTGACACTCTACAGTTCGACGCCTTACATAAAGCTACGGTTCAAAGAATTTTAATATGACATGTAAATACGGTCTTGTCGCTGCGACAAAACTATAAGACAGTCACAAAACTATAAGACAGACAATCTTCATTAAACAGACCAAGCGAATAGTTTATGATACATTTTCGGCGTTAAATAGTTAACGAGCGACGTGATTAGTTAGTTAAATATTGTACTATTACAGATAGTTAAAAATGTCCCATGGAGAAAAGCTACATGAAACGGAAATCAGCTTGATTAAGAATTTACTAGATAAAAATTATTTAGTGAAGGATATTACTAAAATTTTAGGAAGAAGCCGTTGTGCGATTTACAATTACTTGAAAAATAGTGATAACTACGATAAAAATCAACCAATTGGTTGCCGAAAAGACACAACTGCTCGAGTAAGACGTGCAATATTAAAGATTGCGTTTAATTTTTCGTTAACTGCCAGGAAAATTGCAGAAGAAAGCTGCAGCAACATGTAGCATTAGCACAGTTCAAAGGATAATAAAGAATTGGGTTTAACTGCGTTTTGGAGAACTCTTTTTTCAAGTTTTTTTTATACAATCTTATATATTTCATCGAGAAAACGCAGAAAATGGAAATCTTATTGCGCGGAATTCATTGGTTAAAAAGTTATACGCGTATAAAGTTGAACACTGTTAAGCCTTTTTAACAGGTTAAAGCGCCGCCATATTGATATATTTGCTAGGTGATACACATAAAATGGGCTAAATACTTCCGAACAGATCCGTTAAATGACAGTACAAACTTATACATAATAATAACACATTTACTAAATCAAACTGCGAAACAATATACCATGGTCGGCCCGGCCTTCTCCGCTCTCACGACGACCTAACCCCAAACCAACTTGTACTGTACCTTCCTTTTTGAAATCCTGTATGTGATTCTGTATATTTTAATTACTGGACACCGAAAACGACCGATTCCATGTTTATTGTTATAAATTTTCATTTCGCACCGATGAGTACGACATTTTTTAAATTTCCGCAACAATCCACAATCCTGAGACCAAGTAATTGCTTCTTCTTTACTAGTTGGCATGTCTCTAAAGTTAAAATTTATAATACTTGAACTAGCCGTTTCAAAATCAACAATAAACTTATTAATAATTAATTTGTGAAAAACACTTGAAATTGCTTATGTTTACAAAGTATGTGTAACCACTGATTTGCCATCTAGCGCATACGCCCTCAGTACTATTTAGCCGATCCCGCAAATATACCATGCTATCTAACACATGCGCTGAACACTCACGATCTATCCAGCGAATGCGCCGAACAGACCTACCTACCTCTACCACTCAACGAATATCCAATATGGCGACGCTCTAACATGTCAAAAACGTTTGAAACTGCACATCTTTACACGCGTATAACTTATAAACCAGTGAATTCCTAACAACCATACACACATTTTCGGAATGTCTTTATCGATATCTACAGGATCACATAAAAAAAAGTTCAAAAAAGTTAAGAACACGGAGTTCTCCAAAACGCAGTCGAGCCAAGAATTGTAACTATCTGAACGGACGTAAAATGTTAAGGAAACCACAACTAGAAAGGCGCTATAGGTACGTCTAACTAGATTTTGCAAAAGAACGAATACATTGGCGTAAAAATCCGGAAATAGTGATCTTTTCCGACGAAAAATGCTTTAATTTGCATAATTCAGACTGTCTAAATTATTGCTTTCATGATTTGTAAAATAAAGGAATCACGTTGTGCAAACGACAAATCTGTGTTGGCGGTTATTTCGTGCAAAATGAATAGCAAAATGTATATTAACTTCGGAAACGAGCAATTAATAAAATATGCACATCGCATAAAGAAACAGAAACTTACATCCTTTAACAGAACAATTCTGGTACACGTACCTCAAAAGTTGGAGGAGCTTATTTCGAAAATCAAAATTGTATTTTGCCTCTGAATCATATGACGACCTCAGCTCGCAATACTAGAGGATTTAAATCTGATTCCATAGTAAGCTCTGTTGGTATTTATACATGATGGCGTTGGGTTAAATAACATTAAAGATTGCTTGGTAATCTTAGCTACAAATATATATTCAGAAGGGAATCAATTTAATTAGAAGGATGAAAAATGAAAATCTATAAAACAATTAAAAAATATATACAAATCGCTGCCGAAAAAAGTGCTGAAGTTCGTATAAAATGAATGTGCCACTACACAATGCTAATATAACATAAAATAAAATTTATAATCTGATTTTTTCTAAAAAGTGTCGCATGTTTTATAGTTTTGTCGCAGCTATAAGTGCGTATTTTCACGTATTATTGAAGTTCTTTGACTCGTAGCTTGAAGGAAGACGTACAACTGTATAAAGTGTTACTATACGATGTAAACAGTAACATCAGAAATAAAGAAAGACAACAATTCTTACTGCAGTACACTTTGTTATCTATTGGCTTATACGTATTGTAGTTTTGTCGCGGGATGTATGCACTCGGTGACAGTGAACTGGCGAAAGTGTGCGCGGGGTTGGGCGCGAAGTGGATAAGGGAAGCACAGAGTGCGACGCACGGTGGAGTACGAGGAGTTTGGCACTTCAATTACGTAGTTAAGTGGCGCAGGTCGGATTAATTTTCTTTCGTGTACAGGACGAAAGCATGGCTCGGCTCGGCTCGACTCATCTCGTCCGGTTACCTGTGCCGCTCGTAAATTGGATCAACCGAGTGTCTGGGCTTATTGTAAGCCAGCGAGAGGCGGGATGCGGCCTAAAAAGGAAGACGTTTCTGCCGAGAGCGACTTTTGTCCCATATAAATCTCGCCCTTCGAGCTCTTTCTCCCGGAAAAAGGGTGCGTCCCAGAAGGTTAAAGGTTAAAGGTTAAAGCGATTCCTAATCGTTTTCGATGAACGGCCGCGATTCCGCGGGATCGATAGACGATTCTACAGGCCGATAACAGTGATTGGATTCGGAGTCTTTAATTAGACGAGGGATCAACCCCAGACTCGATTCCATCACAAATGATTTCTTTATATCGTCGCGTTATGTTTAGCAGCGAATCGCTCGATATTGATTTAGACGGTTAACATTCGGCTATCGATTGAAATTTTTGAGGGTAGGTCGTCCCGTTCGATGCTTCGATGGATGTAACCCATTAACGTCAGATTAATGGTCAGATTTTTCAGATTTTAATTTTTAGAAATTTATATTGCAAAATTCAGTGAATTCCGGTTTGAGGCATACTGAGACACATTGATGCCAGAACTTTTGTCCCAATGAAGCTGCCCCCATACATAGTATTGTATTCTAGTTTTCGTTTCCATTCTTCAGTATATGTCCCAAATAAGCGACTGTCCCGATTAACCGGGGTCCTAGTTGACCGGAATTCACTGTATCATTATGACTGTTATTATAAATATTATAAATATACACGACATACGCGGTATGTTAACAGTCGATAGTGATATTGGTTATTTAGACACATCGATGGCAAATAAACAATTGTCCAAGAAGATTATACGAATGGATTTGTGTCTCTAGTTTTCTAAAAGTATTTTGTCGCAAATGCTCGGAAACTCCGGCCCTTTCAATTGACCGAACACGTGATTTAAAGCGGGGAGGGGCTACTCTTGTCCCCAAAAGATCTAACCCGGACCTAAGCAAAATTCATTTAAAAGGGCGGAGTTTTCTGTAGTTGACTTAACAATTTTTTACAAATCTCGCGTAAACTAAGAGACAACATATTTCAAGGTCATTGAAATCTGTGTTGAGGAGCATCTTCTTGTATAATTACCGAGATTTAATGAGATACATCGTTCACTAATATCAGCTTGTATGAAAGATGCGCAGAAAAACTGACGACTGTCCACACACCTTTGGACGGTAGTATGCGTGGAAGAATTTATATTTTATAATATTTTTGTTAAATAAAGGAATGATGTTAATATGAAAGTTTGTATAGGAATTAATTAATCCTTTTCCCTCGTTGAAAACGACATCACCATAATGACTAATCTTTTGTGCTATTTACAAACGAGAATTTACAATTTTTGCCTTGTCTTTCGAGCCGTGTTTTGATGAAATACTCGTTGTGACAGTTCATGGCGAATGTGGAAAGGGAAATGAATTTTTATTGAAAGTTTGAATGAAATGAAATTTCTTGAGTGAAGCCAGTCGGAATTCCGTATTACGAAAAAGTCATGGGAGAATGGTCATATTCTTCCCATCAGGTTTTCCACTGAAATCAGAGGCACAGCGGTCTTCCGAAGTTTTTTGTGACTACATTTACATCACACAAGCATACATAGAGACGGATATTGGAATTTAAATGAAAAAGTGGAACGCTCCGAGGGGAAGGTTATTAGATATGGATGAAAATTAGAAGAGGCGTCGAAACCGGCTGGATCTTGGTTCA
Source organism: Sphecodes monilicornis (assembly GCA_913789915.3). Taxonomy (NCBI): domain Eukaryota; kingdom Metazoa; phylum Arthropoda; class Insecta; order Hymenoptera; family Halictidae; genus Sphecodes; species Sphecodes monilicornis. The sequence goes on from OU565284.1 coordinate 27,564,363, forward strand.
TTAGTTTTTATTTCTACAACCCCACGTTCATCTTTTCCTTAAATGCTTTCGTCCGATAAAGAAATGTGTAATGTATGTATTTTGTTTAATTCAGCTTTACAGCCAAAAAATGTGACTTGGTTTATATTAACCTACTGTACAAATCTATCTTATTTCACACATTCGGTCCATACCTTCTCTCACACATTTTCTTTGTCTCCCTCCTTCCTACACTGACCTACTCTGGTAGCCTCCTAATTACTTCTAACCCAATCATTGCACCATTCCCCATTCCCTAACATTTGTTCATTGATTTGGTATATTCTTTGGTCTATTCATACTCTCTTTTCTCTCTTTCTCCTCAACTTCTCCAACCACTCTACGACATTTCTATCTTTCCTCCCACTCACTACATCCTCAATCCTGATCATTTCTCCCATTACCCTGCATTCTCTTGTTAAATGCTCTAGGCTTCCATACTTGTCCCCGCATAGGTCGCATCCTCTTTCCTCGTCCCCCAGCCAATATTTGTTCCAGTTTTCTGTATTTCCGCATCTTGCCCGTGCTATGAGCTTTTGACTGTCCCCTCTATCCCCCTTACTTAAATATTCCGGTAATTCTGCCACTCTTATGTATTTGTACCTTTAAAGAAATGTTTAATTATGATATGAAAGACGTATATGCAAACGCAAGATCGACACTCAAATTCTTACCAAAAATTCTCGAGGAAGATTGACCCTCATCTGCTATGGGATGTCTCAAATTAGGCCGGAGCTACTCGGGCCAATGAATTGGTTCCTCCGAGATCACGTCAAAGTAAATTTCATCCTATTTCATCGGGCGTAATAGACTCTGCTTCCTATATTAGTTACGGATATTCACTAGCCTCTATCCCGTTTCCTGTTATACATAGGCATGCACGGTGCTTAAAAGTGCATACACTATAACACAACGTTCTCCAAGAGCCACGCAATTAGTCCTGATGTTAATAACGAATATTTTTCAAGTCTCCAGTGATTTATGGACGGACGTGTACATCAAAAAATAAAACAAAGGAACCATAGAATGAAACGTAGAAAAAGACAGTGATGTTACGAAACTAGTCATTCAATTCCTTCCATTATATTATACATAATAACGAATTGTGACCAAGATTTCAAACAGAGTCTACTAAATGTAAATGGTATCCACTTCATTTAAATCGAAATAGATTCCTATATTTATGTTATCAATATTGAAATGATAAACTAACTGTAAACATAACATACACTAAGCATAGATTTTCTTCTCCGACTAGAAAATTATTAAGGTCGAAGAAGTTCTAGTGATTGTAGCTGTGAAGAAGATAATACATAAGGGGTTCTAATGTTCCACAGACAGTGTCTTAATAAATACAAGTTCCACAAGGGTTTGTTAACACTAACCGTAACATGACCGGTCAAATTGCAAAACGCACATACAGTTATAAAAATTTCGGGAAATCTAAATAAATTCAGTCTTGTAGTTTTTATGAAACAATGAATACAAGTTACATGTTGTGCTCGGTACGGTTAGTGTTAAAGATGTATGTAGGTGTCATATATTGCACAGACAATATACCATCACTATCCATTTGTCGCCTCTGCAGAGTGATTTCCTTTCGCAAATCATGAAAGTAATAATTTAGACAGTTTGGATCATGTAAATTAAAGCGTTTTTTTTATCGGATAGGATCACCATTTCCAAGATTTTACGCCAATGTATGCGTTCTTTTGCAAACACTAGTCAGAACTATCTATAATGACCTTTTAGCGGTGGTGTTTATCAGCTTACTATGAAATCTGATTTAAATTCTCTAGTATTGCGAGCTGAGGTCGTCATATGATTTAGAGACTAAATATAATCTTGAGTCTCGAAATAAGCTCCTCCAACTTTTGAGGTATGTGTACCAGAGTTGTCCTGTTAAACGATGTAAGTTTCTGTTTCTTTATGCGATGTGCATATTTTATTAATTGCTCGTTTCCGAAGTTAATATACATTTTGCTATTCATTTTGCACGAAATAACCGCCAACACAGATTTGTCGTTTGCACAACGTGATTCCTTTATTTTACAAATCATGAAAGTAATAATTTAGACAGTCTGAATTATGCAAATTAAAGCATTTTTCGTCGGAAAAGATCACTATTTCCGGATTTTTACGCCAATGTATTCGTTCTTTTGCAAAATCTAGTTAGACGTACCTATAGCGCCTTTCTAGTTGTGGTTTCCTTAACATTTTACGTCCGTTCAGATAGTTACAATTCTTGGCTCGACTGCGTTTTGGAGAACTCCGTGTTCTTAACTTTTTTGAACTTTTTTTTATGTGATCCTGTAGATATCGATAAAGACATTCCGAAAATGTGTGTATGGTTGTTAGGAATTCACTGGTTTATAAGTTATACGCGTGTAAAGATGTGCAGTTTCAAACGTTTTTGACATGTTAGAGCGTCGCCATATTGGATATTCGTTGAGTGGTAGAGGTAGGTAGGTCTGTTCGGCGCATGCGCTGGATAGATCGTGAGTGTTCAGCGCATGTGTTAGATTGCATGGAATATTTGCGGGATCAGCTAAATAGTACTGAGGGCGTATGCGCTAGATGGCAAATCAGTGGTTACACATACTTTGTAAACATAAGCAATTTCAAGTAAATAACCATCAGCACCCATTTGTCGTTTGCACAAAGTGATTTCTTTATTTTGCAAATCATAAAAGTAATAATTTAGACAATCTAACTCATGCAAATTAAAACGTCTTTTTGTCGGAAATTATCACCATTTCCCAATTTTCACGCCAATGCATTCGTTCTTTTGCAAACTCTAGTCAGACCTATTTATAGTGACTTTCTAGTGGTAGTTTACTTAACATTTTACTTCCGCTCAGATAGTTACAATTCTTTATTATCCTTCGAACTGTGATAACGCTACATGTTGCTGCAGCTTCGGCTGCATTTTACCTGGCAGTTAACGAAAAATTAAACGCAATCTTTAATATTGCACGCCTTTCTCGAGCAGTTGTGATTTTTGGGCGACCAATTGGTTGATTTTTACCTTAGTTATCACTATTTTTCAAATAATTGTAAATCCCATAACGGCTTCTTCCTAACATTTTAGTAATATCCTTCACTAAATAATTTTTATCTATTAAATTCTCAATCAAGCTGTTTTCAGTTTCATGTAGCTTTTTTCATGTAACATTGTTAACTACTTGTAATAGTATACTATTTAACTAACCGACCACGTCGCTCGTTACCTATTTAACGCCGACAATATATCATAAACTATTCACTTGGTCTGTTTAATGAAGATTATCTGTCTTATAGTTTTGTCACAGGCTTTAACAAAAAGACTGTACTTTACCTTAGGGGATCAACAATTTTCAACTTTTATGGATGTAATACTATACATTTTGACGAGAAAATGATACAGCTGTAAGTTTTACTGCGTGGACTTCAAATTTTAGTGCGCGAGTAAAATTGCTCAATTTCCAGCGCGTTTGAAATGTTAGGTCGTCGCCATATTAGTTTTCGGACATTGGTGCGGATATGATCTAGTGAGCCGATCCGCTAGGTGGCAGCACAAACACATGGGAATGGCGATTTTTGAGTAGTAATTCGGATTCCTAGTGTTTGGGTTTCAGCGGAGCTTCCCAGCCACGCAAGCTACTAACAATTACAAGTGATCCGTTCCCGTGCGCATAAATAATTGCGGGTTTTTCTGAAATTAAGTATTAGAAATTCGATTTGCCGCTGTAAAATGGCTGCTTGTATGTGCTTGTGGTGTAACGTCGTAGCTCTGCTGATTGGATAATGCGTAAGTAGAAAGCAATATGGCGGCGTTCTAACATGTCAACGCGCTTGAAATCGAGCAACTGTATAATTTTTGAACTATTTTAAACATTTAATTATAAAATTTGAATTCCGCGCACTAAAACGTACAGTTCTACCACTTTCTCGTCAAATGTATAGTATTAGTATTCAGAGAAGTTGAAAATTTTTGGTCACCTAAGGTGGAGTTTAACTAACAAAAGTTCTTTTCGCATTCAACAGAAAATAAATGTCGAGTAGATAACGTATTCGCCATTCGGCTATTTTTTGAAGTTATTTTTGACCATTGCGGCTCGTAACCGAGTGGTCTGCAGAATCGGATATCTCTATCCGAGAAGCTAATTCCGCGTCCATCAACGTCACAGTCCGGAACCGACGAATGAAAGCCCAGCGGAGTATCAGCGTTTCCCTTTGTAGCCGTGTCCCTACATTATTCTTATTCACTGGAACCGTTTGCACAGTCGTCGCCGGTCCGGCCGGCGATCGATCACGAAACAAAGGGGGTGTGGGCGGCACGCGCCAAGCAAGAAATCCGAATTCTCAGGAGGCAAAAGCAGCGGCGCGGCGGCGTCGAACTATTATTCCACGAGTGTATACTTATTCGACACCGGCGCGGCGCCACGCCGCGCCGTGTGTATCGGTACGCTCCCAGGGAAATGGGAACACCGTGTTTGAAAGGGAAGTCGGCGAGTTCCTTATCACGCTTAAATATTGGTTGCAATCGGGCCAGGAAGCCAGGGGAGGGGCCAGCAGATGGTCAGAGGAGGAAAGTATTGTCCAAGGTGGTCCCCAAATCAAGATTTAACAATTCGGAAACCGGGTTAACATTAAAATACCAATGTTTTCATCGACAAGAACATTAAGATAATTTAAAAGTAGGGGAGACCGGTGCTTGTTAACTAATTGCTTTTAACTTTTATATTATTTTCATCACGGCGTTACCGTGACAGAAATTGTCATGTTATACCAATGAGAACAAACAATCTATAAACATCAGCTGTATGTAAATATTTTGCTTTGGATTATTTATGAATTTTTGTCCAGTAAGTAGGGCTTGATTTTTTTTATAAATACTTCGTAAGTAAATACTTATTTCGCAAGTTAATACCATACATTATAGTAATTTTATCATACTTCTACGAAATATTTATAAACAAACCAAGCTCTACTTAATGGCAAAAATCATAAATAATCCAAAGAAAAGTATTTACTTACAGTTGATGTTTATAGATTTTTTGTTCTCATTGGTATAACACGAAAAACAGAGAAAATTATTTACTTACAGTTAATGTCCATATACATACAGCTACCAAAATGTTGAAAACGTCGAATGGGGTTATTTGACTATGTACTAGCGGAGTTACTCGACTATTAGTCAAATAAAATCTAGATCTAGACCCAGACCTAAGACCAAATATTATGTTTGTCTCATTTTTATTTTGCTTTGCTTTTGTGTCAATTGGCTATATTTGTTGTGGGCATCCATGTGAAATATTATAAACAAGAAACTGAGTACGGCAAAACATCAGCAGATATTATTTCATGGGCAGTCTAAATTGTTATACATGAAGGTAAAAGCGTTAATAAAGACTTTTAAAGTCTTTTCAATCACGAAAAATGCATCAATTCAAATATAGTGTTTTATGCTTGCATTAATGGTGACCTGTATATAGACCCACATAAAAAAATTGAAAAAGTAACCTTTATCATTTTTTCCACGATTCTGACAAATTGCAATATTTACATACACTTTATTTACGTCGGCTAGTAAACTAATACTTCTAACTTCTCAAAGAACTCCAAAGCCTACATGGTCCTTTTAAAAAGTACCTTCTTTATTTTTTCACGTACTTCCTACGAATGGTAATGCTTTTAAAATCTCTCTTGCAGGTCATTTAGTAAATTAATGCTTTTAATTTCTCAAAAAAGTCGTTTGATACGATTTGAAAAAAGTTATTCTGATTTAAAGGGTGTTCGAATACTTTTTTCGGCCACTTTTCATTGCAACGCGAGTGGCATGGTACACAATGAGCGAAGGTTCGTAATCAAATTCACGCCGACGAATTACAATATCTTGTTTAAAACCAGCGAATACTTTGCACCTGGGCAGTGTTTCATGGGTAGAAAAATATTTTCCCAGCGAAATGAGCCACTTTTCCGTTTTTAGCACTCCCTGTCTAACCGTATTCTCTTATCATTTGAAACTCGGCTATATCCCGGGTTTCGTTTTGCATTCCATGCCAGCGATCGTCAAAGACGATACGACATATTTTCAGCGCGCACTCGTCTACGTTTGTCGGGCATAAAAAAGTATGCAAAAGCCATTGAAGGAATGGCAATTCTGCGAGGATTATTTGATCTTCGATCTGCACGGGGCGAGGTTCTAACGAACTGCCAGTTTATACTTCTTTTTTTACGATTTCTGCTGCCTAGAGATAAATCTGTGCGCATTTCGTGGCTTTGAATATCCCCGGAACGTGAGAAGCACTGCACTCCATGTATACCAGAAAGAAACAAAGGAAGAATCTGGATCGTTTGAAGTTAAATTGTCGTTATATTATTTCCATTATTAACTCTTTGCACACCGTTGATGTCGGTATGGTGAAATTTATCATCTGCTGTTTAATATAATATACAACACAGTAACTCACTGATATTCAGAAACTTTCAAAAAGACGATAATCTTTTTGAGATCTGATCAAATGACTTTCATTTTTTTTTTTTATAAGTTAAGACTAGTTTACTATGTGACATGAAAATAATATTTCTTAAAAATTGTAATTTCCCAGAATCGCGGAGAATATTTTTAATGTCCGGGCTTGGATTGAAAATTTAAAAACTGCATTTGTAGAAATGTGTCAGTTATACAGAATATTCTGAAAAATCAAATTCGGTTGATGCGAAAATAAAACGACAGGCAGTGAAAGATGGAAGAATCTTCAGATTTGTTACAGACAAAACGTACTCTTTAAATTTTTTATATAGACTCACATAGAAAGTTGTAGAAAACAACTTTCAGTATATTATCTGCAATAAACTAGTTGTCCTAACTTCTCGCAAAAATCCAAGTCGTAGAATCCAATATTAAAAAAGTTATCGTCTTTTTAAGAGTGTCCGAATATTTATGTGAGACACATGCAAATCCCTGCTCTACAGGGTGGAAATTATGAAGCGTTACAGACGAATATCTCCAAAAATGTTGATTATACGCAAAAATGTTTCAGATGAAAGTAGTTCAGTACCGAGGGGGACATCATGTGGTGGGACTTTTATTTTTCCCAGTGGACACTTCAAGGTGAGGTGAAGGTCAACTTTCTTTTTTCAAATGGAATGATATGTGTTTTTATCCACCATCAAATAGCGCGTTTTAAGATGAGTTCAATTACCTACGAGTCAAGGTCATTCAAGGTCAAACTTGCAGGGAAATGCAGAAAAGGTGTAATCGTTTTATTTATACTTTAGTCCGTGCCTTCGAAAACAATAACAATAACATGTGTTCAATATCAGCATTTCTCAGGGCAAGATCAAAGTTATTACCAATGAAATGAAAACAAACGTATTCATGTATTATTGTGCTCTTCTGCAAAATAGTCAATTTACTTTCATTACTACTCATGCTATGGTGTCCTCCGCTGAACGATAGTACTTAAATAAGTGGTGAAAATGGAAATGTATCAACATTTTTTTTATATGTTTATGGTATTAGAAGAATGGAGGAAAAATTACAGAATGGCTGCTAATTTGTATGCACAACGCTACCCAGATCGTCCATCAAAATCGCATATGGCATTTAAAAGACTAGAACAGTGTTTTCTCCGTTTCGGTTCTGTGCTTAAAAATTGCGTAATGTTCATTAAACCTACAATGCATGATATCAAGAAAGTCAGAATTTGCGAAGCTTGTGCTAAGATAAATGTTGAAATGTTGAGCAAAGTTAGAGAATCATTTACACAAAGAATTGTTAAGTGCATCGAAGTAGGAGGTAATTAGCACATACTAAACTGAAGTACAAATAAAACGATCACACCTTTTCTGCATTTCCCTGTTTGACCTTGAATGACCTTGAGTCATAGGCAATTGAACTCATTTTAAAACGCAGTATTTAATGGTGGATAAAAAAACATATCATTCCATTTAAAAGAAGAAAGTTCACCTTCACCTCACCTTGGAGTGTCCACCGGGAAAAATAAAAGTTCCACCACATGATGCCCCCCTCGGTACTGAACAATATTCATGTGAAACATTTTTTCGTATAATCAATATTTTTGGAGATATTCGTCTGTAACGCTTTATAATTTCCACCCTGTAGAGTGCTAAAATCGTCACTAGTAGTAACAGTGTAGTAATTGTCGTAAAAGCGTAGTCATTCGTGACAAAGAAGAATGTCGATGAAACCATTCTGGATGAAATGATTGCCGACGATTTCAACATATCGGCGAACTCGAAAGTAACCCGTTAAATTCACATGTATTCACACCGACGACACGTTCTCCGTCTTATTTATTCATCTCTCCACTTTTGCACGAAGTCAGTCGAATTCTACGAAACCCGGGTACAGCTCACTTTTCGTCTACGTCTGTCCACGACATTGCATACCACACAAAGAAACTGGAACGCCGAAAATAGTCCGGTCAGCTGGGAAACGAGGATACAGAAGGGGTAAGAAAAATTCATTATGCTTCTACACGATGGCTTTTGGGTGGTGCAGTCGCATAGAAAAGGAAAATGGTAAGGGGGAAGCGCTCATTAGGCGAACGAAACAGAGACAAACGAAAACTGCAGTACATCAAAGATGCGACATTGGAGACTTCCAAACCGTAGATGGGGGATACGATGAACCGTTTTATGCTAAATTCTCAAGTGACGCTAGTTTCGACCCTTAATTTCGCTTTTACATACTCGAAAATCGATTCAGCCAAACGTCTCGAACCAAACATTTTTTATTGCTATCTACTATTAGTAGACTGCGGAGTTTATGCATTTATAGCAAAATTGATTAGACGAAATACAAAAAACTATAAAAACATTAGGAGAATTTTAGAACGTTATTGCAAGGCTTCCATCTAAACAAAATTTGTTAACTATTTGCACAAGGTAATTCCTCTCTGGTTTTGATGGCCCTGAAATATGTTGTCAGGGACATGATTATGAATAACTTTTCCCTAAAATTTTCACCTGAAATTTCTAGGTTGTTTTTAGCGGTGCGAGAAAATGTGTGAGGAAGAATATATTTGACTTAAGGTGGCAATTATTATAATAAGAAAGATTTTTTCTCAGTTATATTTTCTAAAACATTAGAGTTACCATTGTTTTTAAATATAATGATATATTTTGTGTTCACCTTCAAATGACCTTTGGAGGAGTTATTTTTCCAAAAGCATATGATATGTAATTACCGTATTCATGTAAGATTACAATGATATAGTAGACTTTGAAACATTTGAAAAACAACTATACCGAAGGTCATCTAGAGGTCATAAGAGGTCAAGTATTCCACTTTGATAGAACGCATAACTCTTTGCAACTTTAAAGATACCCGTGTCAAAGGTAAGAAACTTTGACGATTTTCTTCAGTTCACAGAGTATTACATATTTACATAAATAATTAACAATAATTTTTAATTGCAAAAGCGTTATAAATATAGACATGTACTATTCATGAAATGAATAGGGGCACCCTGTAAACAGATGGAATAAAATAGCTTAAAAAACCTTAAGCGGATTTGTTCAGGAGTTATTAACGAAAAACATGGACCAATCAGAGCGCGGCTACAGCGGATGGATTTCAGCTCAGCCAATGACAACGGCACGCTCAACGGGACCTGTCGCCGAGCTGGAATCCGTCTGTTGTAGCTGCGCTCTGATTGGTCCGTGTTTTATCGTTAATAACTCCTTAACAAAGCTGCGGAGAACATTTTTGCGAAAGAAGAAGTTACTTTAAATCACTTCAACAATCATCTCTTTCGAGGAAGTACAGCATTTTGGAGTCGCCCTGTATACCAAACCGGTAGATTATAATAGAATTTCTTCATTTAAATACTTCATAACATTTGCATTCTGAATTCGGACATTTCATATGCAACAACCTAATAATATCTGTTTTCTACAACCGACTCAGATTTTTATTCTGCATGAAGATGACCAGACTAATTATTATTAGACTGCGGATTGTATACGTTTATGACATTAACACGTTAAGGCCACGCCAATGCCTAAAAACGCCACACAAAATCATGAACCTAATTTCCTCGATTATTTTCACTTTGACCATAACAAATATAATACATAATATTATCTACTATCTAATAATAATTAATATAATAATTTAAGAGGTAAATACCGTGCTGTACTTCGGATTTGCGTTCGTGTAGAATGGTGGTATTCTCATTACAGCGTATGTCTGGCGGGTCCGTAGCTCATGGATACGGAACGGAGGAAAATTGCAAGAATAGGCTTTAATTATATAGCGTCGGATCATCAATTGGCCCTTTATCAACCACTTCTATCCCTCGTAAATTTGAATGACACACCCGACGAAACACACAATAAACAAACGAAACGTATTTGCATAACAGGATTTGCACAGCAGCAAATCCGTCTTTAGTGACGGCGTGGGATCAATAAATTCACCGTACGCTGCGGCGGTAACGAGGCAAAAATCACTTAGAAACTCGACGGATACGGTTTTCAATCACAACCCTTTATTCCGCGAAAATTCTGCTGGGTGGGGTTCCCTGCGGCGTAAGCGTTATCACGATAAGCGAGCCGCCCTGAATCGTTGTTGGACTCGTAGTGAATCATACGTGATGATTAATGATTGATTAAAGAGATAAATGGTCCTATACAAATTGGGAACAACGAGCAAAAACGGACAACGTGCTCGAAGGATTTAAGATGACCGCAAGTGGTTTCATTAAGGGGATAATATAGACCAGTCATCATTTCTCTTACTTTTTCAGCTTTAATTTACTTTTGTCAGATTCTTTTACGGAAATCGGAAGATTGCTACATACGTACAGTATATTTTTGTTGAAACCAAATGTTGAAGCAAAATGAAAAACGTATTTTTAATCACGAAATATATTTTTACAATGACCTCATTGCATTATCTGTATAATATAAAAATATGAATTTGCATAAACATCCAGTCTACTTATACAATATATAATTGATAATATTTAGGACCATTCGCTGTCTTACCCATCAATTTTTAAAAACATATGTTTAAAGATACTTCTTGCGAGCCCGTGAATCTTTCTATAATTCCTGATGCAACAACTGTTCATTGAATTAATTCGCCAAACACCGAGTAAAAAATGATGATTTTGGATATTCTGGGTCCAAATATACCCGGACTCCGCCGTCGGAAGGTTAACCAACGACAATATAGAACAACACTCGAAACAAATTTCGAGTTTACACGTTCTACGTTAACTTTTTGGCGAAGTTCTAACTACTATTGTAAAAATATGTGCAGGAGGGACAGTTTAACGAACGGATTAAGAAATTCTCCTTACGATCTCATGTGCAAATTCTAATTCTCGTATGAATCTACCTTACAATCAGTATGCAATCTCACTGTACACTGGCAGAAAATTCGACAACTGCGTACAGCACGCTATGACAACGTGTGTGTCGACGGTGCGCTTCGGTAACCAACAAATCCTAGCTTTTCAGATATTGGGGCTTTTAGGGCTTTCACGATATGGCATCATGCAGGCCCCACTGTTCAGGCATTCTAGTATAAGCTGCGTCCTTTTGCAGAAATTATACGAACGTTCCGCTAACGTTGCAGCTTGCTAACAAAAGTGACACATTGCTATTTATATCAGCTCGCGCTTAAGTAATAAGCACACCATTATATCTCAACCCTTTGTGGACGAAGAATCTTTTTACCCTTCTCCATCCCACGTGCCAATAGACAAAACTCGGTGATTTTCAACGTTCCATCATAATCTAACGTATGCAATAGCAATCTAACCATTGCACATTCGTTTTAAAACAATTTAAATTATTTCATTTTCCATCTATGCGTATTTAGAGTATCAGGGATTAATCAAGAGATCAATAGACTGTATATTTCACTGGTTTTTATAGTACACTGTACTGCTGGGTTTAGTAAAGTTTTAAGACGTTGACGTAAGTGTCGTCTATGGACGTCCAATGCTTGCGATTGTAGATGCAAATGACGGTTATAGACGTCCGCCAATTTTTAGGAAAATTTGTTAGAAAAAATAATAACGTTATTCTGTAAGTTCATTGAACTCCCCAAGAATCAAATAATTAACAAAAAAAGTTGCTTTTGTCGTCCATCACCAATTTCAAAGTGAGCGTCAACGTGTTAAAGAATGATCAATTATGTAGGATCTTAGGAAACATGAGGAATTCTGCGCCGGGAATCGAACCCGGGACTCTCGCGGTTGTAGCTGATCAACTCTTACACATACCCACGGAACCCTCCTACTTTTCCTAATCTCCATACAGTATTTGGTCTGGGAGGTCCTGATCCCACAATTAGATAGCGTATGCTATACAGAGTTTCCCAAAAATGTTCGAGTTCCTTGGAAATGGTGATTCCTAGGATAATTCTAAGAAACTGTTTCCTTTGTGAAAATGTCATACACAGCTTCGTTTTCGAATTATTAACGCAAAATACGGGCCAACCAGAGCGCAGCTACGTTATTGTCGTGCTGGAATCGTGAGCAATAGAATTGAGTCATCATGCATCCAATTATTGTTCGGTAGTAGATAAAAATAACTTGGCATTGCCGTATAAGAGCATCCGAAGCAGTAAGTGCATTTACGGCTGAATATGCGAGTTTTATTTAAGTCATTTGTTATTCTTTCTCTTGCTCACGATTCCAGCATGGCGCAACAACAACGCTACCGCTTAGTAGAATCAGCCGCCGCGCCGTGTAGGAATCCGTCAACTGTAGCTGCGCTCTGGTTGGTCCGCGATTTTCGTTAATATCTCGAAAACGAACAGTTGTTAGATTCATTATTATCTGTTATCGAATGATTAAACATATAGGGTGTCCCAATAATGTTCGAGTTTCTTGGAAGGGGTGATTCCTGGGATTATACTAACACAAGCTCTTTCCCTTTGCGAAAATGTCATACGCGGCTTCGTTTTTGAGTTATTAACGAAATACACTGGCTAACCAGAGCGCAGCTACAGCTGACGGATTCCGGATCAGCGCAGCGTGTCGTCTGATTCTACTGAGCGGTAGCGGTGTTGTCGCGCTGTGCTTGTATCGTGAACAATAGAATCGAGTCAGCATGCGTGCAATTATCGTTCGGTATTAGATAAAAATATTTCATTATTGCCGTATAAGAGAATTTGAAGCGGCAAGTGCATTTACGGCTGAATATGCGAGTTTTATTTAAATAAATTGTTATCCCTACACTTGCTCACGATTCGAGCACGGCGTAACAACAACGCTACTTTCTACCGCTCAGTAGAATCAGACACCGCGCCACGCCGAGTCGGAATCTATCAGCTGTAACTGCGCTCTGATTGGCCCGTGTTTTTCGTTAATAACTCGAAATCGATTCATAACCTCATGAATCACTCGTTCGTGAATATCGGGCTTGAATAAAAACGGACGATGTCGCGGATTATCACGCCGATTTCACCGGTAGATTACCCGCCAAATTAATATTGGGTAATTTGTTTAGACTATTATATGAAGCCGCGTTTCGTCCCAAATCTACCAGAAGGACTCGTCAGTAAGGCTGACTGGTAGATCCTGCCTTATACGCGTGGGATGGCACGACGTATCCCTTGGTATTTTTTAATTGTAATTGTCCGGCTACGATTAGCGACAAAAAATACGTTCGTTTGCTACGATAGCACGAAAGAGAATATCGATTTTCTCCTAGCAGCTGGAAATTGTTTCTCGGAAGGAACTTTTGTTTTCGGAGGGACCATTTGTTTTTTATTCTTGTGGGGGAACCTTCTTCGTCGTGAAGAAGGCTCCACATCCGAATATGGGCTGGATTCAATGACGTCCGTTGATAAACGCAAGGCGATGTGTTGATTGGGTATTGCCGAACGCTGCATTTCCCGCTCAACACACCCTTGATGACTCTCCATCTTTCACGGCTGACTCGAGCAGCCTTCGGGTGGAAGAAGAGAGACAGAAAGAGAAAAAACAGTCGTGCGAACTCCCAGAAATCCGAAGACCGTATCTCTCGTTAGAGTTCGGGTCACTTGGATAATGGAAATCTATGACTCGCTGTAAAACGAACGAATGTGAAGGATGACGGATCCAGGTTATAGCTCGATCGGTCGCTAACTGTTTCCTGAACGTCCGTCCCTTTAAATCGACGTGCAGTCACGAATGCATCACAAAATGATTCATGAAACTGCAATGAATGGCCCCTCGCGACGGAACAATCACCCTTTTTAAGGAACTCGAGCAGTTTTGGGACACCCTGTATATTTAACTACTCGATAACATACAACAATGAATTTAACAACTGTTTGAGAATATTTTACAGTTTTGTCACAGCAACAGGAGCGTATTTACATTTCATATTAACCCTTTGCTCTCGAAGCAATTTTAATTCCAAAATCAAGACATTTCTTTCATTCTAGAATATTTCCATTCTATGTGATCGTCTTTACATTTCGCACATGAAATTCAATCCGTTTTCTCAAAAAAGACTTGAATTTTTAACTGTTTATAGAATACAGACAGATTTTATAATACGAAAACTGTTTTGGTATGGCAATTTTTATTAGTGCCTCAGTGTCACCATTCGAGTGCGAAGAGTTAAAATTCTTGGAACCGCAGCTTTATCTAGGGCGTAGAACTGTATAGAGTGTAATTATACGATGTTAATAATAACATTCGGAATGAAAGAAGAAGAAAATTCTTTCTAGAATAAAGTTCCCATACATTTTCTTATTTGTCGCGAAGTGTACAATTATTTTATGGCGGCTGAGAAGTGTGTGAGAGGAGGAAAAAGGAGACGGAAGCGTTTCGTCCTAGGCCCGCTAGAGGACTCGTCAGTAAGGCTATCTACCGGGCCCGTGCCTTAGACACGGGATGTCGTAAGGACAGTTTAGGACGGTATATATGTAGGATATTAGGAAAACCAGGAAAAATGAGGAATTCCGCGCCGGGAATCGAACCCTGGACCCTCGCGGTTGTAGCTGATCAATTCTTACACATACCCACGGAACCCTCCTACTTTTCCTACTCTCCATACAGTATTTGGTCTGGGAGGTCCTGATCCCACATATATACAAACAGAGGAAGATTCAGGTAGTAGCGGAAAAGGTGTTGTCGTAATATCCCTCTGTTGACGAGCATAGGAAGTAGCCGCCACAATTTAAATTACAGTTTTGTAATTTTGGAATCACTCAATATATTTTCAAAAATGTTAAAAATCTTCAATTTTACGCATCACTGTATGTATACCTCGATCGCACTCGAAATCTTTATAGTAGCCGTTGAAAATAGGTAGCAGCTTTTCGCCGTATTTTTCACTGGAGAATAATTGCTAGTTATTAATTATCTTATCTCGGGATCTTTACATTTTTCATTCATTTTCTTATGTGTCTTATAGTTTTGTCGCGGGGTGTACGATTAATTATATTACAGTTTTCTACTTTTTGAAATGATTTAATGTACTTTCAAAAATGTTAGAAATGTCACATTTGCTCATCACTGTATACCTCGCTCGCACTCGAAGCCTTTCTAGTAACCGGTAAAAATCCAGTAGCCTCTCGCCGTATTTTCCACTGGAGAATAATTGCTAGTTACTAATTGCCTAGAGCCCGGATCTTTTTACAGGCGTCGGGTGAGAAACGAAGGGGAGCAGTTACCTCGGAGCTCGGCGATTGAAGGACGAGAAAAATAGAGCTCGTTACGTCTACTTCGCCCCTAATCGCGCTCTTCTCCCCTATCTTGGATTAGTTACGTCACGCAATACTTTCCAATGCATACGGCAATGTGTATCAGGCAATTACGCGCGATTATCCGTCCCTGCGGTTTGCAGTTCCCGTGATACAGAGCAGTATTCGGCGTCTTTGCGCCTGCTGGCCGATCCTCATCAACATCTGGTCCTTCGCGAAGGTCTTCCAGTAGGCGAGGGTCAAGGGTCCAGTCTTCCGTGACGTGGAAAATTCGCGATGTCAGATCATGCAAAGATATCTCAACCATAAATCAATTTAGATATATTAAAAACTGTAAAAGGGAGTACACGGCTGCGCTCCTAAATGAATTCTACTATCGCACACGTGAAACTCTTTAAAATATATGAAATTATATTTTTTAATAATTACTTTTATTTACGTACACGGTGTAAGAAAACCATTTAATACTTATGCGGTACAATCACTTCCGGAAAAATCGGAAAAACACGTCCTCCGACTCTAATAAAATTCACTTTAAAAGGTATTTTCAAGTCGATCTTTTTAATTTGTTCCTGTAAGAAGTTTTGGGACGTTCGATGATTGAAGGTGGAATATTTCAATTTATGATAAAGGCACTTGAGTTAAATTAAGGAAAATGATATTGGCGCAAGGTTCGATCTTGTATATAGAATAATTTCACTAAAAATTCGATCGACAGAAATCATAAGTAGAGGCACTTGAGATTGCAAAGCCATACGAGATCAGTTGAAAAATTGAAATAACGCAATTACTAATTATCGCGAATATTACTTGACTACAAGAGGAATTTTTGATTAAATTGTTAAATCCGTTCTTGTAGGAATTTTCGAACATTCGACTATTCAAGTTTAGTACAAGTATTGCATTTCATAATGAGAACGTTTAGAATTACAAAAAAATACGTGGCCGCATTGAAAAATCGAAAAACCGCGATCACCCATAGAGTATACTGACAAAATTTGACGCATTAAATCTGGGACACTCCGTATATAACTTATATGAATCAACAAAACACATTTCTCAAATTTTCATTAGAAACCAAAATAAAAATGCTGCGAAAAGCAACTTTTCCTATTTTTTTCGTAATTCAGACCAAACGCAATTTTGCCAAAAATTTCATTACATCGTTTGATCCATTTATAAAAAAGTTGTTCTAATTTGAAGTGTGTGTCATCAATTATGAGACTGGCTGTATATCCTAAAAAGTCCCAACGTATCCAATGTACCAGGAGAAATCCTCGTAATATTTCGTAATAAAGAGTGCCAGTATTCTTCGCACGGTCTTGCTGGTAATACGTTCAATTCCCGGAGCCCTCATCTGGATGGGTTAGGTCAGGAAGGAAACTCTGCTAATTCGGCTGGTTTGAGTCAATTGGCTACGTCGCGAGAAACGACTAGTCTTATACTGTTTTCGGTGGGGTCTAGCTACGAAATGCTGAACAGGCATCGCGGTGCCTTCGCTTTAAAATGCAGGCGGGGGAGAAGCGCAGCGCCGCGTCGCACCGTTTCTGCTGACGATCGCCGCTGCAGGAACTTACCACCTAAGGGGGTTGTGAAACCAAGTTCCCGGACAGAATGACACCGTGCCTTTTAACAATCTTCCAATGCTATCGGTAAGAGGAACTTCATGGTAGTTCATCGATCGTTCGATGAAAAAAAGTATACAGGGTGTCCCATATAACTCATCGGGAAAAATATTTCGAATGAAACCTACTGTTCCCTCGCGCGACACCAATTCAGAGTACCGTTAATTTTCATTTTCGCTGCAATAGAATCCGATTCGAAATTATTTTATTACAACGAACACCTCGGGCCCGATTATGCGGTTAACGATGTTAAACCTTCCAATGGCGGGTCACGGGTTTATTTTGACCCAGATTTATAAACGTTCCGTTTAAATTCTAATCTTTTAGCAGCAAGTTTCAATTATTTGCTATTTATAATTTAGTCCACTAAGAACATGATTTTGAAGAGTTGCCTTTAAAAATAGGTAAAACAAGATTATACGTAAGGATTTGAATGGTCTTAGTTATAACTGCCATGAAATTGTCAAAAGTATCCGCTATTAAATTAAACATTTGAGAACAAATGGCGCCATACTGAACAGGTTATGCTTGTACATCAAATTCCTAGTGTTGCAAGCAAGTAATTGAGTTGTTTAAATAACAAAAGATCAGTATATTTATTTTTTCCCGTATTTAAGACTTCGATATACAATTTAGTTCTCGGGAGAAAATCTTTTCAATATTTCGGTAAATCTTGGTCCGTACAATTCCTTTGAAATTCATTTTAATATATTAATATAAATATTATAATATATAATAATATAATAATATAATATAAATTTAATATAAAAAGTATAATAATACAAAATATAAAAAAGTGTAATATAGATTTGTGACTTAAAGTTCTACATAATGTAATTAAAGCTGTTAATTTCACTTTCATCTTCGCGACGCAACCTTCGAACTCAAAACGCAAGCACAGAATATTTTTATGTACAGGTTAGAACTTCGGAGAAAATGATGAATATTTGAACCTTTTAACCGAGTGATTTTTCAGTCATGAATATTCGTAACATAAGACAAATAGAATTGACATCACAATCATTTCTCCAGAACCAATGTAAACACGATATAGTTTATACTAACACGGATATTATGACACAATGAAGTAAAACTTTGATTCGATCGAAATTGGACTACGGATCCATAATATATGGTTCGGCAAATAAAAATATCTTGAACATACTTAACCCTATCCAATCCTCCTGCCTAAGAATTATTCTGGGTGCATTCTGCACCACGCCTGTAACCAGTTTGGAAAGTGAACTTAATGA
Organism: Sphecodes monilicornis; assembly: GCA_913789915.3. NCBI lineage: Eukaryota > Metazoa > Arthropoda > Insecta > Hymenoptera > Halictidae > Sphecodes > Sphecodes monilicornis. The sequence goes on from OU565284.1 coordinate 27,582,929, forward strand.
ACCCCCACTAAGTATTAGACGTAAATCACTGGGTATTTTTTACTCTCTCTCGCTCTCTCTCTCTCTTTCTCTCTCTCAGTTTCATCTGTCCCTAGCAACCCAGTTAGCAAATACTTTCTGCCAAACAATTTACCAAGTAATTATAAAAAAATACTATCCTAGACCCCTCTCATTGAGAATACAAGAATTATTAAAAGACTCAACATAACCCTCCAAAATATTAAATATCGTGTCCCGTTTCTCTTTCCACCATGGACCCCTTTCAACATTCCTTCAAGATCACTATTTAATGAATCCAAGAATCAATATAGTGACACTAATAGTATTGTAATAATAGAACTTAACATAACCATCCCAAATATTAAAGGTCGTGTTCCGTTTCGTTTCCCCCATGGACCCCTTTCAACATCCCTTCAACATCCAAAATTAATGAATCCAAGGATCAATATAGTGACACTAATAGTATTGTAATCATAGAACTCAACATAACCCTCCCAAATATTAAAGATCGTGTTCCGTTTCCTCTTCCCCATGGACTCCTTTCAACATCCCTTAAACATCACAATTTCATGAATCCAAGGATCAATATGGTGACACTAATAGTATTGTAATAATAGAACTCAACATAACCACCCCAAATATTAAAGATCGTGTTCCGTTTCGTTTCCCCCATGGACCCCTTTCAACATCCCTTCAACATCACAAATTAACCAATCCAAGAATCAATATAGTGACACTAATAGTATTGTAATAATAGAACTCAACATAACCCTCCCAAATATTAAAGACCGTGTTCCGTTTCGTTTCCCCCATGGACCCCTTTCAACATCCCTTCAACATCACAAATTAATGAATCCAAGGATCAATATAGTGACACTAATAGTATTGTAATAATAGAACTCAACATAATCCTCCCAAATATTAAAGATCGTGTTCCGTTTCCTTTTCCTCCATGGACTCCTTTCAACATCCCTTAAACATCACAATTTCATAAATCCAAGGATCAATATAGTGACACTAATAGTACTGTATTAAATACTATACTCCAAGATCACATCCATCAAAATAACTACACTCCTATCTTTACTGACGGCTCTAAAACTACTACCTCCCGTGGTTGTCTTTGTTAAACAATTTTTCGTCTTGGTCATGTGAAATACATGCCATATTACATGCCCTATTATATATCCAAAATTCTAACAAAAACAGATTTTCCATCCTTACTGACACCAAATCCGCCCTTGACGCCATTGGTAAACCGACACAGCACACTACTATCCAATGTATCCAAAAAACCATAATAGAAATACAAAACGAAAATAAATATATTAACCTAATATGGATCCCTGAACACCTTGGCCTTATTGGTAACGAAGCTGCAGACAAAGCGGCAAAAGTAGCTTGCAATTTACCATCCTGGGACGACAACTCTAAAATCAGTCTTCTGGACGCAAAATCCTCTGTGACAAAAGCCACCATGGATTTTTGAAATACCAACTGGATCAACAGCACCCAAACCGAACTTCACAATATAAAAACCAATGTTTATGATACTCTAAACGATTCCCAATTTTTTAGGAAAGATCAGGTCGCTATTACTCGCATTCGAACAGGACACTCAAGATATACTCATGACTTCCTCATAACCAAACAAAGCACAGTACAAATTCTCTATTAAAAATGACCTCATGTCGAACCTAAATGAAAACAACATCAGGAACGTTCTCCTTTTCTTTAAATTTATCGACATACATATATGAACTGCTATAAACGTATGTTATTGTTTTTCATCCAAATGCCAATATTAACCATAATCTGTTGCGTAACTATTGTACATGTTAAATATACTATAACAAATTGGAAATTGTAAACCATGTGGTCGCTAATAACCTCGCTGTTAATGCAAAAGTTTTCGGCGTTATAGCAGACACGATTAACGAGTTATTTCGTCATCCCCAGTGAAAAGGCTATAGTATCGTAAATTAGACATTAAATTTTGATCACGAAGAATAATTTTCTAGTTTTCTTATCGTTCTCAGGTCCTCTTTCGCATTTGTTCTGATACTGTAGGTCAGTCATCAGCTAGACGACGACGATTTTGAAACGCCCTCTGTTTCCTGTCCATCAGCATGGAATATCGTTTGTTTACGACGTTAATGGAAGCTTCCAATTAGTGTGCGTTCTATTATATTGAACGCGCATTTCAAGTCGACGTTACTCGACGCCGCTAATAATCCACTCCGGCACAAAGCCTTCGTAAATGTTTCCGTTTCATTTGCAAATAGTCATGAAGGATTGGTTTCCTTCGCCTGGAGGCGTGCTCTCGAGGAAACAACGGAAATTTAAGTTCCATCCCCCATTATCGGTTACTTCCGATATCTCGCTGCCTACCTCCATTGTTATGACGACTATCGTTGCTATTACATATTACCGACCCTAATATCGGAGGAATCTTCTACCGTTGATCCACTCGGTCCAACTTTGATAAATTACTATCAGCCCCTGAAGGCGGCCATCTTTCACGCCAATACGCTTCAATTGAAAATTAAAATTCTGTGTACAACAGTGGATCAAATCATAAACAAATACAGTCAGTCATAAATTGACTACGGATTTTATGCATTTATGGCAAAAATGCGGAAGTGTAATTTAAAACAATAAAAACATTAGAAGAATTTGAACTCACTATTATATTATTTTCAACCTACCATTTCTTCAAAATTAGTTCAAATGACTTGAACTTTTGTTTCGAGATGTTAGAAGTTAAATTGTGTGTTTATTCTTTCACTAAATTGTCAGTTTGGTCAATTATGTGTATAAATTGTCTGTTAAATTCAAATTGGTTACTGGATTCGTCAGTTTCCTATGAGATACACTATGTGCATAGAAAATGTTGGGAATTGTTTTTAGAATTTCAATGTATTTTGGTTGTCTGCAAGGGTACAAGAAAATGCAAAAATAGCTATGAACTAATTTGTGTCTACACTTAATATACAAAAGGTCGCCCTATACAACTTTTTATCGTTTGGCAATACATCTGGTCATGATTCGCTAATATAAATAAATTATTGTTGCCCACTGTTGTCTTTAACTGTACTCCCCATACATGTCGTTGTTTAATTTGTTGATGAAATAAGTTCCTGATCCGTGAAAAGCATAACATTCTGCCAGGTTGTCCAAAATTATAAAACGGAAAAGGTTCTTAAAGTGTATAATGTTGTTCATAGCATTTTAAACGCCAAACTAAAAAGCTGGCTGATTGAAAATTATGATTGACTATAAACAATCTTATAGATTTTAAGAATCTCTTGCGTTTCTTTTTTATTTCCAACAGTTTCACAAGTAGTTTACCGAGTCCCAAAAAAGTGGAACGCGATGGCTCATTTCGATCAGGATATTTAGTTTGATATAATATTTAATATCATTAGTATATAATAATATGTAAGGTTTAACTACGTTTTGGAGAACTCTTTTTTTGAAGTTTTTTTTATGCAATCTTATAGATTTCGACGAGAAAACGCCGAAAATGAAAATCTTATTGTGCGGGTTTCATTGGTTAAAAAGTTATACGCGTATAAAGTTGAACACTTTTAAGCCTTTTTGACAGGCTAAAGCGCCGCCATATTAATATATTTGCTAGGTGATACAAATAAAGTGGGCTAAATACTTCGGAACAGATCCGTTAGATGGCAGCACAAACACGTACGTAATACATAATAACACATTTACTAAATCAAAATGCGAAACATTATACCATGGTCGTGCCGGCCTTCTCCGTTCCCACGACGACCTAACCCCAAACCATTTTGGACTGTACCTTCTTTTTGAAATCCTGTATGTGATTCTGTATATTTTAATTACTGGACACTGAAACCGACCGATTCCATGATGATTGTTATAAATTTTCATTTCACATCGATGAGTACGACATTTTTTAAATTTCCGCAATAATCCACAATCCTGAGCCCAAGTAATTGCTTCCTATTTACTGCTTGGCATGTCTCTAAACTTAAAATTTCTTAATAAATATTTTTTTTAATATTTTTAACATAAACTTTTTTAATACTTGAACTGGCCATTTCAAAATCAACAATAAACTTATTAATAATTAATTTGTCAAAAACACTTGAAATTGCTTATGTTTACAAAGTATGAGTAACCACTAAATTGCCATCTAACGCATACGCTCACTACTATTTATCCGATCCCGCAAATATATCATACTATCTACCACATGTTCTGAACACTCACAATTTATCCAGCGCATGCGCCGAACAGACCTACCTACCTCTACCTTTCGACGAATATCCAATATGGCGCCGCTCTAACCTGTCAAAAACGCTTAAAACTGCTCATATTTACATGCGCATAACTTATATACCAGTGAATTCCTAACAACTATACATACATTTTCGGAATGTCTTCATCGATATCTACAGGATCACATGAAAAAAAGTTCAAAAAAGTTAAGAACACGGTGTTCTCCAAAACGCAGTCGAGCCATATTTAACACTATTAGTTTATAATATTTAATAGTATTAGTATATAATATTTAATATTGTTAGAATATAATATTCAATATTATTAAATATTAGTTTAATAGTATTATAATATATATTTTTCGCGACATTTTCCTCACAAATCAACGATTACTAGTAATAAAAGTAGTATGCAATATCGTCTGCAATAACTTTCATAATATTACTTTTACTGAACTTAGGGAGCTGAACCAACTATGAGATACTAAGGTATCACATATCGCTGATCTCTAAAATCTACCAAAGAATGTGTTTAGAAACATGGTCTGCCGTTATAAACAAAGCTGCGTTTAGTAACGTTGACTGAATCGTATTTTTTAATACAAGATAGTATTGTGTATGTATTAAGCTTAGATGTCTTCTAATACTTCGTTAATGAAAATTTCATGCTTTATTAGAATTTAATAAGAAATATTAATCATTTCACATACTCGTAACAGAGAATTTTTTACAAAAATTCTTCCACGTACATATCTAGAAGAGTCATAAAACTTAATATGTCAAAGAATGAAACAGCTCTGTATTTGTCCATCGAAGCCATCCACTTTCATTTGGAACATTTTTTCTCACGGTGAATAATTTACGAGTCGGTTAAAACCGTCGTAATACGAGAGTCAGCTAGTGTTTTAGAAAAATATAACACCAGCCAGCTATCTCCTCTATTTTAGCAACTGTGGCCAGCAAAAACTACGCTGAGGAATACTCTGGTGGATTTCCGACTTGGAGGAATATATTCGTCTTGATAGCACCAGCTGATGCATTACGGGCCGCCATTTAGCCAATTAGTAACCATCTCATTCTGTACAGCGCGCAGGGCTTGTAAATGCTTAGAGCGTAATACCTCATGGCCCATGGATCCGGTGTTTCTCGTTTTAGAATTTCTGTAGAGAATCGCGGTTGCGCGTCTTCTTCGATTTCCATTGGCCAGAGGAATGTCTACGGGCCGCGTATTGGTCAAGACCAGGCCTGGGCAACTGATTAACGAGCAACGTTACTAGATCGAGAGAATTGAAGGAAAAACAGTGAGGGAAATACTGTAGTCAGAACCTGAGTGACGTCACGAAGCTATAGTTTAGTCTAACCCAAACAGTGACGTCGCGGTTCGTGCTCAAGGTGGGGATACTATCACGACTCTACACTACGGATCGTGTCGTCACTGGTATTATTTGGAGGCTGAAAAGTCAATATAATGTGGATCGTGTCTATGTACATTTTATATTTTTGAATTTAATTTATTTATTAAAACGGCTGGATTGCGAAATTATTATTGATCACTTTTCTGAAATGAGAATCCGAAAACGAGAAATTAAAATGTTTTAAAGGCTAATTAATGACTATGTTTATGTATATTTGTCTACCTATAGTATGCAACCAATACTATTAAAATTCATTCATTATTCTTAAATGACGAGTAATACTGTGTTCCTGTATTCAAATAAAGTGTAACGAATAAAATCGATCAATTCGTCATTCACAAATAACGAATAAATCGATTTTATATAAAATAAATTTTGTTCAACTGTACCGGACAGTGTGCGATAGCGGGAAAGACGTATTTCTGGCCTGTGGTAAAGGCAGTGCCGGATTACGACCTTTAGAGGCCTTAAACACTTAAAAAAATTTAAGGCCACCTTATACAGGATTACTTCAACGCAATGTAGAGTGGACCTGTACGATTTCTTAGGCATTTTCGATAATTTCACTATAAAGTCTTCATAACAGAGCTAGAGTTTTGCTCGCTATACATATAAATATACATGAACACGTAGCAATATTATTACTAGATTGCGGATCTTTATGCAAAATAATATTTTGTCCATTATTTTTAAAAAACGTTAACGTTAAACGTAAAAAGTTCTTTCTTTAATAATTGTAATGCATTGAAAATTATGCATTAATGTTCCTAAATTCTCTGAACCTGCATACTATTTTAAATTGGACCTAAAGATTTTTGTTATAAATGAATAAAATCCTCAATTTAATTATTATTACGTAAAACTTAGAAAATGTCTATGGTGCACCTCTCTTATCTCTTGATGCCTTCAGCACGTGGTTAGTTTGCTTATTGGCTAATCCAGCAGTAATGGTGGGAGCATTGCAGCGATGGCGTGGAAGATGTCCCCCTAGGTCTAGCGTAAAGGTATTCCCCTCCGATCTGGGATCCCAAAGTAACGTTACATACATAACGGAAACAGTCCACTTGATTATGTTCGTCTTTCTCCTTCGGCCTCTGAATCAGCAAACCTCCGACACTCCACGAGACGTTATCTTGGGATGGGACCCTCGCTCATGCCGATATTATCGTTTCGACAGTTTTATAGTGGTATCTGTAATGGCGATCAATCGAGTCGTGGCTAGGGGACAACCGGCACGGGAGTTTCCGGAAACCAGAATTCCGGAACAATGACGGAACTGGCCGTGTCGAAAATTGGGCATGCGACTCTCGAGAGTTCAACAAATTGGAGTCGCCGTAGGGGAGACTACAAGTGACAATTTCACTTTGAACTACAATCATCAACACGCTTTCTTTCTTTCATGACTTTAGCATGCTGAAAATAATACATCAATATTTTAAAAATCTTTTAATCTAATTAACTACAATAGAAATGTTTATACCACGAACGTATGCCACGTATTTTCGCTTCATAATAAGTAGTATCGAAATATTTGATAGAAAACGAGAACCCGCGAGAAGCACAAGTATGTTTTCTTTGATCAAAAAACTTATTAGACCAAACTGAAACAGTAAATAAGTAAAAGTAAAATATTTGTACTTGTACAAAAATGAACGAAATATAAATCAGACTGTCTAAGATGTTGTCTTTTCATCTGATTACAGATTAGTTGATTTTAAAATTATTACAAGCGTAAATTATCAAAGAAAGACAGAACTTTTCATTTGGCTGTTGTTCAACACAGTTGGTGCAAAACATTTTTATTTTGCATAAGTATCCGCAGTCTAGTCGTATATTATATGTAAGGTAGAAAATAGATCCGTTCTCGACAAGAGCGCCAGTTCATTTTAAATAGATCGACGAACAGCAAAACTGTGAAGATACGTGTAGAATTTAAGAACACGATCGGTCAGATTACTGGTCTCACATTTTTTATTTTGTAATTGTTAAAATTACAAAGATGTTTCCATTACATATTATTAAATCAATTTCATAATTCACGCGCGTATTGTATTGTAATTTTGATAAAACAACGTATACCAGTGACATTTTGTGCTTGGTACGGTTAGTGTTAAAATTATTAAAAGGGAAAATACATTTGATTTGATTTCTCTTTCTTAGAGTTGACGTAGAAAATTATTATTTTGCAGTCTAGTGATGACTAAAATCTATCTACGTTCATAACACGTGGTAATTTTTAAAATATAAACGAACACGTATGTCAACAAAACTGATGATCTCCTTTTGTCACTTTTGCCGTTCTTTTAGTTAGCTAAACCTTGTTCCTAGTATCGATTCTTATACAATGGCCTATCAAGATATCGCGTGCCGATGTCTAAAACTAAAGATTTTTCCTAACTGACGTTCGACAAACGCAGCGTAAAGAAGCGAGATCGAAGTTACAAAGGAGCATTCCTAATTTCACTCAAAGCATTGCCGTAATTAGAGTATTAATATTTATGTATACATGCTATTATCGTGACAATGTTTCATTATGCAGCCTGAAGTAGAGAGAATTTGAATTCCCGAGCGGTTTAACCCCACCAACTGCCCTCCCCTCCTTCGGCTAACTGTTCGAAACAATAATTCCCTGCGGAACAACATACTTTTCCCATTTCATGTCAGATTATAAAAACAGCCTCGCCGGGGATGTTACGAGCAGAGCCGCGAGCAGCGCGTGAGGCCGGCGAAGGGTTATTACCCTTGGAATATGGATTTAATTTGTTAGTTAGTTGCGCGAACGAACCCAATGCGAAATTGTGGAGCCGCTAGGATTATAGACGGGAAGGAATAACCCAACTCAAAATTGGGAAGCCTCTAAGAATTGAATCAAGCGCAGACGAACGTGGTGCAAAATCAGGAAGCTGCAGGAGGTTGAAACTTCGTGAACGAACACAATGCGAAATTGGGGAGTCACTAGGAGCGACGCGCAGACGAACCTAATGCGAAACCGGGAAGCTGCTAGGAGGTTGTAGAATAACGCGGGCGAACCCAATGCGAAATTGTGGAGCCGCTAGGATTATAGATGGCGAGGAATAACCTAATGCGAAATTGGAGGTCGCTAGGAGCGACGCGCAGACGAACCTAATGCGAAACGGGGGAGCTTCTAGGAGGTTGTAGAATAGCGTGTACGAACCCAATGCGAAATTGTGGAGCCGCTAGGATTATAGATGGCGAGGAATAACCTAATGCGAAATTGGGGGTCGCTAGGAGCGACACGCAGACGAACCTAATGCGAAACTAGGGAGCTGCTAAGAGGTTGTAGAATACCGTGGACGAACCCAATGCGAAGTTGGGTAGCCGCTAGGATTATAGACGGCGAGGAATAACCCAATGCAAACTTGGGAAGCTTCTAGGAATTGAATCAAGCGCAGACGAACCTGATGCGAAATCAGGAAACTGTAGGAGGTTGAAACTTCGTGAACGAACACAATGCGAAATTGGGGAGTCACTAGGAGCGACGCGCAGACGAACATAATGCGAAAACGGGGAGCTGCTAGGAGGTTGTAGAATATCGCGTACGAACCCACTGCGAAATTGGGGAGCCGCTAGGTTGGAAAAATCTCTGTTTGGAATGTGGCATGTCGCGAACGAACTCTGCGGAATCAGTGAGTAACTGGGTTATTAGTAGGCCTCTGAACTCTAATAAAATCATTTAGTTCATACAATCCTAGCGGTAAGATTGTATCAAATGGGAACGTTTAATTACTAAATTAGGAATTTAGACAATAATTCAGGGTTTAATTGATTTTACGACTTGATAGATAACAACGATATATTCTTGAATAAGGTGTGTACAGTTGTTATTGTCGGGATAAAATGTAAATGAAAGATGGATTTGTATTTACCTATGTTGGCAATGCGGAATCTAGGAATAATTATATGCCAAAAGTAGAACTGTTTCCGAACTAACGGGCTCTATAAGGTTAACCATGATCTGCAAGGAACTTTATCCCGATCTTTCTTTAATTGACTCTTAAGAACGTGACACTACATAACTCTACGCGTGACTATACGTTTATGGACCGGAGAGGATCAAAATGATCGGGTTTACATCCCCTCAAAAATAAGTGAGGATGCCTGCATGGATTACATAGGTCACGTAGGATCACATTCCTAGTTTTTGTAATTTCCAGTGAATTCAGACTACAGCTGGGTCTTTGTATTAAGGTTTTGCGGAGATTATCTACTGCGTTTCCTGCCTGAGCCGAACTCGAAAGATTCCTGAAAGAAAGTCGAACGAAAATATTCTCCGTACGTAACATGAAAAGCAAATATCTTAAAATCCAATAACAAATAGAATTTAAGAGTCAAATCACTATCTCTGTCGACATTGTTAAATTGTTCGTCGCGCTCGATTAACGTTTACAATACAGGGATTGAAAATGTTCCGGAAATAACTGTTTCAAACTGTTATATATCGTTTCTGACTGAAACATTTAAGAAGAACTGAAAAAATCTCATAACTGCTATAAGGTATATCGGTTCTGACTTATATCGGTTACGGTTTCGGTTCTTCAGATATAATGTTACGGATAGAGAACCGATTCCCGTTCGACTTTCTCACAGGAATCCCTTCAACATCGTCTCTGGCAGGAAGCGTCCTAGATAACCTTTCGTATCATAGTCGACCCTCTTAACGAAGAATGAACTCTGGCCCGATTTTAATGGAAAGTGACAAAAAATGAGATTCTCGCTTACCCATTTCCACGTAATGAACAAGCCACCCCCACTCATTTTTGGGGTATATAAACTCCTACATTTTTACTCTCGGCGGCTAATACTAGCGCAGTTACGAATTGTATAACGTCGTGCTGCATCTCGTAGAGTCAACTTCTTAGTGAGATCGGGCTAAAGTTCCCCTTCAAATCAAAGTAAAACCTCATAGATTCCGCGTTGCTCTGTATAAATCTATCTGGCATTCTCGAAAGTTACTCCGAGACCCCACACTGCCTGTGCGTCAACATTGTGCATCTCTAGGTAATATTATCTTCTTTCAATTCCATCATTTATCCGCGACAATTCCAATTGTATTACACTCTCTAAAAATTAGAATATATTTGTGTTAACTGGTAAATTCGTGCAAATTACTAAACCCATAATTATCCTTAAATCCTTAACCAAGTAATTGAACGTCCCCACACAATGCAATCTTACCACTCGAATTTTATAAATTAAATTATACTAATTATGAGGCTCACTACCATTCTAGCGGCTCCCTGATTACGCATCAGGTTCGTCTGTGTTCTCATCCAACCTCCCAGCAGCTTCCCGATTACACATTGGGTTCGTCTGCGCGTCGCTCCTAGTGACTCCCCAATTTCGCATTGGGTTCGTTCACGAAGTCTCACCCTTCTAGTAGCTCCCTGATTACGTATATAATCCTAGCAGATTTCCAATTTCGGATTGGGTTCGTCCGCGCTATTCTACATCCTCCTAGCAGCTCCCCGGTTTCGCATTAAGTTCGTCTGCGCGTCGCTCCTAGCGACCCCCAATTTCGCATTAGGTTATTCCTCACCGTCTATAATCATAGCGGCTCCCCAATTTCGCATTGGATTCGTCCTCATACTAGCATCTACCCGATTCCGCATCGGGTTCGTCTGCTTCCTAACAGCTCCCTGATTACGCATCAGGCTCGTCTGTGTTCTCATCCAACCTCCCAGCAGCTCCCCGATTACGCATTGGGTTCGTCTGCGCGTCGCTCCTAGTGACTCCCCAATTTCGCATTGGGTTCGTTCACGAAGTCTCACCCTTCTAGTAGCTCCCTGGTTACGTATATAATCCTAGCAGCTTCCCAATTTCGCATTGGGTTCATCCGCGCTATTCTACATCCTCCTAGCAGCTCACCGGTTTCTCATTAGGTTCGTCTGCGCGTCGCTCCTAGCGACCCCCAATTTCGCATTAGGTTATTCCTCACCGTCTATAATCCCAGCGGGCCACAATTTCGCATTGGGTTCGTACGCGCTGTTCCACATCCTCCTAGCAGCTCCCCGGTTTCGCATTAAGTTCGTCTGCGCGTCGCTCCTAGCGACCCCCAATTTCGCATTGGGTTATTCCTCACCGTCTATAATCCTAGCGGCTCCCCAATTTCGCATTGGGTTCGTCCGCCTACCTTAACTAACAAATTGAGAACATATTTCCAGGGTAACAAACCTCCGCCGACCACTCGTGCTGCTCACGGCCCTGGCTCGTAACAATAATATCGGTTCTGAAAAACCGAAACTGTAACCGATATACCTTGTAACTGTTATGAGACGTTTTCGATTCTCCATAACTGAATCCAGAACCGAAACCGATATAATAACTGTCATCAACCCCTGTTACAAAATCATCGATATATACCTTGTTTGAAGCAGTGAGCAGCAAGAAGCATTTCAAAAAATTGAATTACGTTCTTCAAATGTAACATATAAAAGTCATACTGTACCAGTTGCATTTCGAATCCTTTGCTGTCGATTATGTTCAAAAATTAGCAGTTCAATATAAAAGAGTCAGCTTATTACAAAGGAGCATAGTAGATTGCATTTTAGCTTGAGACAAGCTCATTTGAAAGCAAAAAGTAAAGTTTAACCCTTTGGGACGAGTGTCGGCAAATAGCCGCCCAAGCCTTTTTATCGTTGCGCTCGCGTGTCGGCATATAGCCGCCCAATTTTACAGATGCGGAGACGTATTATGAAGCGTACGTCTACCTTTCTGAACGATAAGATACGCATGGGTATCAAGTTTCCTTTGAAAGAAAGTAGAAACCTTTAGCGATTATGTCTTATCTTCCGTATGATGTAAACTCGCGATTTGAGAGGATGGCCAAGTCGGAACGATTTTCGGTCTCTCGAATCAGTCTTTCAGTGACGATACCAGACGAACCAGCAAGCTTTTCATATATTTTATTTATTACAACATCCTATACACGATGGCTAAAAGATTCAGACAGGATTATTAGATTGTGACAGTACTGATGACGAATATTATTTTGGTTCTGGCGAAACGGAAAATAACGACAATGCTTCATCCAGTGGAAGTGAAATCCGAACAACGAGGAATTCATTGAGGCGTTTCAATGTTGGTAGTAATAATAGCAATAGTGAGGAAGTGAATATTGATGAAAATAATAACAGTCGCAATAACGAATGGTGGAATGTGACAAATCAGGATGTCATTCCAGAAAAAATACCATTCAGATCTGGATCACGAAACCCTGGTTCACAGTTGAGTCCAAAGTATACAGAACCCATAGAGTGTTTCAATTCATTCTTTACTGATGAATTGATAAAAAAAATAGTTGAGGAGACTAATCGGTACGCACATAATAAAATAGAAGAAAAACATTTGGGCAAACGGTCCGTATGGCATGCGTGGACTGATGTTTTACCAAAAGAAATGCAAGCTTTTTTCGGTATAATATTACTTATGGAAACAATACCACTTCCGAACCTAAAGAAATATTGGTCAACAGAAAATAAATGTCCGATCCCCTACTTTGCCGAAATATTCAGGAGAGACCGATTTTTTCAAATATTTTGGATGCTTCATGTTCATGAAAATCCCGAAGGTGCGCAAAACGCCAGAACATGGTGTATATTTTCTTTACTGCGCGCGACAATACCTCTCGTCCACAGCGATTCTCGCTCGTCAGGCGGCTCCGTCCGCAAAGGGTTAAAAGAGTTACCTTAATTATAAATGAGCATAATAGATTGTATCTGAGCTTCAGAAAAGTACTTGGAATAGAATATATTACATTATGTTTTAACATAAATGATAAGTAAAGTGTAAAAGAGTCACTTCAATTATAAATGAACATAATAAATTGTATCTGAAAGAGTTAGAGAAAAGTACTTCGACGAGAATAACACTATTGTCATATGCCATAATGAAATTTTCGATTGGGAAATATTTTAATGATTTTTTAAAAATATAAAAGCAATATTTCATGCAATCAGATTATGTAAAATATTACTTATGTAAAGTTACGTTCTATACATATTCCGGATACGTTCAATGAACGACCGTGCAACATTATACGATGCTAAAGGGCACTTTGGCTATAGATGGGTAATATGATTAAATTTATTATAATCTATGCTTCTGAAACGATGAATATTGACACTACTAATTTGTCTCTAGATGAATCCTGAACGCACGAATTGTGATCTTCATTCTCTGGAAATAGGAATTATCTAATTATTCTGGTTGAATGAAAAAAGTATTGCCATTTCTGAAACTTCATCGATTGTAAAACTGCGTCCAATTGAATAAAAATTGTGAAGAAATTGTTTAACGATTGAAATGACGTACTTATGATTTCAAGCATGCAAATACTATAGCCAGTACCATCTTTTAACAGTGACCTATTAGAAATCATTCAAGGACATATTGTTACAAAAATTATAAGAAATCTAAATAAATTCAGTCCTGTAATTTTTATAAAACAGTGTACACCAGTCGCATCTTGTGGTCGGTACGGTTAGTGTTGAGACACCTGCTATTAAACCCGCGCTCATCATTTGATATTTCGAGCAAGACCCTTTGGAATCGCGAACCAATGAATCAACTATTTCATACCGGTGTAATAAATCAGTGGTTAGTTTCGATCAGTGGTTCCCAACCTTCTCTACAGTGCGGAACTCTATTGTGAGTAAAAAATTTTTGCGGAACACTTACCTAAATATCTCGTAACATTATAAACAGTTTTCTCATTTTCAAATAAATAAATCGGGAGCATCTTTCACAAATAAACAGTAATTTTACGTACGATAAAAATAGCAATACCATCTAATTTATCCAATTACACACCGAGGAACACTTTCGAAATGCTTACTGAACTCTAGTGCTCCACGGAACACAGGTTGGGAACCACTAGTTTAGATCGTTGCTATAATAGAATACGTTTTCAATACAGACCATATTCGAATTAAGCACGCCTACGAAATACAGCCAGGAATTTATTCCTCCGTCATGAATGCACGTTAGTGTACGAGTACAACGGAGCTACGATACTAGCGAAGAGAGCGAAGCGTCGAAATAGAATGTCTCTTTTCTAATGGAAACGTTTACGTTGGAGCAGCGAATAGAGCAGTCGATCATCAAAACCGCTGCTCTAACGACGCTCTCTTTGCTAGTATCGCAGCTTCGTTGGACAGTATTCTCTACGTAAGAGTCGTAGCATCGAGCTCGTCGTACGACATTCATAGAATAGAGCCTACATTCTTTGTGGTATGACAAACGTAGAGAAGGAAAGCGATTAAAAAAGAAAGAGAGACTGAGGTTTGGGCGTTTGACAAACATCAAAGAACTCGTGCAAGTTCAGCCTTTTAAATTAAAAAATCAAAATTCCTTATTTATTTTTATCGTCAATGAAACTTCTACCAAAGTATTTGTCTCTTTTTTCTGATTAAAGAGACACCAAGCAATTAAAGTTTCGAACTTGACATTTACAGAATTCTTGTCTCTACCCTGAATGTCAAGTCCGAAACTTCAATCGCTTGTTTCGCAAGTAATTATGATCGTAACTTTATCGTGTTTGGGGTCGTTTTAATTCGGTAAAAAGAGACGAATACGACGGTAAAAGTTTCATAAAAGAAAAGAAAAAATTCGAAAAGTTGCATTCCTTTAGTTCGCTTGAATTGGTGTGAGGCTCGCCAATAAACGACTCCTCGCTGATGTGACGACCCATGACATCATCTCTATAATTGGTATACAACTAACCCTTTACATAAACATCCCTCCCGAGTATCGATAAGATAAGATAACCCTTTGCACTCTGTATCCACGTATAAACGTCCCTTCCGAGTATCGATAAGAATAAGATAACAACCCTTTGGTATATAAGGACCGCCCGAAAGCGTACTCCGCAGTCTTGATTTGGAACCGAAGGTGAACGTAAGCATACGTATTGAATATATTGTAATAGAGTATACCGTGAATAAAGAGATAGAGAGTTGGGCTACGGCTCAACTTTTCCTTTTTTTTTTTATAAAATATCGTGAATTATTACGTGACACTGGCTCCGTCGTCCTGCGTGTTTATCGATTTACGGGTTCCAAGGGGAATCCACCCAGTGGTGGGAATAAAACTTCGACATTCACGGCATAGACCTTTGCGACACTCACGGAGAGAATATGTACTGTACTCGTACCCTTATTCAGAGCTTGTAAAGGGAAATCTAAATTTCCCATTCTCGAGAAATTATCGACATTAAACACGTTAAACGCGGAGGAATTTTGTTTCACTTTTTATTCAAGTAACAAAAATGCGACTGTGCATGAGCAAAATACTTGCTTTACCCATTTCCGTTTAATCCGTATCAGTTAAATCTATTAACACAATATGAACATTTTCTAATATCATATAAATTATATATTATATATTTTTATGTAAACTCGATACTATCGGTCCCCACGGACTGGCATAGCGTTTAACGTATTAAACTGTGACCATTTCATTAAAAAAAGAAATAGTACAACAATAAAATTGGTCTCATTTTAAAGCTTGAATCCTCTATTTTTTACATTAAACGTTCAATTTTGTCTAAGATTCTTTTGTATGATACAACGATTGGGAAATTGATGGCAATTTTTTAGTTAAAAATATTACAAATTAAATGTATAAAAATATTGAAAAATTTTTCTCGTGGTTGAAGTCACCGTAGATTTTTTTCTAGTCGATGTATTGAGCTTTCAATGAAGGTGTATTGTCAACTATGCAATAATATAAGGTACCACGTGAAGGCTTTGCACGACCAAACTTGCTTGTTTTAAGAAGACATTGTAAGGAGCAAACTTCAATCTTCAAATCTGTAATAGACTCATTCGGACACAGATTTTTATTATGCTATTGCAAACGATTCAATCTGTAGCATTTTCGATAAAAGGGCCTCAGTTTTTCACCTGCTATATCACGCACAAATGTCATAAAAAAAATTAATGGTGGTCTGTGTAAATTGAGGTTTTGAGTTTTAAACCGGGGCCAAATTTATTACTGTACTATTTTTTTTAACGAAATGATCATAGTTCAAATATTCACAATTTCTCGAGAATGGGATAATTTAGTGTTCAAATACTTTTTATAGCCACTGTATACCGTCTGCAGAGTTGTTCAGAAATAAAATTGTTTTTAGACATAAGATTTACAATTACTCATCTATAAAAAAGAATTAAAAAGAATTCCTGTCATCGTGAATTTGTAAAATAGCTGGTTCGTGATGGATTTTCTTTCGTTCCCTTAACAAATGGTACCATTATCACGAACAATACGTTCAATTTCGAATGCTTCTAAATGAAAAAGCAATTTGTCAATTAAAATACATAGTACCATTAATCTTTCTTTACACATTCCACTAATCGCCTACATTTCTAAATTACGAAATGATATTACCGTATTCAGGTCGTTTAGTACCCCAGAATATTCCAAGCTCAAAATCTTTGTTTCATTAGGTCAATAATCGACAAAAGGAATGTTGTATATTTTTATTATTGATTCAGATAATAATGTTAAAAACCGTGTCTTTTACTTCTTTCTTCGCAATTTCGAAATCACATAATCTATTGACCCATTATCTAATAAACTCTTCCATCTAAAAACTCAAAAAACTCGTAAAGACATTTTCGTAAAATATCTCGATAACTAACAATTTTTTGTCCATTGTACATCAATACTTCTTTATTGTAGATTGACGAGAAAAATCCACAAATGTAAAAAAATGTACATTTCCATTAAAAAAATAATGGAGTTGTTGAATGTACAATACTTCTGAAAGGAAAACATCATCCTACTATTCATTTTTGTTCTTTGACATTTTTTCGATAACTACATTGGTAACGTAGTTATAACCTGTAATAATTTCATGGACCGCTCTATATAAGCATTGAAAAATCCATACGCATACAATAGGCATATTAGGTGGTTCAGAAAATTCTGTAGATTGCTCATAGAAAGCTTTGGGCCTATGTTGCGTTCGTACTCTGTGGCTGCTATCTTTTGTTTCTTACAAATTAGGTATTCTGGAACGAATAATTCCTGTGTATTCGTCGGATTTCAATGAAAATGGTTTTATAGGTAACTATGACTCGAAATACAATCTGAAGAGGGACGTATCCAACATTGCATTTGACTGGCTTTCCATCCGATCAACACCGCGGTAATTGATTGAAGCAATTGATTGAGAAAGTTTATGATGACAATATTATATCTGGAGATACTTGTGAACATTGGTATAAATGATTTAGACAATTAAATTTTGACTTATCTGATAAGAAACACAGTAGAAGACACCCAGATTTGAAAGCAGACGAATTGTTACTGTTCTCGAAGAGAGATCCTGCAAAACCAACAAATAAGCTTGCAAAACAGTTGGAGACGGTAAAGTTACTACTTGTAACAGATTAAATCAATTGAGTAAGATGCAGAAATCTTTTTTAACAAAAAATCCACAGAACTTTCTGAACGACCTAATCAATTTTCATCTTTATTTAGGAAATTCTGAACGACAACGAAGTTCTAATCACTGACCGTAAAATAATTCGTAGGGCAAGGAGCTAATCCGAAATACAGAGGATCCAGGCCACTTTGCTAATTACCGAGCGGGCGGCAATTAGCTTTTTTAGATTTATTTTAGGGAGCACCGGTTTGACGCGTGCGTAGACAAACCACGTGGCTCAGTTTCCAGCATCGACCAGCAGCAGCGGAGCTTCGTTTCGCGTAAATGACAAGAGGGAGGGAGATCACCCTGGCAAGAATATGAACGCCATCGAAAAGGGAGCCTGGAGCTGGACAGGGTCGGTGGATGCCGAAGCGACAACGATAGGAAGGGGGGGGTAGAGTAAGAGAGAGAGGGCGGTGTGCTCCAGAACACAAACTCGAAGAGTTTCGTGACAATGGCCACTAGGCCGACATCACCCTGCCGCAATCATCCACTCCCGTGCACCCCCGTAACCCGACAACGATCCACGAAACCCGGAGAGTTAGGTTCATGTCATTCGTCAAGTTCCTCTTTTCATAACCCATCCGTAGGAAAGGACCCGGGCTCGAGAAGAAATCGAGAGAAACGCGACTGGAAGTCGAACAAGTTTGATCACAGTTGCTCTTTTGTTTCCGGGGGAATGAATGGACCGCCCCCCCCCCTCTCTATTTCTCTCACTCTCACCCTCGCAGGTATTCCAGCTATTTCGGCGATTGTTTCTCCGAGTTTCCTGTGTCATTTGAATTCGTGGTGGTACCGCCAGTCGATTGCTAAATTTGAATTCGGTTATTCGCGCGTTGACGAGGAAACTGGCAGGTCGGCGCGGACGCGAATCCACCGACCAGGTTTTTCGGGGAAACAGGTTTTTTGCTTTTCCATTTTTGTTCGTTTACCACCAACCTTTAACTTCATTAAAGCGACATTCTTATGTGGGCGGGTGAAACAGCAAATTCTTTCTTTTTATTGAACGGCGAGCGAGACGAAGATAGAAAACCCTGCGTTTCTTCGTATTTCCATATGATATCGGAAGAAAATGTATGTTTTAGTAAATCAATTATATTGTACACATTACAGCTATCAGCTGTAAATATCTGTGCGGGAGATTATGCGTAGTATCCGTTTCTAAGAAATGTTATAAAACGTAGGCATTGCAGTCCTCAAGCGGGCAATACGATAGGACATGCGTCGTATTTTCCTTTCTCAATTGTCAACCTGCATCACAAACATTAATATTGCATGTCGTGAGAATTCTTCAGTACGTACCCTAGTAGCACAAAATATTGAATACATATGTATATGATATTAAAAACATATTAAATCTCCTTTTAATATTCAAATGAACATAGAATATTTGTTTTAGATAGAAATAGTTTTATTTCAGAAAGAAATAGTTTTTTCTAAATATTTATCAAACATTTATTTTAGATTCAGAAAAAATATACTCTATCGTTAATAATATATATTAATAATATACCTCCATTCAAAAGAAAGTAATTAGACTTGTACTAAAAAAATTTGTTTCATATAAGTTTATCTCTTCTATTTATATAATTTGTGGCTTTAGAAGCTTGAAAAATAATGGTTGTAACAATAGGTTTGCATGGCTCATAATGGAAGTACATTATATCCAATAACCGGTATTAATTCTTTCAAAACTTAAATAAAGTAAATATTAATTCAATATTGGAAATAAAATATTTGGTAATTATTTACAAAATGGTTGTATTCTCTGATTTTGATGAAATTTAAATATCTTATGCAACCAGACATTTTGAACAACTTTTTCCTATACATATAATAGGTGATCTCTTTTATTTTCTGAGATAATCGCAATAAACTGTACCTACTATAGTATTTTATCGATAAATGTCTCAAGTGTCTGGCCTATAATCGTCCAAGAACTATCCCCACTACCGCGGGGTATACCCCGTGAGGAGCCGTGAAGCTCGAAAGGCCTCGATCGCCGAAAAGTGCAACGTAATACGAGTCGAGTATATCGATGAGACTACTACTAGTCCAATGACAAAACTTCTTTATGTTTTATTATTTTTTTATTGAACTTTCACAAACATATTCGTGGCATTTTATAATGAAAATGATACCAAATAAGATATAATTGTGATGATGTTTACTTGTGTAATGGACGATGAAAGTTTCGGACACCAAGAGTCGCGGTATCATTTGGTATCATTTCCATTAGAAAACTAGAGTTGTGGTATTATTTGGTATCATTTTTATTAGAAAAATGCAACGAATATGTTGGTGAAAATATCATAAAAGAATAATAAAAAATGAAGAAGATTTGTCATGGGACTAGTAGTGGTCTCACACCGATATACTCGAACCGTATTATGTTACACTTCTCGGCGATCGAGGCCTCTCGAGCTTCGCTGTCCTTTTCTACGTTCAGCAAAAGTAGGAGAATAGTATACCTGGACCATAACTGTCCCTGCTGGGCCCGTGGTTGGGACAGTTATCGATAAAATACTGTACTAGACTGCGAATCTGTATGCAAAATAAAAATTGTCTTTATCAATTGCAACAAACAGCAGCCAGATAAAAACTTATTTCTTCCTTTACTAATTTTAGTGAGTTGAGCACAATCTATAAATATTCTTAAATTCTTTTAACTTTTCTATTTTTTAAATTTTAGTTGTATTCTGTGATTGTAATTACTGTGACTGTAAAATAAATCATAGTGCAAGGGGTTGAACAAGGAATTAAAATTTTATCCCAATTTATGCACCTAATATGATCGATATACGTATAATAAACTGTGTAACTAATTTAAACTACATCTTCCAAAGTAAGATTTCTAGGAACCATGAATTGAAGTGGAATCTTAAGACTTCTTGGTGACAATTGTGATTTTCTCGCAAATCGATTTTCAAGAAAACGAAAGCAAATATTAAATGATGAAGTTTATCATATTACAATAAAATTAATTCTCTCTCAAGTAAAAATTGTTTTTCTAATATAGAATATTGCAAAAATCGATTTTTGATCGCCATCAGATGATTTGATCACACTAGGCTACCGTCTCGTAACGGATTTTAATATTTTTAGGTAATTTTAAGGTATTTTAAAACAAACGCGAGCCCAACATTCGATTAGCTTAAATTCGTAAAAAGTCGGCTTCGGGCAGCTGTTTGTTAGGTTCAAACACACTCTGTCCCCAGCTGGTTACAGGGCCGCCTCAAGTGGCGTCGTGAATTTTAACCAACGAACCTTTTAAAGTTCCGCTGCGCGTTAAAGAGGGAAGTCTTTAGCCGTGGCTGCGCGTTAAAAGCTCTAAGCGGGTCGCTAAATTCGTTTTGGTGTTCGTTTCTTGCGCGTCGCGCCGCGTTGGGACGACTGCTTAATGGAGAGACCGAAAAAGAGAGAAAGAGAACGAAAGAGATCGGGGGGGGGGGCGCGTTCTCTAGAAGAGGCTACAAAGTCGTCTCAATTATGTGGAAATACGAGGACGACCCGATCGCGGACAAGGAATCCCATTCGTGATCCTGTTGCCCCTACAGGCCAATCTGTAATCTCATTACCGGGCCCCGTGATCGATACTGTTTTCCCTTCTTCGAGTTCACGGAAATCGAGAAGACCGATTACGTTCTCCAATACTTTCTACGACCTTTCTTTCGCTAGTCTTTACGACTGCAATTCGAGAATGGAAACGATCGCGAACAAATAGAGTGCAAATTTGTCAGGCTACTTACAAGATATCCTCGGGATCTTGACTATCTAACTCTAGTTATACGTTTCGATGATTTATTAGACGATTCTTATCGATTTTGATACTTTGAACATGAATGAAACCGAAAATTTACCAAAATTCAGTACTTAAAATATTCATTGTTTTTCTTCCTTTATCTAGTATAGCTTTTATTACAAAACATAAAATTCTATAGTACTTGATTCCAGTTTCTTGAAATTTTTCTGTGTAAATAAAACTTTTGTATTTATATGTTAGAAATTCGCTAAGAGTCCCGTTCTCTCCAGAGGTTCTGCGGTAAGTGCCATGCTGTTCATTATGCTCCTCCTGCTAGAAGGTTCGTCACCTTCCCCACTCCGTTTCCAGATCCTTCGAGAACACCCTATCGCTTTCTACGTACCGTGTGACGCCATGACTTCGGGTCATCAGCCACACGAGCACAGTTCGATAATCGGCACAGTCGACACTGTAACCGATCCGATAAACGTATAGCTTCCGGTTCGCCGCGCATGTTTAGTCTCAATCACCCTCTTTCGGGACCGCGCGCCGACTAAGGCCCTGTCCTAAACCTGTCAACGGCTAAGAGTCGCCCCGACATTAGCGTTCGATTCTGCTTGAAACGCGCGGACGCAAACACATATGTACAAGTAATTTATTACAGTAATTTCAATAAAGAATCGATATTGAATGCGCGAAAATTATCCGAATAAATAAACATAGGTTGCGAATAGATTGCTAAGGCATTGTGCTTTTCCAAATCTTTAAGCAAATTTCTTACTTGTGAAATTCCAAATCTTTATGCAAATTTTTGTTTTTATATAAATCAGAATCGGAGTAAAATTTCTTTTCTCAAGTGGAACCTTTCTTGTGACAAAAATAAGATAGAAATATAATTACTTTTAATTGATAGGTATCTTTTCTATGATACATTGAAAAGATGCGACAAAGTGGTTCAATCAACTTTTTAAATGTTACACGATGAATAAAAGTTTCAATAAAAAATGCAGTCAAATTTAATTATTTAAAACATGAAGTGGTAGTCATTACAAACTTATAACAGATGTAACAGTGGTAACGAACGTATAGACAAATTATCTGCTGCATCGGTCAAATTATTTTATGTATTTTTTGTGACAATGCATTGTGACAATCCTTGTACAAAGTCCTGTAATCAGTAATGCTTGTTAAATATTTCTAAACAAGCTGTTACACGAGATTTCTTCGATGATGAAAACAGGATCTGTGCAATGGATTGAAAATACATCCTATGCGCACGAAAATTCGGGCACTCTCAAAAAATATAATTTAATATTGGACAAATTGGACATCTACAATATGCAGTTTACGTATACCATATCTTAATTTAAATTGTTTTAGCCAACCAGTAGGTGCTTTAACACTAAGCCTACCACGGTCAAATGACCGGTTTTCTATCTCACGACTATTGAAATTATAAAAACGCTATCATAGAAAATTGCTAAATTGACTTCTTTATTTAAACATGTCTTCCAAATCTGCTAAATCTTAATTTAAATTGTTTTAGCCAACCAGTAGGTGCTTTAACACTAATCCTACCACGGTCAAATGACCGGTTTTCTATCTCATGACTATTGAAATTATAAAAACGCTATCATAGAAAATTGCTAAATTGACTTCTTTATTTAAACATGAATTATTTTAATGAAAACCGCAGAACGTTTAAGCAAATTCAATCTTCTTACTTATACAAGACGTTTCACTTTTATATGTTTTGTGCTTGGTAAATGTAGTGTTAAAACTACTATTACCACCTAACTTACCATTCAATTCAATAGTTTCCTCTTGAATTAATGGACTTGATACTGGTAAACCAGTACGTCATTTTTGTAAGATCTATGGGAAAATCTTACGGGGAAAAAAACTGTTTTCATCTAAATTCTTTTGAAATGGTAATAATTTAGATTCACTATTTTTAATGTCGCCAATTGTAGATTTCCCAACATTATATTCCGTGGCTAAATTAGATGTATTTTACCATGAGTTTTACTTTTACAAACGTGTTTATTCTGGCGATCGTCTGGTGCAAGAGTGCGGAAAAAGTTTTCGGAATGCGTGTGTATATACACTATTGTACACCCATATACGGAGAATTTCGGATACGATGTGGAGGGGAGAATGTATGACGCGGAGGAAAATGCAAAAGACCAAATGTCTGGGAAAGTGACGTGGAAGGAGCAGGAAGAAGTTAATGGTCAGCTTGGTTTAGTGACTTTTTGTCATGGATCTCTCACTGACTAATCACGATGTATCTAACACTTTCACCATTTTTTATAAGTTTGATAATGTTTAATTTATCTTCTAATTTTAGCAGCACTCGTTTCCTTTTAGTGCCCAAGGCATAAATAAAATCTGTACGCACGTTATTAAACTCAAATGAGACAATAAACTGAGGTATTTGAATCAGAAAGAATACGTGTCCCAAAATATAAATATGTATGTAAACACGTAAATAGAAATGTAAGTGTATATTGTTAGGCACGTACGTATTTTCAATGTGTACATAACGTGATTCATCTTGTATCTGGATAATCGAAGTTTCGGATAATCGGCCTTCGGATAAGCGACGTCCTACTTGTACTTCCTTAACCCTTAGCACTCGAATGGCGACTCTGAGGCGCCACTACAAATTTCTACACCATTATTCAGAATATTGTTTACATGATTAAATTTGTTTATATGTAATAAATTACTAAACATTTAAATATTGTATGAGGTACTATATCAGTTTTGTACGCATATAATGAAAAAAACTTATGTACGATGGAAATATTCTAGGTTAGAAGATATGTTTGGTTTTGTAGTTGAAATAGCTCCGAGTGCAAAGGGTTAAATTTAGCACGACGTGATCTTACAATTAGCATCCTTCATAACAGCATCGTGTACACTCCGTTGTGAAGTTGAAAATAAATATTTCAACCATCGAGCTGTGAATGTTGGGTGAAATATTGCTCTGCAAGAGCAAGTATACGATATTCGGTACTGGGTATTCGATGATCTCTTAAATACAAATTACAAAAGTATTTCGCATTCCACAATATAATTAAATACAAAATTCCGAGGTATTCGTCCACTGATTTATTTGTACTCGATAGAAGAATTTCGTAACAACACAATTACGATTACAAGTTAACAATGTATTTGTCATTTGAATATTCGTTTGGAAATACTTTCCGCCTATCGCTGATCCGAAGTTCAGGGGACCGGAAACGGGTCGATACCGAAATCTGAATGAACGGAAGAAACGGAGCGGCGCGCATCGACCCGGTTCAATTTTCTTTTCCCCGCACATTTTCCCTCTCACTTTCGACGCGCTTTTCGCAGCGATATTGCGGCAGCGACTGTCTCCTGTCTTTCACGGCGACGCTTCCTGTTACACATCAGAAGAATGCGCGCAGCCCGAGGTTCTGCTTTTTCACGTGAAGTCGCCGAGCGAAACGTCCATCGCGACCACATTTCCTTCAGATCGTGCCGGAAATGGGAAAAAATGAAGGAATCGATTAGTATTCTCACGACGCTCCCGGCGTGCTGTGAAACAAGGAAATCCATTTTGCACTTTCCCGTGCGAGAGAAACTGGAAGCTGTCGCTGAGATGAAAAAGATATAGTGACTCCCAAAAATATTCGGACACTTGTGAATTTCCTAATTGAATAATTATTCGCTGTTTACTAATACAGTATTGTCGCGATAAATGCAACGACCACGGATCCGGTTGTTTGTAGGTTTCGAACAAACCTTCGAATAATTTTTACCAGCTCGTATAAACGCGGTGCAGAGAACTGAGTGCCGAGTTCCGAACGCCGAACGCCGAACGCCGAACGCTGAACTTCAAAAACCAGTGATCGACTAACGGCATACAATGTAAGTATGATAGATGGAGAATCAAGCATTATTGACAGTTTATACGAATAGATTATAGAGATTATCCCGATGAAAATGAGTCCAAACACGACATCATTCGGACTATCTTCAATAATATTATAATTGTTATCATAACATTACGTATCAATAAAAATTGTTGGATTACACTCGAGTTTGGACTATTATTTATTCGAATCGTTATTTAAATAATTTTTCATGAAAATAATGCCCTACTCTAGACGCCATGCCGTACCAATAGTAATCGTATGTAATTTGAGATGGTTTATCATGTATACGATAGTACTATAAACAAGCATTAAGAGTTAGTGTATGACATCTGAGTGTAGCATAAACAGCAAGTGTTTTCATTACATTAAAAATGTAGAATTTCGTACTGACAATGCAGCATTTGTGGGAGGTATTGCTGCATTATTTCATTTGAAAGAAAAGTGCAGTTGAAAGTCATCGTTTGGTTGTACAAGTTTATGGTGACAATGCGTTATCCGAAGGAAATTGTAGAGATTGGTTTCAGCGATTTAAAAATGATGATTTCGATGTGAAAAATAGGTATCGCTGTCGTGTACCAAAGAAGTACCAAGACGGACAATTGAAAGCATTACTCGATGATGATTCATGTCAGGCACTTAAAGAATCGCCAGAAACCATCACTGCTAATTGTTATCGAGAACAATTAGTCAATTTAAGTCAAGTATTGTAAGAAAAACATCCAGAATGTGCCAAAAGACGTGACAAAGTAATTTTTCCTCATAGCACTGCTAGACCACACATTGCAAAACCAATTAAGGAAATGTTGGAACTACTTGAATAGGATGTGCTACCACATCCGCCATATTGACCAGATATTGTCCCATCAGATTACCATTTATTCCGATCAATGTAGCATTGTCTTTCCCAACAGTACTTCAGTTCTTATGATGATATAAAAAAATGGCTTGATGATTGGAATACTTTGTACGAAACGAATTTCTTTTATCGCAAAATCCACTTATTACGTGAATAGTGGGAGAAGGTTATAGCTAACGATGAAAAATACTTTGATTATAGTGCTATTTCTCTATTCAAAAAAAGAACTTTTATTTACCAAATGAACACCAGAAACTTATTCAAGTACCGAATAAACCTTTTCTTGTCCTTAATTCTTTTAATTTTTCATTATTTCAATTTTATTCTCCTCTATTCTTCACCTTGTATTAATTATGTCTTTAATTTTTCCTACTCGTTCTGCCGAAACTAACTCTCCTTTGTACTCCAATATTTCTTTTAAAAACCTTTCCAATTCTTCCTTATTATTTTGTTCTCTTACCTGTAAGCCTTTAATTACAAAGTTGTCTTTTCTCTAACAAGAGATGATCTCGAAGTGATATCAGCAGACCTGAATGAAACTTTGGATGAAAGAAGTTCTTGCAAAAATAATAGGCACATACTCTTTTAGCGGCTATCGCTCATATTGAAGGGGTGAAAACAACCCTCAAAGTTTGGGAACCGAACCACATGTGGTCGAATATCTCGAGAACTATTACAAAATTAGAAGCATGGTTCACACAGCAAAGTTGTATATTTTTAAATAAGGAATACAGTTGAGCAAACCGATCTTAAATATCTTAATTTGTTTAAAAACTACATTAAAAATAACACTTTGTTGTTAATTTTTCCATCTAAATGTTAATCCATGTTCTTGAATATTTGTGTATGGAAAGTGCATATCCAAATACAAAACATGGATAAAGTAAAATTTTGATTTTTTTATGTAAAATCGGTCTGCGCGGCTATATTCATTATTAAAAAGTAAACCACTTTGCTATGTGAATCATCCTTTTAGGTCAAACAGTTTCCGAGATATGCGACCAAATGTGGTTCGGACCCCAAATTTTGAGGGCTGTTTTCAACCCTTCAATATGAACGATGGCCACTAAACAAATATGTATTTAAAATTGCTACAACAACTACGCCTTCCCAAAGTTTCATTCAGATCTGGTGATGTCATTTCGGGATCGTCCTTTATAAGTACCTAATATACAGTATTGTCGCGAAGAGTGCTACAAAGTTGTATAGGTTAGCTGCAGTGAAATTATCCCCCTACTCCAGGATGTACATACTTCTCGAGGGGCCGAGAAGCTCAACCGCTCGACTCGTCCGAGAAATTTGAACATGATACGGGTCAGATATATCGGTAAGCTGATCCTAATGAAATTACAAAATTTTTTGCTTTTTATTATTTTTTCATGAAACTTTTACCAGCACATACGTGACACTTTATTTTATTAAAATGAGACCAAACACTATATAATTTGGATCATATTTACATGTTTAATTGGCGATAATAAGTTTCGGGCACAACGAAGACAGCGAATGAAAAAGGAAGAGAGTCTACAAATCGAGAATAGAGTAGTCGGCAGACATCAAGAGCATCGATCACTGAAACAAATCAACGCAATTGTGAAATTTTAATATTGTTAATCATTTTGTTATGAAACTTTTACCATCATGTTTGTGATGTTTTTCTGATAAAAACGAGACCAAATATGACCTAATTTGGTGCATATTTGCTTACGTAAATTTACACTTTAAAAACTTATTATCCGCAATTAAACATGTAAATGTATATAGAATTATGTCATATTTAGTCTCATTTTAATCAGAAAAATGGAGAGAATGTGTTGGTGAAAGTTTCGTGAAAAAATATCAAAAACAAGAAAGTTTTGTCATTGCATTATTATTGGCTCACTGACACGCTGATGCCGATTGGGGTCCGATCGCTCGGCTCGACACTGGCGGCAAAAGATAAAGGAATCGCGAGGAATAATGTTTGTCGCGTAGAACGCAATGTTTCGGACCCGAAGTCGCTACCATCATCGCGAAACTACTGTATTCAGTTTTTATAATGAACACGCTAGGTTACAGTGGTACAGAAAATGTTGGGAAAGAAGGAGTTGTGCAAAAACAAATCCGTGGAATAGTGTTACTGTTGCGAAGCGTTCCACTTTCTTTGCACGTACTTACCTACATTTATTTGAGATCAGTCTTAACACAGTAAGGTCCGATGGCGACATATGGTGCCATAAGCTAGTCGAACGTTAATGTTCCACGACGACACATGGCGCTATATGCCTCTCGCCAGTTCATTTCACAAAAAGGAGACAATACGACGCCCGACGAAGGTACATATAAAGAGTACGTGATACTTGGGCCAGCGGAGGTCGTTATTGTAAATTCCGTACGGAATACGTATTCGTGCGATTGCTCCGCAACAGAATGGGATCCTGAATGATAAAGATTTTCTTGTTAAATTCTTACACTTTTAACTCTGAAAGCTCCCCACCGTTGACCCATTAAATCCCAAGCAATGCAATAAAACGATTTTTACATAAACCATTATTTAACACTAGACTGCAGATTTTATGAATTTATGACAATAATGAATGGCTATAATACAAAACAATGAAAGCGTTACAAGAATATTCAAGAATACTGCTATGTTATTACCGACATATTAGTATTGTTACAAGAGAAAATACATTATCATTCAACTTGTATTCCTCACTATTAAATTCGAAAATTTCAATTTTTTATTACTTTTGATTGTGTACAGGAATCCATACTTTTTTGTGGGACAAAATAAATTACGTAAATAAACTAACATATAATTATACTGCAGATTCTCATGCAAAATAAAAATTGTTTGCATTCATTTCAATCTGTGGGAGCTACATAAACGTTAATTTCTTTTATTAATAATTGTAACAATTAAATCGTCTAACGCCGCTGATTAAAGACGCGACGCACAGTGGTCCCATTTGGTCAAAAAGTGGAAAAATCTATAAAAACCAAACTATCGAACAAATCTGATTGAACAGGTATAACGGTTATGTGGCAAAAAATTTAAAAAGAAATGTTATTAAACATTAACTAAAAATACACGTGTAATGACAATACTTTTTAAAACTTTCTTATTTGGGCCCGTAATGAAAATTCAAAATATGCGTTTTGTAGATCTATGTTAGTTAAACTTGAGCTGAATATTTTATCGAAATCGGATGACGGTAAAAAAACGACACGCATCGAAACATGTACGAATCTGTGGATTTTGAGCAGAAACTGACCAAGAGCTGTGCATACCAATATTTTCACCACTTTTAACCGCTTATACCTTGTGTGTATGTTAATCGATTTCGATAAAATTTTCAGTATATATATGACTAACATAAATCTACTGAACGTATATTTTAAATTTTCTTTACGGGGACAAATAAAAAAAATTTAAAAACCGCTTTTTTATGTAATTGCTATTTTTTCAACAATTTTTTGCACGTTATTTAGTAAACAAATGCTTCTAATTCGTTTGTTAAAAGTTTAAAAAAGTTATTCTTGTTTGACCGACTATAGTTAGAAAACAATAGTCTCAGTGCCAGGTTCGCAAGAGTTCGCAGCCAAAACCTGGTTGGATATGTACTTTAAAGTTGTTGCATAATTTGTAACAAGTTATATCCTGACGTTTTCTGACGTAAAAATGTTATGTCAAATTAAACTTTAATTCTACTATCCAAAAACCTCTTTCTTCAATTTGTGTTTTAGGTAAATAAATGATACTTACATTAAGTATATCCACGTTAAATAAATCATCTATTATAAACATAATCAAATTATAATACTGTTCACGTGTTTTAATGTTTTAGATTCTTGTGTCTGCGTTTATATGTAGACGCATTTATAAGCCAAAATCGCAGGTTTCCTGTTTCCTAACTTTCATGTCATATTATTCATAGAAATACGTGATATTTTTAAAAAAATTTTATTGGTTTAAATACTTCAAATATCTAGTAAATGAAATTATAATGAAAAATCTATGTACCCAACATTCGAAAAATCGATTTTTTTACCCGTTCGAATCACTGTGCGACGTGGCTCGGCGTCTGATTCTACTGAGCGGTAGCGTTTTTGTCGCGCTGTGCTCGAATCGTGAGCAATACAATCAAGACAGCACGCGTGCAATTATTGTTTGGTATTAGATAAAGATATTTCAGTATTTCCGTATAAGAGAATACGAAGCAGTAAGTGCATTTACGGCTGAATATGCGAGTTTTATTTGAATAAATTGTTACTCCTTCTCTTGCTCACGATTCGAGCACAGCGCGACAACAACGCTACAGCTCAGTAAAATCAGCAGCCTTGTCGCGCCGAGCCGGAATCCGTCAGCTGTAGTTGCGCTTTGGTTGGCCCGTGTTTTTCGTTAATAAATCGAAAACAAAGCTGCGTATGATATTTTTGTTTAGGAAAAAGTTTCTTACATTAACTCCAGGTATCGCCGCTTTTGAGGAACCCGAACAATTTTGGGACACCCTGTATATGGATCATTTTATCCTCTCTATGTAACGTAACAGGACGTCATCTCACGCAACGTGATAGCAATGTGTTTGTACTTTACGTGTTTGTATGTAGATGGTAGTTGGTAGTATCGATACTTTTGCCCGCCGCTGTATACGCGAATTCACCGATGCGACGTTATGGCAAGTACCAAAACGATAGGGGGGCAACACTTTGGCAGGAAAGTGTTAACAGCGACGAACCCTTGCATGGTTGGTGATGGAAATTCGCGTGTGGACTCGAGCGAGAGAAGAACGGTATGCGAAAATTGGCCGGCGCGGCTGTGTTCGTTCGGGGATCGCGACAAAACGAAGGGAGCGAAATGCGAGAGTAACGAACGACGACGGGGCTTCGATGTCTTCTCGTTCCAGCACGGTCGTAACCGCGACCTTAGCTTTCCTTCAGTATTGGTCGGTTGTGCCCGGGTCGATATCGGGCCGCAGGGAAGAGCCCAGCATCCACACGAGCGCCATTCGGCCTCCTACTCTTTGCCGTTGTACCCTCTTCCTCCGTCGTCGTCGTTTCGCCCCTTTTCCGTTAGCATCCCCCGGCTCGGCCGCCCTCATCCTCTAACCTTTCCAGTGTTGAAAGCTGCGAGGAAAAGACGGCTCACCCTACCCACTCTCGCTCGAGTGTTCCCTCTTTGAGAGTAAGGACGCGGCGATGGCTCATAACGTGGTCACCTGACATTTGCGCCGACAGGAAACGCCGAACCGGCGAACTTTGCCTCTCTCTGCTCGAGAAACGTACCTCCCGACCTACCGACTCCCGAGGCTCTTCGTTCCGCCGGCGCGGATAGATTTCATTCCAGGGATTGATTTGTTGCGTGCCCAAACGATATAACTTCTGTCTCTATCCCTTCTGATAAAGCATTCGAGGTGTCAGTGCACTTTCGACAGAACTTGTGTCTTCTAAAGATGGTGCTGACATTTTGTACTATCACTATTCAGTGCACTGACACTTTTACTTTTGTATAAAAATACAACTATTACACAATATTCGATCCTGTTTTGTGCATCGTGTGAGTTTTACTGTATTAGTAAAAAAGTCAATACATCTCGAGTCTGTCAAAGACATAGGTTCCTAATTCAGGTCATCGGCGAACGTTGCCAAATTCGAACTGGTTACTTAGATCGTATCCGCTGAAATAATTCGTTATTATTAGCAGACTGTGGATCTTTATGGATTTATGGCTTATGAAAGTTTTCAATATATCCTACAATCAGGGACTGAAACGGTTCTGGAAATAACTGTTTCAAACTGTTATATATCGGTTCTGATCGAAACAGTTATGAAGAACCGAAATGAAGTTATAACTGTTACGAGAATATCGGTTCTGGCTTATATCGGTTACGGTTACGGTTCTCGAGAACCGATATTATTTCGGTTCTAAAACGGTTATTTTTCGGTTCTGGATATCGGTTCTGGGTTTCGGTTCCAGTTTTGGTTCTGTCTTCTGTCATTCTATATTCTATTCTATTCTGTATTGCGTTCGGCCTTCTATATTTATTATTTAAGTAGTTATTTATTGTTATTTATAATTTAAACAATTTTTAAATAAATAAATTTTTATAATTTTTTTCTATATTCATTATTTGAATTGTTATTTCAATAATTTATTGTTACAATAATTGTTTAAATAAATAAATTTTCATAATTTGTATCTAGACTTATTATTCGAAGTACTTCAATAATTTGTTGTTAAACTAACATATTTATTATTTGAGTTTTTATTTCGATAATTAAATGTTAAAACAATTGTTTAAAAAGTTAGATTTTCATAATTTGTTTCCATATTCATTATTTGTATGGTTATTTCAATAATGTATTGTTAAAATAATTATTTAAATAAATAAATTTTCATGTCTGATGTTTTTCATATATATATACACCAGGTATGTCCTGCCCAAATCGACTCTTCTGTCGAACTGAACATTGGGCGGACGTGCAACTAACGTCTTCCCCACTCTCGTCTTTTGCCGATCGTCATTTCGACTTATGACACGCACTCCATTAGCCTTTTTCCAGTGGTTACATTGTAACAGCCAAAGCGACGCCGCGCCGACGTCTCGACATTCCCGGATGTGAGTTTTAGTTATAATGTGACTACTTTATTTCAACATTATTAAACTGCGCATATTAACAGAAATTCGAAATTTCATGGCTTATTTTATGAAAGCAGGTTGAGGAACAAGTTTAATCCATCAACTAGAAAAAATTCCTTTTGGTCAGCATAAAGTAGAGATGTCATCAATGTTTGTTACTATACATGTTCTCTTGTACTATAAAAATATGCATGTACTATAAATGCATAAACATTCGCAGTGTATGTAAGTCCCTAAGTATGAGAACTGAGAAAATTAAGTCTTTTAAAATTTAGTTGCAAAGAGGTATCAGTACTAGTAAACATCTAAAATCAACATAACTTCTTTTATAAGTACAACAAAAATGAAATATAATAATACTGTAATGCAACTGTTTCGTTTTTCATAGTAACATGTTGTTTTGTGCTTCCAAAAGTTGAATTAAAATGATCCGGTAGGACAGATGTGACATTGATCGCTTATCTTATGTAATTATGTCCCACGAATGATGATGTAATTTTGGAGGGGATGAGTCTGCGTCAAAAAATAAATCGAAAACATAAAATAAAATTTTTCACTTGAGACTTTGTTTTCAAGAAAATCGACTTTGAATTTTCCCCGAGTGCACGTGCACTTAACTATGTTATGATAAAAATAGACCGGGCGTCGACGTCGTAAGGTCAAATTAATTGATATCGTCGTTGCTCGGACTGCATAATAAATTCACAATAAGAATGGTGATAGTGATGACATTTTTAAGGTAGATGCAAAAAAAGATTATGTCTTACTAAAAACATTTAGTAAAACAGTCCAAAACTGTAAACTACATTCTTGTTTTCGATCGCTTGATTTATTTTCCTTCTGCAGTCCATATTTAGAACAAATGTATGTAAAATGTTTCTTAATATTCATGTGCCTCTAAAAAAAATAGTTGCACATCACATTCTCGATGAATATTCATCCAATATCGTTTTACGGCTTACCTGGAATAATTATGTTTTATTCATAATTTAACATTTTATACAAATACATCCAGTTGCAGTCCAGCAATAGAGAAATAAAAAATTATACAGTACCTAAAACAGAAACTTATAAACAAGAAACAGAACGTATGAGGGTTAATACAATTAATTAAGCAAATTTTCCATGTTCCTACAATTTTTTATTTTTCTTATAAATCAAAATAGTACTGCAAACAATAAAAAATATTTTTGCATTAAAATATTTTAAGAAACGTACCTACCAAACGTTCATCAATATCATTCAATTTTGTTAATTACAAATTCATTAAACGCTTCGCAAAGATTTGAACCATCGTTAGCTGGAAATAGATAGACCTTCTAATTTTCTAAATCAGTATAGAAGGAGCAGGGGAGAGGGGTAACGTTGAAACCCTTTGAAAGCTCGAGAATGGATCACAGAGCGGATATTTGACATTTACATCGCCCTGGCTAAACGGAACTTATCTATGTAGCTGAAATTACCTAAACTTATAAGGGAGAGTGCTTGAATATTCCTACTTAACAGATTTCAAGTGAAGTACAGTGTCCAAATATTCTTGACATTGAAAATGGGTTTTTCAATCAAATATTTTTCTTTTCTATTAGGTTTTGCATATAAAATGTCCGATTTTGGAATGCAAATGTTATGTAGCATTTTGATCAAGAAATACAATTACAATGGACGGGTTTTTTTTATTAAGCTATAAAACCCCACATGGGATTATTAGCAGCATGCATATGACTCTGCATGCTAACGTTACAAAGATCACTTGGAATATAGGGTTGACATTATAGTAAAGCATATCCAAGTACAATTCTAAAGGTACCAACAATGAGACATTAGAAATGTATGTATACAGGGTGTTTCGTCTAAAACAGGACACCTAAATATCTCCTCTACCTCTGAAAATACAAAAAATGTTTCTAACGTAATCTAAATGGTTTCAAAAGACGAATCAGATGGAAGAATCGTTTTTTATAAATAGTAATTTTTTAATCGTTTTTTCAAGGTCACTCGTGTTTTTTTTACATATATACACACATTTTTTGTTATTGTATGTTATAGAAAACATTATTGGGCATTCATCCATGTTTAATAGCACGACCTTGAAATGACCGTCAACTCTAAAATTTGCTAATTAATGCAGAACTTACCTTCAGCGACATTTCAGATTTCAACGGTAACGCAAAAATGACCGAGTTCGCGGTCATTTCAAGGTCGTGCTATTAAGCATAGATGAATGCACAATAATTTACAATTTATAAAAAACGATTCTTCCATCTGATTCGTCATTTGAAATCATTTAGATCACGTTAGAAACATTTTTTGTATTTTCAGAGGTAGAGGAGATATTTAGGTGTCCTGTTTTAAACGAAACACCCTGTATAGTGAGAGCTGCGTTCTTCAAAAATGCATTACTTGGTTATTGTTACGAATTTAAACAAATGCTTATGCTGTTGACTGCCAAACCAGCAACCTCAAACATTCTATAAAATAAAAGTAATTTATTTAATGAAATAAAAATTGACTAATTAAAATGTATGATACCGAATGATGCTTCAACTTTTTTGCATTTTCCAGGTCTTAACCAAATTTGGTACAATGAATATTAGTATAAAACGTCATGTATATATATGAACAAATAATTCCGTTACCTATATATGGGTAACACAACATTCAACGTGTTAAAGCCATGTGCTTTAAGGAAAAGCAACAAAGAAAAATCAATTTTTTCAAGGTTCTAGAACAGAAGACCCCTTTAATACAGTGATCATAAACGATGCAAAAAGTGAGCATCACACTTTTTATAAATTGCAAATAAAACATATTATTTATCTTTTATCCTGGAGAAACGGAGCGAATTCGAAGATCCATGGAGGGATCATGTGTAAGTGAAATGTAAGGGTAGTGACTTATGAACAGCGGCGTACTTCCGGCATCAAGGATGGATAGGATGAAAGATGGTTTGCCGTGAGAAAAAATTATTCGAGACAGGATGATTATGGGATGACCCCGTACACTAATGCCCTTTCGAAATAAGCCTGTTTCCCAGATTGCCCCCCCCCCCCCACACACACACACACACACAAATGAAAACTTGCCCTACGCAAACGGGCTCATTCTTTCTTATTTTCGTGCAGGTCATTTCGGTAAAAGAAATCTATCAAACTTTTTTCCGAGAAATTCATGATAGCTGTCGACATGTTTCATTTATCACACTTTCCTTTACCATTCTTCCTTCCTTTCTTATTGCTGCTGTTTTTTAATACGTCAGATGCGCTATAAGAGATCACTTATTTCTCTATGAAATTCGACTCGTTTCTGAAACATTGAAGAGCGCGAGGGCTATGCTCGTTCATCATGAACAGACTGCGGATCTTTATGCAATTCTTTTAATTATCTTCGCAAGCTGGAACTAATACAATGCCGTTCCTAAATCTTTTTAATATGTCCACTGCTTTAAATTGTATTTCTGTCATAAATGCATAAAATCCGCAGTCAAATCTTGGGATACCTAAGGTACCATTGAAACGTTAATTTCTTGTTAATTTCATTAATATCCAGATTCTTTATTTCCATGCAATCCGGTGTTCCAAACTACATATAGTCACTGGCATTAATATGCGGATACTCTTAAAAAGACAAGAACTTTCTTAGCACTAGGTTTACGGACCATTAAAAGTGACTGTTTTATGTTACTTTATATAAATAACGAGTATGTGCTTATCCGAATTTTTAGACATTTTTTTTATAATACATACCCAAAGCAATAAATTTGTTGAATAATTCCTCATCTTTACGCTCTCAATATTCGACTTTGGATTTTTTGAGAAGTTAAAACAATTAATTTACTACATGACGCGAAAAAAAAATTTGAAAAAATTGCAATTGGTCGGAATAGCATAGAAAATAATAAAAGTTGCATTTTACAACTTTTTGATGCTGGCCTGTATTGACAGTTTAAAAAGTATGTTTTATAGATCTGCGTTTATTATCTGTGTAAATATACCTTGCTCATAAAATGATCGTGTGTTTTATTACTCAACCTAAATTAACCCCTTGTGTTACAATTTAATTCCAAGGTTTTACGTTGTTCTATTTTATCCGGCGCTCTAAATACACATCGATGCAGAATAAAACAATTTGTATTGCTTCAAAATCAATGTAAAATGGTTAAGCTGGTATTGCATATGTTAATTTATGATGTAGAGTTAAAAATAATCGAATTTTTCGTTCGAAACGCGACGACTCTGAGAAGTCATTTTGAGACAAAGGATTAATGTCTGAAAAATGTGAAAAATGAGAATACGAAGTGTTCTGATGAACGTAAAATACTGTGTTAATTCGACAAATATCAAACTATTAAGGGCGTCTCCCCAAATCATTTAAAATAAAGACGATATATACGAATTTCTTTTCTTAGAATATGCATTTTATAAAAAAAAACTTTTGTCCTTAGTTTGTACACTTTTCTAGTATACAAAACAATTTTTTGTTATTTATAAGTGGCGGTCACTGCACTCTTTACAAAATATGGGGTGAAAACAATGGCCACGTTCACAAGAAAAGTTGTGATGCGATTCGAAAAATTCTTGCTGTGTTATATTCGTTATTGTATTGGCTATCGCATGAACCAAAACGATGAATTTTGAAAGACGCATTTTTTTGTTATTCACGCTTTTATACGTAAAATTTATCGTTTTTCAAAACGTTATAATCGAATTCGCATTAAATATCGCCATTCTGACTTTTGTTGTGTCAGAGTAGTTCATACCATAGTCATTAATATAAAGTTATATAATATTAGGAGGTTGAATAAGTTCTCGCTGTTTTCCGAAAGGTGGTAATACCAGAACTGCGTGAATTTAGTTTCAGATAGTAACGTATCTATAATGAAGTACTACATATATGCAAGGTTAAAATTCAGTGTATGTCATTCCACTGAAATATAAACAATTTTTCTTTCATTGTGCTAAATGTCGAATTTCATGCCAAAGAAAGAGTAATTGCGGGGAATTTTACTACACTATTTTATTAAAAAAAAATCTGCAGCTGAAGCACACAGAATTCTTGTTGACACCTACGGCGACCATGTTCTGTCGGAAACAATATGCAGAGATTGGTTTAGACGCTTCAAAAATAATGATTATGATCTTGAAGATAAAGAACGCCCTGGCTCACAACAAAAACTTGAAGACGAAGAATTTGAGGCATTACTTGATGAAGACTCGTGTCAGATACTAGCTGAACTTGCAGAATCATTAGGAATTGATCACACAACAGATTCGAAACGTTTGAAAGCATTAGGAGTGATTCACAGGAAGGACGTTGGGTGCTGTACGAGTTGAAGCGATTTTTCGGCATGACAACGCGCGGCCACATGTTGCAAAACCGGTGAAAAGGTTTTTGAAAACACTTAAATGGGAAGTACAACCCCACCCGCTGTATTCACCAAACATTTCCCGATCAGATTACCATTTGTTCCGATCGATGACACATGGCCTGGCTGAGCAGCGCTTCCAATTTTATGAAGATATCAAAAAATGGGTCCACTCTTGGATTGCCTCAAAAGACGTGTCGTTTTTCCGACATGGAATTACTATGCTGCCAGAAAGATGGGGAAAAGTAATGGCTAGCGAGAGACAATACTTTCAAGAACATATTTTTTAACAATTTTTTAAAATAAAGCATTCATTTCATAAAAAAAACAGCGAGAACTTATTCAACCTCCTAATATAAAAAATTATTATCGTATTTTCCTTTCAGAAGATCTTATACAATGAGTTATGAAGGCCACCATTTTCGGCCCATATTTTGTAAGCAGTGCAGTGACCGCCAATTATAAATGACATCACAACAGGAACCGCAACAAAACAATTTTTTGTATATTAAAAGAGTGTATAAGCTAAGGGCAACAAGATTTTGGTAAATATATAGTTCAAGGGAACCACCTCTGATTTTAATGACCTTGATATATGTTATCAAGGGCATCAGTCTGAACAGCTTTTCCCTATGTATATGTACCTGTTACTCGGCTTAGTTTCCGAGATATTCGGAAAAAACTTTCAATAAACCAAGATTATGAGTGCACTTCATTCTGCAAGTTTTGGATATGTTAATATATAAGTTTATCAAAACTCTAATCTCATCCCTTAGCAACAGATCTAATATAATTTTTGATAAACCTATCGAAAAACTACGACCTCACCGATTTAGAGTAGGTTCGCGTAGGTGCAGCCGACCAAACATACACGAAATCTATGCCAAGTGCGGAACATTGCAAACGTAGTCAGATCGGCCTAATGGCCGTATATGATTCTGTACATTTTAATGACCA
Source organism: Sphecodes monilicornis (assembly GCA_913789915.3). NCBI lineage: Eukaryota > Metazoa > Arthropoda > Insecta > Hymenoptera > Halictidae > Sphecodes > Sphecodes monilicornis. Next base: position 27,622,505 of record OU565284.1, read on the forward strand.
TTTGGTGACACCTTGTCCGAGAATAACTTGTCACCTGAGTTTCACTAAAGTTTTTGCGAATATATTGAAAACTAAGACAGAGCGTCGGATACATGTATAGGAAAAAGTTGTTCAGTATGATGCCCTTGACAACATATATCAAGATCTGGGTTAGATCCCTTGAACAGCATAAATACGAAGCTTTTTTTATATCATCTTTAGTTTTCATGATATGATGAGAAAGAATAGAATAGAAAATCCTCTCTCGAGCAGATCAGAAGTCTTTGGACAGAGAGCGTGTCGTCCAATTATCAAGAGTAAAGTTGCTCCATGAAACACGGGGTAGCCTAATATAATTAATATCCTACATCTAATATAATTAATATCCTACATCTAAATATAAAATATCGGGACGCTGCGGTCAATGTTCAAATTACTTCCAACCACTTTCACGCAGCCGCTGTTATTCCGTGCCTCGTTCCTCATCCCCGTCACTCGCTATTTATTATCAGACGATCAATTTAGACGGGCAGGGATTTCTTAATGGATGCCGCGGAGCCTTATTGTTCGGCGTGATTTAAAATCCTTTCAGACTCGGCCGAAGTTCCGCGAGGAGCGCGAAAAGAAGGGTGGAGAACAGCGAAGACGATACCCTCTTCGAATGCCTGTTTCCACCCTCGTTCCGATGTAAACGAAACAAACCCCTCCCCGTTCGCCGAATCGATTCCTCCACGTTCCTCCTCTCCACCCTCTGCATCGACTAAACCGACGCAACACAATACGATGCCATAAAGATTTTTCACGAGACGGTCTCGTTTGTTTCACGGTCACCGGGAGTTTGTTCCGCGGATGTTGACAAATTCGAATCCATCCCTCGGCAACGGTGGCGAAAACCGCAGGGATGAGGAGAACGATGATGCCGGGCAATTTGTTTAACCGGTTACCGACCGGGCAAGGACCCCGTGAAGACTCTTATAATTTGCAGAAGTAATTCCGAAACCCCGCCCCTCTGCTCTCCCCCACCAGTTGCATCGACTCGCGCAACGGTAACATTTTATGCAGGCAGAAACCAGCGAACGGCGAAATTGTTTGCACTGCGGCTCACTTTCGATTCAATTGACGATGAAAATTGCTCGCACGAGGACACGCTCGATTGCCATTCGGTTCGCATGTTTGTTTTAATTTGTGCGAGATTTGTGTTTCTGGAGAATTGACCGGCGATATTTTGCGATGCTCAGCTTTCACAATCATTTAGCACTTGGAGAATGCGATGGAACTCTATTTAGCCAAACCGTTCGCGTCGGATGGTTAAGGGGTTAGATACAGTTGTAAATGCGCCGGTAATTGTGAGAGTGGTCTGTCACAATTCTAAGAAAATTTAACTTTCCACTTATAGTGACTCCCAAAAATATTCGGACACTCTTGAATAGTCGATAACTGTTTGAATATTGTACTCTACGACTTGGATTTTTGTGGGAAGTTAGAACAATTAGTTTTGTTAGTTATACTGCTGGAGGAAATTGTAGCAGTATGCAGGGGCAGGTGATTATTCCGTGAAGGAAGCAATAGACGCGACGGCGTTCTAGTGGCTTGAACAGAATATATATTTGTAACACTATACAATGAATGAGGACCATACGGTGGTTTTGGAACGACTGACTCATCCCGACGATCCCGACTCGCCGGTACGGCACACAGTCAAAGCGCTGGGACCGCACCACGTGCGCCGTCTACAGTTCGGTATCGCTCAACGGAAAAGTCCAAGAAGCCGCGCTTACACTGTTTACGACAAGTTTACTATGAAAATAAATTTTTTATTAAATTACAGAGTAATTACTAAAAGTTGCTTTTTATAACTTTCTCACGTGGGCCTATATTGAAAATTTTAAAAATAGGGGAGAGTTGCCGAATTTGGGCTCGAGCTTTTTTTTAATTTTCATGAATGTTTTATGAGTAAAATTTGATATTAGCAATAAATAAGTCTATAATTCATGTGATAAAAACAGTGTTTAACAATAAATGTTACAAAATAAAACAAACGAAACTGATACATTTTCTTATTCTCTGATCTGTTTCACTTATCCCAATTATTTACGTGTTTAGATGACCTCGTTTAACGTTGTTTCGTTTAGCGCTGGAACTTATTGGAACGTATCCCCCGCGTTAAGCAGGGTCTTACTGTATTCTGAAAATTTCATCGATATCAGTTAATGCAGAGAGAAACGACGAGCATTGAAATATCTAAGAATCGTTAGATTTATTACAGTTTGAGGTCAAAAATAGCATAAAACTGCAATTTCTTACCATCTTCAGAAGTTTGTAGTTCATTGCAACGTTGACCGATTTTAAATATTTTTGGTTTTCTATGTCAGATGATTTGGCTTTGAGTAGCATTGCTCACCGCAAAACAACTTTCTGAAGAAGCATCTCGACGTCGGCTATATCTTCGTTATAAGTGAATATTTTTCTTTAAAAACATTACTAAATATACTAGAAATGTTACTCTTTCGTATGTTAATTCCTAAGATTAAACATACATATATAAGAAATAAATAAAATCGTCTTTTTTAAATGGGACTGACAGAAATACTTAAATAAAAAAACCCGTCACTTTGAGTTAGAGTTTTGTGTGACAGTTGCTTGCTAATATTATTTTGTATTATAAGCCCCTGGCTACTGAGATATTGTATGACAGAATTTTTAACGGCCACGGTAAAAGTTGGTTGTTTGATTTCACTCCCACTGTGGTAATTAATTCCTAAACGATTAAATAACGCCGGAGGGGAGAGAGGTTGTGCTAATCTAAGTTCTCGAGTTTCATCAGTATTTCGGGGTTTTAATTTATCATCGTCGAGTCGTACAACGTGCCACGACAAAAAGCTCTGTCAAATAGAACAGGGAGAGATATACTGTCCAACTTACTAGAACATTGATTTATTTCGTTTGTGGGTCCATGTATTTTGACACGGAACTATCATTTCTTGTTAGTCAATCTGTTGCTTCAACATGTCGTTGCACCAATTAATAATCTCCTATTTTATCTAGTGCACAATTATAGACCTTCACTCTTCATGAATATTAATCATTAGACTTCAGTATTTTATCGATAAATGCCCCAACCACGAGTCTGGCCAGGGACAATTACGGGCCAGGTATACTGTTATTTGACTTTTGTTAACGCAGAAAAGGACTGAGCAGCTCGAGATGCCTCGGTCGCCGTGAAGTGTAACATAATTCTGGTTTGGTATATCGGTGTGAAACCACTAGTAATCCAATGACAAAACTTCTTTATTTTTCATTACTCTTTTGTGGGATTTTCACCAACATATTCGTGGCATTTTTCTAATGAAAATGATACCAAATATCATATAATTCTGATAATATTTACTTGTGTAATGAACAATGAAAGTTTCGGACGCAAAGAAAGGCAGCGTATGGAAAAGACAGAGACGCGGATAGTCACGGCCGCTGGCACAGTCCAAAGGCCCGCGACTCTTTGCGTCGCTGTCCTTTTCTGCGTTCAGCAAAAGTCAAATAACAGTATACAGTATTGCATCGGTAATTGTCCCAAATGTCTCCGACATAATTGTCCCTGAGATATCCCCACTAGTGCGGGGTGTACCCCCTTGAGGGGCCGTGAAGCTCGAGAGGCCTCGGTCGCCGAGAAATATGACACCATGCGGCTCGGGTATATCGGTGAGACCACACTAATCCGAATTTCCAACTTCTTTATTATTCATTATTTTTTATGGGACTTCGATGACCATATTTGTGGCATTTTTCAAATCTTCATTTCAAATCTATTAGAAAAAGTCTCATAAAAAAATAAGTAATAATAAAAAAGTTATTCCTTGGTAATACATTGTAAGGACGCGCGAGCCTTTGAACTGTGCCGCCGAATGCGACTCTCCGCGTCTCTTTCTTTCCCATACGCTATCCTTCCTCGCGCCCGAAACTTTAATCGTCGATTACACAAGTAAATATCATCGGAACTATATCATATTTGGTATCATTTTTATTAGAAAAATGCCACAAATATGGTCATCAAAGTCCCATAAAAAAATAATGATTAATAAAGAACTTGGAAATTTGGCAAACCTCAAACAATGATATCCCTCGCGCATAATTGTCCCTCCGCAGACCCGTTTTGAGGACAATTATCAATGAAATACTGTACATGGCCCGTAATTGTCCCTGGCCGGACTCGTGGTTGGGGCATTTATCGATAAAATACTGTAGTCTAATGATTAATATTCATGAAGCGTGAAGGTCTATAATTGTGGGGTATACCCCGCGGTAGTGGGGATAGTTCTGGGACAATTATAGGCCAGATAATTGCGACATTTATCGATAAAATACTGTATTATTAAGTACAGTAGACTTCCGTATAAAGCAATTTAAAAATTGTATGAAAAGACGGTGTATTTGCATCTTCTGCGGCAGTTAGCGAATAGTCGTTTCAAACAATTTTTTTGTATGCATACACACAGCTTTTTAAAATCACGGTTGCAAAACACGGTACCGCCGAAGATAAACGACAAGTTGCTGTATCGAAAGCGGCTAACACACTCGAAACAGGCTCTAAAATCGGGCGCACCGAGGGATCATAAATCTGTGATGAGATCGCGAGGAATTGTGTGCATACGACGGGGACGTCCCGATCCCGTTCGGAAAAATATCGGAAAGCGATCGGTTTTCTCGCGGCGACCGATTCGATTTCCCGTGGCGAATGCCCAGAACCGTTGACATTTTTTTTGTCGCTACGAGTGCACGAAGGCTATCGATCCCTATTCGTCCACTTTCGAGAACCGGTCCTGGACCAGACGAGATTTTACCCGTGGCTTGTCGGAAAGTCGGCGTACGCGAGCGAAATAAATTTCACAGCCGGGGAAAAAAATCGGAGTCCTGCGGATAGCGTTGTTCTCATACAGTTTCCGGTAGCGCTGGACGTTATACGAATAAAATTTTACTTGAATAAAAGTAAGGAATAATTCGTTATTCAATTATTTATCATTCCTTTTATGCGTTTTTTCCATCGTTGTTCATTTGAGAGAACCTTCAGGGTAATAAAAGACCTCCCCTAATATGAGAGCCCTGCTTATCTCCGATACAGTATCCTTGAATGTATTGTAGCGATGCTGTTTTGTTCCGTAACTAAGTAAGCATTTGTTAAACCTTGGTTTACACACCTGAGGCTCCCTAGAGAATTCATTTGTTGGATTAAGGGACTTAGATCTGGACACTTTCAACTAGGGGCTTCCCTTTTTAAGATTAGACTTGCTGCTGACACGGGTTGTCCATGTGGTTGTCTAGTACAGGATCCTAATCATGTGCTATGGCAATGTCCGTTCTATGACAATAATAGAGACACTTTGATTCGCAAACTTTGCAGCAAAGGTTTCTTTCCACCCTATACAATAGATTCCTTTTTGGGCGGACCCTTTGTTTGTCCTCTATTTTTCATACATTCGTTTCTTAAGTCTCATTGTTTATATCGTTAGTGTTAATAATGTATTCGAAAATGTTAATTATATTGTCTCAATCCTAGTTTATAAGCTACCTAAGTAATGTAATGTTAGCATGCACAGCCATGTGCATGCTGCTAATAATCCCATGTGGGGTTTTATAGCTTTATAAAAAAAAAAAAAAAAAAAAAAAAAAGTAAGCATTTGTTAGTTCTTTTATCGGCACATTGGCTTTGAAAGCAAATAAGCGTCTGGAGTGAAATACGCTACTGAAAGTTTTTTTAAGTGTCCGATTCTCAATTTTTGTAGACAAATTTTAACAAAGTGGCATGTAACAAAATCCTATTTTTGATAGAAACAGGCCTTGTAGATCAAAAACAAATAAAAATCGTATTAAATTTTATCGAATTTTATGTTCTAAAATTTTTTGAAAATTTTCGTAAGCCATAAATGTATTAAGATCCGCAGTCTAATAATCATCTTTGTGGTGGCTACCTCCTATGCTCACCAACAGATGGATAGTGCGACAACACCTTTCCCGCTACTACCTGATTCTTCCTTTGTTTGTATATACAGTGAATTCTCGATAATTGTCCATAACACGGGGACAATTATCGTGCAGAAGATATTATGATAATTATATAGAAAAGGTCTGCGTACTCCGATTTTGATGAAATTTTAATATATTATAGATTTCGACATTTTGAACAACTTTTTCCTTTTCCAATGTAGGGGGGTCGCTTTTAGTTTTCGATATATTTGCAAAAAAATTTCGCTAATACCGTATTGAATTTTACACTGGGTGCGTGTGAAACACTGGGTGGGTGTGTGTGGTATTGTCGCTTCTCATCTCCACAACGTGTTTACAAACAAAAAATAAACAGATGCGGCCCGAAAATCCAGGAAATGGAATAACAGAAGATAGAATAACAGGAAATGGAAGCAGAATTAACTCCTATAGATAACTCTGATCATACATAGATAGGCTGAGCTTTCAATTTTCAAAGACATTTCCTGGATTTTCGGTCCGCATCTGTCTATTTTTTGTTTGTAAACACGTTGTGGAGATGAGAAGCGACAATACCACACAAACCCACCCAGTGTTTCTAAAAAGAAGGTTTCCGTTATAAAATTAACATTATCGATAGTTTTTTGCAAATATCTCGAAAACTAAAAGCGACCCCCTATATTGGAAAAAGAAAAAGTTGTTCAGAATGCGTTGCTCCATAACATATTAAAATTTCATCAAAATCGGAGTACGCAGACATTTTCTATATAATTACCGATATTATTTTTCGACCTCTGCCGAACGTAAGGACAGACAACGAAGCTCGAGAGGCCTCGGCCGCCGAGAAATGTAACACAATACGGGTCGAGTATATCGATGTGAGACCACTACTAATCCAATAACAATACTTCTTCATTTTCCATTATTTTTTTATGGAGCTTTCACCAACGTATTCGTGACATTCTTTTTAATGAAAATGATACCAAATATGCTTATAATTTTAGTAACATTTACTTGTGTATTAAACGATAAAAGTCGCAGCCGCGACTATCCACGTCTCTTTTTTTTCCATACGCTGTTTTTATTTGCGCCCGAAATTTTCATCTTTCATTACACAAATAAATATTATTAGAATTATATTATATTTGGTATCATTTTCATTAGAAAAATGCCACGAATATGTTGGTGAAAGTCCCATAAAAAAATAATGAAAAATAAAGAAGTTTTGTTATTAGATTAGTAGTGGTCTCATACCGACATATCCGACCTGTATTATGTTACACTCCTCGGTGACCGAGGGCTAGCGGCCCCTCACGGGGTATACCCCGCGGTAGTAGGGAGAGTTCTCGGACAATTACTGTCCAAATATTTGGGACAATTATCGGGAATTCACTGTACACACAATACAGTAGCAAACGTTAGTGCATAGAATTTTGTTGGTGTCGTGGGTGTCCCCAGTGTACCAGTTAAGAGTTCATACTTGACGATTTTCCAGTATCGAAAATGTAGTGTTTAAATATTTGTAGGACCCGCTGTATATTAGTAAATATCTAAATTTGTTTCCTATGTAATAATCATAACATTTATGTGAAATTATAATTTTGTAAGTCATGCATAAAATCGCAAGTCAGAAATGCATAAAATCCACAGTATAATCGTTAAATTCTTCTAGAGTGCACGACTGTTTAAGTAACGTTCATCGATGAATTTGTTTCTTGACAAATCATATTTCGTCTCTCATGCTTTTTCATAGTTTCAAAGAAGTTTTTTGTAATTTTTAATTTGATGTTATGTCCTAAAGTGTACGATCTTTCTGTAGGGTTGATGTTTTGTAACAGTAATTAATTTACGTTGTAAATTAGCTGGGGAACTTTGAGTGCTCCCGAAGGTGCTTTACATAATTTTAAATGTAATATTGCTGTAACGCAAGCGGGAGCATTTGTTTATAGTACTAATCTTACGTGACGCAGACTACATTACATTGTAAATTAGCTGAGAAATGTTCCGAGCTTCAAATATTCGTGGCTACTTTACGCGGTCAGTTCGCAAGCTTTACCGTCATTAACCCCTTTAAACGAATAAATCTAGTTAAGGCGCGCTTCGCGAGATGTATTTACTGAATGAAACTACTTGCTAAGGTTTCCAGTTTACACTTTCCTGTGGGATACCAGTTTGCACGACTTCCAGATCTTTCTAACATTTCCAACATTTTTGTCGGAATAATTTGAAAATACTAATACATAGATTACCTTATTTGGCAGATTCTAGTTTACTATTCAAACATTCATTAATCATTTCAACGGCTATTATTTGAATTCGATTTGAAGAAAGTCTCTTCGTTTTTTATGAATGTATAATAGGAAGAAAGCTTCTCGAGGATGTTACATTGAAATTATAACATTTATTATGTCATAACTACTGTATTGACATTTTTAATAGTTCAAGAGAAAACGTTGTATAAAAAATAAATTCTTTATTTAAATATGAATAATATTAATAATCTTAATTTAACTCTTAGTTGGGTTGGACCAAAAATGCAACAGCATAATTAATATTTTTGGTATTCATTTTTTTTTAGTTTAATAAATGAAAATCGAAAGATTCCACATCTGTGGTTTCTGTGAGAACACATTGTAGCATTTTATGTTGCTCACAAATATAGTTTTTATAAAGTTTCGTTAAATATGGAGAATCTCGCTGTTAAACTTCCTTGAAAAATATGTTTTTCGGAAGCTATTTCTGCCAACTTTGAAGGATCTGTTTTGTAACACCGTTTCCAGCACGAATGCGTTTTCCTCTTCGATAGCAGCTGCAATAAATCGCGGAGTTTGCTGCAATGCTTATCAGCGAAATTACAGCAATCTTGGGATCAGGTTTTGGGGACGAATCAATCTTTTTATGGGTCGATGGCTTGCTGAATTCGATAGGCTACTGTAATCGGCCCCACAGGCCCACCGCACCGGCGCGGCGCGATCGATCAGTAGTTGGCAGAATGATGGTCGCAGAAAAACAAGGAACAAGGCCCCAATAAGACAAACGCGGTTTCATTAGTTATTCGTTGAATAGTAACAAATGCAACTGCAATTCAAGTAAAGTTAAACAACTAATTTTGTATCAATCTATATCTATGCTTTTATTAGATATACATTGTTAATTAAACTACAAAAATTAGCATATCAATAATTAATTCAGTTACATCGATAAGCATTTCTTGAGGTGGAATTATTTAATATTTTATTTGAACAACGTAATTGAAATAAAATATTATTTTATTTGAACAACGTAATTGAAATAAAATATTATTTTATTTACACGTAAAATGAAAATAAATTTTTTGTTATTTGTTAAATAAAAATAATAAACTATTTAAAAGAATTCATTATTTCAAATGATTATTTGTTATCTTATTTTAAATGAAGTGTGCCCAACCCTGATTAGAAGAAAGTAAGAACATTTTTATATTATTTCTGGCTTGTAAAATACCATTTTATTTAATTTCTATTTCTAACAATTGGACTTTAGATAATTTTTACTTTAGATAAAAATCCATAGCCTAATAATAAACAAAAAGATCAATTCGTTTGCAATTTTCACTTACGTCACTTGCATAATCACTGGCACAATTGATTCTAAGACAGTTAACGCTTACAAATAGTAACATTTTGACAAACCAATTAATGGAAACATAATAAGAAACCAATAAACGATTTCGCTAGATAAACTGATTCATTTTACAATAATTCAAATTTTGGGGAATTTGCTATAGAAGAATAAAGGATCTGCAGTCTGTGACAAACTTTTCAACAATTTAGCTGCGCCACGTTTGATAAAATGCGCTATAAATGCATATAGATTGATCAAACTGCAATATTAAATATTAATAAATACGGATCAATCAGAGACCTCCGTTCGTTTCGATGTCGGCATAATAAGAAGCTTGGACCGGTGTCAAAAAGCAACGAGCAATTTTCACAATGAAAAATCCACTTTCCGAAAGACATATTTCAAATTTTCATTATAGACACAGATAAAAAATTTACAAATCGTGACCTGTAGATGTTCTTTTGCAATTTCGACCAATGGTCATTTTTTATTAATATTTTGACTCGTCGCACAGTGGTACAGAATCGCCGAAACGTAGCCAAAAATCAAAGACATACTCTAAATTTGTCGAAAATCGGTATTCCGTGGGTTTACTCAAAAAATTGTGGGGTTTCCTTGAAATCTAGCAGTCTGATTTCAAAATTTCAAAAAACAAAATGGCCGATTCAGTATGGCGGTTGAGTAACTCAAACAATTGTTGGATTTCCTTGAAAATTAGTATTCCATATTTGTCGGGTTGTTGAATATGAATTTGATGTCAAAATTAATAATTATAATAAATTAAAAATTATAATAAGTTTTTTAAAACACAAAATTAAAAATTTTGATTTATTCGTACAGTACAGTAGTTTAAAAAGACTGCATATTTACATATTTTTCATGTGATAGTAAATTTACATATGCAAAAACTATTTAAAAAGACTGTACAGTTACTATGGGAATAGTAGATTTCAAAGAAATCCGACAATTTTGTGAGTTACGCATCTGCCATATTGAATCCGCCATTCTGTTTTTGGAAATTTGAAATTCAATTATTATTATGATAAAATATTATTGATATTAATTTTTAACTAAATTAGTTGTGTTTTAGTCATGTTATGGCGATTTGGGTTGTTACCAACGCGTTGCCTGTTTATTGTTGTAACCTTTATATTTGCAAGTATTTGGAAGGAATTTTGATGTAGCCATCTTAAGGAGGTTCAAGCAAATACTTCTATGCAAAATTCATCGTGACCCCTCGTGACCCTCCGTTTTGTAATCGACATTAAAGAAAAAAAGACAGGAAAATAGGTGTTTAGGAAGAAACAATTTTTAAAGTTTCAAAATATTGATATACTTTTAATTTTTATACATACGCACAACTGAAAGAATGCTCTTTAACGCTATATAGCTAGTTTTGCTGAAATTATTACTCGTGAAAAAGTGTAATGTGACAAACAACGTTAATTTCAGGAAGAAGTGCAATCATTTTAAGATTTGCATTTTTGCTTGTTTTCAAACTTCTCTCAAAAGATAAATGGGTGGCTTATAGAAATTTATATTTATGCTAAAACTTAGTCTGTACATTTAAGAACCTATTGGCATAAATTTCATTCATTTTTGAGAAAGTTGAAAAATTGAATTTCGGCCACGTTTTGGCGATTCTGAACCTGAGGTTTGGATAAACGAGGTTTATACTATACACTGCGAGCCGTAGCTAACATTATTATAAATAAAACTGAAAAAGAAGATCGGTCCACCTCCGATAGTGAAGTGCGGACCAATAAATACTTTCCACACGTTCATCGCGTACAATGCCGAATAGTATGTAGTGCACCGGCAACGATATTTTCGTTTTTCGTTGTTTGAATGAACATTGAATCTATAAGTCGTCTGCCGTAAATATTCGTTGGACTGCTTTTCGATCGAGAATCGATCGAGAACGATGAATGAAACAGTGTAACTTGCGCGTAATACAATTCGCAAAGTGACAGAAACAACACTCGCTGGATTTCACACTAATTGTTCTAGTAATCTCGCAGCGATTAATCTTTTTCAGTGAGACATTTGGAGTTGTTTGCAGTTTTAGCTCTAAAAGATAATGTTTAGGAGCGCGATAGGAAAATTAAGCGCGCACCTTTTGTAACGACGTAACGATTTATTTTTCGAACGCGATCGTTCAACAGTCACAATATGTACAAGTTTGAACAAAAAAAAAACAACAAAGAATGTCACAGCACTGATATGTATGAAATGTAATGAGTTTGTACAATAAATGAAATGATATAACGAATATTGAGATGATGTGTGTACAAATGAAATGAATGATTATGTAACGAAAAAGAACCGTTTACGTCGATCGCGACTTGAGATCGAGAAATTCGTGCCGTCCGGATCAGTCCGGATCTAGCGTTCGTAGAATTCTGGCGATTTCTTAGAATTCAACGGTCGGCGGGGTTCGCTACCGCGAAACACGACGACTCATCGCGCGTGAATTGACGTCAAATTCCCAATTTGCCCGGGAGATGGCTCGTCATGTGCCTCAAGGCCACGAGCCCGCCGATCCGCTGCGATCGTGAACGGATCGCGAGTGGCAGTGCGCAGGCGCCGCACAGGATCCCTCGTCCAATCCTAAACAGATAAATAGTTAGATAAAATTCATTAATCCTCATACCCCATACTTCCTGTTCTCTGTACGACATAAGCTTTCAGATTGCAGATATCAATTGCGAGACAAGAAAGCCAAATAGAATTTAGTTTGTTTCCTTAACACTAACCGTACCGAGCAAAAATGTGACTGACGTACGTTGTTTCATAAAAATTGCTGAATTTATTTAGATATCGCACAACTTTTATAACAAAATGTTCTCGAATGAAGAAATTTATTTAACAATTTTTATTTGGAAGCATCTTCATAATTTTAATAATCATAAAATAAGAGTACGGTTATTGTTAACAAATACAATAATTTGGAAATAATGCATGCAAAATACATTTTCTTTATCAATATGTTTATTAGGTTGAAAATGATGCAACAGTATTTTTAAATTATTTTAAAACTTTTACTGTTTTAAATTATACCTGCTCGCTTTTGTCATAAATGCACAAAATCCGCTGTGTAGTCATAACATTAGTGGCACTAAATATCAATTTATTTGTTCTGCAATAAAACAAATTATAGTGTAAGGTGAAAATTTTATTAACAAGTAACTGATAATAATTATTAATAAGTCCGATCGCTTACAGTATTAAGTTCTTTCAATTTTTCAACTCAAATTCACCTACCCATTTTTGTCATAAATGCATAAAATTTATCAATTATTTGTTTAATTCGAACACGGTTTTATGGGAACGATAAAGAATTTTTTTATTGTCTGTGTGATACAAATGTACATGCATTGCGGGGTCTAGTTTCTTGGGATAATGGGTAAATAGTCCGTAATGTCCATCAATTTCATACTCGTGTTTCATATTCGTTTCTTTGTCACGCTGGCACTCTATTCAAGTTGCGTTCATCAATCTCTCTCGAGCGTCATACAGTTTATCAACATTTGCAGATTGTCACGGTGACATAAAACTTGATTATATCATCCTAACAACATTATCCCATCTTTCAGCGGCAGATTACACGCGTACGGAGAACAAGCTGCCCGGTGGAGGACTAAAGTTTCCACAATACCATGGCTGGTCTTTGTTACTTTATAATTGGCACGCGGTTCTCCTGGCCCAAGTGTCTATCGCGTATTATTAAAAAAGAGTTTATCAACTACTCTGGAGGAAGCCCCTCGGTAATACAACACTCTTGCTCAATAGCTATCTTCAATTCACGGAAAATTAGGCATTACGGGGAGAAAAGGCTCCAGAAAGTTGAGTGTCACGCTCTTGGTCAACTTCCACAATGCAACTTTCAATAGGAATTTAAATTGTGACAGCTGTTTATCGTGTGTCTTATCCTAGCCGATTCACGAATTGCTAGACTGCGCGTTTTTAGGTATTTAGAGTGTAGCGTCCTCGAATATGGATCATTAGATGCGAAGTCAGACACTTTTCGGAATAGGTTTTCGGATTTTGTTCAAATACGACTGTGTTTTATTTTTTAGTCATATATGAACGTATGTGAAATGGTTTTTCGATATCTTGAAAATTGTTGGATTCACAGACCTGCAAAATGAACCTTTTTATCATTAAAGTATAACGGCTGAACTAAAAACCCAATGAAAATGATATTTTAATTGCTTATACTGAAGATATAAGAATATCTAATAAAAATTAGTTCAAGCTGCACCACGTGTTACGACCGAGTTATTTTCATCTAATACCGAACAATAATTGGACGCATGGTGACTCAATTCTATTGAAAAAAACTATAATATTCATTACGAAATCAAATTATAGTAATAACAGGAAACGAAGGAGGACATACTCATTATTAAGTAAGCTTCGCTGGATATGTATAGTTAAAAACTAACCGTATCATGACCGGCCAAATGGCCGGTTTCACATTTTTCACTTCATAGTTATCGAAATTACAAACATCTTGCCAATAGAAATTATTACAAAAATTTCTACATTCAAGTACACATTCTTATAAAAATTGCGGGAAATCTAAATAAATTCAGTCGTGTAATTTAATGATGAATTAGATAAATTTGTATTACATTACAAGCGCACTACATTTTGTGCTTAGTATAAAACAGTTTTGTTTCGTTTTATACAAAACCCCGAGATATTGTAACTTATATCGAGTGATTCGCATATTCTGAGCTCGTAGCCTCAATGTTTTATTTGTCACAAATACAAAATTGCACATTATCACTGAGAAATTAAAAATAGCACGCATGTACTATCTTTCGGCTGGAATTAAAGAAAAGATTATTGGTTTTTGTTACACGTACAAGCAGATCGAGCGAAGCAAACAACGTTGGCAGTGGTGCAAACTTTTTTGTTTGGTGTTCCACAAAACACATCGCACAATTTATCGGGACAAGGGTTCTCAGGTGCATCCGCAGAATCCCCGAGCTATTCCGAAGATCCAGGATTTGAACTGAGATTCGAATTGATCGTGTCCTTAGCTACCATCGACTAGGATAAGAAAAAGAAATATCGGTAATTATATAGTCAAGCTCGTCATTCTGAACAACTTTTCTCTCTACATGTCACCGCCGCGATGACTACAGTACTACAGCAAACTTCGCCATTTTCTAATGACCGAATTCGTCGGTTAGGGCGGGGAAGGGCTTCAACCTACTCTCTGCACCTCCTCCCTAAGTAATCTGACTCAAACCTAAACCAAACCTAATCAAAATTCATTTAAAAGCTATACAAACCTAACCCTCCATGGAGTAACAATCTAGAAGCAGGGTTCCTTGCTGATTTTGATGAGCTTCAAATATGTTATCTGGGGTGTGATTCTGAACAACTTTTTTCTGCATATGTTACCGCCGCTCGACCTTAGTTTGCGAGCTATTTGTGAAGAACTGTTAGGTCCACTACAGCCAAATCCGTTAAAAACTTTTTACTAAACACAACACTTGCTCCTTCATTTAACTCTTATGTGTAGCTGTCAGTACACAATTTCATTTCACAAGTAAAATTGCACATTTTTTTTTTTTTTTATTGACAAAATTGCACATTCGGTCGGTCGATAAGTACGCTAAAAATAAATCCCGTCTGCAAAGGGTTAAAACGGACAGAAGTTGTTATAGTGCGTGTGTGTAGTTTTTTTTGTAAATATCTCGGAAATGAAGGCCGAGCGGCGATAAAATGTATAGGAA
Source organism: Sphecodes monilicornis (assembly GCA_913789915.3). Taxonomy (NCBI): domain Eukaryota; kingdom Metazoa; phylum Arthropoda; class Insecta; order Hymenoptera; family Halictidae; genus Sphecodes; species Sphecodes monilicornis. Next base: position 27,637,813 of record OU565284.1, read on the forward strand.
AAAGTTGTTTCGATCGATGAGCTTGACTAACAAATTTCAAGGTCATCAAAATCAATGATGAAGATCAACTTCTATACATAGTGTCCCAAAAAGTTTGAACATAACTCAAAGGTGTGATTTTCGAGGTGGTTCCAAGCACTCTTTTTCTTTGCCAATTCGCGTCAAAAGGGTTAGTTTTCGAGTTATTAACGATAAACACGGGCCAATCCGAGCGTGGCTGATTTCAGTTCGGCGACAGGTCCCGCCGAACGCGGCGTTGCCGCTGGCCGACATGGAATTCGATCGCCGTTGCCGCGCTTTAGTTGGTCCGTGCTGTTCGTTAGTAACTCGAAAACGAAGAGTTTTGGCGTAAATTAGCAAAAGAAAGAAATTCTTAGAACCACCTTGAGAATTTTCCTTTCAATTATGTTCAAACTTTTCGGGACACCCTGTATAATTGCCAAAGTGTCAGTTTGTCGTCCAAGTAGACATTCCGTTTCACGAGTTGACTGGCTGGTTGAAAGTGCCCTTTGCCTATCTATCAGCGAGCAGGGAGTGTACGAATGTTAACAAGACTCGCCCATCGGGGCAAACAGTGTTCAAGGTTTGCCTTACTCCAGCTTCTGGGCATCCAGCTATGCTTGTTTGATTAGAGCCCTGTTAACGCTATTGTTCCGGGGCAGGAATGCCTTTGCGTTCTTCTCCTGCCTCCCTTCGACTGATTTAAACTTTGAATATGAATCCTCCTCCGCCACTTCAGCTCTGTACATTATTTATCGGTACACCGAATCGATTGATCAAAGGGATTACGCAATAACAATAATGGTACCCTGTTCCGAACACCTCGATCAGTTGATTTTTTGATAACAAATGATTGTTTATCCCCTTGCCGTACGATTTTCTTTACAACTTCAATGATTAAAACCGTTTTATCCTCAATAATTCTATGACGATAGGCGATTGATTTTAATTTTTGATCATATAACACTAGGGATCTTACTTTTACTGGGATCTACGGGTATCCGAACTCAAGTATGTGCTCGGATACCCATTCAATTAACATCCGAGTATCCGAATATATCCAAGTACTAGGATATTCTTTAAAATTAGATCCGAGTATCCGACCATCATATGCGATAATTGGAACAGATCTCTGTACTGCTTCGCGTCTAGTGACACACTGGTCTCGCTGGTGTTAGCAGTTTGTTTTCAAATATATGTAAGGAGGCTCGATGAGGCGCAATGGTATCGGCTTCTTCGGATGCCGGTTCAAGGAGGACTCGTTCATGGCGTCCCTTCTCGGTCCCAATGTAAGGAAAGAACAGTACAACGTGTCAATCGATAAACACATGCGTATCAACCACATTCAGTAATCTATATGACGGTATAAAGATCCTTACAAAATGTAAACATGTGTAATTTCAAGGAAGAACGGTGGTACTAGTCGCTCTCATTCAATCCTTCGTATTATCCGCGGTAGCACAAAACAAATAGTAAGGATAACTTATCCGAATGTCGAAGTTTTATCCCAACCACTGGGGGGATCCCCCTTGGAACCAGTCAAGCAGTAAACACGCTGGACGACCGAGCCAGCGGTGGGTCGAGTATCGGCGAGACTCACACTAATGCAAGCGAAGCAAAAGATTGCAACTTCTCTAATTTTTTTATTTCTTTTTTATGAAACGTATTCGTCTCACTTTTCTAATTAAAAGGACATCAAACACGATATAGTTACGATCATAATTACGTGTAGAACAAGCGATTAAAGTTTCGGACTTGACATTCATGGTAGAGACACAAATTCGGTAAATGTGAAGTCCAAAACTTTAACCGCTTGTTACACAAGTACACCCTTTAATTAAAACAAAAGGACGAATACGATGGTAGAAATTTCATTGCTGAAAAACCAAAAATAAAGAATTTTGATTCTGTAATTTAAAAGTCTGGGATGGCGCGAGTCCTTTGATGTGTGCCGAACGCTCGAACCTCAGTCCCTCTTTCTGTTTCAATTGCTATTCTTCTCTACGTTCGGCACACTACAAAGAATGTAGAACCTATTCCCTGAATGTCGAACGGCAAACCCGATGCAACAACTCTTACGGAAAGAATACTGTACATTGTTGCGACTGCTTTAGAAAGGCACGATTAATTATCTAAATTGTAATTGACAATTAATTGTATCACATCGGATACACATGCTGAGTAATCGATATCTGGATAATCAATACATCGATTATTCAATACTGCGAATAATCAGGCACTGGTTAGTAGGGGTTCCATTGTATTAATAAATTTACTGAAAGTTAGCCTCTTCAATTTAAATTCAAATGTGTAAAAAAGCTTCTTTATTCAGTAATCGCTCAAGGAAACTCAAATCCATACTCATATTCAATTTCGAGTACTCAAACTCAAATTCAAACCCGGATACCGGAATATTCATACCCATGCCCTCTATACAATATAACCTACATACCCTATATAACACACTTACACTGATATTTTTCTTGTCACATATACACTGCAAAATTGAAGAATCAATAAATTGTCGTTCAAAATGTTGTAACTTCATCAAACAACGTTGTAGAATATTCGTGCTGATCTCATTTTAAAGCTTTTACGTTCTACTTCTGAAATCCTTTGTTCGTTTTTCTCAACAAAGTTGTTTATACTATGTAACGGGTGAGAAAGTGAACATACTTTTTTGTTTAAAAAATTTTTTTAATGAATGAAACCAACCTAGGTTTGGGTCTCTGACGATTAGAGTCGCAATTTTAAAATGAGCCGAAGTTTCCAATACTGGGTACATAGTACAAGGTTTATAGTGTTTCGTCCGAAAAGCGACTTCCGGTATCGTGCGGGAGTCTTGTGAATGTAAAAAGTCTCGTGCATTGCTGTAGGTATGTGGAGGAAAAGTGATTTACCAGTCAAGAATCTCTGAAATTGGAATATTTTACGTAGAGAAATGTGAAATCCTAATTCAGGCGTAGGCAAGAAACGATTCTTGAATATATGTAACACGGCTGTCCTGAGATTACACAGAGTCGGATCTCGTCTTGTGGTAAACACCCTCCTCCACTCAGCCCTCTATTTCCGTCTCGGTGCTTCTGATGCTAATATTTTTCTCATTTCCGTTAACTCGTGCCACGACGGCAGCTGTGTCATTTATCGTTCTCAATCTACTTCACCAGATATACGTCGCGGGTTCCTTCCCCCACTGTATATTTCATTTTACATTAAAGATCTTCCATTTTATTTAGAAATAATTGATTAACGACCGCACACCACTGCTCCGTTGCGATATACATATACTTTAACGGTGCTCGATTTAGTATAAATGCCAGCGGCATCGAAGCACCATTTTGTTTGGGAAAGCAGCATTTCAATATACAGCTAATTATACGTATGCCACATTGTTTACTTACAGAGCTATACCAGCTTAACACGCGATTCTCTAAAACATCGACTGAAATAATATTAAAACTTTGCTTGCTTTCTGTTCTTTAACACTTTTTGCGGTAATTACCTATTAATGGCAGCTTAACACGACAGTAAAATGTGTCTTCGTTATTCGCGGGTTTTGTGTGCGCAGAAATTATGATACTGATTTTGATATATTATGATATTAGTCTTGTTTGTAGATGGATGCGTAACAGTCACGTGGAGGTCAACCTTGTATTCTTAAATAGAATCACATATTTTTTAATGCACTCAAAGATACAGCTCGTCGTCCTCTATAAAAAAAAGTAATAAAAAATGTATATCAAAAAATCATTACTTTAAAAAGTATCTTGATCTAAATTGTCCCGTAAGAAAATGTATAGAGGCATTAGATCAGGTTGATGTTTCAACCATAGAGTCTGATATGAAATATCCCAGTATATGGTAAAATATCATGCGATACAAAAGTGCCGTGATATAATAAATCTTCATTACTAGATTGTGGATCATTATTAACCGAATCTAAATACAAATGTATTTTCTTTCTTAATGTCTTTTTACCTTTATATTAGACCTATTCATTTTTGGCAGAAATTCCTAAAATCCAGATGTTTTTAACTTTCTTGAACGCTTTTTAAAATTCTTTTATGTAATCCTGTAGATATCGATGAGAACATTACGAAAATGCAAGTATTATTGTTAGGAATTCACTGGTTTATAAGTTATACGTGTGTAAACATGAGCAATTTTGAGCGTTTTCGACAGGTTAGGGCGACGCCATATTGGATATTCGTTGGCTGGTAGAGGTAGGACTGTTGAGTTCATGCGTTGGATAGATGGTTATACGCGTGTAAACATAAGCAATTCCAAGTGTTCTTCACAAATTAAAGTGTCGTCACATTAGTATATTCGCTGGGTGGTAGACGTAGAAGTGTTGAGCGAATGCGCTATATAATATGGTATATTCGCGGATCGGTTAAGTAATACTAAGCACATGCGCTAAATGGCATGGTATGTTTACTAGATAGAAGCACGTGGATAAATGAAGCTGATTTTAATCATTTTCTGCAGTTTTTTGTACATTTCATTGTTGATTTTAATTTTAATTTATGGATTGTTGCGGAAATTTATGAAATGTAGTGTTCATCGGTGCGATCTCAAAAAGAAGGTATAGTCCAAGTTGGTCTGGGGTTATGTCGTCGCTTTGATTTCGTACATATGTTATTATTACGTACGTGCTTTTGTTGCCATCTAACGGATCTGCTCGGTACTACTTAGCCGATCTTACGTGTACCACCTAGCACATATACCAATATTGGGGCACTTTAGCCTTTCAAAAAGGCTTAAAAGTGCTCAACTTTATACGCGTATAACTTTTGAATCAGTGAATTCCTGGCAATAAGACTTTCATTTTCGGTGTTTTCTCGTCGAAATCTATAGAACTGAATAAAAAAGAGTTTAAAAAAATTGGTCCTCCAAAAAAAGGTTTAACCAAATCATATATTTCTTAAAATGACGATTTTTCTACATACACAGGTTAATGCTTTTCTTAGGGAGAATGTCGAGCTGTATCGATGAGCGCATTAAAAACTATATGATTGTATTGAAAAACATGGTTGATCTTACCCTGACCTCTAAACGTCCACCTACAAACAGACCAGTAATATAATAATATGTCCTCCTTGAAACCATGAAAAAAATCACTCAAAATATTTTCGCTACATATCATAATAGTGACGTAAACCAAATGTTAAAATCAGATGAGACACCCTGTATAGTATACGAAGTCAATTTTCCTTATTTTTTTTCGTTTAACCTTACTGCATATTTTTTTGTTTTTAACTTGTTATTTTACTGCTGTTTGAATCAAGGGTAGTCGACGCACGGTTTGTTTTTAAGGCTTCGTTGGTGAAATGTTAGTAGAAAATGGACAGTATCATAGTATTACAAAATATACATTTACTGAGAATTTGTGCCGCATATTATACACTGTTTGAAAATCATTCAAAGCTTGTAAAGTTAAGTACTTCAACTGTTTGAAGAGTCATTATACCGCTTCAAACAATTCCAGGAACTACTCTAGTGATTCCAATACTTGGCCAAGTATGCGCTACTAGAAACTCAAATGTGCTGTACGAGTTGGACTAATATTTTACATTGACATAAAGTGATTTAATGTATCCGTCTTATTTCGATTATTACTATTAAACATATACATACAAGATTGCTAGACTGCACGGTTGTAGGTATTTAAAGATTTCAACATTTACACACAGTAACGAAATAAGAATTTCCATGGAATTTTATTTTTGAGAGTATACTTACACAAGGTCAAGTAATGTAAGCAAATTCTGGAATTCTACTATATTTGAATGAAATGTCTACTGTTTGAATGAAAAGTGAAGTGCAATTGTTCCAATATACATTTCTATAAAAAATCGAAATTCCCGACGGTAGAGCTTGATGAAAAATGCAATATTATCCTCTGCAATGCCTTCTATCTGCAATGAAAGGAGAGTTATTGAGCGGTTAATAGAATCAGCCTGTATAATACCATTCAAAAATTGATTGAAAATATATGACTGAATATCCACAACATGTTTGGATCTGCTGCGATTGATTTGTGAGAACGACATTCGAAAAACAAAAATGCGTGTTCTTATTTGACCATTTATCTCCGGTAGTTGCAGCGGGACCTGAGAACGTCGCCGTAGGCGTTGTCTGTCCCAAAGGGATTAAAATTTCGCGTGTACGATTAATTTGCATGACCGTAAAGCCCACTTACCCTTTCACAACTGCAAAAAGCCGCGTATTCACTGCAAGGAAGTGTAGGATTTAGACGACGAAACCGGGAGACCCATAACATTCTGAAACCCGGAATCCAAAGGGGACACAGAAAACGGAAAACACAGCACCGCCACGGTGTACGCAGGAAACGCAAACAGAGTCTAAGCACTACCTGTGTTGGATTCACAGAGGGAATGCCGGGAGCGCACATGCTCGCTTTTGTGTCGTTTAATTCTATGTGCCCTCTGCATTAATCGGAAATAATCTGTGAAACTAATAGATTACTTATTGGTTGTTATGGCTACAGTCAGAGACAAAAAGATAGAATACCTTAGGTTTTTTTGTATTCCCATATGATATCCGAAAAATATACATTTGGCGGGCTGAGAATCATAGTGGTGTAAGTCATATAGAGTAGACCAAGGCGAATCGGATAAAAATAATAAGAATTTATACCATATATTTGTTATATTGTCATGGATATGTAAGATAATAGCACGAAATATAGCGTGTGTGAAATGAACGTGTGGGCGCTTATAAAGGAAAAAGTCGTATATTTCCACTGACTGTACTATATATAGTCACGTCGACCGTCGATATCGAAGAGATTTTCATCAGTCCTAGTCAGTATCGCCAGATCAACCCAAAACTGGTTTTTTTTACCTCTCCTCCTTTTCCCCTTCCACTATACCATTCCACTACATGAGCACATTCCAACGTCCCCCAGTAAGACCGTGGCCTGGTCACGTGACGGCCGCGCAACGTGTTACATATTACTCTGGTCATCAGAGAGGTGGTAAACTATATTCCCCTCGATTTAACTGATCTGGCGACACTGGTCCTAGTCCTGAGGACGTCCTTCTTGTCACCATGGCCTGTTCTACAATTTATGATTTTCTGACCCCCGAGGAACGTTCCTTAAGAGAGGGAAAGCGTGTCGACGAAACGCACATGGACCGTCTCAAATATCTGCCTTTTCTGATTTTCTAACAGACACGACAATCACTTTTTTAGCCTACTTCATCCACCTCTCCTACTCTGAAACCAATAGCTCATCAACTGTTTTCCTTCGTCGTCTAGTGCTGACATACGCAGTTACTGCGACGAATGCGATTATAGCAGAGTCAATCTAAGCTACTTCATCTACAATTTTATATTTACAATAAACATCTAAGTTCGAAAATTGAAAAGCGAGTGCCATTATTGTAGGATCTCAGGAAAAAGGAAGGTACCGACGCACAGTGGTTCCAAATCCCGAAAACACGGCCAAAACCTCAAAAATAAACTACCTCCTAGGAGTTTGTAATTGTAGGGTTTGGTAAACGATATGGTGACGATATGACCACCGAATGCCAGGAGGGAAAAAGGTAAAAACTTGATGCTGCGGTTCAGTAGTCAGTTCAAAGTTAGCCTTCGTTTGATGAGCATTTGTCGCGCGCATTATTAGGAAATTGAACGCACCCTTCTAAAGTGCATAACATTCAAGATAGTGCATCAATTTCAATTCTGCAAAATGGATGCTGTTCCTGGAAGTAAGTAGAATGTTTATCTGTTTTTGTATCTCCAAAATTGTTAGTCATTACGTTACACGATGGAAATATTCTTTGGAGAACGTAGAAGGTGAAACTTGATGCGCGTATAGTAGAAACGTAGACATAAGTTAAAAGTTCCACGGAGTACCACCAAAATTCCTTTTCTGACGTGTTGCTAATACATTTATCTTTCAAATTTTATATAAACCAACTGCCACTAGGCGCCACTCTGCTCATACGAGGGTAAACTTTGTTTCTTTCCTATGGATTTTAAAAATGCTATTTTCCAATTGTTAGTAAGCATTTCTTTATAATCATTGTGAATTGAATAGATATCTGCTGCGATTCGGATGATTAAATCTTATGTACATAATTTATTGTACAATTATACTAATTCTTGATATACAAAGTGCAATTTTGCTTGTCATTTATACATTTTTACCTATCAACCACTCAAAACACATTTAATGCGAATTGTTGTCTAAATTTTAGTCGGCCATTTTGTTTTTTGGAATTTCAACTTCATATTCGTAATCAGCGACCCCAAAGACCCCAAAAAGATCATTTTCCAAGCAGGCATAACCATTTTTTAATGTACATGTTCACCATATTAGATCCGCCATTTTGTTTTTTGGAATTTCAACTTCATATTCGTAATCAGCGACCCCAAAGACCCCAAAAAGATCATTTTCCAAGCAGGCATAACCATTTTTTAATGTACATGTCCACCATATTGGATCCGTCATTTTGTTTTTTGGAATTTCAGCTTCATATTCGTAATCAGCGACCCCGGAAACCCCCGTGTACTAATTTTTGAGTGCATTAAAGTACGTTTAGAGGTTTTGGCCGTGTTTTCGGGATTTGGGACCACTGTGCGCCGGTTTCTCGCGAGAACAGAAGTTCGGAGGGAAAATTTTTAATTGTCGCGAAATAATCTACCCCGAGCTACGTATTAACTGCGACGAAGTTTCAAGGATCCATCTTACCTTTTCCTTGTACTCGCGCTTCATTTTCTCGCCATTCGCTATACTATTCGCCGCCTAAAAACTTTCGGTCTTCACAAGGAACTTTTCCTGGCCTTTTCGTTGCATTAAGACCGACACGTAATCGCTTGAAAGAGCAGCACACCGTTATCGTATTGGTAAAACCGCGAATAACTGATTTTATCATCGTATACAGTATTTAATCGATAAAAGTCGCAACCACGAGTCCGGCCAGCGACACTTCGTGTTCAAGTACACTACTCTTTGACTTGTGCTGAACGTAGAAAAGGACAGCGAAGCTCGAGAGGCCTCGGTCGCCGAGAAGTGTAACATAATACGGGTCGAGTATGTCGGTGCGAAAACAACACCTAACTCAGTGACAAAACTTTTTTATTTTTTAATATTTTTTTATGGAACTGTCACCAACATATTTGTTCCGTCGCAAGAACCATATTGTCGCAAGATCCGTATACCTTCGCGGAGAGAATGGTAAAAGGGAGAGTCGGCTTTCGTATCTGCGTAATTCACGACAAATTCGTATTCCAATACAAATGAACCGTGTTTCATCGCGAAAGAACCGTTGCGCCGAAATTCTCCGTCGAACATTCTTTTATGACTGGTTCACGACAAGGGGACTTTCGCGAGACTCGTAGATTCAACAAACTTGCCATTTGGTGACCACGCGAGGGTAGCTCAGGAATTAAGTTAATTTCTTATAATCCCTCATAACTTCCAGCGTTTTTTAAATTTCGGTTTCCCGTTACGACCCTCCATGGCCGTTTAAAGGTGATTCTAAGGAACACCCGCGCGTGGTTAATTACGGTAACAAGGTACCGAGACCTTTCGCCATCGGAATCAGGTAACACCCCACTCTTCTTTCGGCTCAACTCTCCTTTAAACCATCGCAAGAAACGGAACAATTGCGAATGTCCTGATTGGGAATCTCCATCGCAGCAACCAAATCAGCGGACTTTCTTGCTCATGAAATAATCGATACACATCTCTCGAATTCTTAAGCACCGCCCTCCGTTCTCAACCGAGTGATATCTTTGTAACTTACAATACAAGCGAACCAACGCACTTTCGGTCTAGCTTTCCAACAAGTAACATCCTTCAATCCTTGTACAAGTGATATACAAACATACCACTTCCTTGCACGTATTGAGACAAGGCAATTGAGAATACGGATCATCGTCTCAGATCCGCGCGCGTATAAGGCAGGACCTGTCAGATAGCCTTACTGACGAATCCTTTAACAGGTCTGGGACGAAACGCGATTCCTTCAAGTCATATCAATCCATCCACTCCTTTGAACTAGCTGCCCAAGATTAATTTGGCAGGCAACGATCCGGACATTCGCGAACCCACGCACTCGTGTAGAAACAATATTCGTGGCATTTTTTTAATGAAAATGATACAAAATAAGACGTAAGTGTAATGGACGATGGAAGTTTCGGAAAATTATTGTAAATATGATCCGAATTATATCGTGTTTGGTATTATTTTAATCAGAAAAATGCCACAAATATATTGGTGAAAGTCCCATTAAAAAATAAGTAATAATAAAAAAGTTTTTTTATTGGCATTACACTGTGAAGACACGCGGGCCTTGTACAATGGCTTTAAATTGCTTTGCATTAAATTAATGCAGTATTTTGACTTCTGATCATATATTATAATATTAAAATCTGGTCTATTTTAAAAATAAAATTCTTTCAGACGCAGTTCTCATTCTTTCTTGAAAAAGATCCAAATTAGGATCGAAACGTAGAAAGTTTTAACAAACTAGCAAGATTGCTTCAATATTCTGTTTAGATCGAACCTTTGCGCCAATAACATTATTTATTCTGTGTTTAACAAATTTACGATCGATAACCGAACTAACGTCTTTCTGTCTTGTATCTCACGATTCGCGATACAATATATAATGTAACGCCTACAGAACTGATCTGTAGCACTGTGCGTGAGCTGGGTAGTACAACTCCGCGCAACCCGTGCACAATGCAAAAAAAAGTATTAAAGTAATAAATACAACACTGTAGAACTATAAATCTATTTTCTACAATGTTTCACTAGTGCTAACATCAGTGATGCCAGATCGGTTAAATCGAGGGGAATACAGTTTACCACCTCTCTAATGACCAGAGTAACATGTGACACGTTGCGCGGCACGTCACGTGACCAGTTTACGGTCTTCGTGCGGGACGTTGGATTGTGCTCAGATAGTGGAATGGGATAGCGGAAGGGGAAAAGGAGGAGAGGAAAAAACAACCAGTTCTGGTTGTTTCTGGCATCACTGGCTAACATGTATTCGCTTGAGGCTCGAGCATTACTAATACAATATACAGGGTGAGTCCGAAGAAACAGAACACCTAAATATCTCCGTTACTTTTCGTTGTACAAAAAAACTTCTTAGGGCAAAGTTACACTGTTTGAAGGGCCACATGTAACGGTGCAAGGGAAAAAATTTTCAAGGTCATTTTTTTAATGAGATTTCAAGGTCATCGATGTTTTTTTAAACGGAATGATATTATCTTCGTTAACGTAATGTTGTAGCTGACAAAATGACGAATTCATCCATGTAACACAATATGACCTACAAATGACCTTCAACCCAGAAAAATGGAATAAATAAAATTCAACGTGTAAGTTTCATTTGCTTTCTTTCTGTTACTCAAAATGTTCAATATTCCTTGAGCTGCTTACATTCAAATGTATCGCAATACACAACATAATAACAGATTCGGTGTTGACAGGAAGACATTTATGATATCATAAATACCTTCACTTATGCGTTCGTACAAAATCGTGTTTATCAACTACTAATTACTCTGAAGACCTTCTTGACATCAGATTGTGTAAACAATTGCGTGAAACATCCGGTTTACCTAGTGTTTAAATACTTCTTGGATCAACTATAAATACTGCTTACGAGAGAACGAAATATGGCTACATAATAAACAGGTTATTCCTTTTAATTTTAATTCGACCATGTAAATTATTTCCGTTACTATTAAAGGTAGTAAAACGTGACGAAGATGGATTTGTGTAGTTTCAAGGCAATCATGTGCCATGGGAAAATAGCCACGTGTTCAATTGAATGTTTCAATGAATGAAAAATATATGTAGGAACTTTTACAAAGCAATATACTTAAGAAAGAAAAAGCACACGATACACTAATAATTGTAAGACGTCACGTATCCAGCAAGGGTAGAACACGTGCAACGGGGACGCGGCCCGAAGAACGGACCCTCAGCGCGGGAGGAGCGACGGCTACCTGCACGTCGACCACCGCCTCCCCCCCTTTCGTCAACCCCTGGCCATGGGATTCTTGACTCCGAGAAACAAGGGATGACTCCGGGCATTCATTCTGTCGCATACTCCCGCACCCGTCGGAACTCTCGTACTTTACCACTGAGCATAGCCTTGTTTACAATTCGCGATCGAATAGCATTAAACACGCGCCTTGCGAGGAAATTAGAGTCTTACATAATACTGTGAGATTGCACAACAGTCTTCGGATAAAGTTTCTTAAATATTACAGACACATCGGACTCAGACAGACGCACGCTAAGGCCCGCTGCACACATCCGTTTGTTTAACGTGCGGCGACCGAGCGGCAGAATAACGGACGTGTACATCAACTCATATGCGATAATGTAATGACGATCGTATATGCGATTGCGGCGACCGTGCGTTTCTTTGGGGAACTGCGGCAAATATTGAACACAAGATGGACGTGCGACGCCGCAATTACGATTCAAAGAAATGTGCAGCGTCGCATTGAATTCATAGTACTTCAGACCGTATTTGCGGTACCGCACGGTCGACGCACGTTAAAATTTGATTAGATTTGATTCTGTCTACGGCGCGTCGCGTTAAAGACGCGCCCACGTACGCGTAGCGTATGAGATGTGGACGCTTTCTTTTATTTATGAAGCGTACACAGCTAGTTTTGAATCTTAAGAGAATCTTGAGCGACGATGAGAACATGCTAATTCTATATAGAAAAGAAGAAGAAAATGCTGAGTGCATCTTTATATACAGAGAAATCAGTCGTTGATTTTGAAAGTGAGGCATATCCATTTTATGTCAGTACCAGATATTTTATGTTAATTTGTAATAAAAATTAGTACTAACTATTTTTTTCACAAAATGGACTTCCCCCACTATCAAAATCAACGACTCTTATATTTATGGCAGAACGGTTATAGCTGCAAAAGAATTATAAGATAATATTAGGTTTTCCCATAAGTTCGTGCCGAGAAATACAGCAACCGTTACCGCAAACAATATTTGTGCTGTTTACAGAGCAGATGCTTTATCGCCCCGTATGTGCAGAAAATATTTTAGTATCGCACCATCGTATTATCACTTATTTCGGCCAACGCAACATTTTTTAGCCGGAAAAATTTGATACGATCGAGTCGTTAAAAAGAAACATTGAAAAGTATTTGAACGAAAAACCGCAGAATTTTATAGTGACGGAATAATGTCTTTACCAAGAAGATGGGAAGAGGTGGAATGAAAGGGTAATTACAATTTTTCATGAACTTTATAGGTACGTTTCATACATTAATTTAAAAAGCAAAGCAATAAGCTGCACGAACTTATGGAACGACCTAATATACTAGTATAAGCGGGGCATTATAGTCAAAGGAACGAACATGACATCAAGGTATTTTTTTAATAATATCATATCTTTATTGTATGTTTACATATTGATGTGATTGTGTAAAGGTTGATGGAGTGGAGCTATGGAAAATTGAAGGTGTGGGTGAAAGAAGATACATGTGCGTAGAATGTGATGGAGAAGTGGGTGAAAGGGAATGTGCGTCTGTGTCTTGTTGACTAGTGTGACTTAGCATTTCGTCTATTAGTTTCATAGTTTTTAATTTAAATTGTCTGGTCTGCGCATCTGACAATTTCCTTAAATCCGGAAGCAAACTTAGCAGGAAATGCTTAAGGTCGTCCTCAGACGAATTTTTTGTTTTTTGTTCTAAATACTTCATGAACATATTGTCCATCGCATCTGATCTATTTTTTTTTCTACGTCTTGTACCGTTCGTTACACATGCAATATCATGCGTTGTCTCTGCTTCTGTCGCAGTATCATTAGTACAATCCCGTTCTTCCGTTCCCCGTTCTTCGCTTGATGGAAGTGGAAAGTTCCCACAATTTGCAATATGTGCTACCGGCTTTACAAACGGTAGAACAAATTGCATCACTTCATGCAAATAATATGGCCTCTTCTGTTTGGACGAAGAACCACTAGCTGCAGGTTTCAATCATTTTACGAACCCATTCCTAATGTTTCTCCATTTCTCTTTACACTCGGCAACTACAAAAAGTAATACGGAATCAATAATGATTGATTACACTGTCTAACAGCCAAAAAATGCTTCGATTTTCGCTATGCGATACTTTATTGCATGTACGTAACAATATGTACGCATTATTGAAATACGAAGTGGTTTTTCCTTGGGTTGTAAATGGGTTAAAACCGCATGTAAATAACCACAATTCAAATATTGATCTGCTATTTCTTTCCAGTTTTCCGTACTAGGGACGGGCATATAAGTTTGTTTCAATACAGTCCATATTGCCTCTGTAGTTTCCGCTACAACTCTTGAGATTGTACATTCTCCTCTTGCAAAGTACAATCCCAATGAAACAAAAGTGCAACCTGTTGCCAGGTATCTGAAAACAAAATATCTTTGACTCTAATTTACTATATGTATATTTTAGTATAGTGTATGTAAATTGACAATTATTCTATAACCTGAATTCGAAATTCAGCCCTCAATTGATATGTATAATATTAATAATTTATTATAAACAATTTTATTTTATTTACCTACCTTAATGTTATCAAAATCCTTTCATCAGGACTTACACATTCTCGCATATTTGTATCTTGCCTTTCTGTACTTGGACCCACTATTCGTACAAGATTTTTGTATGTGTCTTTATGCATTCTGTAGAATGCTTGAAACCTAGCATCGTCTTCTGCTAATTCTCTTGCAGCCACAAATATTCTGCAGTTAATGTTATTGCGAATGTAAGGGCGCAACCACAATTTTCTCCTTCTTCTTTTGTGTTGAATATAATTATAAAGAAGTATCACGTCCTCCTCGTCACTCGACATTTCTGTTTGTTTGTCGTAACTAACGTGAAGTTTACTCTACGCTTCGTGTACAGACGATCGCGGCAGCGTACGCTACGCGCGTAACGACTGCAGGTAGCGACGATTACGCGACGATTACGCTTCGTGGACAAACGTCCATTATTTCACATTGGTCGCAGCATTGAAGCGTACAGCAAGCGATATTTTTTCTCGTACGCGTCTCTGACGCAACGCCCCGTGGACGGAGGGCCTTACGCAGACATTCAAACGGCAGACCAAGAAAGAACAGACAAAAGACGACAGACGCGCAGCATTTTTACCAACGTACAGACACACTACACACAACGCAATCACACCTACCAACGCATAACATAAAGAATATAAGAAAACTAATTAACATTCTTCAACAGATGGTGATAAGTAAAAGTTCAAATATTTCTTGGATTCACTGTAATTCGATTCTCGTATTATTAGACGTTTAGTCGCAATGTAGAATATTATTCTTAAACTCCTGGGAGCTGACTAAAACAGTCTCGGACGCAAATTGTTACAGAACAGCGGTTGTTCAGCAGGCTATTGATTACGACAGGTTCAACGTATGTAAATGTTTAGCTTGCTTAACGAAAAAGAATCAGCTTCAGCTTCACCTCCACCCACGTCCCCCGTATTGTGTAACGAATGAAACGTTGAACGTACACCGAGATTTATTGTCGATGTAACGACTCCTCGTTACATAAAATCGAGCTTCTTATTTTGCAGCTAGCACTCAGCAATTAATATTGTAATTGCTACCGTTTGGTGTAGAATGTCGAAACAGCTGCTCGGAGGCGGCCATAAATTTATTTTGTTACGGGGGAAAAGAAGATAATTACGCTTGAAGCTGGCACGCGAAGTCTCCCTTTTTTGTTTATCATCGTTAATTACCTTGTTCCGTGGAATTGTTTTAAAATACGGGTTTTTATGCATCACGACAGTTTCGTATTTGTGAAACACGCGAAAATAGCAGTATTCGAATGAAATCCATTCTCTCCTTTAATTCTTTCTTCAGTACACACTGGCATTCGCATAAACATCGGCAGTCCGTGTTATATCAAAAGCTGGGAGAAATTTTGGATTAAATTAGTTAGGTGTACCCATGAGAATACCACTGCGTTTAGCACAATGGTAATACTGTTTGAATTGTACGCACATTTCGTCTGTAATTTTAATAAATAATTCTGAACTTCTGTTTCTCAAGGTAAATCTTGAAACATATACCAATACGCCTAGATCGGTTTCACTTTTTCTTTCATAAATATTGAATTATCATACATGCTTCTATTTGAAATTAGTAACTAAATTTCTTCATCCATCCACACTTATAAAAACTATGAGAATCCTAAATAAATTCTATCTTGTAATTCTTATAGTACAACACGTACTAGTCACATTTGGGGAGGCTGAAAATCATAGTGGTGTAAGTAAGTGGCATACATGATATATCGAGTAAAATAATGTTTTTTGTTTGTTGCTATAAAAAAACTACATATACGCATTGCGGTTGCAAAAACACATTTCTATAGAGTCAGAAAATTATAGATGTATCTAAAAATTAAAGCACGAATCAAAATTGTATACAATTTACACGCGAATTATTTAATTAAGATTAACTTATGTAAACCGATACACAGTGAATACCAAAAATATTCGGACACACTTAAAAAGACGATCTTTGAAGAAATTGCAGTTGGCCCACAAATACCAGAATTTATTTTATTTTGGCCCGTATCTAAAAGTTAAAAAATACATTTAGTAGATCTGTAGTATAAATCAGCGATTGAAAACAGAAGAGCGTAACGGTGTACTTACACCACTACAGTATTTTATCGATAACTGTCCACAACACGGGTCCGACCAGGAACAATTATCGGCCAGGGACAGTTATTGGTCAGGTATACTATTCTTTGACTTTGCCGAACGTAGAAAAAGACAGCGAAGCTCGAGAGGCCTCGGTCGCCGAGAACTGTACCATAATACGGGTCGAGTATGTCGGCGTGAGACCACTACTAAATCAATGACAAAACTGCTTTATTTTTTATTATTTTTTTATAGAACTTTCGCCAACATACTTATGGAATTTTTCTAATGAAAATGACACCAAGTAAGATATAATTGCGATAATATTTACTTGTGTAATGGACGATGAAAGTTTCGGGCGCAAGGAAGGACAGTGAACAGAAAATTATTGTAAATATGATCCGAAGTATATTGTGTTTGGTATTATTTTAATCAGAAAAATGCCACAAAGTCTCATAAAAAAGTAAGTAATAATAAAGAAGTTTTTTTATTGGCATTACATTGAGAAGACACGTGGGCCTTTGAACTGTGCCGGCGAGAGCGACTCTCCGCGTCTCTTTCTTTTCCATACGCTGTCCTTCCTTATGCCCGAAACATTTAGTTATTCGGTCCTCAAGTGTAACAAAATGATAGGACATACGTTGCACTTTTCCTTCTCAGTTGTACATCTGCACAAATACTTGAGTTTGTTCATTGCATAAAATGGGCCGTAGAAAAACATTAAGTGCGTTTGAAACATCAAGGAATGTTTTCTATTATCAAAATTGTTAGCTTAACTCGAAGTAGAAACGAAATCAGTAAATTTGTTAAAAATCTATATAATTATAGCACATGCAGCGGGAAAAAAATTTGAATCGATATATTCTCTCAGTTGATGTTATTTTCAAGTTTCAAAATTGAAAACACTTTTTATTATGACTGAAATAAAATTACAACATTACGTTTGTCATATTTCAATTTATGGAATAGAATATGCAGTAGATATTTTGATGAATTATACAGGTTCTACTGTACTTCAATGTACTGAAATTAAAATATTTAAGGAAGACGCGGCTATCTCTCTTATTCCTAAGGGAAGTTTTAACGATTTAGATAGCGTTATGCAAAACTGGGTTTCTGCTTCGCCGATTAATTTGAAAAGTTGCTGTCAGACTGTAAATTTTTCAAAAATTTTTGAAATCCCCAATTCGAACCTGTAGCCCAGTAGGTTCCAAAATGTCCGGCCATAATGGTGCGGTTTTATTTAAAAAAAATACACCTCGCGTTTTCGCAGTGTTTCCCTCCTTTTTTCGTATTTACTGTAGCTGCGTCAAACAAACAAGAGAAACTCGACCGACTTTTGGCCCGGTGCCTCTAATATACACATTCCCAAAGGAGTAGCAATGATACATGGGCAGCGCGGTTATAATTCAAGGGAAAAGTGAGGAGAAACGTCAAGGTAAACGATGAGGGTGAAGTCTGGCAACCACGCAACGACGTTATTCATTACTAATATCGGCGGACCCAGAAGTTTCCCCCTACTCAACCCCCCCCCCCCTGCCCCACTCTGTTTCCTCAACGAAACTCTTCTCCTGTCAAGCGTTCTCGTTTTAATTGCATATTAGCTCCGCATCCAAGGGGTTAGTTGTACTTGATTACTTTAGTTGTTGTTAGTTATCGTTGTTTTATTAGCTGCTACTTTATTGACCATTTATTCAATAACTCAAACAAACGAGGTTCATTTAGGGGAACGTGCAACCCTAGAAACCTAAAAAACATACGTAATGGAAAATAAAAATTTTCCACATTAATTGCAAGAAACAGAGATTAAATAGAAATTTCTGCTTCCTTTTAATAACTTCAATAATCAAATTCTATTATTCTTTTTACTCTTCCAAATTGAGTCTACTCATTTTTACCATAAATAGCTAAAATCCGCAGTCTATTTGTTATTATTATTGAAAACTTTGAATCTGTTTGTTCTGTAGAATAAATTTCTAAACTTTTAACAACTTATTTAGGTATTCTTATCGAAACAGGAACTGTATGATGGCTACGTTAATTTGTTTCTTGAGTGTACATACATAATAAATAATAAAGAACACATAAATAAAAAAATGGTTTAAGAATACTAAAACTATTATACAAAGCAAAAGCGACTATTTAACATAAGTTACGATGATAATTTTTGGACTAACGAAATACATCGACGTCTGTTGATTAATCTAATAATTTCTTGAATGATCTATATATAAATATTTATCATTTATACAATAACTCAAACAAACGAGGTTCACTTAGGGGATCGTGCATCTCACGTTCTTTGATGCTTACGAGTAGACTGCAAATTTTTATCACAAATAAATATTCCCTATGTCAACTGTAACAAATAGAAATTGCATAAAAAACAACTTTTTTTATAGTAATTTTGATAAATCTAAGAAAGTGTAACGATACTCTGAAATTTTTGCAATGTCGTCATATTTTTGTATATACCTACAGAAAAGTAAAGAAGCATCATTTTTAATTTTAATCACTACTATGCACTGTATAAAAGAATCTGAAAAAATTAAAAACATTATTTTCGACAATAACTCACTACTGAATTTTTATAAAATTAATATTTCTAAAACTTCTAGGAGAAATATGCATTTTTTCAGGACTTTTGGAGATTTTCAATTTTTTAAACATGTTTGCCTAATCCAGAAAATTCCTCCAAAATACACTTAATAAGACACAGCTACCGTAGAAATATAAACGTGGTCATCTGATAACTGCAATATTAAATCAGCAATTATAAGTTTCTGAAATTTTTTTAAAGATCTATTTTGCAGTCAAAAATTCGGAAAAAGTCAAATCTAACAGGTCGAATGCTCATGAATTTTTTCGTAATTTTTTGTTAAGCAGAACAGCAGAAATAGAGTTTCAATACTGTCGCGGTAAGAGCTACAAGGCTGTACACGATAAATGCTATTAAAATGATCCCCACTATTGCGGAGTATATCCCTCGAGGATTCCAAATGCTCGACCGCTCGACTCGACCAAGAAATTGTAACATGATACGGGTCAAGGTGTATCGGTGAGTCAATACTAATGCAATAAGACTTTAATTATTTTTCCAAAGATGGCGAGTGAGAACGGAAGAGAGACGAGAAGTCGAGTAGTCGGTAAACGTCAATTGCAAAAATTTTTTTATTTTTCATTCTTTTCTTATGAAACTTTTACCAACATAGGTGCATATTTGCCTACGTAAATTTGTACTTTATAAACTTATTATTCTCAATTGAACATGTAAATAAGCACCGACTTATGACATATTTGACCTCATTTTAATAAAAAAAAATTTCACGATTGTGTTGATAAAAGCTTCATGAAAAACTAATGAAAAACAAAAAACTTTTGTCATTGGATTACTATCACCAACGCGCTGGTGTCGATGTTTAGCCGGTCGGCTCGACCCTGGCGGCAAAAGGCAAAGGAATCTCGAAGAATCATGTTTGTATACAGTGAATGCAATGTTTTGGACCCAAAGGTCGTTGATTTCATCGCGGGAACACTGTAACTCATTAAACCGTGCTCACCCTATAACTACCCTTGTGATTGCAGTACCTACTTGAAACTTGCCACAGAGGATTTTCTTTGTGGGCCCTATCGAATGGCATGCAAAGATATCAATTTAGTTTGGAGGCACACCTGACCCGCTTATCCGGCTATACGCTTTGTTTTTTTTTGTATTCAAAGATACAACAAGTTGTATCAAATCTCAAAGGATTTTAAACAATGGTTATTGGTGGGTGGGTACCCGGGTACCTCGGTTATATGAGACGGTGTGTCATTTTTCGGTTGTAAACAAGCGAATTAACCTTTACACTGTAAACGTTTTTACGGGACCATTTAGTACCACGAGTCAGAGTCGTCCTTATTATTTTTGGCACAAATTTCTTACCACGAGTCTCACTCGTTGTTGGAGGCCAAGGTGTTAATAAGTAATAGTTCTTAAAAATACTTGAAAAAATTCATACAGCACCTCCGAACATTCTAAATTGCGATTATCATAATGATTTTGACAAATAGAAATACGTGAATTTTAGAAACTGTTCGAAATTGTCCGGACACGAATGAGCCCCCTTTACAGTTTAAGAATCAATAAAACTAAAATTCAGAGGTTAAGAGTACGTACATATGACTCGATTACTGTACTCTTGCGAATATACGTCGGCTTCAGAAATTTCGAAAGGTGACGTCATCTTCGATGACTTCACGAATGCGACCCCCGTGCGAGGGGTGACGCTGGATGTTATTTTACGATACCAGCAAACTCGTGTCTCACTCCGTCAGCTCGAACGTCGCCACAATATGCATCGACACGCGCTATGACACTTTTGGTTAAGTGCTCGACTGTTCCGAAAGATTTTATGGATTCCATTCCAGTGTCGCATAAAAATTCGCTGACATATCCTCCGTGCGCATCACCCAACTCGTAAATGATTTTCTGTTGATCTAAAATATTTAGCATGCTGTCAGTTTTATGTGGGTTAATGAGAGTCTTCGCGCTTCGCGAAACTTACTCCAGCGTAACTTCGTTCAAACTTCAGAAATAGTTGCATCAAAGATCCTAGGATAACAATAATGTGGCCCCTTGTAATTGTTAATATTACAACAAAAATATTTAACGGAGAACGATATAATTTGTTATGTCTATTGTAATTACATGTCTGGAAACAAATTTATTTTAGCTAATCCTTCTGCTAATAAGAATCATAAGTAACAACCTGAAGAACAAAAATTTGTATGAAAAAAAACTATTTCTTGCGGATTAAATAAGTTAAAATGTTGTGTAATATACTCGATAAACGGTACGTAGAATCGATATTCATAAGAGTCATATTTTCAAAGATGACGTTAAAGTTTTTGAAGCTATGCGTGTTGATATCTTGGCCCCCCATATTGGAGAGAAGCAAACATGACCTGAATAAATTAAATAAAATGTATGATGAATGAAATAATTCATGTTTTAATAATATTAATGCATCTTTTGTGGAGGACGTTATTCAATAGAACAACGTGGAGAAATTTAGATTCAATGCCTCATACGTACATGATAGGCAAATAATGAGCGCATATCGTGCAAGCAAGAAGAATGCGCATGCGTATATAGAAAAGAATTCGTTTTATTTATTTTCTGTTGATGTCGAAATGTTACCAAAAAGAACGATTTCATACCATTTCTGTTGGGGGCCATTTTACCATCATTTTCCTAAAATGTCCAACAATGACCTATTTTCATAATACATATTAAATTCAAGGAAATTATTTTTCTTTTACTTCCGCCTTTTATCACATGCAACTTTATTAAGAGCCCGTGCCTTGCAATTAGATTTGGGTAAAATTTTGGAGAAATAATATGTCAAATGACGTTTTAAATAATCGTTGTTCTACCATTTAAAAAATGTTGTATCTTAAATAAACAGTAAAATTTCTGCAATTGAAATATTTTTATTTTGATAATCAAAAACATAAAATAATATATTTGAATTTTGCGTTAAATAGCATTTAATTAATTCAAATTAATTTACACTGTTCCGTTTCTAATCTCACGTTTCATAAAACATACTGTTGGGGACTCCGCTCGAGATTTGCGTGCAGCCGAAGATGGAAGGTGGAGGCGTAGGTTAAGCGCGGTTACGCGAATGAATAGAAGGAGAAGTGGACTGTATTGATGTGAATTGACTAGATACTTAATATAGAACTTATTGAAACTATATGTACAATGAAACAAAAATTAATAAACGAAAGGAGCAGAAATGAGACGAACTAATATACTTGAACAGAACTTGAAATTGTTGAGGATATGATAGGAATGGTGTTTCTCTTATCATAAAGCACAGCGTTAGTGAATAAGGAGCTTTCTTTAATATAAAAAACTTGGAACTGTGAACTTATTATATATACCAGGTATGTCCTGCCCAAACCGACTCTTCTGTCGAACTGACTATTGGGCGGACGCAGTGATGCCAGAATCGTGGAACTTGCCCCTCCGGTGGATCCTCCGGCTGGATCCCCCACTCTGACGTACCGTCGTCGCCTTACGTTGTTTCTTACTGCGCACGCGCTACACACAAGCGTACTTCTAGTCTGTCCGTGTGAGCTGCCTATTCGACTCGACGGCGTCGAGGTACGCTTGTGTGTAGCGCGTGCGCAGTAAGAAACAACGTAAGGCGACGACGGTACGTCAGAGTGGGGGATCCAGCCGGAGGATCCACCGGAGGGGCAAGTTCCTCGGTTCCACGATTCTGGCATCACTGGGCGGACGTGCAACTAACGTCTTCCTCACTCTGGTCTCGTGACGATCGTCATTTCGACTTATGACGCACACTCCATTAACCTTTTTTGCAAGTTATTACATTGTAACAGCCAAAGCGACGCCGCGCCGACCTCTGTTACATACTTCTACACTTAGGTTTTCCAGGCGGGCCAGATAAACTGGCGCGCCAAGATAAACTGGCGCCCCGAGACGAACATTCCTCCCTAAGGGCAGGTGCCCTCCGATAAGCACCCCCTCCTAGCACTAAGAACCAGGGTCCTAAGACGATTGGCTCTTCCTAGGACCCCAAAATCTGTATAAATACTGGCCCAAAGAGCCCAATAAAACAGTTGTCCTTCTGCTACGGAACCTGTCTGTCTATTTTCCTTTTCGGAATCCTAACAGAGATAAGCGGTTTATAACGAAGTCTTATAATACCGAACCTCTCGCCAAAGAGTTAGGAAACCGATTGTTTTCCCAATACAATAGTCTTTTTTAAAAACTTTTAAACAACTCATCATTCAAACATTGTTGCGCACCGTGACACCTCCCGACATTCCCGGATGTGAGTTTTACTTACAATGTGACTACATTATTTCAACAGAAATGATTTGAGGGAAAGTAGTCGCCGAAATGGAGATTTGAGAGATCGCGTGAGAATCGACAGTTTCCTGGAGAGACTTGAACCGAAGTGGCCGTTGTCAGGGATTGTCGCGCTCCTCCGAAATTCTAGACAATGCCATGATTGGTTAGCCTAATTAGCATTTTGAAGAGAGGGAGTGCGCGACAATCCTCGGGAGCGGTCGACTGTAGAAACATTGCGTAGAAAAAACTGTGCGCTCGCAGTCGAACAGGTGCGAGACAATGCGCACGGTTTTTGTCGCGAACGCAAAATTAGAGCGAAGCGGCGAGGCCGAGGTCGAACGCGAGTTCAACCACAAACAAATCTTAATACATACGTACTTATTTCGAATTATAAATTAATACAAAATTTGGGATTGCATTACTTCCGAACACATACAAAAAGAAATAAAAAGTTTTATGGTATATTAAAGAAGATGAGGATGAATTTTCACTCAGAGAAACGCAAATAGTTTTGGTAGTATGACAGCCGAGTAATTAAGGAAACTTTGAGTAATTAAGAAGGGTGAACTTTTAAAAAAGTATAATTATTTTGAGACATACCCGAGGCAAAATTTGGGATATGGAATAGATACGATTATTTATAGTTACAAATTGATATAAAACATTATTTTTTGTAACAATATTATATACAAATAATAAAAACTAATTTTTACAATAAAGGGTGAGTATTTGATGTGAAGCATGATTATAAAAACAATGGCTGTGTATTAGGAATTTGTTGTTATATAATAACATGATTTGGAATGTAAAATCATTCCAAAATAATTTCGAATACAATATTATGTATTTTATTTCTTCAAAATTCACTATCTTCTTCCAGAAGTTTCAAATTAGAAGAAATGCAGGAACGCTGTACCGTGCACTATGCATTCCTCAAAATTTCGTGAAGTTTCGTAAAGTTTCAGAGTATAGTTGACAGAAACTCTGACTTCCTGTATTGTGAAACTGAATTATTTTGTGGTTTCTGAACATACGGCCATCCTAACTCCTAAACTCAAAGACGTTCCTAAATCCCATTGACCAATTATTTTGAATTTCTCAAACTCCTATAGTTTGCGACAATTGTATCATTATCCTGACAAGATGGTACATTCTCGTTCTCGTATATAGACCTATATTTCTAGTTATTCTAGTGATTCTAGTTATACGGTCTAAGCATAATATTGGCGAAATTGTAGTCATATTCGATATTTAACTAACCTGAAACCTGTGTAAGCCTCGCTTGGCAACTTTCTGACTCATAATGAGATCAAATTTTCATTAATTGGAATTAAATAAATAGAATTTCGTATCGAATGATGTCGAGAAATTTGATTGTTGAGAAATCTAAATAAATTCAGCATTGTAATTTTTATAAAACAATGTATGTCAGTTACATTTTGTGCTCGGCACGGCTAGCGTTCGTACTGAAAATAACAAAGAACTTCTTATTTTATTTTCACCTAGAGAAAGATTGGTTTAAAAATTGGAAAGAAATGCGATTATATTCCTTAAAATTTCAATGGTCTTATTTACAGTTATAGAACACTTTCCGTTTTTTAAATGATTACAAACAATTATAGTATATACAATAAGTATATGAACAATCATTTTGAAAATACTCTATATATGCAGATTTGTATTGACAATAAGTACAGAATATTAAAAGAATAAAAGTAGTCCATGCCAAGGATGATTGCCACAGACATATGTTCGTAATAAAAGATTTGCAAAATTGTTTATAACCAAAACTACTACACTAAACTACTTTGATCTATCAATGCTAACACGCGTTACTACCTCCTGACTTCGTAACCCAATCTTATTGACATCCGTACCGTTGCGCCTCCTAACTGGGCCATTGTCCGCAGTGCCCTTTGCCCAAGGGGACTCCTTTATTAACGGGATGGAATTTCAAAAAGCGTAAAGAAGCTACTCTCATAACTGAAAGCCTATAACATTTTTAATGTTTAATCCGAAAAAACGCATTTCCGACATGTAGCTATTTTACAATTCTTTAATAGGTTGAATGCCACGCGAATCACGTGCGTTTCACAACAAGTTTTACTTATTTTATTCATGTACTTGATCGGAGATATTAATAAAAATTGTTAGTTATTTGACAATCAAGTTTTCACCTTACACTATAATCGGGTCCGATGCAACTGGGAAAACATTTGAGTGACGTTCTATGATTTTGAAAAACGATTACTTCTCACAAAGTTTACTTACCTTACGCTATAAACTAATCAATTTCAGTATTGATAAACTGGTATTTAATGGCATGAACTTTATTAAAGTCAGTGCTAAGCAACTCGATAATACAGATTGACACTAGGTTTACGGAGCACTAAAATTGATTATTTTACATTGCTTTATAAAAATAATAAAATTGTACTTACTTAGATCTTTAGCGATTTCTATTGTAATATGTACACAAAAAAAATAAATCTATTTAATAATTCCTCACGAATGCCTCCTTACACTCTTAATAAACGTAAATTAAAAATTTTTGAATCCGTCATTTTGACGGGCCCCGTAAATCTAGTGTTAAAGAGTACTATAAACTATAAACTATAAAGAGTACCCCAAATTGCTAGCTTATGACTAGCAAAAGCCTAGCCATGGTTCCTCATGCACTTTTGACCATCGCGACGAATAAAATACGATGCAATTAAAAAAAATTGTTGACCTTTTGACCTTAAAATTCAAGGTCAAGGTCAATTTTGCGGCACCTTCCTTAGTTCAATTTCAACCAAATCGAAGGTGTAGAATCATCCTATGGTAGCCACCACATATAATTTCTTTACATCCTGTACATCAACAACAACAAAGTGGGACTTTATCTCAATTTAATAGAAACGAGTACACATACAGTCTCCTTGAAATGGGATAACTTCTCTAAAAGTGAACCAAACGACATGAGTTTGTTGAGCATTTAGGAGGTTAATGCAACATTAACACTAGATTTACCAACCAGGCCAGTCAAAATCACTGGTTTTGCAATTTCAATTCAAAATTCCTACTGCATGTAACATTTTCTTTCCGAAATGATATCATGACTTTTGTTGCCATAACTAAAGAATCAGTTCTATGAACTTTATATTATTTTATATGTATTCGTAACAAATATATTTTTTGTTATTGAGACTTATACCAGTACCAGTCAAAATGACTGGTGTTTGACACATGTTTGACGTGATGAATGACACATGTTTCTATGTGATGAAATGACATTGGTGCAGCTACAATAATTGATAAGTACTGCAACGCTTTTTCGGGACAGAATATATGATTTCGGGAAAATCATGATTCTGATACAGTACGCTGCTAGCGGCCCTTGGAATTGTATATTTACTCAGGGTTTTGGGCCTCACATAAGGTTCTCCATGGGTCCCGGACACTTGGCTATCTGTAAGTGCGAACTCGATACACGGGGTTTCTGAGTGTCTTGGCCGTGCTCGGTCGACTCGCTTTTGGGCGAGTTGATTGAGTTGTGGCCCATAAATTTCTAGCACTGGCCCTATCAATATTATTCAACTTTTTTTTGTCATTTTTTAATAGTAAATAAAGACTGGAAACACCACTAAGCACTTTTTCTAAAGACCAGTCATTCTGACTGGTCTTGGTAGAAATAGATATACTTAAATAGTCGGTAAATCTAGTGTTAATGAGAGTTTCTTTTATTTTTGTGCCTCACTTCCGGTCCATCAATTAATGCGCGATCTCGAAAGATCAAGAAATCACACAGTCGTGACGTCGCGACGATGGAAAATCGACGCGACGGCAATATCGATTCAATTGTGAATGCTGGTCTCGTCCGAAGATTTCCGGTGACGAGGATATGATCGACCGTACAAACATAATCGGAGCAGCGGTTTCTCGCGCCGTTCGTCCAATCACTGACACATTCGGTCGTGGATGCTCACGGGTTAAAGACTCCGTCCGCGATTCCGGCATTCGGATATTTCCACGGAAAATTTCGCAGAATCTTGCAAGCTGTTCGAGACGTTTCGACGGATTCGGGTTGGCCAAGGATGCAGTTCAATTTGCATACGACGCACATTATGTAAATCGATGCCCTTCTCGGACGAATATCATTGAACGCCGGTGCTAGCTAAAAGATTACATTGGTCAACATCAATTTTGTCACAGAGTACATTTAAATCCGTCCTTATAGACTTTCGTATGCGGAATACGAATCGAAAAGCCGTTTGTCGCCACCAGCCTCTTTGATTTTAGAAAGAAAGTCAAGAATTCAACTTTCAGAATTTTTTCTGCTTCAGCCGAAAAAGTTAAACGAATGATTCTCATGTAGACAAATTGTATGGACTCTCTCAAATATGACGCTGTTTTTTTTACAACATTATAAACATTTAAACATGTGTAAAATATGTTTAATGTCGAAGAGCCACCTCACATTTCGCACGTCCATAAGCACCACAGACAAAACCTCGTTACATGCACACCTATTTTGCTTTGTGTATCTCAAAAACGAAAAATGTTTTTCAAACTCTAATAGCCGACCCTGAAAGGTGGAAGTGGGTTATCGCGCGATGTGATTCGATTCCAGTCTAAACCTTTATTTTTTATGTGACATCGACAAATGTTTCCAAAAATTCGTGCGAAATCGGTGTCTCTTTAACCTTAAACATTTTTTATACATGCTTAAATGTTTATAATATTGTAAAACAAATATCGTCATATCTGGGAGAGTCTATAAAACTTTTTACGCAAGAATCATTCGTCTAGCTTCTTTCGACTAAAGCAGAAAAAATCTAAAAAAATGTTTCACTTTCTACTATAAGGCCGTATATAAGTGATTTGTTGACCATGTTATTTAAAAAAAAATAATATTTTTGAGTATATGTATTTCAATTATGCATTCTTCAATACGAACTTTAAATAGTTATTCAAAATTAATTATTTTTATGGTAATTTATAGAAAAGGTCTGCGTACTCCGATTTTGATAAAATTTTAATATATTATAGATTTCGACATTTTGAACAACTTTTTCCTTTTCCAATATAGGGGAGTCGCTTTTAGTTTTCGATATATTTGCAAAAAACTATCGCTAATACTGTATTGAATTTTACACTGGGTGCGTGTGAAACACTGGGTGGGTGTGTGGTATTGTCGCTTCTCATCTCCACAACGTGTTTACAAACAAAAAATAAACAGATGCGGCCCGAAAATCCAGGGAATGTCTTTGAAAATTGAAAGCTCAGCCTATCTATATGTATATGATCAGAGTTATCTACAGGAGTTAATTCTGCTTGATTCTTCTTGGATTTTCAGGCCGCATCTGTTTATTTTTTGTTTGTAAATACGTTGTGGAGATGAGAAGTGACAATACCACACACACCCACCCAGTGTTTCACACGCACCCCGTGTGTCTAAAAAGAAGGTTTCCGTTATGAAATTAACATTACCGATAGTTTTTTGCAAATATCTCGAAAACTAAAAGCGACCCCCCTATATTGGAAAAGGAAAAATTTGTTCAGAATGTGTTGCTCCATAACATATTAAAATTTCATCAAAATCGGAGTACGCAGACCTTTTCTATATAATTACCATTTTTATCATCAGTCGTATAACAACATTTGTGTGCATTAATTTCGTATATGACGGAAATCCTCTTACGAAATAGCAGTGCATGTCTTGATCCAAATGAATAACGAATAATGGAAATAACAAATAACTCGAATAACCAATAATTATTTATTCCTTTGCTCTTATTCACATAAAATTTTATTCGATTAATGCCCAAGACTGGTCTATAGACCATTTAGAAACCAATATAAATTGAATGGATGTCGGTTGGGAAAAAATGGATCTTTCGACCACAAAAGTCACTAAACTCTTCGATTCAAATCGCTGTGCGTCGCCGCGATATCGACACCAACTATCGATTTCCTCTCGTTGTTCTACACGAAGGGGAGCCGAGTTGCCATTCGTCGATAAAGGGACAACTATCTTGCCTCGCACCTCCTGTTCTGGAAACTATTCGCGATAAAGCGTTCCGTTTCCGAACCAATAATGCCAATTATACCGAGCCGAAGCAAATTTGACGGAAAAACGGTGAGTTCGTGCCGGCATCGAGAAATTTTGCAATGCTTCGAGGTGCACGGATCGTTCGAATCGCTACGGAAGTGTAAAGCAACAGACTGATGGATTTTCCGCATTCGTAGAATTTTCGAATACACGAAATCGACATAAATTCTAACGGACACTGACAGAGATTTATACATTTAAAATGAACATCGACGCTAATTCACAAAAATAAAGGATGGCTATGTTCTAACCAAAAAATTGATCTTTAAAATATATTTTATCTGTGTTCGATTTAAAGATTTCATAACAAAATCTCTTTTTTGTTATAAAATGCAGTACGAAACTGAGGATGCTTCTGAAATTTCTGAAATTCAAACGACTCTACGAAGATTATAAAACTTGCTTCTACATTCGTTTCAATGTGACTTTATAAAGGAGAGGACTTTTGTTTTTAATTACTTTTTCATGAAAGTTTTATCGATACATTTGTGACATTTTTCTGATTAAAATGAAACCAAACATTGTTCAATTGACGGTTTGATAGGACCTCGATTATCCGAGCTAATGAGATGTCAATTAATTTTAACTTTATGTGCACAGAGTTTACACTAAAAAGATCTACGTAAAAAATGATTTATTATACAAATCAGTAAATATTTAATGCAGCATTGTAGCTAGATAACTGTTCCATCATCCGAACACTCATGTTTCACCGGTTGGTTCGGATAATCGAGGTTCTACTGTATCGCGGATTAAACAGGCAATTATGATCCAAATTATGTCGCGTTTGGTGTCGTTTTAATTAGAAAAATATCACGAATGTGTTCGTAAAAGTTTCGTAATGAAATCATTAGAAAGACAAAATTTCCATCGTTTTATATTAAGTTTCATACTGGTGATCTCTTTCTATGTTCGACGCTAGAGCGGCACGGGATTAAAGAATAGTGTTTGTACATGATGTAAACGTAATTTCCGAAGTTTTCACATTGTATATATCGAGACATTACTGGACAAACGGATTCGTCGAAGCATGGAGCAATTTGCAATGCGATGTTATTGAGTCTGAAACGCCTCGTTTGATATGGTTTACTTTCTACGAGAAACATTATTCTATTGCATAAGTTTCGTATAATTACGAACTTTGGAATCGTGTATTAAATTGATCGCAGGAGAATTCGAAGTTTCCTCGCCATTAACGCGAGAGGAACCAGAGCCATAAAGTTACGTTAAGGCGGAAGATAAATTCATTATCTCGGTATCCATTGCAAGATTGCTCCAATTCGCAAACCACGAGTTTAATCTTTCTCTAAAGCGTACACATCCTATTGCAAGATTATACCTGCAATGGCCGATACTATTTGTACAAATGAATCATCCATAAGTTTTGTAATGTTGTGCACAGAAATAATTAATACACACTGTATTTTTGTGTTGTTATTGCTTGTTGTCCGTAGATAACATTGATTACGAAATTTAACCTTTTAACTGGAGACGACGGGTTAATTCGTAGTTTCTATTTGCTACCACCTTTCAAACATTTGTCATTTTCTTCTTAACTCAACAAATAATAAATATTATAATAACTAAAATTATATAGGATGAAAATTTTTGTTTAGAAATTTAGGGGGTTATTTAAATAAAAATTAGATTATTATAAAATTTTGATTGTAACTTAAATTATTAATTTAGTGATAGTAAAATTATATAGAATGAAAATTTTTATTTAGAAAGTGGTGGGCACGGGTGGAGCCCCTCAAATGCCTGCTTCTCCCACCAACCTCTCTTTCATGCAGCGCGCACGTTCGTTGCGTACGCTGATGTCTTGTGTCTTCGTTGCTCCATTGTACCGCGCTTGCTGGAAGAGGACAGAGGGCGCTACGATGTTGACGGTTTTGCCTCAATTGAGGCAAAATTGCCCATCTCTGCCATATACCGTCACTGCTCAGAACATTGACGTGACTTCGAAATCTTCATCACGAGTCTGACTCGTTATTATTAAGCAGACGATTAAGAATACATTCAATGATATAAAATATACGTGGAAACATTCACTTTTTATCAGGGACTTAATACCGGTATAATTTTCATACCGGTATTACGAATACCGGTATCGAGATTATACCGGCATTACGCCGTGTGGTATCATACCGGTATAATCCCGATACCGGTATTGGGCAAACAGAGCTATACCGGTAACCGATATAAAATACCGGTATTTTTTGGTTTCTCTGTTTCTTTCTATATCCCGCGATACAATGTCGTTCGAACGCCACCTATAAACTGAGTTGTCACAGTGTGCGTGAACTCATGGCGCGGCTCGTGTGTCGTGTGCGTGTAGTCATCTAGCGCACGACCGAGAGCCCGGGACAGAGCGTGCAGGCACTTTTAGTTTATTGTACGCGGTACAATATAATTTTTATTGCATTTAGAGACTTACAATTTTAAACCGATATACCTTGGCTGTCAGTATTACGCTAGTAAAGGTAAACATGATAATTTAAAATTAAGACGCGATTTTATTTTCGAATCGGACAATAACAATATATGTACAAACTAACAATTTATAAATTTACATTTTTATTATTTCTATGTATTAACATATCGTTAATAATATCATCGGATAAGTTATAGCACAATGGTGATGATACATATTTTAAAGAACAAAACAATCTTTAACATTAACTTGTGTTGGTGATACTGCTAAATCAATTTTTGTTATTTATAATTTAAGCAATTTTTAAATAAACAAATTTGTATAATTTGTTTTTACATTCATTATTTGAAGTATTATTTCAATAACAATGTAGTGTTAAAATAAATGTTTAAACAATGTAAACGTATTTAAATAATACATATAAAAACACATTCTTATAGATTATAAAAATTCATTTATATAAACAATTATTTTAACAATAAATTATGATCAACATAATAATTCAAATAATAAATATAGAAACAAATTCCTATACATTGCAAAAATTTATTTATTTAAACAATTATTTTCACAATAAATTATTATTGCAATACTAATTCAAATAATAAATATAGAATCAAATTTCTGTACATTATACAAATTTATTTATTTAAACAACTATTCTCACAGTAAATTATTTAAATTATAATACAAGTAATAAATATAGAAACAAATTATAAAAATTTAGTTATTTAAAAATTGTTTAAATTATAAATAATTGGGTTCTTTATAACTGTTTCGAGAACCGGGACCGATATAAGTTTTCAATCCCTGATTTAAAAAGATTATGAAATTTTTTTGTTTAAATAAAATAAGAAAATTTAAAAAATTACCAGCAAATATCAGAAAATATACAGGTACTTTCATATAGCGATATGCCGTCATACCTGTATTTTGGTTTCTATGAAGGTTACGAAGGTACAACCGGAAAATACCGGAAAATACCGGTATATACCGGTATATACCGGTATAATATCGGTACGGGTTCTTGAAATATACCGGTATTTCCATTTACCGGTATCGCGTTATACCGGTATTTCGGTATTTCGGTTTCTATAAAGGTTATGGAGGTAATACCGGTATATACCGGTATAATACCGGTATTTTGTATACCGGTATGAATCCCTGCTTTTTATTGATGCAGTAAGACTCCCGTATTCACGATTAATAAATCCGAAAGTACCGCGTGCCCCCCGTAGTTTACGCGGATTTTACTCCTATGTCGACAGTTTCCGCCATAACCTATAAGCGGCAGAGTGGGGCCGCACCCTGGCGTCAAGAGTGCGATCTTACAGATCCCCCTGCACCCCACTGCCGAAATCTCTGTCATCTTTTCGTGGACGAGGAGTACATATTGACTTTTCAAAGAAACATATTCTTATTATATAAAAAGTTGTTGAATTTCTCTAATTTTTCGATCGTTCAAAGGCACAGTGGGTCCATAAAGTATTCGAACACTAAATTTTCTATCCTGGACAAATTGTCTATATGCAACCTGTGATAATTTTATAAAACACATAATATATAAATAAATTCGGACTCATTTTATAACATGAAATTTCTCCTTTGGATTGTAAGACGAATAACAACGGCGATGAGCGGAGAGATTTAACAAAATATATTCTAGAGTTCGGAGGTCGCTGACAAGAGTGTACTCTTCGACAAACGCAGCTCGAATGTGTCGTTCCGCCCGGAAAAGTCCCTTTCCTCAATGACATCTTCTAAGGTCCGAGACAATTTACGACCGTCGCGGCGCCACGCTGTCGGGGCCCGTCGTTGCCGGAGTTCACTCTCGTCGCCGTCATTTGGGGGTGTTCGTTATTTTTCTAACAGGATGAAGATTAATCATTTTCTTCTACGATATTTTGTTCCATGAATGAATTTGCCAAATTTGAAGATTGAAGTCTCTACTTTGCAACGACTTCTTAAAAATTGCTTTATTTTTCACTTTATTATAGCACGAAACTGAGGAACAAGTTCGGTCGTATAAAATCCTCATGGTGTACCTTACCTTCCTGTAGATTTGGCAGTACAGCAAATCCTCTATAAACGAATAAGCCTCGGGGGGATAGTTATGCGTTTATCTGTGACGGGTAGCTATTTTTTGAGGTTCTAAGGCCGAGCCGAACGTAGAGAAGGACAGCCCGTGTAAAACGAAACCACGCGCGGGCCTTTGAACTGGACCGGCGACTGCGACTCTCCGCTTCTCTTTCTTTCTCATACGCTATCCTTCCTTGCGCCCGAAACGTTCATCGTCATTTAAACCACTAAATACTACAACAGTATTTACACAGTTGAAATCATATCGTGTTTGGTATTTTTTTAATCAGAAAAATGCCACGAATATATCGATGAAAGTTTCATAAAAAAATAAGAAATAATAAAAAAAATTAAATATTGGTGTTACATTGTCATGACGCACGGGCCTTTGGATTGTGCCGACGACTGCGACTCTCCGCGTCGCATTAGTAGTGGTTCACACCGATATACCCGAGCCGAGATCCGATTACTAAAGTGGAGGGGATATATTTTCTGCGTTTATCTGCCACAGCTTTTATGCGTTTATAGAGGATTTACTGTACACCGTCCATTCAAGTCTTCGTAAAATTACCCCGAAAAATCGTGCAGTCACATTTCATGCGACGTTGCAGAGGTGGGCTTCAATCTTCAAATCTATCATTGATTCATTCACGAAAGAAATGGTTTAATATTTTTAAAGACGCTTCAATTGCTAGCATCTTCGAGAGAAAACATCTCCTCAGTTTTCCACCCGTCAGATCGCTCGAGACTGTCTTAGGTAGAAACGAATGTTGGTTCGTGAAAGCAGAAGTGTCAAGCTTTGAAATGAGACCAAGTTTATTGTTATGCTATCTTTTTAAAAGAAATTATTGCAGATTATTAAATATCGGCGATTTTTCGTGAATCCGAAATTTAGTGTTCATATGAAAGTAAACTTTCCGGTTTGACATTTTGGTTCCTCTTTAAACAAATAACTAAGACGTTCGTAGTAGTCAAAATGTAGGTGAATTTCTCGTAAGTTAGTCACGTAAGCATGAATTATTTGCACAAGCTCCGAGGAAATGTAACGGATCGAAGGCACGCAGCTGCGACCAGCGTATCTCGTTCTTCGGCAATATTGGAAGTTGCATGCTTCGATAGAGATGCACAGATACTCTGCAAGTCCGATGGTAGAAACAAATCCTTGGCTCGCATTATTTCCACGATCTTTCGATACAATACGCTCGATTTACCCCTGAAACTGTCATGAATATGTGCCTATAGACAATAGTGTTGTGTATTTCACACAGCACGGTATTCTATCGCGATATGTACTTGCGACAATAAGAACCTCTCCGATATCCTAAAAATATCGAAACGAATATTAATTACTTTAAGATACTGTTTGACAGTTTTCGTAGAAAAAATGTCAACTTTTGTGGGTAGTGTATATCGGATGAGGTAATTTTAGAATTAGAAATAATGGAAAATATTTATGGAATGTGCAAAACAGGTGTGACCAAAATGAAAGTACTTTGAATAGTTACAATTTACTATGTATTAGCACATTGTTACCTACCAGTGAGTAATATCGGATTTCGTGTGATTTACTATCAGCAAACATACAAATTTTCCAAAATCAAAGCAATTTATTCAATGAAGACATTGAGAATTTGAATTTTATGATATTTATTTAGAACTGAAAGTTAATTTTATGCATCTGATGCAATCTGAATAACCCCAAACTTCGTACAAAAGCAGTTAAATATAGACTAATTAGATTTTTAGTTTCTTTTGGATTCCATACAAAAAGTATTGGTACACTAAATTTCCAATATAAATATTTAAACTCTTACAATTTCCAATATAAATATTTAAACTCTTACAATTTCGTAAAAAAGAATCATGCGTCAGTGAACCTGGACTTGTTTGAAACATTAAACAGTTGCATTCCCATTATAATAATAAAAAATTACTATTTGATATGGTACAATGTTTTTGAATACATTCCTTAAACTGAACGCAACTTATTACCATCGTTGATTAATACTGATATTATCGACATGTTATTTTCATAGATCCTCAGTATAATATATTGAAGCTAAATTTCTTACTGATTAGAACGCTATAAATAACTCAATGCGGTCGCCTGAGAACTTCTCTTTGAAGATCGCGCCTTAAATTTTCACCTATAACTTTATCCATAAATTTACTACGTAACTAGATTTTATGAACAATAATATTGAGAATTTATAAATAGGAAGAAAAATATAAAAAAATCATTATCGTATGTACAAAATTAAGAACAGAACTAGAAGGTTATTTGAATTTAATAATCATACAGATACATGAATTTTACATTTAGTTTAATAAATAAAGGGTTTTGTTACCTATTCAACATTTGCTATGACATTCATAGATGGGTAACGCAATTTTTTGTTCACATTTAAATGATAATTTTCAAATAGATACATTACATGGATTGAATTTTATCAAAGTCTTGAAAGTACACGAGAGTTAAATAAATAAATACTGCCATAAATTGTGGTTTATAAAAATCCTCGAATGGTGCTTTGAAGTGTTTTCAAAAATTACCATACCATAATTCGAAACAAGTTTCAACTTTAAAAAATTGTTTATATTTATTAAATTGCTAAAAATTGATGTGTTGTAAGTAAATGGATTTCACTTCTTCTTGTTTATAAAATGTTCAACATCAGATGAAACATATACATGATATCTCTTTATTCTGGAATTAAAATAGAAATCGAAATAAACAGTTGTCATTTGTTGTTAAAAAAATTCTATTTGAACTTATGCGTCACGTTTAATTCCCTTTAAAGAAAATTTCTGTACGTATAACATTTTTCTGAGAAGAAATATTACTCTTAGGTTTTGTTTTTTACTATTAGTCTTAAATATTTTGGAATCTTTATAATAAAAGTTCTATGGAAACCAATTATTTCAGAACGTTTATTAAGAAAGGTTTCATGAGAGAAACTCAAAAAAGCTTTGAAGTATGAATTATTCACGTAACAGTCGCAAATAAATAACAGTAACAATGATTTCATATCCTTAGAATCTTTAGAATGTTATTCAGTGAATAGTTGAGCAGTATTCATTGAATATTTGTGACAATAATCGAGAACTCTGTTAATATTAATTATCAAAATATCTATCTTTGCTATGATAAAATTTCAATTTTTATATTTCATAAGATCTATTTTAACTTTTATTTCCACTAACTTTTCTTTATCTGTTCTCATTGTATACTACGAGGAATTGTTCTATAAATGTTCTATAATCCATGTTTTAAACGAAACCTACTAAAAATTTCTATAACTAGCATTGTAACTATTCATATTTACAAATTATAAAATATTTCCATTAACGGTCAAGGCAAATCCAATGATAAAAGTCGTCATATGTAAAGAAAATATTAATATAAAAATAAATATATTTGTTTTTTCATAATAACCAAAATGAACAAATTACACAGTGTCTTAAGGAGGGGTTTAATCATCCCCATGCATTCAGAACATTTTTTGGCAACGGCTATTGTCATGTTCATTGTTAGAAATATTAAAAAGTGTTCTAATGCTTCGATATATTATTTCACTTTCATTATAATTTTTACGTAGACACAGACAGTTTATTATATTATATTGGATAAAAAGGCAATAGTATTCATCATTTTATTGATATTTTTCCTTAATCTCATTAACTCATACCATTTCGTATTTAATACGCGCTCGAATAATTCGTGCAATAATCATATACAAGATTTTGATTGAATATTTTCTGCTAGGGGTAGTAGCTTCAAATGCAAGAATGAAAATCAATTTTCATAAGATGATTATTACTCATTGCTAAAGAATTTGGTATTAGCCGGTAGCGATCTTGTTAGCATTCTAAACATGGAGATTTAAGTGAACATCTACAATCTAATTATTGAGCTGTAAATGAAACTGAAGTTCTGAATAATGCATAGTGCTTTCAATTACTTAAATACTCGGTTGCAGAAACGCACGTACAGTACTGTGCAAAAGTCTTAGGTCACTTACATTACATTAGCCATTTACATATTTGCCGGTTAAAGAACGTACACCCAGTTATTTTGCATATATGTATATATTATATACACAGAGTGTTCGCGATAGTTCGTACCAGCGTTTGTCTCGTAAACGATAAACATTAGAAAAAGCTGAAAGAGGAGGAATTTGTAGTATATTTTACTAGCAACATGATAGCTATCTGAAATTTTTTGTGTTTTTAATATTTTTCTAGGAACAAAGATTACCTTCATTATTTTAAATGGAATGCCACATATATTTTTTTACATCATATTGTTTCCCACGTATAGATCAGATACGGCACAACGAATCATTAGAATCTACATGATAGTAACAAGTATGCATTATTGACGTAGATTTATTCAAGTTTAAATAATATAACAAAAAATTTAAGATTTATTAGTATTAATATAAAATATATAAGTAGATATAAGTAAATAGAAATAATTCATAAGTAACTGTGTTGAACGTGTATAATTCCAAGCAAAGATTCTACAAGGCGTAAAGTGTCAATACAATTATGAATAAATAAAAAAAAAAGTTCATTTAGAACAAATTGTATGCGGTGACTTAATACTTTTGCACAATACTGTACCTTGTGCTCGGATTGAAAGGACATGTGTAACGATATCACCAGCGAAGACAGCGAAACCTGGCAAAGAATTGCAGTCCCATAACGTGCACGAGTCGCGGACAATTTGGCAATGATTTTTCTACAAACCAGCCAGCAAGCGAATTTTTACAGTCAATTAAATCATGATAAACATTCAATTTTTCTGGGAATAAATTCGATTCGAAACACGGTTTCGTTGGAACAATTCACGTAATCCGATAGAGTTTGAACACCTTTTTGTTTCCATGGTACAGTATTTCATCGATAAAAGTCCCAACACGGGTCTGCGCAGTGTCGTTTATACGCGAGGGATATCATTGTTTGAGATTTGCCGAACGTAGAGAAGGATAGCCGAGCTCGAGAGGCCTCGGTCACCGAAAAATGTAAACAATCCAAATTTCCAACTTCTTTATTATTCATTGTTTTTTTTTATGGAACTTTCACCAACATCTTCGTGGCATTTTTCTAATAAAAATCATACCAAATATGATATAACTCCAATGATATTTACTTGTGTGTTAGACAATTAAAGTTTCGGGCGCGAGGAAGGATAGTGTTAGAACAGAGATGTTAATCGCGACATGTGACATAATTATGAGCAATTAATAGGTAGTCCTCGTGCGCACTTTTACCGCGATCCGCCTCTCTCTCGTGTTCCGGCAGTCGTACGAACAAGTTGTATTTACATCGTGTGTTAATTGTGAAATACAGAGATATTGTAATATAAAACAGTACGTCTCCATTGAGTTATTCTTCAACCAGATTACAACAGATAGCGTATGGGGAAGAAAGAGACGCGGAGAGTCACAGTCGGCGGCACAGTTCAAAGGCATCGTCAATTAAAAAAATAAATATGTATGTATAATCAGAAAAATTTTGAGCAGAGAAATATTACAAATATGATGGTAAAAGTCTCATAAAAGATTAATTAAAAAAGAAAAAGTGTCGTCATTGCATTACTGTTGCCTTACCGATGTTATGTACCTGACCTATACATAATGACCATACACCTGTATATGATCCGAATTATATCGTGCTTGGTATCATTTTAATCAGAACAATGTTACAAATCTATTAGCAAAAGTCTCATAAAAAAATAAGTAATAATGAAAATGTTATTCCTTATTAATACATTGTGAGGACGCGCGAGCCTTTGAACTGTGCTGCCGACTGCGACTCTCCGCGTCTCTTTCTTTCCCACACGCTATCCTTCCTCGCGCCCGAAACTTTAATTGTCTATTACACAAGTAAATATCATCGGAATTATATCATATTTGGTATGATTTTTATTAGAAAATTGCCACAAATATGGTCATCGAAGTCGCATAAAAAAATAATTCACAATAAAGAAGTTGAAAATTCCGATTAGTGTGGTCTCATCGATATACCCGAGCCGCATGGTGTCATATTTCTCGGCGACCGAGGCCCCTCGAGCTTCTCGGCCCCTCAAGGGGGTACACCCCGCAGTAGTGGGGATATCTCCGGGACATTTACGTGCTAGTCATTTGGGTGAATTACCGATGAAATACTGTATTTATTACCTCTTATTTGTCTCTCCTATGCTATGGAATTTCATGATTCGCAAATGATGAAAGTAATTATGCATGCGGGTTTTATGCATTTATGGCAAAAATACGAACGCAAAATTCAAGACAGTGAACATATTAAAAAGATTTAAGGACGTCAGTGTATTAGTTTTAGCTTAATAGGATAATTAGAAGAAAAAAGAAATTTTCACTTGGCTCCTGTGTCTTGCAATCAATCCGAACATTTTTTATTTTGCATAAAGATCCGCAGTCTATTAATCGGTTACGAATTTTATGCGTGCCCAGGTTAAGCGACTGTTTGAATAGCGATAAAATAAAATCCATAATGGACATTAATAAAGTTCTCATCCCAATTTAATCCCTGTTAATCCTATAATGAAAAATATTAGTAGCTAATTCAATTCGATCTTTTTTCATTCGTCTTTGAAAGGGGAATCGGCAATTATTTTCTGTAATGGGTGAAAGATCGGTTTTAAATTATAAAGAAATTAATTATTAAGTAATACAAGATGCTCAAACGCTTCGTGGCAATTTCCTTCATTAACTAATATAAACCTGTGATAATTCCAAAAATATTGTATTGGACTTCATTCTGCCATTGTCACCAGATCGGATCAAACTTGCCGTTGGCAAAGTACCAATCGGCGATAACACACTTCTTACATGAGAGTGCAAAGGCTTGCCAAAAGATGATTCAAAGAGACACGGATAAGTTTATCGCGTGAACTATACCCGATGGACCGGCAAACATGCCTGAAATATCAAATGATCTTAAGAGGCTAATTGTTCCACGGCAAGAGCTTCGTCGAAATCATCTGTACAAAGTATACTAGCTATACCAATTTATTTGTGGTTCTCCCAATCGATTAATTGTAACTTTACACGCACTAACATTGTTATTCCAGTATGTAGACTCGATTGTATTCGAATGGAATGAACATATTTGAGTCTTTATTCACGAGAAAGAAATGTAACTTGAATCTTTCGATTGGTATACTCAATCATTAAGATACATCATCAAAATAATCATAATAGTTACAATAAAACGAAAATAATCTTCTAGTCAATGCAAAAGAGTCTCCTTTTTAATTTCCATAAAAGTAAGTATGAACATTGAAATTTGGAAAAATATCGCTAGCATACTGATAAGTGTATACGAATAAGAAAACAGAATAAGGTAAAATACATTAATCTAAAATAAGATGTAAAGTGTGAGTTTAAGTTTACGTACAATTAAATCTGTATATCGACAAATAAGCGAATAGTATGGATACCATTAGCCATTTTATTTGTTATAGTTGATATTGTCTTATATTTATTATATATAATATATATAATAATAACATATATAATACATAATATATGAATATATACAATATATAATATATGATATATACAATATATAATATATGATATATAAATATATGTAATGTATGATAATAATATATATGTATTATATATGGTATATAAGTATATACTTATAATATATAAAAATAATATATATAATATATAGTATATGCATATAATATATAAAAATAATATATATAGTATATAGTATATGCATATAATATATAAAAATAATATATATAATATATAGTATATAAATATATATAATATATATTAATAATGTGTGTAATATATGGTTTATAAATATATACAGAGTGTCCCGTAACTGGTGGTACAACCGAGCAGGGGATGATTCTACATGAAAAACTGAGTCGAAAATATAGAATAAAATTTTTTGATACAAGTCTTTGTTTTCGAGAAAAATGAGTTTGAAAATTTGTCTAGTGCGCGTGCACTCGGCTTACTTTGAAACTAATTTGAAACTAATTTTTGAAAAATTAGGTCATATAACTTAAATATTCTTGAGAAGTTGGAAGGATCAGTTTATTAGATGATGCGGAAAAATTTTTGAAAAAATTGCAATTGGTCAGAATCTGGAAAGAAATAGTAAAAGTTGATTTTTACAATTTTTTTATCTTGGCCGGTAATGAAAATTTAAGAAATGTGTTTTATACACTTATAATGTCTGTAGCTCACAACAACATTAACCGACTTCGATACAACTTTGTGCACGTATATAGCTTACTTAGATCTACAAAAGTCATAATTTAAGTTTTCATTATAGGCACAGATAAGAAAGTTAAAAATTGTGACCTTTACTTTCTTCTTCGAATTTCCGAGCAAACAGCAATTTAAAAAAAAAATTGTACACATTACTTAGTAAAAATCTCAAGTCGTTTGGTCCAGTTTTAGAAAAGTTATTAGTATCTGAAAGATGTCCACTTAATTTTGTCCTCGACTGTGCGCATGCAATAGTCATTTTGTCACTTTGTATTAATATTGCAAAAGTTTTATTAACGTCGTTACTAATTCTTCAGAAAAACGTTCTCGCATCAAACAACTGCTCCCACGTTTACTTATCTAGAAAATGAACACAGCATTCCCGTGTATAAAAAACAAGGAGTCCCTAAGTCATATACACTTTCTGGAAGAAACAAAGCATCAGACGGGAAATTTACCTTCGAATTTATAGACGTGGGATTTAGAAGAATTTACAACTGGCTCTTGAATTTTACCCCAGAGAGCACGATATCGTACGTTTTACGAATGCAGAATTGACTGCAATATGTCATGTCCGTCGCTGCGAGACTTCTTGCATGGAACGAGTGTGAAATTATCGCCATACCTTACTCTGTATATCTTACTTACGAAGATTAATATCTACCAAATTAATGAGCCAAAGGAAGTAATGGCGACGGAGAATGTATTTCATATTTTACCTAACGCAATCTTTGCTAACTGTAACGGCCAGCTTTTTCTGAAATGGAATATAAAACATGAATATTTTATCTGGATATCTGTGCCACTATTCCTTGTTTAAAAAAGCAAATCACAGTACTCTGAGTGGATCATTTAAAAAATTAATAGGTCTATCGACGGAGACGTGGATATTTTTCATTAATCTTGAAATTAACTTCGTATCTTAAGTTAATCATTTGCTTTTTCTTTGTATAATATTTTTAACATTTCTAAACCTGTTTTTATTTATATGTTCTTTAATATTTACTGTGTGTATGCATTGAAGCAGCAAAGTAACAGCCGTCACTCAATTGCTGTTCCGATAGGAATACT
This sequence comes from Sphecodes monilicornis, assembly GCA_913789915.3. Lineage (NCBI taxonomy): Eukaryota > Metazoa > Arthropoda > Insecta > Hymenoptera > Halictidae > Sphecodes > Sphecodes monilicornis. The sequence goes on from OU565284.1 coordinate 27,681,300, forward strand.
TAAATAATTTGCTACAAGTTTAAAAATTTATTATACCAAGCAAAAGATTCAAAGTTTTCAGTCATACGTAATAATAGACTGCGAATTTGGTGTACATATTTATGGAAACAAAGAGTAGGGGAAATTTTAAACAGTAAACAGAATAAAAGAATTTGAGAATATTGAAATGTGTATCATTTCCAAATTATGGAAATTATTAAAAGGAGAAACAAGATTCTATTTAATCTGGGTTTCTTGCAATTAATGTAGAATACTTTGTATTTTACAAATTTTCAGTCTAGCAATAAACAACAATAAACTTGAAAAACGAACTCGAGGCAGATGAATTTCATGGATTCGTCCCGTATAATAAATAAACAGCAATGATAAACTAACATCATAATTTATTTATACTCAGTATTTAATAGTTTATATAATATATATAAATGTGTGCTTGTGTGAATCCTAGTTTTCCAATAAAAAGAAATTTTTACGTTGAACCGGCGAAAATAATAGAAAACTTGATCTAATACGCATATAAAATATCGCGTTACTTTTATACTCGATTGATAAAAAAGCATGTACTTGTGCAGCGTAGAACGTGCTGCACATAAATTGAAAATAACCAGAAAATATGATCACGAGCACGTTTAAGCTAAAGAAAACGACCGGCAAGTTACCGTAAGTGATAGTGTTCTTCCTATAGCCAGACAATCGATGCAGTGCCCTGTGACTTTTGATGCATACGTTACTCTGAACATTACTTTCAACGACATTCATTCCCATTTCCAAAGGAAATTTTCGTTTGATCTTTTACCAGCATGATTTATTTCTAAATTGGCAGGCGTTAGCAAATTTTCCAAATCGATAACAATTTCGAATTGTCAAACGAATCACTGAACAAGTGAAATACTGTATTAATATATTAGTTTGCAAGATAGACTGTGGATTTTATGCATCTATGGCAAAAAGCAGTAGACAAACATGAAACAGTGAAAACATCAAAAAAATTATTAAAACTGTTTTGTTATTTTCGTCCTATTGAAATAGTTAAGTGAAGTTTTATTCAAACTGATCTTCATATCACTGACACATACAACGTTTATTTTAAAAAGACAAATTAATTTGTTTAGTATTTTAAATATGTACATAAACGTTTTTGAAAATGTATAAAATTTGTCTCTAATCACTAAATTCTACTTTTTAGTTATCGATTAAATACATAGCTGTTTTAGTTATTAAGACATATGAGACGTTATGTAATTGTTGATATTCTATAGTAATGATGTAATAACAGTTCTCATGGAAAGTATGAAACAGTAAAAATGAAATAATTTAAAACAAGAGGAGTTTCCATGCAATTACCACTCATATTTAGCATGAATTAAACATTAGACTATACAGGTTGTTCCAAATACCGTGGATAATCGATTAGGAAGAAATTCTACATGCAAAAGTGTAGTTTTCGTACTATTAACCCTTTGCACTCGGAACTATTTCAACTCAAAAATCAAACATTTCTTCTAACCTAGAATATTTCCATTGTATATAATTTTTTTCATTTTATACGTATGAAACTGATATAGTACCTCATACCATATTTAAATGTTTAGTAATTTATCAAATATAAACAAATTTAATAATGTAAGCAATATTTTGAATAATGGCATAGCAATTTGTAGTGGTGCCTCAGAGTCGCCATTCGAGTGCTAAGGGTTAAATGGGAATCGGCTGACGTGTCTGATCATGACCAACCAATTCTACTTTCTGCATATGCTAAAGCACGCGAGTCCGACGGATCTTTAAACTCGATTTCCTCGAAAACGAAGCTTCGAATGAAAAAATTCTATTCTTTCTTTTCGACTCACTTTTGTGTATAAAATTACTTGCCAATAGTTTGTCAATGGTACGCGAGATACCCTGTACCTAAACTGTAAATCCAATCGATCTTTTAAAAAAGATTGTGTTGCATGAAAATTCTTGCGAAACCATCTGTGAAAATGAGAACGAGTACTATAACTCCACAATTGATTGCAGACCACGAATATAAACTGTAAATCGTATCTATTTCATAAACAAGATTTTGTTCAATGAAGATTCTTGCAAAACAATCCGTGAGAATGAGAACGAGTACAATGATTCTAAACCTGGCTACAGCACAATACGACGGTCGCGTTTAAGCCGAGGTCAAAGTAAAAAGAAAGGAAAAATGAATATTGAATTCCAATACGAGAACATTAAAAAATGGGAATACTCCCAGATTTAGCATGGAACAGTCATTAATCATGTTTGTTCCCGATCGATTCGCGTATCCACGCGCTTGCGAGACGATTGAACGACAAATCGTCTAAACGACGCGGTGGATGTACCTGATGACCCAAAAAACCGACATTAGGGGTGGAAGGAACGGCCAAGAATAAGCTGTAAATGGTGTGAGAATTGTGCAGGCGATAAATGGCTTTATTCAGATAGAAAATAGCTGGCAGATAGGTCTGTTGATAGCCAATTGCCGTGCCACTTCAAACCGCGCGTTTCTTTACCCGGTGTTCGTTTACTCGTTCAGGAAAGACTACGTACTGCGTGACATGTCTATTAAAGAGGGGAGTGATGTGGGTTTGATAACATCGAATTTTTTCCCATTTTCTTATACCTTTATACAGTGTGTCTCAGCTGAAGGAGGTCACCTAAATATCTCCTTGGTTTCTCATCACATGAAAAATGTTTATGGCACAGTTTCAAGGACTTCAATAGAGGAATATCCTGAAAAACAAATATTTCTTGTCAATTCATTTTTTGTTTCCTTTTTTCAAGATCATTGGTATTTTTTATCCGCGAAACGTGTATTTTTCAATATTGCATCTTGTAGCGCAGGGTTACCCGATTTTTTCCCCCGATGGAGCACTTGGAGGGTTTTTGAATTTTCACGGAGCACCTTAAAAATTAAAAAATTCTTGTTTTATGTAGTATTCATTTGAATTTTGAGTCATAACTGTTGGATTATGGGTATAAAATAACGTACACCCTCTTTAAATGTAAAATAGAATTTATTCTAAATAATACTTTCGAAGACACGTTCTGAGGCACGTCTTTACTCTACAACGAAATATTCTAGAGTGAGGACCGCTCTGGAAAAAGTAAACGATCGACCGAGAGTCGAGGGTCCCATAACGCGGGCAGCACAGATACAATGTATCAATTATTTGTATAGGCGCTCGAAAGTCAAGCGATCGAATGCGCCCACTAAATACAGAAGATTATTTTTGCTTCGTGAATAAATTCCAACAATAACTCATAACTAGATGAGTTAGAATTTACCTTTTTTCAGTATTTATTATTTAAAAATCGCAAATTATAGTTCTTAAAAAAGAAAATTTAGCATTTAAAAACTAAAATTTAAATTGTTATACAAATTTATAAACTCTTCAATATTGCAGCCTTCGATATTTTTTCTCAACATTGGCCAAAAAATAAAAAAATTTACCCAAAATTTAGCATTTTATAGTAGAAACTGCCATTTAACTGCCCTACTCATAACAATATTTTTTAATGACTTCGATGATGCTGAGTCTTCATAGTGCAAATCTTCTTGATATCAGGTGCAATAGTAGAAAGTTGAATTCTAATTCTTTGTGGCGCTAACATGAATGTCATAAATTATTCATACGTAAAATTATTATAGTCAAAATGTAGAAAAGAAGCTTTGATCTTTATTTTTTCGCGGAGCACTTACTACCTTCGCGCGGAGCACAGTTTGGGAAACCCTGTTGTAGCAGATAGAAAAATACATTCGAGTATGCTTGAATCATGACCATCAGACGACCTTGAAAATCAATAATGTGATAAAATTGCTGCAATAGTATGTGAACTTACTGTTTATGTTATAAATGTTCAAAGTAATGTCACATTCCGTCGAAGGTCCTGGGGTAATATTTCTTTCCATAAAAATTCCGAAACCACACAAAGCGAATCGAGACAGGTGGGCGGTATAGTAAGTCCGACATAACCTTGTTCTCGAGTTACAGGTTATTTTGCAGCTCGACAGTGAGCATTGACAAGTGAATTGTGGGAGAAGAGCGGGGCTGACTCGTGTAAAATTGTAGTTCTTACGAAGCACTACTGTACTCGTACATACATATGTGTCTTTCTTGTCACATTTATGCGTCATATGTTGTTTTATTTTCCAATATTAAAGAGTTTGATATATGGCCTGATGTTCTGAAGAAAATGTATTCTGTATCTTAAAAAATTCTCATCCGTAAAAGATTAATGTCCTACAGTGTTGTCGCGATGAATGTAGCGCTTCCGGTCCGAAACATTGTGCTCAACGCGACAGATACGATTCCTCGAGGTGATCCATTATCTTTTGCCGCCAATGATAAAACCTTTTTCATTTTAATTTTCTCATTAAACTTTTCTGCTTAAAATAACACCAAACACGATATAATATGGATCATAGTTACATAGGAAAATTATGTCATATTTGGTCTGATTTTAATCAGAAAAATGTCACAAATATATTGGTAACAGTTTTGTAAGGAAAGAATGCGAAATTAAAAGGCTTTACAATTGTATTTATTTTTTTCAAGGATCGGTGCTTTTGATGTTTGTCAACTACTCGACTTCCAGCATCTCTTTCTTTTTTACTCACCAAAAATAACTAAAAACAAATGGGTTTTGTAATTGCATTAGTATTGGCTCACCGAAATACCTTGATCCTTATCACGTTACAATTTCTCGGCATAGTCGAGCTCCACGCCCCCTTGAAGTGTAAACCCCGCACTAGGGAGAGATATTTTTACTGCGCTTATTCTATATAGTCTTGTACCGCTCATCGTGACAACACTGTATTTATTTGCAAGATGTTACATCCGAAGAAGTAGGTATTCAAGTATGTTTCGATCGATCGCATGAAGCCAGTGGCTGAAATAGTAAACACTCGCACCGAGCTTGAATCCTGCATAATAAAAAATCACATTCAGGCTCCCGAAGAAGACATCGACTTTCAGCAAAGTAATCGATTTTACTCAGTAAATTAATCCCATGTATCTGGAAGTGGGGCAATCTCTGCGACCGTTACTGTAGACTGCCCTCGTACATAAGTCGCCCGTCCCGCGGACGTGTAAAAGTTCGACACTCTTCGGGGACGACTACATACCCATTCTATACCTTTAAATTCCCACGGTTACGAGTGCATACAAACGAGGCACGATGCCAAGTCGCAAATTACATTCATTTGAAGGAGCCGCGCCGCACTGCTAGTACGATTCGAGAGCGGACTTCGAGAGCATTCATGCACGTCATCGAATTCCAGCGACACACATCTTTCTCTTTATAAATTCTCTCCCTTTCTTCAAACGGCATCCCGCCATATCGACGAATCGACGAGAATATTCGACGTAAATCTCGAAATTGCTCGACCCGATTGAAAAACGGTAAATTAGTAGATTGCGGATCTTTATACAAAATAAAAATTGCCTACATCAATCGCAAGCAGAGCTGAATAAAATGGCTTACCCTGGGATCGTCGACAACTCGTTTCGTCGACACTGTTTTCATCGACACGATTTGACCGACATTAACTTTCGTCGGCGCTGTTTTCATCGACACGGTCACATCGTCGATAGATTTTAGTTCATTCGTTTCCACTGACATCAAATTCGTGTTTGATAATGTAGATTAATTGTTATTACCAATCTTATGTTCGCGACACAAAGCGAATTACAAAGCAGTGTTATTTATATCAAAGTGTTCATTGCTACTTTATTAATCAGACATAACCTATACCTGTTCCAGACCTAACTCACACCATCAATTACAATTTTTTGTTTTCCACGAATAGACGAAATAACTTCTGTGACTTCTTCAAAAATAATCTGGCTTGTCGAACTCATTGCATTAGTTTTACGAACAATTTAACGCAACGATCACGTACCAAAGCAGAAAACGTACTCACACATATTAGCATTACAAATTCGGATCTATAATAACAAGAATTTCTTATGTAGCTATCAGTTCGTGGAAACGAAGGAATTCAGACCTGTTGGTAAATACGGACTGTTGATGAAAACATTTGTCGAAGATTTGACCGTGTCGATGAAAACAGAGTGTCGACGAAAGTTAATGTCGGTCAAATCGTATCGATGAAATCAGTGTCGGCGAACTGAGTTGTCGACAATTCCATGGTAACCCGAATAAAAGACTATTTCAAATAGTGACTGGTAAATAGACTATTTTATTTAAAATCATATGTACACTTTTAAAAACAATATTTTATTCCTTGGAGTGAGTTTTTAAAATAATATTTAAAATAGTATTTTATTTGAAGGATTCTCAAAGTATTTGAAATATTTGATTTTTCCTCTTATTCGTAATGATCAAATATTATTTCTGAAAATATTAATGTACAGACTGTATAAATAATACGTGTAAACCCGGTCGGAGCATCTTTCTAAACCTCCGGATCGGTGGAGATAGGTAAAAAGAAGTCTGTGCAAAATATTCTTGAACTGGATTGTCAAGGTCGAATTTTTTCATTGTATCGTATAGTACTCATAAGGAGGCACCAAAGTCTCAAAGGAACCATATATCGCAAATAAACAGTACTCTTGAAAAACAGCTTTAATGAATTGCCTTTATTAGGTAAACTAATAAAGTTGCATGCAATGAAAGGCGGAAGTAAAAGAAAAATAATTTCATTGAACTTAATATGTATTGTGAAAACAAGTCATGGTAATTACATAGAAAAGGTCTGCGTACTCTAATTTTGATGAAATTTTAATATATTATAGATTTCGACATTTTGAACAACTTTTTCCTTTTCCGATATAGGGGATCGCTTTTAGTTTTCGAGATATTTGCAAAAAACTATCGGTAATGTTAATTTCATAACGGAAACCTTCTTTTTAGAAACACTGGGTGGGTGTGTGTGGTATTGTCTCTTCCCATCTCCACAACGTGTTTACAAACAAAAAATAAACAGATGCGGCCCGAAAATCCAGGAAATGTCTTTGAAAATTGAAAGCTCAGCCTATCTATGTATGATCAGAGTTATCTACAGGAGTTAATTCTGCTTGTTTCTTCTGTTATTCCATTTCCTGGATTTTCGGGCCGCATCTATTAATTTTTTGTTTGTAAACACGTTGTGGAGATGAGAAGCGACAATACCACACACACCCACCCAGTGTTTCTAAAAAGAAGGTTTCCGTTATGAAATTAACATTACCGATAGTTTTTTGCAAATATCTCGAAAACTAAAAGTGACCCTCTTATATTGGAAAGGAAAAAGTTGTTCAGAATGTGTTGCTCCATAACATATTAAAATTTCATCAAAATCGGAGTACGCAGACCTTTTCTCTATAATTACCGGTCATTTTTGGAAAGTGAGGGTAATATAGCTTTCCAACAGACATCGTATAAAATCATTATTTTTGGTAACATTTTGACATCAATAGAAAATAAATAAAACACATTCTTTTCTATGTCTGCAAAAATCGCGTGCGTATTCTGCTTTCTCGCACGATATACACTCATTATAAGTCTATAATGTTACATGTTACTTATTCTTCCTATTAATAGAAAGACTATACATATTGTAGGATCGCCTGATTTGCAGGTGTGCAGCGAGTGCACGAGCGTCTGCAGGTGGCCCGTGTTTGTTTACCTTTTCGCTGTGGTCAAGAAAGAAAGAGAGAGCGAAGGAGTGAGAGAGAGAGAGAGTGTGTGAGGTGCAAGTGGGGAGTGCGAAGTCGAGGCATTCCGGGTTTGGAGCGAGAACAGTGAAGTCGGATAGCGTAGATGAAGAACAGTGAAGTTTAGCGTAAAAGCAGTGTTAGATTAGTCAGATTAGTTATAAGTTTTATCAAATAAATACGTTACGTTGAAGCTTGTTCTTGCAAAACCTTCCAATCCCACAATATTATATACAGTAAATCTGTTTCCGTACATATAATTCCAGTCGACACAACGAATTATACCGTTCTCTGCTAAATGTTTTTGCTGTAATATTAAAAATTACAAGGGAGCCGCGTTAACAGCAGGGAGCGACATTACCACCTCGTCCTCTTTCAATCTCTGTACTCTTTCGAATTGCAGATACATATTTTTGCCATAAGTGCATCAAATCCGCTGTCTAGTATTTAGGGTGACCTATCCAGTTAATAAACATAATTTGTAAATGAAAATGTAACATTTATGATGCCCTCTTCGTGTTGAAATGTATACAGTAATTCTATTGTAAGTTCACAAACGTCTCGGTAAAGAGGTCTTCTTTGTTAAGAATAGAAGCGCAGGAATGACACGGGGGAACCTTCTTCAGCAGACCGGCCTGCAGCCGACATGAGGCATCTAGTATATTCATTCACAAAGGTTCGGTCCTTGTCCAATATTTAGTTTCATTTTCACAAGTTTAAGCAACATGCCGTAAAGTTCGAGGTCCATCGGCCTCGCGAGCCTAATTGACGGGAATTCCGCCCTTCCGCTCAGCGAGCCATTTCCCTCGGCCAGCCCTATCACCATACTCCAAGGACGCAACGCGTTTCGGGACGCACTAAATAGTAGGCGTGATACAGGCAGTGATGCCAGAAATGTCTGTTTTAATCAAATAATGTTTTTCATTCAACATTCACATACTTTCTTTACCTAAAAAAGTTCGGATTATACAGGATAACACAATATAACATTTTTTTTTATTTGGAAGAATCTATAAAGAATACCAACATTTGTTGCAAGACAAAAGAAAACTGCCAAGAACCTTTCCAGTGTCCAAAATAACAAAAATACATTTTCTAATTATATAAATAAACAAGTAAATAAAAAATAACGTCCGTTATCTTCAAGTTCGTCTATGGCAGTGCTAGGTCCCGGCACGCCACAGTGTTGTGGGACCTTTCGCTCTCGGCTATTGTCGCGGCAATAGTCCGGAGCGAGGGGTCCCGTAGGTCATTTTCCTCCTTCTGCGAGCATGTGATGCTACAGAAGGAGGAAGCTGAACGGGACCGGGAGCGGACTCTTACTCCCGGCCGCATTGGGGTGAGGAGGGGTCGCAGGGCTCGTGGCGGTCACGGGCCCCCGTTGCGAATTCCCTGAAGGTCGTCGGATGTACTAAGCGGGGGGCTTCTGCATCCATCGGTCGGCCTGAAACGGGGGGGGGGGGAGGCACCATATGGTGAATCTAATTAGAGTAGGTAGGAAGAGGCCGCGTCCTCTTCTTAGGAGGTTTGTTAAAGCGGGGAATGACCGGATAGACATGCGCGCGCGGATCACGGTCATTCTCCAGGAGCTTCAGGGACGGGCGTAGTGGAGTTAATTGGTATACCGGTCTTGCACACCCGGACCGGGGAGCCCAACATAACCCATTCTTTCTCCCCTCGAGAAGGAATGGGTATCCGTAAGAGAGATTACCACTACGAAACAAAAAAAAAAGGTCCCGGCACGCCACCTAGACGTTTCTCTATTTTTGCGCGTATACGTTACTGGATTCCGCGCGCGCCGCAGTACGCATGCGCGAAAAGCTGACATTTCTGGCATCACTGGATACAGGGTTGCGCAAAAACCAAGTCAGTCAGTACTCCCACTCTGCAAAATCGTTGAAATGTCAGGAAAAGTGGGAGTAGTCGAGGTGACAAGCGAATTCTACGAACAGTAGCCAACGAAAAGTCACTCTTGTATTATACTCCGCGGTAGTTAGAGTCCCTCTATTTATATTAAATAAATTAGTTTGAATCAACCATAGCGGTGGCTCTATCACCTAACTTCCCACAACTGTAGAAGTTAACATCTTCTTTTTATAGCCCATTAGGCACTGTATTAACATTTCGATTCCACTGAAACAAGAGAATTACATAGCACAAATGTTTGGCCCTTTCAAGTTCACACTGTGTACTTTTCATCTTGAAACAATTCGACTGAAAACAATCGAGATGCGTTTCGAAGAGGAACAGTTGAACTTAAAGATACAGAACACATGACTAACAATGTTTATTCCCGAGATAAAACAACGCTTGAAACATAAATGGTGGAACTTCTGCATGAACGCAATAACTGCAAATTCAAAGAGATTCTTCTAGATGGCCTGAACCGCAATTGATAAAGTAAATACGTTAAGAGGGATAAAGAATAATCTAAAGAAATTCGTTAGAAGGATGAGCCTTTGAAATGGAAATGAAATGGTCAAAGCTCAATGGATACCAGGAACTTAAGACCGTCGACGGAACTTCGATAACGAAAGTAAACTTTTACAATGTTAAATAATCTCTACAACCGAACCCCGATTAATTTCCAAAGAGAACAAGTTTTTTATTATTTCTCTCTCTCTCTCTCTCTCTCTCTCTCTCTCTCTCTCTCTCTCTCTCCCGATATCACCGGAGAGGTGTTGAACTCGAGGGGACAGGTTTAAAAATTAATTTCAACTTTACAACTGTCGCCGGAGAAAGTTTTATAAGATAAAGGATAGTGTTTGCGGAACGCACGAAGAAGTTTTGTTTAACCGCATCGTCTTCTCTTGAAATAGAATCGCCCTCTCGGGCTGAAAGACCGACTGTCCTCAATATTATTTTGATTGTTATCGTCATCGATACTGTTTAATTGTTTCACTCGTTGGAAACATCTTCCTCCGGTTGGCTGAATGCAAATCATTTCACTGACCATCGGGAAATATTATCACATATACAGTGAAGAGCAAAACTGAATCAACACCATTTGAAACAGCATGACTTTTTTAAAATTGGTACAGATGACTTGAGTGTTCTTGAGAAGTTGAAAGGATTATTTGATTACAAGATGAGTAAAAAAACTTTTGAAAAAATTGCTATTAGTCGGAACCGCGGAAAAAATAGTAAAAGTTGACTTTTACGACTTTTTTATCAGGGCCTGTATTGAAACTTTAAAAAATTGATAATGTTCACTCAAATAAATTATATATATGCTGAAAATTTCATCGATATTGGTTAATTGGTTTATGAGTTATAAACGATTGAAAGTGGTAATAATTGCAGTTTTTCACGATTTTCGACTTATAACTGAAATTATTACCACTTTCAATCGTTTATAACTCATAAACCAATTAACAAATACCGATGAAATTTTCAGCATATATATAATTTATTTGAGTGAACATTATCAATTTTTTAAATTTTCAATACAGGCCCTGATAAAAAAGTCGTAAAAGTCAACTTTTACTATTTTTTCCGCGGTTCCGACTAATTGCAATTTTTTTCAAAAGTTTTTTACTCATCTTGTAATAAAATAATCCTTCCAACTTCTCAAAAACACTCGAGTCATCTGTAATAATTTTAAAAAAAGTTATACTGTTTCAAATGGTGCTGATTCAGTTTTGCTCTTCACTGTATATGCTTCACGAAAGTGTGAACTGCATTTCTCAATTATTTCTTTATGAAAATTTTTACCAACATATGTGTGATTAAAATATGATCAAACATGACATAATTCGGAGCATATAGTATGCTTGTCCAATCGATGAATCGATACAACATTGATTATCTGAACTGACGATATGTGAATTGTTCATTATCCGAATACCGAACAGTTCAATTTAAAGTGATCCGTATATGTACACCTAAAACTGACTAACAGGGATTTCGTTCGGAACAACTGTTAAATAAATTAAAGCAGCCTTGCCTTATGATCTACTTTACAGTTAAAGTAGTCGGAAGAAAAAGAAAATTTAAATCTATGGTATGCCTATATCTTCTCTAATGGCTAAATATCGATAACAGAAAACGAGAATTTTATGACATACATATTTAATAGATTGTGTTCAAAATTTTCACCACTGTCTTGATATTATAAAACGAGGGATTAAACATTAGTGTAAGAACATCTCGAAGGAGGTTTCATTATTTAAAGCATCACTGCATAATGATTTTAATTGAACGAAACAACCTGTCTAAAATGTTCGTTTTTCCAGCTGGGCACTGTATAGATTTCAGCCTAAAATAAAAGACATTGTTAATCAAATGAAAAAATTCGAGATGTGTCTGAAATAAAGAGAAAGTAAAAATAATTGAAATTACATGCGTTATGTATTTTTTTATACAGTATGTTTTGAAAAACGAGGGTCGCCAGTTGCCATGATTCCGGTCTTCCTACTGTTCGGAAACAAAGAAATGAAGTTGTTTATTAATCAGTATGAATGTAGTCATGACCCCAACCAAGAGACATTAAAAATCTTGATTACGTACAAAATGGCGGCATTTTGAAGTCAAATTACCGATTATTTATATTTTTAGAAAGAGTTTACGGATTTAAAAATTGTTTAAATTCTCTCAAAATTTAAAGTCAACTGGTCAATTAGAACTTGAGATATCGCGACAATTATTTCGAAAATAATGGTTTCGAGAAAAACGCGTTCAAAAATTCAGGTATCTATATCTCAGCAAGGCGAGATGCATTCTTCGAACGCCTATAACTACGTTAATTTTGTGAATTCAAACAAATCCTTTCGTATGATTCTACACCATTTATACTTAACGAAAATGCAAATAAAAAAATCGATATTTTGAAAATGAAAAACTGGAATTCCCCCTTATCCTCTTGTACTATTTTCTTTACGACTACAGTAATTGATTAACATCTTCATCCCCAAAAATGTTACAGAGGAGAAAAGAAAATTTACATTTCTGGACTTTGTTTAAAATCTTCATCCTGAGCAGTGATGCCAGACGAACTCGTATTCCCTTCAAAATTCTTCCCCTTCTGCTATTTAAATGTGGCTCGATTCGCCTCCAGCGACACTAGCGACGACTCTCTGCACGATGGGAATTCTCTTTCCCTCTCATTCGTGCAGGTGGAATTGTATGGTGGAAGGGGAGCGTAAAGTCTCTAAGTACTCTGGCATCCCTGATCATGAGTCTGGCTCGTTATAATGCGGCAAGGGGTTAAGGTAACTGTTGAGACGTGATTATCGTGTGGTCGACTCTAATTTAGGTTTGGGTCTACGACACGTTGCGGTCGATTGTTTCTATTGTCTCTTTGGCGAATTGATTGTTTTATGACTCGTGTACGGCCGAAAAGTATTAGTAGACTTTCTTGACATAGCGTAAGCCCAATACATAGCGCCAGGGACCTATGTCCCTAAGCCTGATTTATAGGTTCCAAAGAATACAAGGTACTGAGAGTCGTCATTGGTTGACGACATTCGTGGCATCAACGTAGTTTGTATATGGACGTTGCCCTTTTTTATAACTCATTTAAAACCTCCCTGCAAATGTATCATTGGCTAAGGCTCCACTATCTTGCATTTAGTGCGAGAAATGTTCACCCCCATGAGGTTTTCTTACTCATGTGGCTTCGTTGTATAGTGAATCATGAAATAGAGTCGAAAGTCGGGACAAGTCGAATTTTCGATAGTCAGCCTCTGCTTTTATATGGTATAACATTCTTCACACCGTTTTATTAAACAGTACTTTTTATTTTATTTATTGCCTCTATTTGAAACATGTATCTCAGCGGCTCACTAATTGCAGTTCAAGCAATGAGACGACACAACAGCGTCGCGACAACCGAATAAAGTAAAAATTCGCAAGTCGACCGCATCGTTTAAAAATCGCAAGTCGATTCCGTAATGTCTCCGTTATGTTTAGCCAGAAACATGAAACGATCCTGGCAATAACGCACTCTGTGGAATTGATAGATAACAGGGTTGGCTCGTGCAAACGTGACGCATATTTCAGATTTATAATTTTCGAGTATGCCTACATGTCGATGCGCGTGCAATATTTACGTGGAAGAGATAGACACAGTATTGAACTTTATCGACTATCGGACTTCAAAATACTGGTTGAATTGTTATCGGGTACCCATTAATAAATTGCAGTGGCGGGAGTATCGAAGTTGATATTACAATTGATAAGTTATCGGTGGGTGGCTTCGTGCCTCCTTGAATTCGCTGATTGTGATTGTGAGTGCAATCGGCGCGTGCAATTCCCGCAAAATGCGACTCGCTGTCGTCCATTGCATTCGTCCGTAAACCGTCAAGATATTAATGTAATCTGCGTCTGTAGTGGGAAATAATATGAGTACTAATAATAATATTAATGTGTGCACAAACTTAATTGTCCCATTCGTTTGTAGTACGTTCATTTATGTCTGTGGTTGTGGTGTGACTTCCTCCTAATAATTAACTAATTGAAAAATAATCTGGTGATCTCCAATCCTTAAACATTTATGACATATGCATGCTAAAATATTTATCAACATCATCAAAGACTTTTTAAACTGTCTATACAGGATGTCTCAGCTAAATGGGATCATTTAAATATCTGTCTTATTTACTATTGTATGAACAAACGTTTCAGTAGAACATTGTAAAATTCAAGGTCACTTGTTCACGAAATTTCGAGATGACTGACACTTTGAAAATGGAAGCTTATATTTTTATTCTTCGATATTCTTGTAGAGCACAGAAATATGAATCCAACGACTTGTTTGACCTTTCAATCTCGAGATATTCGCGTCTAAAAGTATTTATCTTACTTTTCAGTCCCGAACATGGAGGTCGTTGGATTCATCTTTTTATGCTCTATAAGAATATCGAATAAAACATATAAGCTAAAATATTTATCAACATCATCAAAGACTTTTTAAACTGTCTATACAGGATGTCTCAGCTAAATGGGATCATTTAAATATCTGTCTTATTTACTATTGTATGAACAAACGTTTCAGTAGAACATTGTAAAATTCAAGGTCACTTGTTCACGAAATTTCGAGATCACTGACACTTTGAAAATGGAAGCTTATATTTTTATTCTTCGATATTCTTGTAGAGCACAGAAATATGAATCCAACCACTTGTTTGACCTTTCAATCTCGAGATATTCGCGTCTAAAAGTATTTATCTTACTTTTCAGTCCCGAACATGGAGGTCGTTGGATTCATCTTTTTATGCTCTATAAGAATATCGAATAAAACATATAAGCTAAAATATTTATCAACATCATCAAAGACTTTTTAAACTGTCTATACAGGATGTCTCAGCTAAATGGGATCGTTTAAATATCTGTCTTATTTACTATTGTATGAACAAACGTTTCAGTAGAACATTGTAAAATTCAAGGTCACTTGTTCACGAAATTTCGAGATGACTGACACTTTGAAAATGGAAGCTTATATTTTTATTCTTCGATATTCTTGTAGAGCACAGAAATATGAATCCAACGACTTGTTTGACCTTTCAATCTCGAGATATTCGCGTCTAAAAGTATTTATCTTACTTTTCAGTCCCGAACATGGAGGTCGTTGGATTCATCTTTTTATGCTCTATAAGAATATCGAATAAAACATATAAGCTAAAATATTTATCAACATCATCAAAGACTTTTTAAACTGTCTATACAGGATGTCTCAGCTAAATGGGATCATTTAAATATCTGTCTTATTTACTATTGTATGAACAAACGTTTCAGTAGAACATTGTAAAATTCAAGGTCACTTGTTCACGAAATTTCGAGATCACTGACACTTTGAAAATGGAAGCTTATATTTTTATTCTTCGATATTCTTGTAGAGCACAGAAATATGAATCCAACCACTTGTTTGACCTTTCAATCTCGAGATATTCGCGTCTAAAAGTATTTATCTTACTTTTCAGTCCCGAACATGGAGGTCGTTGGATTCATCTTTTTATGCTCTATAAGAATATCGAATAAAACATATAAGCTAAAATATTTATCAACATCATCAAAGACTTTTTAAACTGTCTATACAGGATGTCTCAGCTAAATGGGATCGTTTAAATATCTGTCTTATTTACTATTGTATGAACAAACGTTTCAGTAGAACATTGTAAAATTCAAGGTCACTTGTTCACGAAATTTCGAGATGACTGACACTTTGAAAATGGAAGCTTATATTTTTATTCTTCGATATTCTTGTAGAGCACAGAAATATGAATCCAACGACTTGTTTGACCTTTCAATCTCGAGATATTCGCGTCTAAAAGTATTTATCTTACTTTTCAGTCCCGAACATGGAGGTCGTTGGATTCATCTTTTTATGCTCTATAAGAATATCGAATAAAACATATAAGCTAAAATATTTATCAACATCATCAAAGACTTTTTAAACTGCCTATACAGGATGTCTCAGCTAAATGGGATCATTTAAATATCTGTCTTATTTACTATTGTATGAACAAACGTTTCAGTAGAACATTGTACAATTTAAGGTCACTTGTTCACGAAATTTCGAGATCACTGACACTTTGAAAATGGAAGCTTATATTTTTATTCTTCGATATTCTTGTAGAGCACAGAAATATGAATCCAACGACTTGTTTGACCTTTCAATCTCGAGATATTCGCGTCTAAAAGTATTTATCTTACTTTTCAGTCCCGAACATGGAGGTCGTTGGATTCATCTTTTTATACTCTATAAGAATATCGAATAAAACATATAAGCTTCCATATAAAAAGTACCAATGACCTTGAAATTTCATGAAAAAGTAACCTTGAGGAAAAAACTCTTTCCACCCTTACACGTGCCCCTTGACGTGTTACAACTTTGTTCTGAAAAGATTTTCTACAAGACGGTAAATAAGGCAGATATTTAGGTGATCCCATCTAGCCGAGATATCTTGTGTACAGTCACCTAAGATTTTCATCTGTAATATCTCTGTTATTTTTAGTGGTACGAGAAAATGCGTGGAATAGAAAATATTTGACTTAAAGTGGCAATTATTTTAATAGAAAAGATTTTTTCTCAAAGTTTGTTTTCCAAAATTTCAGTCACCATTGTTTTTTTTTAATAGGATAATATATTTTGATTATTATAATGGTACGGCTAATGAAAAAAGAATTCAACGGTATATAATATGTTGACCTTCAAATGATCTTCCGATGAGATATTGTTCTAGAAGCATAATTTACAATACGAATACAATATTTTAGCTTACCGTATTCAAATAAGATTGTATTGATGCAAACTCTGGGAAACATTTGAAGAATAACTCTTCCGAAGGTCATTTGGATGTCAACATATCAAGCATGGTTGAATTTGTTTATTTATTAGCTGGAACGGTAAACTTGTAGAAAAACTACCTCCTCACGGGTTTCGATAAGCTTTAAATATGTTGTCAAGGTCACCATTCTGAACAACTTTTTCCTTTGGAAGTATATGGGGGTCGGCTTTAGTTTACGAAATGTTTGCAAGAATAGTTTCTTAAAGTTGCTATACGCGACACGAGTATCCCGCGAGGGTTTGTAACATTTAACCTTGTTTTCGACGAAGACAGAACACAAACAGCTGTCGCGCAATGTTTGCAGCTACATTGATAGTTCCATAGAGAAACAAATGTAATGAATTACGTGAGACATGCGGTCTTTGAAGTGAAAAGTGTATAGTTTCTTATGGAAAAAAATATTTTCGAGAACAGCATTCAGTGTTCTAAGTCCAACAAACTTCTAGTCTTGAATCGCGAAACATTATTGTTTCGTTGTCACATTCTGCATATTTTAGTTCGTTCGTTGTTGCATGTTTCCCGAAATCATCTGAAAACGCGTTTGTTGTCGCACGTGAGATTTCATTGGATCATCGGTCGAGGCGACCATTTAACGGAATCTGGGGTGACACATAATGGAGGAATGATCTACGAGCTAATTTCGAGACGATTTTCCCAGATCTTTCATCATCCGACGTGACACGCCACCGCCTCGTCGATAATTTATCGAAATGGTTCACATGCTCGACCGTATCGATCTTTTAATGTCTGAGACATTACGTAAGGGGTGCGAGCTTTGAACTTTAGATTGCTATACCGTAGCTCGACGGTGTTTGCTGAGGCAAGGAGTCAGTTTCGAGAAGCTAAAAGCATGCGAGTAAATGCAAAAACTTATTCCAGCCTCTGCTGATCGTGGGTCTTCCATAAAAACTTTACTTAACACTTTTTCTGACAGAGCCCTAAGACAAAAAGGAAAAATCGCTCTTTGTATCAAAGAACATTTGAATAATAAAGAACATATCAGGAATGTAATGTTCCTTTCTAAAACAACTCTAAATAATTAAAGCAATATAAACTTGCCTCAAGAAACTATAATACATTAAGGAAGAATTAAACAATGTTCACCTCAACTCACGTTATGTCCGAGCTAGTAAGTATCTAGATCTAACAATAAATTGTATTATCATAATTAAGTGCAAATAACATTTGTTATAATTTGGTCCATAAACAGGTGTGTAATGTAGTGTAACAGTGGTCGCTAATAGTTTGAAAGCTGATGTAACATTTTCTGACATTTCTAACTCTGCATTAAGCGTACTCTTTTTACCACCATGGATAGGCACAAGTGTAACGCAATTAAAATAGGACAATTTTATTGTTTAAAATTGTAAATAATATGGTTATAGAATAAAATAAGTCTCGATTACTTCGTTTTATGTGTGTGTGTAAAGAAAACTAAACAGATGAACAAAAAAAAAAACATACATGGTGGTCAGCTACTTAAAATTGCTACGACATTGTGTAAATGAATATTTTATGAAGACCAGTGTTCAAACATTAAACACAGACATAATGCATAATGGCTGTTACACAGTATTCTGTTTTAGTTATATTTGAGTCTTCAATGTGAAAAATAGCCTTAGGAAGTCACCGTTGTCTATATTTCCAAAATGTTAAAGTTATCTCAACCTGGCAACCACGATACAAATAATAAAGAACTAGTATTTGTAGAACAAAAATAAATATAGTTGAATAAAGATATTTAACGAAATTAAAATATGTTAATAGAAATATTAGTGATGATGTACTAAAGAGATACTTCTAGGTATATGTATCTCCATCATGTTTAATTTCATAATAGATATGATAAAACTGAACAAAAGACTAAGTGACAATCATGAAAAGTATACATGAACTTAACAAATATCTTAACTTAATTTAACAAAATTTCAATAAGATTTCACATGAAAATATAAATAAATCGAAAATAAAAACATTCTGGCACAATAACTAACAAACTGGATAATATATTACGATATTGATGGTAAGTCATAACAACAAATTCTATGAATTCGCACAAACCCTCTTTGGTTATACAATTAGCTCCATTCTTCTACATTTTGAATCTATCCATATGTAAAGTCAGCGGTTTCCAACCTTTATGCTACTACATCTCCCCTAAACAAATTTTTTTCCGCGCCTCTCTACTTTTTATTTTTTTAATAGATACAATAATATAGACACGTTTTAAATAATAATAACTTTATTACAAAAAAAAAGACTAAAAACTACAATTGAACGAATAATAACAAGGTTTTGCTATAACATATACGTACATGTATATTTATTTTCATATTAAATTCTTTTTAATCGTTTAAACCAACTACATCTATCGCATCAAAATTTTATGCGAGGGTTGTTGTTGTTTATTGGCACAAAGTTTATCAAATCTCGGGGCCAATGTGAAGAGTGCCACTCGTATCTCTTTTTCTATTACTAACCTGGCTCGATATTTGGTTTTCGCATAAATAAGACGTTACAAGCATTTGTATTGCTTTGTAATACAAACATTCATACTCTGCGCTAAGATTTGTCCAAAATTGAATTAAGGTTTCATTTTGAAGATATTATGGTATAGAAATTAATATTTTATTAAAAAGTTATCGTGCCTCCTCTGGCAATAATCCGCGCCTCGCAGGTTGGAAACTGCTGTGTCAAGTAGACAAATGCTCGAAGCATCGTTTTTTCCGAATCGGTCTACTTTTAACCTGAAAATTAATCAACCTCCTTAAAATATGCAGGATCTGTTTTTCTCTCTGACTTTTAAACTTCATCAGATATATGTAGATCTTTCTTTCAGACGGCAAAGTCAAAGTACGCTTTGATCCCAACAAACAGCAACATGATGGCGTCGATGTAGAGATTTTTCCAGTGTACAGAGCGGTTTAAAGTTTTAACTCAGACAAGAAAAGAATCGGGAATAGTATTTTCGGACACAGGCACAGGGAGTTAACAAGATTCTCATTTCGGTGGTACATGCCTGAAATGTACTCATCAACGTCATAAAGGAGCAGTCAACGTACGGTGATAACGCAGTTATGGTTCGGCCGAGCAGGTCACTCCTAGATACGTCATGAATATGTCCGAGTGTCATGGTGGCGATGTCTCTAATAGAATTAACTGAAGCCACGGGGAAACATTTTAAAGTCCACGGTCGCAAAATTGCGGGAAACGGTGTGCTAGTCATTTCACCGCAATCCGTGTTCCATTCGAGACCAAAAATTTTCTAGTCACTCCAGAGAAAAATCTAACAAATTCTGCGGATTTTTTGTTAAAAAATGTTTGCGCATCTTGTCCAATTGTTTTAATCGGTTGCAAATAGTAACTTTGCCTGTCCACGACAATTTTTTTGCAAGCTCATTTGCTGATTTAGCAGAGCCTTGCTTAAAAAAAAGTCACAGATCGTCTTACAAAAGTAAGAATTCGTATGTTTACAAATCTGAGAATCTTCTATTGTGCCTCTTATCAAATAAATCAAAATCTCATTTTCTAAACCATTTATACCAGTGTTCACATGTATCTGTAGATATTATATTGTCATCCATAAGCTTCCTCAATCAAGCGCTTCTTGGCGCGGTTTTATTCAAATTAAAAGGAGAAAAATGCAATACCGGACATGTCTGCTGTCAAGTTGCATTTCGGATCACAGTTATAGAGCCATTTTTACTGAAATCTGAAGAATACACAATGTTTATTTATTCCATAATACCTAATTTGTAAAAAACGGTATATGAACGCTACAAAGGTCACAGAGCTTTCTATGAGCCATCTGCATAATCTATGAACGACCTAATACAACAAATACAGTCAGGGACAACAAGATGGGGCACCCTATGAATTTGTCAATTTTTATCCAGTACATACGAGAAATTAAATTTCTTGTACAAACATCGTTTTACACTGTTTTGATTCAGTTGGTAAGACTAAAATGTTGTTGCTCCGCATGAACTTATCTCCAAAAATGTAAATATTCAAGTCAAATGAATGGGAAAAATGATAGGACACGTGTTTAACAAATGGAACGCTCCAACAGAATTTACTCGTTTTGTTTAATATTCAATATGTCGTAGAGGCTATTTACTTTTTATCTCGGAAATTATTCGTTTGGGCAGAGATTTGTATTATCCTTTAATTGTTTCCTGCCTTAATTGGGTCATTCATGTTCAATGCATTGTTTTCATTCATCAATAGTTAAAAATTGTCGGCTACTGGCATACACCGCTCTCGTAAGGTTTCCCCAAATATTTTCAATAATGTTAAGAACCGGAGATCTTACTGGTCAGTTCATAATTTTAGTTTTTCCTGTTGCATAAATCGTGTTAACTATTTTGTTACTGTTAGTTAATATTAACAGTTTTAATTATTTGCTCCTTAATAATGTCTGAATATTTTTTATTATTCATTTGGCACTAATAAATTTAATATCCGTCTTTCAATGGTAACAAACTACGAGTTCGTTACTAATAGGAGTTAAAATCGTCTGGCCCGTCCATGTCTAAATTTTTTGCATCAGTAAATATTATTTGTCGTCGTTTTTTTAAATTGAATATCTTTTTCTGCAAATAGCAATCGAACACTTTTTTACATGTATTTTAACACTAACATATTCGGCAATTTGTCTAGCGGACATTTTCAAATTCGATGCTAGGTTTTAAAATACACGCTTTTGACGTAATGTTAACGCAGGAGAACGACCTAGACTATCTTTTGGATTTTTAACGAATTTACTTATTACGTTTCTACTTTAATGTAAGACTAACAATTTTAACAATAGAAAACTTTTCTTAAAACAATTTTAGTAATTCCAACGCTTCTTGTGCAGATTTACAACTGAGAGGGGAAAATATGACGCAAGTCCTATCATATTCTCCCACTTGGGGACTGCAATATTTATATTATATTACCACACGATAACTACGCCTAATCGTCCGTAGAGATATTTACAGCTGTGTGTACAATATAACTAATTTACGAAAATGAACATTTTCATCCGATATCGTGATGGAAACGCAAAGAAACGTATGGGGTCCTATCTTCTTGTCCACGACTGTATGACTTGTAACATTATCATGGAGTGTTGGACACAGTGAGTGGAGAGATCGGTGACTCACGCGGTTGACGCGTTCACGCGACCATGGCAGGGCGAAGGCGGTTAGGCTCGCTGTCTGTCCCCGGCGAGAGTTCTAGACGCGGGCAACGGGCCTGGCAGTAGTCGTGGCTGAGCTACAGCCAGACAGCGGTAACACGGAATCGGTAAGAGACAGCATCAGTAGTAAGAGCAGCATCGAAGGCGCACGCGGAACCGGCGACTGGCCCAGCGACGACAGACGGATCATCGCTCGAATCGAAGCCAATTACCGGCACGGCGTCGTCGGCGAACACCGCTGCCAATCGAGTAAGAAACTCGATCCACAGGCTGGTCTCAGTGTTTCTGAGAGACGCGGAAGACGCCGATATCCGCGCTTAACGACCGCAAGACGATGCCGTCGATAAGGGAAAGCTTAAACGGCAGAGATCCTTACCTTTCCACGTCACGGCGAGGTGCACGCGAAATCCGGCCACGCCATTCTCTCTCTCGAGGCACAGCACCGCACTGCACCATATATACACAGAACCACACTTCAACACATCTCCACCCCACCCGACGGGAGCAATTTCTTTCTCTCAATCTGTACCCCCTTGTACTCCTCTCTCTCGTTAACTAGTCTATTCCGTTCTTATCATCACTCTTATTCTACCGGTCTCTGTCTCCTTCTCGCTTGCTCCCTTACCTTTCTTCCGTTGATCCACCCCCTCCCATCCCCCACCTCTTTCTCTCTCTCTCTCTCTCCCACCCTTGCGCTCGATCTTCTCTTTCTCTTCCCCTCCCCCCTCTCTCTCACTCTCTTTCCCCCCCTCTCTCCCTCTTTCTCTCTCTCGCTCTCTCTCCCTCCCTCTCTCTCTCTCTCTCGGTGTACCCCCCAGTCAGACCGGCAGGAAAACCTTGTACTCAGCCTCACTTTTCTCCGGCGCCCTTTCTCTTCTTCCTCTTCGTTTTGCACGAGACGACGACCGAGTGGAGCCTGACGATGTCCGGCTGCACCGAGGGATCACGATGACGTCCACCTTGCTCGCCGACGACGAAGACGACGAAGACGACGGAAGCGATGTAGGATATGAGGTTAGGAGGAAGAGGAAGAAGAAAAGGAAGCACCTCCCTGCGGCACGCGCGCGCACGAGAGAGAGAGACAATCCAGCATCCAGCTACGCCCGTGACAGCGTCTGGGCAACTACTGAGGACGATCTGCGCGGTTCCGGCGCAAGCTTTCGTTCGAATTTTGACCGACCGCGGCGCCACCGTTGTTCATCCCTTTTCCTTAAACGGGCTGCAACTATGGTGCGCACCACCGTCCACCATTCACCACCGCACAGATCCCCAGCATCGCTAAATTCGCGAACGATCCGCCGAAGTGCTCGTATTTCGGATGATCTCGGAAATCGTGTTGCACCGATCAAAGTGACGCGATTCTGATAACGCGAGTTTTTTTTTTTTAATTAGCACCATTGGAACGTTGTCCGTGATGATTTAGAAAAATCTTGTTCATTTTTTCTTCGTTATGTCGCCAGCAGGGAATGCTTGTATCGCTATTCCCGAGTCGCTGTGCCTGTATTCTATTACCGCGGCTCGTTACGAGTTGTGCTATGATTATCGTCATGAACGAGTGGTATTGTAGGGTTTATGGATTTTGACTGGTGACGGTCGAAACAGTTTTTCAGTTTCCCCTGAAATTGTTTCTGGAGTTGTATCGCTATTGTTGGAATATTATTGTTGGATTCGATTACGATTTAGATTTGTGGTCTTTTTGGAGCAAAATGATCGATGAAACTTGTTCTTTTATTGTTTAGTCGAATGCCTATTTGGAATCATGTGAACTGTAATAAAATGATAAAATCTGTATTGAAAATATTTAACAATTGTTTAATAAACCTATAAAAAATTGATTTTTCATTATATCCGCTTAACATATGCATTCGTGATGTTTTGTGCTCAGAATAATCGATGAAATTTGATTTTTTTTAACTAAATGCCTAATTGAAATCGTGTAAAATGTAATACAATTATAAAATCTGTGTTTCTGTTATTCAAACATTATTTAATGAACTTATTTCAATGATTTTAACAAATATATTAACTTAATAGTTCCGGCACTTAGGTTTCAAACTTATTTCGTACATTTCAGATTAATTTGTTACTTTGCTTCTTTATCTACTTGCGTACTAACTTATATTGACATTAACTTATTGTGATTTACTTAAAAAACAAAGTACTGAGAGGAGAGTCCGTAGCACTCAATTAAAATGCAAGACTATTATTAAAGGTCAAATGCAAGTCTAAAAATATCACAGTTATCAAAATTAAATTTGATGTGATTTAGCCACAATCTGGTACAATCAATCCCATTATTGTACTAAATAAACATTGTAAATAATAATGTTGATTGTACAAGAATTTCGAGATGAAACATTGCAGAACCATGTAGCAGAATTAAAAATTAACGCACGTGAAAGATATAATACTATATCGTCCCACAAATGTTCAATCAATTCGACTTCGAAAAATCAATATTTTTTTAATATTAGCACGCATAGAGACTATATCTTTCAAAATATTAAAATAAACTCACGTAAGAATCACTTCGTAAATTGCCAATCATGTCAAAAAAGGAAAAGATTCAAGGTAATCATGCAAATACAGGTCATGAAGTAGTCTTTACATGCTGAAATCTTCACGCGCGTTTTTCTCGAAACAACTTTTTCACAGTTGGTTTATAAAATTCAGAAAAAATATTACGCGGACCAACTTGAAATTTTGACCGTACGTTAAAAAATAGTCCTTTTACTATTTAGCCTACAGATAAGACAATAGATTGAGTTAATTAACAAAAATATTTCGTATTTCTAAAATAAAGTCGAACATGAATTTAAACAGTTACCATTTCTCCAGAAATAATTCTTTTAAGCAAGAAATAGAATTGTTTGGTCATGATTAGACGCGTCAGACGATTCCCATCTGATGGTACGCTCATTTGCTGCATTTTCAAATTGAGTTTTCTCGAAAACTAAATTCCGTATGAGAAAAATTTTATTCTATACTTTTATCTTATTTTTTCATAAGAAATCACGTCGTGCCCGCTTGTACATGTTATTCGGCCGCACTCTACTAAACAATGTTAAAAATAAGGGATAAAGATAGAAGATAAATAATTATAGTTCTCAAGAATTTCAAGAAGATTCGGTTCCAGTGATGAGCAGCATCGAATGCTTTTGTAAATGAAATACGTGTAAACTACCGAACACTTGTATGGAATACATACATACATAAATCAGATGCTGAATACCTCGACATTTTGTATTTACCCCTCGGTCATCGAACCGTTCTTACGACTACATATAAGTGACGATGTTTATTCACTGCTTTAGTTATCAATTTTTGGAAACATATTTTTGAAGGTATTTCTTGTAGAGACGTTAGACTTCCTTTTTTTCTAATGTAACAGCTGTCCATTTAATTCCATTACTTTCATTAATAGAAGCTGTCGGAGAGAGTAAATCATGTTAAATGCAAAATACTTCTGTAATTTGTATTTAAGAGCCCATCGAATACCGAAATACAATAGTATTTCATACATTTGATCTGATAAATATATAAATACTTGTATTTACATTATTACAACCGAATAAAGAGTAAATTACTTCCTTCTGAGCACGGTGTGTCGTTTGCAGCCTGCATAGACGCATCGTGTATAATCCATTGTCCAGTTGAAGATAAATATGTCAACAATTGAGCTTCGAATTTTTGGTGAAATATTGCTACAAGAATAAGTATGCGGTATTCGATATTCCATCAGCTCATAAATACAAATTACAGAAGTAGTTCACATTCCATGACATGATTGAATACAAAATTCCCAAGGTGTTCGTGAACTGATTTATGTATTCGCTGGGAGTATGTTTTAATAGCATAGCGATCGAGTACAATATTTAAATACATTTCGCATTCGACAAAAATAAATTACAAGTTGATAATGTATGCATCATTCGAATATCTTCTGAAATGCATCTTGCCCATTACTGGTCAATACAAAGCCGTGCGACCACATTAAAAATTAAAAAGATGATACTGCGAGCACACTATGTCTTTTCTATCGAGCACACTTCACTAATATAATTGTGATTTCTATCGATCGAATTTTGAATTATGTTAAAGAAAATGCTATCGGCGCAAAGGTTCAATCTTCTTGAAATTTTACAGCAAATTTGCAATTTTATTAATCACCCAACGTTTCGATCCAGGTGTGGATCATTCTCAAGGGATAATGCGTTTGCTGTGCAGTATTTGTAATAAAAGCGGAAACAAAGAATTTTTTTTAATAATATAAATAAGTATGAGTTGCGATGGCAACGTGATTGTACCATCGTGGCCAATACGTAACTGGGTTACGTATGATACAATCACGTTGCCATCGCAACTCATACTTATTTATAATATTAAAAAAATTCTTTGTTTTATTACAAATAGTGCACAGCGAACGCATTATCCCTTGAGAATGATCCGCACCTGGATCGAAACGTTGGGTGATTAATAAAATTGCAAATTTGCTGTAAAATTTCAAGAAGACCGAACCTTTGCGCCGATAGCATTTTCTTTAACAACTTCACTAATATTTGAGCTTCCCTTCGCTGCAGCTTTCGGCTGCAAACGACATCCATTGCTTAGGACTGTACAATTTTTTTAATTATTGGAGTATCAATTCAAATATTTGCCGCTTCCACCGTGTTCGAGAGACAACGTAAGGAAAATGAAGTAGTGTATAAACGCTTGTCGCCGAAGACATCTTCCGACCGGTATCAAGATCTGGGGATCATATTTACTTCATGTGACTATGTCGAATTTTCGATAGGAATAATTTATCTGTCTATCAAGAATGTAATACTGCTTAAGAGATTAAAGCAATTACGAGCTTTGGAGAGAGGGCCAATATTTTTATATTATTGTGATTAATAAACTGCGGATTTTTTTTGGAAAATAAAAATTGTTTGGCTTAATTGCAAGATATGTACAACAGTTACATATACCTTTATTTTATTTCTCAATCATTTTAATCGGTCGGAACTAATAGGCACAACAGCATTTTTCTTTTTTTTTAAATGTTTCTATTGTTTTGCATTTGATCTACTAATTTTTTTCATAAATACATAAAATCCACAGTCTAGTGATTAACAAGTACTTGCGTGTATATTTGTACAATTTTTCCTAAGAGAGATTTGTTGAGGATTTACGAAAAGTTACATAAAAAATTCTTTCTGTTATAACCCTTTCTTAATGGTAATAATAACAACACTATATTTATTTATATTAGGACAAAGCAAATCGATAAAATTAAAATAAATTAATTAATAAACATTTTTAATTTTCTGTTCTGAGGATAAAATTCCTGGCTCTGATGGCCTCCAACAATGTTCGAAGTGCTAAGTGCTATTATGTACTACATCTAACCTTCAAATAGTCATTAATAGACTTCGGATTTTATGCATTCGTGGCAAAAATAAGTAGGTGTAATTTAAAACAGTATAATATTAGAAATATTTAAATATACTGTTATATTATTTTCAACCTATTAAACATATTAAGAATGGAAATAAATTTTTATTTCACTACAGTTTTTTGTAATTCATGTAGAAAATGTTTATTTTGCATGAAGATTCGCTGTCTAGTCATTAACAACTTCGTAATGGCTACGAAATTAATGTGAACTATGAACTTAAGTTAAACATTGGCACTTGGAAAATATTTAAGTTGTTTATCAATGTTGTGCAGCATATTGATGCGTTTGAGACACATCACTACAATTTCTAAGGTCCCTGTACCAATAAAAGTTATAAGATGTATGAAAACAGAATTGGCGCGGATATCATGACTGGAGTACGGATCTTTATGCAAAATAAAAATTGTTCAAATCAATTCTAAGCAACAAAAGTTAAATAAACATGCATTTTCTCTTTTAATAACTTTTACAAGTCGAAAATAAGATAACAACATTATTCAATTCCCCTAATATCTTTATAGATTTGTTAGAATTTGATACATATTGCAATGCAAACTGACTCACGTAGGCGAAGACCTTGCCATAAGTCCTTCGAAGGCTATGAGTCGCTGCGGTATCGGCCTTCGACTTCGCTCAAAACACGTTAGCCCTAACAGGTTTATGTTTGGCCAGTCCATTTTTGTTAGAAATGCGTAAAATACGCAGTCTAATCACGACACAGTTTTAATAAGAAGGAACACCCAAGAACTCGTATAATCTTTTGTTACACATGGCAAAAATAGTCCTGCCCTAAGGAACTCTACGAACTATAAAATAAGCACTGAATTTTTCCAATTGTATCTTCTCTCAGTATACATCAGAATGGAATTGAACTTTATGAATTGATACCACCATCGTCGACCAATTCTAAGCTACACATAGTACAATGTGCAAATAGCGACAAGTCGATGACATACCACGAAATGTCACCGCGACGGAAATCGCGTCAAAGGTACAACCGTTTCTAGTTTTTATTCTATTCTCTTTCATTCGGACTTTAAAATAGCGTAAGGAATATCCCCAGATTCACAAAGCAGTTTTCAATTCTTTGAGTGGGTTGTGGGATGAAGGGAATAACAAAAATGCATTGCCGAAATATCAAATTTATTGATACAAATGTTAAAGAACGCTATGAGATTTGACAGAGAAGTCAGATTTAATTGTACAGATTTAATTATTCAGCTTACAACTGTGATATATTAGTACCTTTATCGGTTAACATAATGTAGTTGACCGATGTACCCATTAATATCTAATCATATCTCTTGTTAATAGTAATGTTTTTGTTATAAAAATATTTCTATGTGTTGAAAATTTCGATCTTATTATTATTATAAAATAGCTATAATATTTAAGTCATTGTATGAACAACATTTCAATATAATAGTTGTATTTAGATTGTGGACGTTTACACATTTTTAACAAATATCACTGCACCAAGGTACGTTGAATCAGAAGATACAGTTAAATTGAATAGTGTTTTAACTTTCACATTGTCATTAAAATTATTGCTAGGAACCACCTTTTGTTCAATATCAGTCTTTTAAAATTACAAAAAAATCTTATTTTGCATAGAGATCTGCAGTCTTGCTCTCTATTCATTTACCACTAAATATACTGAGCATTAAAAGTAACCGAGTGTTGTCTTGTAAAAATTACAAAGTTGAATGTAATTACATTTTTTGATATTTTTATAACAATACATGCTTGAATGAAGTAATTTATTTAATCATTTCCAGTGGTAGCGTCTTTGTATTAGGTTGTCGCAAAAGTTCGTTTCGTTTTCGTGACAAAAAGCAAATTGTGTGGTTCAGTAGGAGGAGCCTTAAGCTATGTTCATACTGAAGTAACAACGAGAAACTTTTAGTTGATATTGCATCTATCTTGACAAAGTCGTCGCTTTTACCGAAGAAAAGAATACGAAGGCAACAAAAAGTTGCTCGATGTTGGTTCCGTGCGAACAAAGCTTTGGGAAATAATAAAACATTAACGAACGGATCACGTTGTATGTATATGCTCACATTATTTCACTAAATGTATACACCAAATAAATATTTCGTTAGATACAAAGCAAGTGTTCCGTTAGATCACCCGATTTGTGCGTAATAACTATAATTTGCTTGCTGATTACACCAATTACTTGAGACTCCCGAGGGCGTGACTCCTCGCACCCCTCATGAATAAATAACATAATACTGGCCCAACAACAACAATGAAAAACCGCAAAGGGATTAAATTGGACGTCAATTTCAATCGAACAAGAAGATGGTCGCGCGGATGCAAGAATTACGAATACAGTTTCGTGTACGTTGTTGGGTTAAGTTAAACATGAAACTGTCTAGTCTGTAATCGCACAATTAAACATGCTCGACAATTATTTAGTTTATAGATACTGGCCTGATACTCGTTTTCCGAATCTCCTTGGTGTTTTCCATCTGGTAACGCTTCCATAGTCAAGTTGACAATTTGACTGCTTAATTATTTTTTATGTAACGTACAACTAGATATATGAATTCCTTTCGAAAATATAATAATTAAATTAAGAAACCTGTATATTTGGTGAGAAGGGGAAAATTATAATATACAGGGTGTCCCACATAAATGGGAACACCTAAATATCTGTCGTATTTACAGTCCTATCAGAAAACTTCAGAGAGACAAAGTGACACTATTGCAGGGGGCAAATATAATGGTAAAGAAAAAAATTTTTTATGTCGTCTTTTAATGGAATTTCAAGGTCACCGATGTTTTTTTTAAATGGAATAGTATATTTTTTTACGATAGCATGATAGACAATAAAAAACTGAATTTAGTAGATACCACCTTTTTGACCTTGAAATGATGAGCAAGAATAATCATGTTGGAGCGGATAAAATGTGGAAGTTTAAAATTTACGTGTTTCAGCAAAGATTACGCGTTGTTTACGTCGGGTTGACCTTTACAAACCACAATAAATGTTTGAAATATTGTTCATAGTAAACAGCGTACGTTTATGTTAGACCATGTATCTGACACCTGACACCATTGGACTTTTATCTATGGGGCAAGATAAAATAAACCCACAACGCCAGAGGATATGCGGCAAAGGATTACTGCAGCATGTGCTTCAATTACGTCCCAGGAAATCGACAATGCCTACAGATCATTTAATGCAAAATTGCAATATTGCATAAATGAGGATGATCAACATTTCGAACACTTATTATTATATGTAAAGGTCAACCCGACGTAAACAACGCGTAATCTTTGCAGAAAAACACGTAAATTTTAAACTTTCACATTTTATCCGCTCCAACATGATTATTCTTGCTCAAGGTCATTTCAAGGTCAAAAAGGTGGTATCCACTAAATTCAGTTTTTTATTGTCTATCATGTTATCGTAAAAAAAGTATACTATTCCATTTAAAAAAACATCGGTGACCTTGAAATTTCATTAAAAAACACGACATACAAAATTTTTTTTTTTACTATTCTATTTCCCCCCTGCAATAGTATCACTTTGTCCTCTGAAGTTTTCTGATAGAACTGTAAATACGACAGATATTTAGGTGTTCCCATTTATGTGGGACACCCTGTATAGTATGCTGGGTGTACCAATAAATTTTACCATCTTAAATATTTATAATACTTGTAATAATATGAAAAAATGATATGTACATAAGTTGCATGGTATAGAAGGGGAAATATTGTGATATAAACATTTTTTATATGGGTGAAGACATTTCGGAGATTTCAAGGTGACTTTGATTTCTTTAAATGGAATGACCTACCTTTCATATCGTGAGTCGATAGAATATCAACTTCTGCATAAAAATGTATTCACCTTCCATTGCCCTAAACCCCATAGTTAACGAGATATCGAAACAATTTCCGAGGCGTGTTCACCCATATAAAAAATGTTTACATCACAATATTGTCCCCTCTTTACCACGCAAGTAATGTATATATAATATTGTTTTTTCATATTATTACAAATGACGAAAATATTCAAGATGATCAAAGTTATTGGTCTAATCTGTAGATATCAAGTTCATTAAACATATATTTCATAGTTGAGCCTGCAGGTTTCTTAGAATTTTCTAAAGTTATTTAAAAAATAAAGAATTTAATCAAAAAGTAAAAAATATTAAACGATTACAAAAAAAAGACACCTATTTCATTAACTATAAATTTATACATTAGTTTGCAATGAATATAATAATTATAGCAACTATCAATTGCACGCTATTATTATAATTAATTTATTGTCGGGTAATTATAAATTAAAACATCATGTTTGTATTTCTTTTATTTTAATTGCAGTAGTATAACCATGTGTAGGGCAAAATTATTTATTTGATACTTATATTATTTAATTTGGGTCCATGTATGTACTGGCGTTTAACATTTCATTGCCAATGCATAAACGTAATAATGAATACATTATGAACCTTTTTGTTGTCATTATAAATTAATAAAACGTTTTATATTGCCATCGACTTTTAAATATAGGCTAATTAATGTTATAAAAATAACAGATTACATTGTAAATGATAATAACAATCGCAAAGCCGAAAGTACTGATTTATTGTGTTTACTTAATAGGAAAAACATATTTACGATATTTGGTAAATTTGATTACACCTACTAATACAATAACTTTCTTACATGTAACTGATAATACTGTTTACGTGTCAAATTATATAAAAGAACAGGAACGTGTAATGATAACATAATAAAAATATAAAAAAAGAATGAATAATAAAATATATGAAAATAAAAAAACGTCATGGTCTATACTAGTTATCAAAATTCGTAAGTAATGAGCTCTTACAAACAATATCGCTATAAAAATAACGTATCTTAGCAAGGAACATCGAGTCCAATCATAGTAACATAAACCTCACATGTCTATACAGTATTTTATCGATAACTGTCCACAACACTGGGCCAGCCAGGGACAGTTATCGGCCAGGTATACTATTCTTTGACTTTTGCCGAACGTAGAAAAGGATAGCGAAGCTCGAGAGGCCTCGGTCGCCGAGAAGTGTAACATAATACGGGTCGAGTATATCGGTGTAAGACCACTAGTAATCCGATTACAAAATTTCTGTATTTATTATTATTTTTTATAGAACTATTTTTCACCAACATATTCGTGGAATTTTTTTAATGAAAATGATACCAAATAAGACATAATTGCGATGATATTTATTTGTGTAACGGACGATGAAAGTTTCGGAAAATTATTGTAAATATGGTCCGAATTATATCGTGTTTGGTATTATTTTAATCAGAAAAATTCCACTAATATATTGGTGAAAGTCTCATAAAAAATAAGTAATAATGAAAAAGTTTTTTTATTGACATTACACGCGACCTTGCGCCCGAAACTTTCATCGTCCATTACCCAAGTAAATACCGTCGCAATTATATCTTTTTTGGTATCATTTTCATTAAAAAAATGCCACGAATATGTTGGTGAAAAATAGTTCTATAAAAAATAATAATAAATACAGAAATTTTGTCATTGGATTACTAGTGGCCTCACACCGACATACTCGACCCGTATTATATTACACTTCTCGGCGACCGAAGCCTCTCGAGCTTCACGGCCCCTCACGGGGTATACCCCGCGGAAGTAGGGATTGTTTTGGGGACAGATATCGCCCAAATATTTGTGACAGTTATCGATAAAATACTGTACTCTATAATAATACTTTGGTAACACTTATTGCTAATGTCTTTGGTCTTTAAGTGTTTGGTTCTGGTATTTCCTACAAAGAGGAAAAGTTAGCATAAAAGCTTCTCGAAAAACATAACAATACAAACAAAAACAACAAACAAAAATGATTCCTTCACGCAGCTTACCTTAACAATTATTTTTATGACGTTTCATATGATTCTCGAAAGCGCCAAATTTACTATAAATTTTTTTACATATGCCACATGTGTATGTTTTCGAACGATTGCTAGCGTATTGAACTTTGTGAACAACTTTTAAATGATGAATCAAAGAAGATTTGTGTCTGAAACGAAATTACCGTGAATACGTTTTCGAAATCGTTGAAGAATGCTGTGGAACAGCGATCGCCTGCCTCTCTGTTATTTACCTATAGTTTCTCATGCACATGTCGCATTTGTATGGTTCTTTTAAACGACCGCAATGAATGAAATGCCTATTGAAATGATATTTTCGATTGAAAAGCCTGCCGCAGCATTCGCAAAGTATTACGTACATACCTGAAAAGAAATTCGCTACAGACATACTACGGTACTTGTTGTGAATAAAATCTAATATTACCTCCGTGCGCCCCAGCTTGGTGCATCGCCATTGTGCGTGCCGAGAAGAACGTTAGAGGACATAGCAAACACTGAAATCTATAATAGAAACGCGTTCCATACAGTACAAAAATACGTTGGGATCATCAAGGTGCACAGCATACCTCGTAATTATTACTTGAACGACAAAGATTCAACATTTTCATCCGATTTTTTAAACATCAATTGCACTAAAAGGGTACGACCCGAGATGGTCGTCTTCGATTTTAATGTATTTTTGCACGGTGGTAGTATACCACAAAAGTTACGTACCTTCCTCACGCAGTATAAGTACGTATTGGCAGAGTTTCGATTATAATGGGATTGGCGAAGTTAGTCGAGATTAGTAAGTTGGAAATCATCGGATAAAATCCCCGTTGTTCACAATTTTTTAATTTTATTGTGGATTTACTTATAATTGCATATTATCACTTATAATTACAGTTAAAAATTATATGGAAAAATTTCAGAATATATTCGATTACATTACTTATTCTCCATTAACTTCAAGCACCGATAAATACAAATATCATAAATTATGTTTGGAGTGTCGCCAAATTAATTTCAACCCGCGAAATATTTTTTAATATAAACCAAATAGCTTTTTCTGACGAAATAAAAAGCAAGAAATATACATGTAACAAACAATCGTTTATTCAATGCTTCTGGTGCTGAAGATTTGTTGTGTTTTAAGTGTATGTACAATGATTACCATCCCGAATCATTTACATCGTAATTACAAATGAAACTACAAAACTAACTTTTTTTAATCGTGAACAATCGGGATTTGATTCGATGATCTCCAACTCACTACCTTTGCCAACCCTACATTATAAACAGAACTCTCCCATTTCATACTTGCACGGCATATTGAAGGTATGTAACTTTTGTCTGTTTATATCTTTAATGTTTTTAAGTATCTACGGAAAATATTCTACATATATCATGAGAAACATGTATACTACCACCGTGCAAAAGTACATTAAAATCGAAAACAATTACCTCGGGTCCATCCGTTGTAAGAAACAATATTCAAATAATGATAAAATCACATAATTTCTTTTTTATGAATCGAAAGTACATGTAACGAAGGTCACAAAAATGTAAATTAAAAATGATACAGGAAACTGGTCTATTCTTAAGAAATCGACAAAAGTGGATGAAGTGGAACAAGATAAGTGAAGAGACAAAAATGATAGAATCTTCATCTATTCAAAATCTGTATTATATAAAAATAAACTATAATAAATAAATGATAATAAATTAATAATAGATAGTAATTAGAGTTTTGAACTGTCTGAATGGTCAAAGTATGAAAGAAACAAGGTTTGCTCCTTACAGTCAATGAAAAATGATCATTGCTTTAATCATTTTTTCAACTTTCTGGTCAATATTAATTTCATTAGTATTATCATTTATTATCGTTAAATTTTTTTAGTTATTCTCTATCATTCATTTATTACAATTTATGTTTATATAATACGGCTAATTAATTTAGAACAAATGATTTTGTCATTCAAAAATTTACTTTTCATTTCACGTGATGACATCATATGTCATTTACTTACTCATCGTCATTTGTATTTTCTTTGGTGTATACTTGATCTAGTAATATATCCATTTCTTTAGACTCAAGTGAAGTTATAGCCAACTCAAGCTCGTGCAACATTTCCTCATTGATATCATCGTACATGTTGCATTCTTCGTTTTCTATTCCAGTTAGCTCCTGCAAAATCTCTTCTTCATTGTCCTCAATACAAGAAATGGTTGAGTCTGTGGGAGACATGTTCACATTTTCTAATTTGTACTGTGAAACAATTTCAGGCATATTCTGTGTATCCACATATGAAATACTTTCATTGTGGTCTTCGTTTAGCAAATATAAACTATTTTCATCGTATTCTTCATTGAAAGTAAAAATGTCAGGTATATTGGGTATTGGTGAATGTGAATTATTTTCATCATACTCTTCATTTAAAGATTCATCGGTTGAATTTGTATTGGCCTCCACAACAGGTAAATAGGAACAATCAAATTTGGCTTGACAATTTATTTCATTGTTATTAATAACTACATTATCTAACAAAACTCTGTCTTTCA
The DNA here is from genome assembly GCA_913789915.3 of Sphecodes monilicornis. Taxonomy (NCBI): domain Eukaryota; kingdom Metazoa; phylum Arthropoda; class Insecta; order Hymenoptera; family Halictidae; genus Sphecodes; species Sphecodes monilicornis. The sequence goes on from OU565284.1 coordinate 27,717,318, forward strand.
CTGAAAGCATATTCCTTTTTTCACTGATCTCTATCCAGTGTGCAGCACAATCTTCATTGCAATAACTGCAACAAAGATTTGACGAGCAGTTTGGTTTCTTATCGTCCTTGGTCCAGCATTCTGACAGCATTGAATATTGCATTTCATCCGTGTCTAATTCATTGTCATTCATATCACATTTTTTTCCATTAATTTCACTGATATATATTGTACTCGAAGAGTTAAATGTTTCATCAGAGTTTATTGCATACTCATACTCTGTGAAATCACAATTACTAAATATCTCATTGCTCGAAAAATCAATAAAATCAATAGATTCAGTTTCTTCCGAGTAAGAAGGAAGGTGAAACTCCGTTGTAGATTCTATGGATATACTGTGCGATATTGACGGCAACACATTTTCTTTCTGTTCCTTAGTTTCAACAGCAAGCACTTTATTTTTGCATTTACGTTTTTTTTTTGTACCACGTTTAGTTTTCTTTCCTTTTTTACAGTTTTTTATCTCATTTTTGTCATCAACAAAGGTATGAATATTCCAATCAGGTGATTTCTGCCATATATCTATGAAATTATGTTCTTGTTTTCTTCTACGAGTTGATCTTTCACATTTAATACCATTTTTTCCATAACTTCCATCAGAAGATGAACTATCTAACGCTATTATTGAATTATATGCTTCTTGTATATTTTCTTTCATATTAACAAAAACTGTTTCATTTGAGGACTCTTTATCAACTGTGTGTTTCTTCGGACTATTCTTCAATATATTGGGAATTCTACGAGTCAATGATTTAGTATTTTCACTTAATTGTTGCTCAGAGACTTTGTTATGATCTAAACTATTACTGTCCAAATTATTTCTTCCTCTATATTTGCCATTCTCTTGAGGTATGTTACATCCATTAAGTTTATGTTGCACTTCATTTCCTTCTATGGGCAATCCGACTAAGTTTGTATAATCATTCCTTGCACCTTTACTTTCCAAATTCCAAGAATTATCATTACATTTAGCCATAACAATCCTAGTTTGTGGTTTTATCATTATTCTGTCTTTCTTGAGCACTATTTTTCAATGTATATTATTTCATTAATTATACATCCTTTTATTTCATATTACTTATGACAGCTATAAAACATAATTATATTTGTATAATAATCACTGTAATTAATTTCCATAATTTTCATAGTGTAAACTTACCCAACTTTCATGATGTCAGTATGCACTTTGAATGAAAATTGTGAGTCTGCTTGCACTGTTATTTCAGTTGTCACAGTAAACCAGTAGCAATAAAGTGATTAATGAGAACAGCTATATGTAAATAATAATTTTTAAGCGATTCATAAATACACATGTATCCAAGTATAAATTCTCGATCATCAGCCGTCACCATGTACCGTCACGATCGACGATCGAAAGTAAACTGAGTAAACTGTCTCACGTCTCACAGTCACAGCTCACTCAGCACACGAGGGGGGGATAGCTCTATGGTTATGGTTTAGGTCTCCGGTAGTAAGAGAAGAAATTAGAGACGCCCTTGAACAGCGTGATAACGTAAACACTTCCAAAGAAAAGAAGAAAATGTATATAACGGTTAGCATTTTTTAATCGAATAACGCTTACATCGTTCTCTTAGATCTACAGTAGACTATCGTATAATGTGATCAAGAAATTGTTTAAAAAATACTGTATATATGTATTTTTCGTAGTAGTAAGTAAACAGTCTTTTTAAACGATTCTTTATAAATATACTACCACATAAAATACATACAGTGACCCACGAAAGTATTCGAACACCCCATAAATCAGAATATCTTTTTTAAAATTGGATCAAACGACTTGACTTTTATGAGCAATTAGAAGCATTGGTAAGAATTACGTAAAAATATAAAAAAGGCACTTTTTAAAACTTTTTTTATTTGAACCCGTAACGAAGAACGAAAACTTAAAATATGCGTATTACAGATCTGTGTTGTACGCATTCTGAAAATTTCATAGAAATCGATTAACGTAAACACGAGTTACAAGCGGTTTGGTCAGTTTCTGTTTAAAATCCTGAAATGAAATTTGCAGCATGTGTATAACTAACATAGATCTACAAAACGCATATATTAATTTTTTATTACAAGCACAAAAGAATGTTTCAAAAAGTACATTTTTATTTTATCACGTAATTCCTACCAATTGCAATTTCTTTAAAATCTTTTCTGCACGTCATTTAGTAATTTCTGATTGTTCAAACAAAGTCGTCGTTTGGATAATTTTACAAATGTTATTCTGATTTAAAGGGCGTTAGAATACTTTCGTGAGGCACTGCATTAACTGCATGCATACACGGTCTTTTTCAACATTTTTTTTATCGCGTTATACCGGAGACTACTGTAATTGCAAAAGTTCGATTGAACGTCAAAATTTTGCAATATTAATAAACTGAACGTGAATTTGAGTAAAATTCAGTTATCGGTAAAATCTAATTTTAATTACTTGCCTTTTTCACATCTGAAATATAATTCAAAATCATGATATGTGTTCCTGCATTATGTGTGTATGCATGAACTAAACGTGTACACGTTCCAACGTCGAAATTAAACAATTTTTGTCTCAGTATAATGTTTTAGTTTGTCAGAATATGTAAACGCATACAATCTATTAAAGATTTGGTTGAAATCATAAAGTGAAATCAGGTAATATGATAATAAAATACTTTATTACGGTAATACGATTGGGTGTAATAAAATTTTAGAAGTAACAAAAGATGATGGTTGTGTGAGAACAGTGATAAAATAAATTAAACGTTCTGTGTCTTACGATATTTAAACGTCGGATTGGCTTGTGTAATTAGATAACGTAAATACAATTACCAATCTTCATCGTCGGATACATCATTGTTTTGAAGCCTTAATGTAGAAAACAATACATCTCTAACTTTTGGCTTCGGATCTTCGGTAATTTTCGTTGGCACAGCTTCTGCTTCACCCAACATCCACTCCAGCTCTATTGCATAATCATTTGTGTTAATAATATTATTCACAGGAATATTGGTTATCTATATTAAAAATTTGTTTCTGTAGTCATAGTTGTGCATACCTGCTTCCGTTAGTTTCATGCCCCTTAATTCTATTGCACCAATGAATTGTTTCACCATGTTTCCATTATTGTAAATAAAAATACAAGGAAGGTTACTGTCCGGCCAATTAGGAATACAAGTGGTCGAAATACTTTTTAAAAATTTTGTTGCTGGAAACTTTCTTGCTAGATTAGCTAAGTATCGATTTATCAATGTACAAAGTGGGATGCTACAAATAATAATTAGAGTAATATGTAGCCCTTTATCAAATGTTTCTTTTTGTAAAGTAAATGGTCGTACCCAGACTTATACAAATGAAGAACTACCCAAATATCTTCTCCAGCATTATTTACTTCTTGAACATAATCTTCTCCTGATATTTCTTTGACTTCTCCATACTTAGATTTACTAGCCAACTCCTTCATTTCTGCTATTCGTTTACGACGATACTCCAATAGAATTCTCTCATCCTCTTCATCTTCCAGTTCATCTAATTCATCTAATGTTTTGCTCTCTAAATCATTGGTTGCTAAAAAATAAGAAAATATCATTATGAGTCCTAATAAAATATATATAACATAAAATTAATAACATAAGATTTAAGTACTCCGTCCAGTTTTTGCGTTTATAGTATTTTCCACGATATCCAATATTTGATCTTCCGTTACTTCTTTTTCTTTTTCAGGAATAATCCCTTTACTCCTAAGAATGTCATTCCACTGTGTGTCTTCATTCGGGTCTTGCTACAATAATAAAATTTAAATTATACAAATATATAGATAAAGCAATTAAAGGGAAACTTATTTTAACACTTTCTTACTATTATAATATTGAGCAGTTAGAAACTAAAAATTATTTCAGATCTTGAATCTTGATATTGATATTCCTTTTCTAGAGTCCAAGATATTCATCTTAACATAACCTCTATTTCGAAAAGTCAAATCGTCACTTACCATGGTGCAATAAAACAATTACTAACGCGATACCAGCGGAAAACACAGATTAGCAGTATGGAATTAAAGAAATTAATATAACTATATAGTTGAAGCGTCAAAAATCGATTGTACACGTCTGTATAACTATGACCGACAGCTGATCACGTTTCACTACAATGAGGTGCGCTGCACACCCGTACTCTTACACACGTGCATTTATGGTATCATCAATGACGCATTCATACTCCAATCCCATTCTATTTAAAAACTATGTCATTAGGCGGTGGCGCCCCACGTGGCTGAGCTGGAATTCTAAATATATTTTTTAGCTAGTCGTATTCAGCAGTGAAATCATTCGGAATGTTCACTCGGAAATATTTTTCTTTTTCACACTGTCACGTTATAAATAAATGAAGTCTCCTAATCTGAATTTTCCATTCGAAGAGGCAACGCGAAGCCAGGATGTCCAGGTCAAAAGCTTTTGTAAAAGAATTTTCTTAGAATTGCTTGTCATAAAACATGCCGAGTGTACCCTAAAACGGTGTACAGCTGAAAGCCACGTGTTGGACTTTCACTTTTCACTAAATTGCCTTTATAAGATTTTCTGAGAAAATACAGGAAAGGATAGCATAAAGTAAAACCGATATTGTAAGGACCCGAAATATTCGATTTGTATCGTATCCCAAAATATTGCAACTTTTGTGAGGAGTTCTACTAAAATAAATTTTCAAGACACTACAGACTTGTATACTATATTCATAGTGTACATTGTTAAAATAATTATAAGACATAAAGTTGATTGGTATATTTCATAGAGTTCTATTTTATTTTTCATGCATTGCATTCATCAGCCAGAAGAACCTAGTGCAATTTTTATTTTTTATTAATTTTCTGTATGATATTTATAGTGTGTACAAATTTGAATTGATCGATAAATTTTGATAATAAATGCAGCTTCTGACGTCAGATTTACGGTAGGCATATTTGTAAAACTGGCCGAACAAATGTAAGCGTAATATGTTCATCCCTGTCAATGTTTATATTATACTCACTGTTAGACTGATTCTGCAACTCTTACTCTCTGTCCTTGAGTTAAAAAACAGTAGTGTTTACAAATAATCATCGACTGTGTACGTACTGTCTTGATGTTCTAGATCTTCATTACAGTCCGAACTTTTCGATACTACTAAAACAGTATGCTCGTTTAGCAAATCGCTCACTTTACCTATTTTTAACACTAACCGATGCTTCTATTAGAAATTAATAAATAAATTTCTTCATTCAAATATGGTTAAAAAAATCACGACAAATCTAAATAAATTCAGTTTTGCAATTTCTATAAAACTTCGTTTACCAGTCACATTTTGTGATCGATATGGTCAGTGTTAATATCAAATCACTAACTTTTTTAAATGAGCATATTGTTAAAAATGATATTGAAAAATCCAGATCGTATCAGTGCGCTAATTTTCTATATAAAATTATCGCGAGCAAATTGCGCATGCACAAGTTCTCTTTTCATTCGTTAAACATTATTGCAATAACATTTCCGCAAATGTTTTGTGTATATCGTGCAGTTAATAGAGTTAATATGGTGGAAGAAATATATATCTCACGTGTAGGAGATTGTAGAGATCAAACATCCATAAAAAATAGTGTAATTAAGGGAATAGTAATTCCACATCGAAAGTTAATTACGCGACGCTTCTCATTAATTCGAACGACACACATAGACTAGGTTGTTATTATACTTCTTGCCACTACAGGCGTATGTCATCACGGTATAAATGGCAAGAATCATTGGAGCAGTCCATAGATTGTGTCGCTTGTAATCAGAGAAACCGGTTAATCGTGCAGCTGTGCTGGACCACGGCTGTGTTTTGTGTCCGGCACCGAATGCCTAAAACCAGTTTGAGCATCGCTACGATAATATTTATAGGCATATGGAACGATAATTTCCATTTATAACAGTACATCACCTTTGTGGCCTATAGACGCGGGTTGGAACCTCTATAATTAATTTTGTTCTCAAGCGTCTTTCGGTTATTTAAATTCAAAGAGTAACACAACACAACCAGAATGAAATTTATTTTATATTGTATATAATATAAGACATTTAGGTTATTAATCTTATGAACATTATACGTTTCAATATTATTATGTTATGACCCAATCTTATGTAAAGATTACAACGATTTAATAATTAAATCCTATAATAGGGTGACCTGTCCAATGAATGAACACTAAAGCTGCATGTCTGTTGAAATTACTATTTGCAAATCGTAATTTCATTTCCTGAATGCTATTTCTATAAGAAGGCTTGTGTCGTTGTTAAGTTCTTGCATTCCAGAATAAAAGTCTAACAATATTTGATGGTCGTACCTTGTATTCAAAATCTGTCATGGAATTAAATGAACAATGAATGAACATCAGTTTCTAACGAATGAACCGAGGTACCACATTCAATTATAATTATCCAAACATACTTACCATAGGAGCATTGAACCACCTCAAAATAAAAATTGCCAATCTCGCGACAACAATACTTACCTTGAATACGGGGGATGTCGTTCGAGCGACTGCTAAATAAATTAATGTAGTGACGAATAGGTTATAACAAAAATTAGATCCCTTTACCGAGACATCTGGGAACTTACAATAAACTTACTGCATAAATCTCAGCATGAACACATTGTAGCACACTCAAAACACTCCTTATCTAAATTATTTCTTTTCTACAGCATGTAGTATTCAGGCAATAATATTCAGGTAATCGTTTGAAGATTAAAACCGGTCACCCAGTATATACAGGGTGTCCCACATAAATGGGAACACGTAAATATCTGTCGTATTTGCAGTCCTATCAGAGAACTTCAGAGGACAAAGTGACATTATTACAGGGGGCAAATATAATGGTAAAGAAAAAAATTTGTTATGTCGCGTTTTTTAATGCAATTTCAAGGTCACCGATGTTTTTTAAAATGGAATAGTATATTTTTTACGATAGCATGATAGACAATAAAAAACTGAATTTAGTGGATTCCACCTTTTTGACCTTGAAATGACCTTGAGCAAGAATAATCATGTTGGAGCGGATAAAACGTGAAAGTTTAAAACTTACGTGTTTCAGCTAAGATTACGCGTTGTTTACGTCGGGTTGACCTTTACAAATCACAATAAATGTTTGAAATATTTTTCATAGTAAACAGCGTATGTTTATGTTAGAGTATGTATCATTGAGATCGTTAACAGAAGGTTAATCGGTTCGAATAAGTACGTTGTTCCTTCTGCATTATTTGAATTCGAAACGTGAAAGTGATAACAATGCGTTATACTGTACAGGAACGAATCGATATGGTTTCCACTTATGGCGAAAGCCACCAATCTTTGAGGAAAGCAGTACATTTGTATCGTGAAAAATTTGTGAATCGTGTTTGTCCTTCGTTACACGCATTTTCCGTTGTGGTAAAACAATTTAAAAATACCGGTAGTGTAAGCTCTAAAAATCGTAATAAGCAATTGGACTTTTATCTATGGGGCAAGATAAAATGTATCGTGTACAATGATACCCACTACGCCAGAGGATATGCGGCAAAGGATTACTGCAGCATCTGCTTCAATTACGTCTCAGGAAATCGACAATGCCTACAGATCATTTAATGCAAGATTGCAATATTGCATAAATGAGGATGGTCAACATTTCGAACATTTATTATGATATGTAAAGGTCAACCCGCCGTAAACAACACGTAATCTTTGCTGAAACACGTAAGTTTTAAACTTCCACATTTTATCCTCTCCAACATGATTATTCTTGCTCAAGGTCATTTCGAGGTCAAAAAGGTGGTATCCACTAAATTCAGTTTTTTATTGTCTATCATGCTATCTTAAAAAAATATACTATTTCATTAAAAAAGATATTGGAGACCTTGAAATTTCATTAAAAAACACGACATAAAAAATTTTTTTCTTTACCATTATATTTGCCCCCTGCAATAGTGTCACTTTGTCCTCTGAAGTTTTCTGATAGGACTGTAAATACGACAGATATGTGTTCCCATTTATGTGGGACACCCTGCATATCTGGTAATTTACAAACGGTGTTTTGCAGAAATAGCTGCCACGTTCTTCTATCATAGTTAGATACTCGGCTGAATTTTTCATCAAATATGATATAATAAGATATACATATTGAATATTTAACCCTCCGACGACGGTGGAGTCCGGGTTCTTTAAGAAAATGTTTTAGAAAATTAATAAATAATGCAAATTGTTCTAAACATTATCAATTATATAATTATAAGAATGGTCCACCGTCCGTGGGTTAATGAAACATATTTTTATATCGCACAAAAATTGTTGAACAAAAATTATTGATTGCAATATTCTTTAAGAGAGGGAAATCGGATTAATTTTCCCTGAATTTCAATGCGATACGAAACCTAATCGTATTCGCAACACGGAGGAATGCTCGATCCGTTTTCACGGGGCTTTCACGTCGCATGTACCTTTGTGTGGCGTAACCTTTGTTACTGGACCGCATAAAAGAAACATGTTTCTTCGGCGATGCCAGGCAAATTGCAGAAAATACGCAGCAACGGTCGCTGGCAGTCGAAAGTGAACAAGTGTATCCTTTTGTGCTTAGGCTTGTAATGCGAGAAGGAATGTTTCAAAGATCTCTAGAATCACGTTTCATCAGATTTGATTAAAATAGCCGTAATTGAATGCCACTGGAAGCCTTCAGCGAAAAATTGTTACGGTAAAACAGTGAAACGCATTAATGGCGTGTACAGGCTGTTGGAGAAAAGAGATTAAGGCATTGGGAATTCCCTTACACGAAACGAAATTGTTCTGTACATTCGATACACGATATATTTTTATTCAACAGATTTTGCGAATAGAGCCGTGTAATGAATAGACTGCACATTTTATGCATTTATGACAAAAATGAGTAAATCAAATGCAAAACAGTGAAAGCCTTTAAATTTAAATATGTTGTAAAACTCAACATTCTGAACAACTTTTGGTAATTGTGCATAAAAGGTCCCACCTCACCGATTTTGATAAAATTTAAATACGTTGTAAAACTCAACATTCTGAACAACTTTTTCCTATACCTGTAACCGTCGCTCAGCCTTAGTTTTTGAGATATTTGCGAAAAACTGCAGCTACTACTACATTGAATTTTGCCTATACAGGCACGTCCGTGCTGTGCGTATGCGTCAGCATGATGCGACCGCTCTTCAATTTTTTCTACAAATGTATCACTCGATCGCCGAACATTTTATATACCGCGTGAACTTTTTAAAACAAATGATAATCAAGCAACAATACAACAATAAATAATTAAGTTTAATAATTATCCTGTTCTTTTTCACTAACTCCAACCCACTCTCGTCTTCAGATTCGCGTAATGCAAAAATAAAATAAAAAACATTATGGGTTGAATTTTACATTACTAACACACACCCACACAGTATTTCTGAGAAGAAACGGCTAATGACTGTGGATAACCCGAAAAGTTTATTTTAAGAGGGAGCGGAAATGTCATTAGTCTGATTGTGAGTTAGGTTTGGATAGATAACTGAAGTTGTTGTTAATCTGGAAGTGGAGTTAGTTTAATAATAAACCGTGAGAAATTTTGAATGAGCACATATTACAACGACACCACACATACCCACATATTGTTTCATAACTGAAATCTTAAGCTTTTTTCCGAAAAAATGTCATGGGCTGATGGCACTTAGTATTGGATTTTTTAATTACAAAAAAATGCAATTCATGGAACATTCAATTGTACTAAGTGCAATCAGCCTATGACATTTATTCGGGAAAGCTTAAGATTTCAGGTATGAAACACTGTGTGGGTGTGTGTGGTGTCATTGTAATATGTACTCATTCTACATCATCATATGTTTTAAAAAGTTCACGCGGTATATAGATCGTTCGATGATCGCATGATATATCTGTAGAAACAGTTGAATAGCGGTCCCATCATGCTACGCATTCGCACAGCACGGACGTGCACGTATAGGCAAAATTCAATGTAGTAGTAGCTGCAGTTTTTCGCAAATATCTCAAAAACTAAGGCTGAGCGACGGTTACAGGTATAGGAAAAAGTTGTTCAGAATCTTCACCCTGACAACATATTAAAAAATCATCGAAATCGGTGAGGTGGGACCTTTTCTGCACAATCATCAAGAACTTAAAGATACCGTTGTATTATTTCCTACTTATTAAAACTATTTAAAGTTGTAACTGATTATGTAGCTTCTGTAGTTTGAAACTAATGCAGACAATTCTTATTTTGTATAAAAATTCACAGTCTGGTAATGAAGTAGGTTAAATACGGAGATCTAATGGAAATATTAAGTTGTTTTTGTACAAATCGTATCAGGACATTTAATTAAACCTTTATTGGATTTATTATCTATTTGAACACAAGATAATAATATCTACATACATAAAACCGTGCTAAATGAATTTAATTTCACTTTACCTTTCGCAGTCATATTTATATTTAAATTTTGGGTTAATTTGCTATAGCTAAAATAACACTGTCCAACAAATTTCAACTTTTTTTATGTTTCCTAATAACTGTTGGGTGGTTCTTATAGAGTTTTTTGCGCTGATTCCGAATCTGGCCTTACTTATTCGCCTACACGCACATTTTTGAGAAACATGACTTTGAAAAAAAACCTGTTTTTCAAATTTAAACAAATATTGTGATGTTATTATAAAATATATTGAATTTTTTTTTGCAGTGAAAGATTCTGTAGACTTTCCCGAATATAGTGATATCCAATATTAATACATTATGAATATTTAAACATGTTTAAACAATCATTAAAGACGGAGAGACATCATTTCTGCACCAATTTTTGAGGCTATTTTTGAATTTATCTCAAAAAATAAGGGCCCAGCGTAAAATCGTACTATATTACGCGATAGAGCAGACTTTTATCTTGAGAAAACCCCCTTTGAAGTTTGCAACATAGATGTTTATACTGAACCAGAAAGCAAAATATCTACGTCCGACGTGAGTTGCCGCCAGTGGTGCTCTTCCACTAGCGCGGTCGTTCGTCGTGATACGGCGCGACGTAATGGCGATGTAGTGGCTAAAAGCGCGCAATTATGTCAGCTTACTTAAATGTTATTTATTATTTACTAGTACATTTATTCTGTATAAATTATTTTATGTATTTCTTTAATGTAAGTCTCTTGTTCATAGTATATTTCATACTCAAAAGATCTTTTGTAACAAAAAATAATTTACTGTTTTTCTTTTGTATTTAGTTTTCTTTATTAGCATTTCCACAATAAGCGATATTAAATAGATTTTTGTATTAAATTATTTTTTGTTACAAAATACCTTTTTAACATGAAATATACTATGAACAAGAGACTAACATTAAAAAAATACATAAAATAATTTATACAGAATAAATATACTAGTAAATAATATATAACATTTAAATAAAATTTAACATTGAAATAAGCTGACATAATTGCGCACTTTTAGCCATTGCATCGCCGTTATGCCGCGCCGTATCGCGACGAACGACCGCGCTAGTGGAAGAGCACCACTGGTGGCAACTCATGTCGGGCGTAGATATTTTGCTTTCTGGTTCGGTAAAAACGTCGATGTTCTAAATTTCAAACGGGGGAGGGGTTTCAAGATAAATGTCTACTCTATCGCGTAATATAGTACGATTTTACGCTGGACCCTTATTTTTTGAGATAAATTCAAAAATATCCTCAAAATTGGTGCAAAAATGGTGTCTGCGTCTTTAATGATCGTTTAAACATGTTTAAACATTCATAATGTATTAATATTGGATATCACTGTATTCGGGAAAGTCTACAGAATCTTTTACTGAAAAAAAACTCAATATCTTTTATAATAACACCACAATATTTGTTTAAAGTTGATAAATAGGTTTTTTTTCAAAGTCATGTTTCTCAAAATCTGTGCGTGTAGGCGAAAAAGTAAGGGCAGATTCGGAATCAGGGCAAAAAACTCTGTAAGAACCACCCAACAGTAATTAGGGAAAAAATTTGGCGTTGAACAGTGTAATTGGCACATAAAACAAGTGTAAATAATTGTTGGCGATTGTGTAAATAAGTTTGGCTCATATCTCAACCAGCATGATTTTGAAAAATGTTACTAAAGGAAAGGAAAAGTAGAAAAATTCTGACACGTTTTTAGGGATATCGGCACAATGGGAACCGTCAAGGAAACACTGATCAAAGCTTCCCTCGCGTGAGTGTATATTGCACGCACCGTTCGCCGTTATTGTTTTCCATTGTTATGGTCTCTTTTTTGCGAAAGTATTGTTTGGTCGAAGCGCTCATGTTTCCGGTTGCGTGCTGGATCGGAACTTAACCCTGTATTTAAGCGTGTGCAACTCGATTCACAGGATTCACAATTTCTGTCATTTGTATTACGTACCACGTTGGGACCATGACGAAATTAACTGTGAACAAAATGCTGATCTTGCTACAATTTTCTATGTTAACACTGAAGCCATCGAGCTGTTAGACTCACTTATTTTTACTCTTTCATACAAAATTATAAGAGTATATTCGTTAATATTTAACGTCGCTTTTATCATAACATGCAAACGATTTAGCTAGTTTATTTGAATATTTATTTAACATTGTTCTTTAGAAAGATAAAATATCTGAGACGTGCTAGCGATATGAGATGCAGAAATATCTAACAAAAACAATTTTCTATATTAACCCTTAGCGGACGGGAATTATTTCCAGCATATTTCCTGATGGGTCGAATAAATCATCATCGTGAAACAAAATGATGTACTGAAGAGTTAAGTGTATGAATTAAATGAAGGGAAACGTGTTTTTTCTTGCTTCACTTTTCTTTATTGCGTGTTTTTCTTTTCTTTAAAAGTACAAAATTGAGGTTAATATTGAAATTTATTGTTCCGTATGTATAGTAACCCTGTCTAGAAACTACATATGTAAAATTAAAAAAAAAACAAATTACTTAATTCTAGTTAAATTCTTTTGTGTCGTTTCTTGTGTCCATCTCATGCCATTGTGAATACAAAAAAACATCTCGCTTCCACTGTATCGCATTAGTTCATGCTCTGATTTATCAAAATTTCGTGGTCAGCTCCTTTGTTCAGTTGATATTCCTTCTGTGATTAGGTATCGATAGTTCTCCGTCCTTGATTCTTCAAATTGCTTATTGTTAGCGAAAATCAAGCTTGCCAATTCCCATTTGAAGCGTGACGAAAATGTTGAGCAGTGGCTATAATACATTGCTAATTTGTTCTTAATTGGTTCTTGATATTCGGAAAATGTCTGTCTAATTGAAGCCTTAACTTAATTCTCGTTAAACGTTCTTTATTTATGTTTTCCACTATAGGAAAAACAAATGTGCCCAGATCAAATAATTTTATTGGACATACATTTCCATTTATAACTTTCAACTGGCGTTTCTTATAGCTTTCCGTGTGCTAAATAGCTATCTAAAAATATGGTATGCTTTCGGCAACTTTTTTGAAGGATACATAATAAGCGAAAACTTTCAGTTTTTGTAGTGATATTAATGTATTTTATTTTAACGTAATTCTCTTTTTAAAACGGCTTATTACACTGTCCAACACCAAATTTGTTTCCTAATAACTGTTGGGTGGTTCTGATAGAGGTTTTTGCGCTGATTCCGAATCTGGCCTTACTTATTCGCCTACATGCACAGTTTTTGAGAAACATTGCTTTAAAAAAAACTTATTTTTCAAATTTAAACAAATATTGTGATGTTATTATAAAAGATATTGAATTGTTCATCGCAGCAAAAGATTCTGTAGACTTTCCTGAATACAGTGATATCCAATATTAATACATTATGAATGTTTAAACATGTTTAAACGATCATTGAAGACGGAGAGACACCACTTTTGCACCAATTTTCGAGGATATTTTTGAATATATCTCAAAAAATAAGGGTCCAGCGTAAAATCGTACTATATTACGCGATAGAGCAGACATTCTGAAACCCCCTTGAAACGATCTTGAACCGCACCCCCCCCCCCCCCTCCTTTGAAATTTAGAACATCGACGTTTTTATTGAACCAGAAAGCAAAATATCTACGCCCGACACGAGTTGCCACCAGTGGTGCTCTTCCACTAGCGCAGTCGTTCGTCGCGATACAGCGCGGTCGGTCGTCGCAATACGGCGTGGAGCGGCATAACGGCGATGCAGTGGCTAAAAGTGCGCAATTATGTCAGCTTATTTCAATGTTAAATTTTATTTCAATGTTAAATTTTATTTAAATGTTATATATAATTTATTAGTATATTTATTCTGTATAAATTATTTTATGTATTTTTTAAATGTTAGTCTCTTGTTCATAGTATATTTTATACTAAAAAGGTCTTTTGTAACAAAAAATAATTTAATACAAAAATCTATTTAATACCGCTTATTGCGGAAATGCTAATAAAGAAAACTAAATACAAAAGAAAAACTTACTAAATTAATTTTTTGTTACAAAAGATCTTTTTAGTATGAAATATATTATGAAAAAGGGACTAACATTAAAAAAATACATAAAATAATTTATACAGAATAAATGTACTAGTAAATAATAAATAACATTTAAGTAAGCTGACAAAATTGCCCGACGAACAACCGCGCTAGTGGAAGAGCACCACTGACGGCAACTCATGTCGGGCGTAGATATTTTACTTTCTGGTTCGGTATAAACATCTATGTTGCAAACTGCAAAGGGGGGTTCCTCAAGATAAAAGTTTGCTCTATCGAGTGATATAGTTCGATTTTACGCTGGACCCTTATTTTTGAGATAAATTTAAAAATTGGTGCAAAAATGGTGTCTCTCCGTCTTTAACGATTGTTTAAACATGTTTAAACATTCATAATGTATTAATATTGGATATCACTGTATTCGGGAAAGTCTACAGAATCTTTTACTGAAAAAAAAATTCAATATCTTTTATAATAACATCACAATATTTGTTTAAAGTTGAAAAATAGTTTTTTTTCAAAGTCATGTTTCTCAAAAACTGTGTGTGTAGGCGAAAAAGTAAGGTCAGATTCGGAATCGGCGCAAAAAACTCTATAAGAACCATCCAACAGTTATTAGGAAACATAAAAAAAGTTGAAATTTGTTGGACAGTGTTACTGGCACATTGATGGATAGCTGCCATTGCTGATAATAACTTTAACGTCTGAAATGAAAATTTTTTTTATTCTCAAACTAGAAAGTATTATCTAAAATGTAGCATTTATAGTCTTTAAGAACTTTAATCATTTGTAAAAAAAAATGGCAGCAGTGAATCGAAAAAATCAACTTTGATCATTTGTAACTCAAAAAACATTTCAAATATCAAAAAATACTGCGCTATATATTTTACAGTACCGTGTGTAGAATATTCTTTCAAAGTTGGAAGCGTATCGGTCATAGAGTATCACAGATCTTGTGTCGATCAGGTGAGAAAATATCGTTGCTAGAAAAACATTTTTGAAATGTTGAAAAACCGCTTAAATACAACATTCTACACTCGTGAAGCTACAAGAATATTAAAAAGATGGGATCTTCTTTAAACGGTGTAGGCGGTCTGGCCTCTTAAGATTTTTGAAAATTCGGCATGAACTTTAGCAGTCATTCAGTAAAAAGAAATTAGTTTTATAAGCTTAAGGTAAAGAAGCCTAATAAAAGACCTTTCCTATTATAAGACCCCTGCTCCGATAGAGAACTCTTGAATGTATTGCAGCGATGCTGTTTTGTTCTGTAACTAAACATTTGTTAGGTGTTTTATCTACATAGTCGTGTTGAAGCCAAATAAGCGTCTTTAGAGAACATATTGTGAAATACGTTATGAATGTTTACTGAATGTTATTATTTCCCAATATGGGACTCTAGGAAGTTCCCATTATGAGAATGGTCTCAATTAGGTATTCAATTTTGTTTTAGGTAGGTGTCGTTGAAAAGCCGAAACAATGGGATAAAAATCGAAATCGATACGAAATGAATACGAAATCAAACGTAACGCCTAAAGCAGAAACAGAACACACTACGGGTTATAAATTGGCGGTAAGGCAATATTATTAGATAATTGGTCTGAATTCAATAATAGAAATATTCGAGAATTTCTGTCAAATAAGAGAATCAAACATACTTATTAAATCAGCTCCGTATATTTCGCAATAATTAGATTATTAAATAATAATTAATATAATTATTTACTTATCCTTTTTAATTGCCCGATTCAGTAAATTCTTTACCAAGTTTAATTCATTTAAATTTCTAGAAGCTAATATAATATAATATAATTACTCTATTTTCACCCTTTCCGTAATCGTAAAGCCACGGATCAGCTTCTGTACGATGTGCGCCATTTGTTCTGATGCAGTTGTCGACGTACAAGTACAAACTGTGCTTGTTTTGCGCAGGTCTTTACTCTTCTGATGTACGTGGTGAACAATGGATTAGATCAGGCCTGGCCAACCCAAATGGCTTCACGGGCCACTTTGATGACGCGTAACGTTATAGCGGGCCGCACTTTAGGTAAACATGCTTTTAAAAAATACAGAATGAATAAAACTTTATTGTTATACTGTGATTCAATATAATTAACTCTCGAGTATTAATTAATGAGATATTTGTTTATCCTTTCTTTCACTTAATTTTTGTAAATCTATATTTATGTTCGTCGTTGCACATCTTAGCTGGTTTTATAAATTCGCATCAGTTAATGAAGCACGTGATGAACTCTTTGTAAATTTCATCTTCGAAAAAAATGTTTCACAAACATATGTAGATCCAAAAGCACTTACAACTCGTTTCTTACAAACAATGTTACTCGCTTTCAGTAACATTTGGCATTCGTGGATATCAAATATAGAACTGGAGTTCGTAGTCGCACTTGCACATTATAACAGTGACACCTGCAAATTTTCATTTATTTAATATTTTTCGTATACATACAAGGAGAAACAAAAGTATCAATATAAATATAAAATCGCCCAGCGGCTGCACGGTTCCATCGAACAGTTGCTGAAATGAAAATCGGCAGTGTGCTGTTGAAAGGCCGTTAACCTCGTCAGCTGTTCTGAACTAGTCTTCCTACGATCGCGAGCATGGACGGACGGTTTTTCGTCCACGCTCAGTCGAAACAGTCGATTTACGTGCATCAAATGTGAACTAGTTGTGCGTGATATGTGGACTTCTGTGAATCATTTGTGTGGATTTCATTCAACGTTTGTGGACCCAATGGATATATGTGAATAGTTTTACTGTGATCGTGAATAAATTAACAATGCGGGCCGGATCGTGCAGTGAAAGGACATTGACCCCTTCTGCTCGATAATTTCATAGAGCGAATAATTAAAATGCTCTTGTGAATTTAACGAGTAGGTAGGTTCAGTGTTGCACACAGATTATTTGTGAATACAGGAATCATTTTCACCTCGCTGGGGCTCTACAGGAGAACCAAGGTAAGCAAGGTTTTCTCAGTTTTTAACATTAATAACTAAAAAGTGAAGAGTCAGTTTTACCAGTATGTATTGACGGTGTTAGAGTGTGCGGTGCTGTTCGTGCCGCGCGCCTCCGTAATATCGCGGTGCAGCGTTCGCTTTAAATAATTTTAATTCCGTCAATTTTAAAGCGTCTGCCTTTTAAAAAATAGGTCCGTGAAAAGGAGACTTGAAGCTGTCAACACGTTTTTTTATCGAATTTTTAAAACAGTCCCGGCTATAGGAAAATTGCATTTGTTTAAAACATTTGCAAAATAAATGGTGAAAAAACCATTTCTTCCAAATCGAAATATTTTCAATAGATACACTTCTGTGTTCACTACAAGCACCCAAAAACTCATTTTCCTCGGTACGTTAGTTCCAGTGTCATAATTTAATGAAAAAAAGTTCTTTACACGTCTGTAAAACCAACATTTTTTAAGAGTTAGAAAAATCCTTCGAGATTCGTTCATAGGTTACTAAAGACTACAACATATTCAAATTTGAACTATCCGACATAGGACTCGAAAAATTTTCTTCTCTTGTTTGTTCCTTGCTTTCGACCGCGGTGTATCACCATCGCTCGACTTCTGTCGCGCACGGCCGTCTCTGCCAATACGCCTCTAGGTCGCGCTCTGATTGTCCGTGTTTTTCGTTAATAACTCCTTAACAAAGCCGAAACGGCCATTTTTGCAAAGGAAAATGTCGCTTCAAATGGCCTCAGGAACCTCCCCTTTGAAGGAAGTGAGACATTTTTGGGACACCCTGTATAACGTGGCGGGCCCCGTGTTGGCCAGGCCTGGATTAGATGTATGGGATGTTACCGAGGGGCCCACGAACACTGAAGAAGTACATTTTATATGTCCAATGTAATAAGAAAAAACAGAAAAAATGAACAAACTTATGGGGTCTCATGTTAGGAGCCCATTTTTTAAATCCATGTTTTGTTACCACTTTCGTTTTTAACTCATTATCACTGGATTATTTTTACTTTTTTTTCAATAAGTTTCAACAGAATAGTGCATATTCTACTCTTAGAACATATAGTAAGAAATTCTTAATGAAAGGGCTCGACTGCGTTTTAGAGAACTCCGTGTTTTTAACTTTTTTGAACTTTTTTTTATGTGATCCTGTAGATATCGATGAAGACATTCTGAGAATGTGTGTATGGTTGTTAGGAATTCACTGGTTTATAAGTAATACGCGTGTAAAGATGAGCAGTTTTAAACGTTTTTGACAGGTTAGAGCGTCACCATATTGGATATTCGTTGAGTGGCAGAGGTAGGTAGATCTGTTCGGCGCATGCGCTGGATAGATCGTGAGTGTTCAGCGCATGTGTTAGATAGTATGGTGTATTTGCGGAATCGGTTAAATAGTACTGAGCGTATGCGCTAGATAGCAATTCAGTGGTTACACATACTTTGTAAACATAAGCAATTTCAAGTGTTTTTCACAAATTAATTATTAATAAGTTTATTGTTGATTTTAAAATGGCTTGTTCAAGTATTAGAAATTTTAACTTTAGAGACATGCCAAGTAGCAAAGAAGAAGCAATTACTTGGGCTCAGGATTGTGGATTGTTGCAGAAACTTAAAAAATGTCGTACTCATCGGTGCGAAATGAAAATTTATAACAATAATCATGGAATCGGTCGTTTTGGTGTCCAGTAATTAAAATATACAGAATCACATACAGGATTTCAAAAAGAAGGTACAGTCCAACATGGTTTGGGGTTAGGTCGTCGTGGGAGCGGAGAAGGCCGGCCCGACCATGGTATAATGTTTCGCATTTTGATTTAGTAAATGTGTTATTATGTATTACGTACGTGTTTGTGCTGTCATCTAATGGATTTGTTCGGAAGTATTTAGCCTATTTTATATGTATTACGTATATGCGTATAACTTTTTAACTAATGAATTCCGCGCATTAAGATTTTTATTTTCGGCGTTTTCTCGTCGAAATCTATAAGATTGTATAAAAAAAAAACTTGAAAAAAAATTTCTCCAAAACGCAGTTAAACCAATGAAAGTGTTCTTAAACGATAGTTGTGATGTTTTAAAAAAACTATTAGGCTACTTTACCCTATCGTCTAAATAACAAATATCTGGGGATGTTATGAGTTTTTCGATGAAGTACTGCCGAAAGAGTGACCAAACTATCATCTTCGGGCGTCGCGCAGACATTTCCATGTTTGTTCGCTTCGCCAAGAAAATTTGCATAAGCTCGCGTGAACGACATCGTGATTTGTTGACAAAGGAGGCGAAGGCACGAATCGACCTTGCAGGCACTCACATACGGGTGCGATAGTGCCCTCAGGAAAGGTACGAAACGTAGGCAATGAAAGAGAATCGGAAATGAACGAGGTTCTAAGCGATCTAGTATGTGCACATAATCTGTCCGATAGAATTTGTTCGGACGCGTGTATGTCCACTTCGTTTTAGAATGTAGTCTACCGGAAATTTGCAGTTAGCTGCATTCCTTGCATGGCTCGGTGCCACAGGAACACCATCATCCGCGTGATCGTTAATTACCCCTCGGCGAAAATGTAATTTTCAATCCAGGTTCGATTGGCTTTAATCCGTCGCTTAAGTGAATTTTAATTGATCAGCGCTTACGTTTCATGTGACGGATTAACGAAAGCAAATGAATCTGATTGCGATATACGTTGCCCAAGGTTGTACAGAGCTTTAACCTCTAGATGTCCCAAATATAATTTCCGTTTTGATTGGATTTATTATCCGGCATGTTTTCTATACGATTTCATACTGCAGTCGAACCTCGATAACTCGAATACTTTTAGAAAATAGCTATTATGTTTATTCCCTTTTGCTCAGCTGCAAGAATAAGTCGAAATCATAGTTAACGGGTATACAGATTAATTTGTAGCCGTTTCTTAGCGAAATATATTTACAAACAACTAAAGTTAATTCTTGACAGCGAATTGTGTATTTGAACACTGATTGAACAGGACTTTATTTCTACAATATAATTACAAATTAATGTACGAAACGAACCGCCTTGTAATAATTGCAAAACACGATTAAACGTATTTAATAAATGACATCCACACACATTTATTATCGCGCTGCTTTAGATTGCATCCGACCGTATAAGTATCAAATCGCATTTCAACAATACTACCGCCGAAAATAATCTTCATCACATTCTGTGCATTTACTACTATCTGAATCATTAATCTTAATCAGTTTGGAGACTAGTAGATTTGGATTTAAAATAAATTTACAAATTATTAATATTAACTGATTAACAGAGTTACAAATGGTCCAACTGAATTCTAATTTTTTTTTAAAGAAGTTGAATAAGAGATTTGGCGCTAATTTCATAGAAAAAGGTTCAAAAATAAATTAAAAAACTTAATGCTTAAGGGTTTAAATAGAATTCGACATGGTTGCCATCAATTAGAGACAGACTTCCACTTCTCAGTTTAGTGGTTCTTATAGAGTAAAAACGGGGTACCATGAATTAAAGGGATGCAACATGCAAGTGATGTTCTTTCTTTTTATATTAACAAAATCGAGTTTCAATTGTAAATATGTCAACAAAAATTCCATGTCAAGTTCCATTGAAAATATATACACTTTTTAACAAGCTTCATCTTTTAGTCCGTGAGTTATTGAATATACGAAATTAGAGCAAATAGTTTGAGGACATTCTTTGACTGTTTCTGATCAAGGAACTAACCAGGTTTTCATAAGACCATCATATGTAAATTACCCGAAGAAGAAAATATGGCATTGATTATAGGTTTAGGTTTCCAACTACTAAAAGAACATTAAATATGAAATTGCCATGACTGATTGATAATTTTTCTGACTGTTGGAATGTGAAAGATTAAATACGTGTTGATCGCTGCAGAAAGTAGTGCGGAACTCATACCTTCATGTTTTCAAATCCACAGTCTTTTATGAAGCACATTTATCAAGCAGAAATGAAATGAAATTTTGTTGTTGTATTATATTTATTATTCTTCATATGCTATTAAGAAAGATTTGACAATGTTAAAATAACCGAGTAAATTATTCGTTGTATTTGTAGAACATACTTCGATCGCTCAAACAAACAAATGCAATTGTAAAACTTTTTTATTTTTCATTCATTCCTTATGAAACTTTTACCAACATGTTTGTAACGTTTTTCTGATTAAAATGAGACCAAATGTGACAAAACACGCTCATCGCCCACTCGACAATCATAAAATTACACAAAATCAAAGCAATATGTTTAATAAAACAAGAACCAAGAAGTTCAATTTTTGTGATATTAATTACTGTTTCAAACCTCTTCTATTCGTCAGATCGTAAGGAAATGTTGTACACTCAATCTACCAACGTAAAAATTAATTTTCAATTCTGTATAAATAATTCTGCCACCCAGATATGGGTGACATGGCGATGAAAGTGATAATTTGGTGAACATTTGCTTATATACATGTGTACTTTAAAAACTTATTATCGTCAATTAAACGAGTAGATCCAAATCATATAGTGTTTGGTGTCATTTTAATAAAAAAAATGTTACAGATATGTTGGCAAAAGATTCATGAAAAAATAGTAAAAAACAAAAAAGTTTTGTCATTGTATTAGTATTGATTTCTCACAGAAACACTACTGCCGAGTGTTTTGGTTGCTGGGCTCGATGCTGGCGACAAAAGGTAAAGGAATATCGAGGAATCGTTTTCCTACACGATATGTGTGAACAGGTGTGAAGTTTCTGACCTGAGCTCTTTACTTACATCGCGAAACTACTGCAAAACTAAGATATGGCGGAAATTAACCTCTCATTCAAAATCGTACATTTGAATTTCCGTTTCTTTGAACCAATGTGGCATTGGTGTTTGTTGCGTTCTTTTGTGGGTAATTTGTTCCTTCAATTTAGTATACACATTGAGTACCCATATACAGTTATGAGATGATTTTCATAAATATAATTGAAATATTACAAATATAATGAGCAGAATTGTTTCAACAATTCAGTAGACAATAAAATGTTTTAAAGAAGAAAACCGCTTAAAGAATAAAATAAAAATTAATCCAAAGAAAAAGCTAACGGAAAGTGTCGAAAAAATCTAGAAGAAAATGCTTCAACAATTGCAGTTGACGTTTTGAAATATTTACAGAAATCTGTAAATGCTGAAACAGTTCGAAGAATATTAAGAAAACATAATTACAATGGTTGTGTTGCACGATGAAAACTATACGTGAATTCAAAAATCGGAGAAAACAGCTTCCAATTTGCAAAGGACTTTAATAAAGATTATAACTTTTGGAAGAATGTTATTCCACCGATGAAAGCAAGATAAATATGTTTGGGTCAGATAGGAAAACTAAAATTCGGCGGACGTCAAATGATGAGTGACGAATAAAATATTTAAATACGATCATGATGCGTGGCGTTAATAGTGTCGAGGTCTGGGGTTGCGTTTCGATACTTGGAGACGGAAATTCGAAATTTATAGGTGGAATTATCGACAATGGGTTTATTTTACGCATTTAAACAAAAATTTTAACGATAGTGCACAAAAATGAGGAGTATAATTGCCCCAAAGCGATTCAAACATCGCCGCAATCATCAGATTTAAATACATATAATAGAGAACGTTTGGCAGAAATTAACTTTAAATTTAAAGGGATTCGAAATATGGAATAAAAATCAATTAAAAGACCCGCTGTCGATGGTGTGGACAAAAATTGATCCATATTTTTTATAAAAACTAATAAAGTCATTGCCACGACGATTACAAGTTATAAATAACAAACGATATCCCACCAAATATTTACATTAGTTTTTACAGTATTATTATGTAATTATGCGTTATTTCATATCTTGTACGACTCTGAATGTCAGGTTAATTTCGGTCACATTTTTGTAATAAATGTAATAAATCAATAGTAATTTCTATTTCTTCAGATCCCGTACAAGTTATGAAAATATATTAAGCTAGAAGTTGGAAATTCAATTTTGGTCAAAACCCTTATCCTGTCACTAAACTTTTAGTTAAACTGCAGTTAAAATATCTGTCGATACACACTGTACGATATTCAAAGTGAGCGAATGTACGAGTGTTATCGACGTTTCTATAAAAGTGTGGCGTATTGTATAATTTTATCCGATTTGCTTAAAAATTCGCAGTCTACTGATCAGCATACAAAGTTCGACAAAGAAGGCCCTGTCTCGTTAGTAAACAGTCACAAAAACGAAAAAAAAAAACCCGCCTCGTCTGTTGTGTTTTTGTGGGTCACGGTAGAAAAACAAAAACCTGCGGCGAAATTTTCACGCGATCGCAAGAGGAACACCCGCAGAGCTTGTTATCAGCGATTTTCTAGCGCGTTGCGCCGCGTTTCGCCGCGCGATAACAGTGTGCCGGTGGTAGATACTCGAGAGCAGCCAATGAAAGAGCTGCCACGGCGTCGACCATCTTGCGCGGCTCCGCTTTCGAGTTCGGAGTCGCGTGGCGGCGAGGTTCGGCTTGCAGTGTACTCCGACTGCCGAGCGGTGACTGACTCTGTCTCCTGGCTCGATAGCTTTCCATTGTGATTCTCTATTGTGCTTGTCGTTCGCGCTCTTCTTCTTCTTTTCTATCATCGCTGGAAAAACAACGTCGATCCTTTGGTCCACTCGCGGCACCAGATCCATGCTATTCAACTGAACTGGACTACTGTCAACTCGACTGTCCGAAAACGACGCGTGTGTTTACACCCCGCGATCTAACCTGGATCTTCCGATCACTGATCCAACGACCAACCGACTCGCAGTCGGCTCCCGATCACGTGAACTGTTCGACGATGCAACTTACTAAACTGACAGAGTTCCAGGTTCGAAGAGTTTAGCGGTTTAGTAGCCACGCGAAACAGTGCTCCGGATGTTGTCGATTGTTGTGTGACAGGAACCGGATCCGCGTGATTTTTCGCACGATTATTCTCTGCGTTGTGCGTGACTTACGACGGGCGAGTTTGACGTTCACCAATAAGGATAGTGAGATCGTCGAAAGGATTTTTCGAAGAGAATCTAGACGCCGTAGGACACATGTTGCGTGACATGAAGGTATGTAGGTTGTACGACGTTGTTGGAGTTGTTTTGCTTGGTTTTGGGAAAGAGAGTTCACTGTGTTGTTGACGTTTTGTATGGGGATTATTGTTTTGCAGTACGGAGATGTTACGAGGTTTATGTAGGGTTACGTCGTTTGAGAAAAGTTCACTTTTGGTTTTTGATTGTCCTTTTGATAGTCGACTTAACAATCGTGAAAGGTGTTCTTGAGAAAATTTGCTTCAAAAATTGAAATGTGACTATTGAGTATTCAAAATTGAAACTAAAAAATGTGACCCTTTGTCTGTAGTGTCTTTGTTTTAATATAGAAATAACGATATTGTTCATTTTTAAGAATATTGTCGAAAAGTATATTGTTTCAGTTTGAACCTCAAGTTACGTGCTCGATGCATGATTCACGTTGTATAAATGATAATTATAATTTTTCTTTCACTTAAGCATTTCCACTGCACGTTTATTTAATCATGAATTACATCAATCAAGATTGTTTATTCAGGTTTAGCTCCAAACAGTTTATTTTTTAGATTATTTGAATTTTTATTGGATGCTCTATGAAGTAAACGATAAATCATTGTTTACAAAATATGGATTTTTTTTAAATTATGAATATTTAGACACTTGTCGATATTACTGCCCAATAATTTCATTGAGTAGAAACGTTTCAATGAAATATTTACGAATGTTGAGTTTTAAGATTTGCACTTGCATTTACATACAACATTTTTATATTTATATTTATGAAGATAGAACGCGATGATTATAGATTTTTTTCAAATCCATGAAACAAATATTTTAATTAAGTAGACTGCAGTTTATACGACATACTACAGAAGTAAAATTTGACGTTTCAGTCAACGGTGTTTCGCCAAATTATATTGTGAAGATGATAATTCATATAAAGTTTTACAGTCGTTATTAACCCGCAAAATTTTATTATACATGGCAGTATTTTGGTATTCGATTATAAAAATCTAAAGCATAAACTGTTAATTTTTAATCATCGACTAAATATTCCCTTTTAGCTAAATAATGGAATAATGTACAGTGGATTCAAAAAATATTTGAACACTAAATTTTCCATTCTCGAGAAATTGTCGATATTTAAACTATGATAATTTTGTTTACAAAAGTACCACAACAATATAATAGCACTTATTTTTAAATTTGGAGCCTCTACTTTTGTCTAAGATATTTTTGCATGATACTGCGGAAACTGAAGACGCTTCTTTCGTCCAAAATGTTACGGATTCAAACTTATGTAAAAATATAGAAAAATTTTTCGCCTGACTGAAACCGCCATAGATTTAAAAATTGAATTTTACTCTTTACAAGGAATGCTTAAAACTTGATATATGATATTTTTCTTGTCGATATATTGAGCTTTTAAGGTAAAGTGTATTGTCACTTTTGCAATAATATGTGTAAGGTACACTGTGAAGACCTTACACGAACAAACTTATTGTTCATTTTTATCTTCCAAACCGCAAAAAAATTGTAGATTGTTTTAAATCTGTAATAGATTCATTTAGGAAAAATTTTTTTTGCTGCTCTTACGAACGATTCAATTTGTAGCATTTTTGACCAGAAACATGTCCTCGGTTTTTCATCTTCTATGTTATGCACAAACATTCTAGGAAAAATGGATGATGGTCTGCGAAAGTAGAGGTTTCGTGCTTTAAAATGAGACCAAATTTATTATTGTACTATTCCTGTTTATAAGTGAAATTAACATAATTCAAATATTAGACATTTTCTTGAGAATCGGAAGTTTAGTGTTCAAATACTTTTTGGATTCACTGTTACGTGAAATATATTTTTACAAACTTTGATAAGTATCTATTACGGATACGATCGTGGTCGAAATTTCTTTGAGGTTTAGTCTGGCTAGCAATAATGGATTTTTCTTAGCAAACGTACAAATTGGTACACGTGTTGTTTCCGATTACAGCTGAACGACACGCCGGGACATTACATCACGATTTGCAAATTATTGTTCGAGCAGTCCACGTTGACAAACGACCTTCGTTACGCTGCGTGGCACTGACATCTTTGAAATAAAGAAAGCGTGTCGCACAAGCGACGTGTAATTGCAACTAGTATTCGGCGCAGCAGGACGATCTTATTCGATTTAACCTTGTACTTTCTTCAAGGTGCTCCGCATCGCTCGTTTGCTACAACTCTTGCTCAGTCGTGCTTGAATTCCCCGTTTTTGCAACTTTCACGTTGACGTGCCGTTGACATTATCCAAATGCTATAGCGTGACGCTATCGATTTTATTTGCGTATCATGTTGCCCAAAAAGTAGAGATAGTGCAGCCTACTTAAAACAACAATTTTTTTAACACGATGTCTAGGAAACGACGCTATTAACCAGATATCTCGTCATCATGCTGTCGTACGCACGATGATGGTCGAGATATTTCGTCACCATGATTTCGTCGTACAATGCTATAGACGAAATATCTCGTGTATCTTTATTATTGAGATCACGTGTTTTATTTGAAAATTTAATGCAAGAAATCGATTTTTAAGACATGTCATCTTTGGTAGAAGGCGTTTAAAGATGATAAATATAAAATACTCCATATTTCACACAATTACAGTTTTTATTTTTCATTTCGTATGGAAAAGCATGAAAATTTTCTATTATATTCTATTATACTCTGGTATATTCAAGTATACTCTACTATATTCTTGTAGATTACAGTATATTCTACTATATTCTAGTATATTCCAGTATATTCTGTTATGTTCAAGTATATTCTAGTATATTCTATTATATTCTAGTATATTCTATTATATTCTAGTATATTCTATTATATTCTAGTATATTCTATTATATTCTAGTATATTCTAGTATATTCTATCATATTCTAGTATATTCTATCATATTCTATCATAGTCTAATATATTTTGGTATATTCTTGTAGATTCCAGTATATTCCACTATATTCTATCATATTCTAATATATTCTAAGATATTCTGATATATTCTAATATATTCTATCATATTCTAATATATTCTAAGATATTCTGATATATTCTAATATATTCTGGTATATTCTTGTAGATACCAGTATATTCCACTATATTCTAGTATATTCTACCATATTCTAATATATTCCATCATATTCTAATATATTCTATCATATTCTAATATATTCTAAGATATTCTGATATATTCTAATATATTCTATCATATTCTAATATATTCTAAGATATTCTGATATATTCTAATATATTCTGGTATATTCTTGTAGATTCCAGTATATTCCACTATATTCTAGTATATTCTACCATATTCTAATATATTCCATCATGTTCTAATATATTCTGACATATTCTAATATATTCTGGTATATTCTTGTAGATTCCAGTACATTCTGGTGTATTCATGTTTATTCGAGTATATGCTATCATATTAAAGTATATTACCGATCTTATTCTAGGATATTCTAAGATATTCTATTATGTTGAAATGGTTGAATAACATGGTACAAATAACATAGTACAAATTAAATACAATTGAAATGGTACAAAAAATATTTCGTGTATTTAATCGACGTTACTATTTATGACAGTAGGGTAATTTGGAACTATTTACACGAAAATAAAAAAACTTATCTTCAAATAAGAGAAGAAATTATCTTAAGTTTAGTGGAGAACTATTGCAAGAGGGATACTTGTAGTCGAGGTAGAAGATCCAACATAAGAATGCCGTTGCGTTTGAGTCGTTATTGTTTTCCATGTAAGATAAAACCAACAGAAAAAAAAGTTCATCCAACGAGACGATGTGTAGTTTGCAAAGATAATGTCTGACGGAAGGAAACAACGACATTTTTGTAAAAATTGTTCCGTCGCATTATGTGTTTCACCTTGCTTACAAGCATTCGATACAAAATGAAAAATAAAAACTCTATTCACGTAAAATATGGAGTATTTTATTTTCATCATTTTTAAGCACCTTCCATTAATGATGACATGTCTTAAAAATCGATTACTTGTGTCAAATTTTCAAATAAAACAGTTCATCTCAATAATAAAGATACACGAGATATCTCGTTCATAGAATTGTACGACGAAATCATGGTGACGTGATATCTCGTCCATAGCATCGTACGTACGACAGCATGGTGACGAGACATCTCGTCAATAGCATCGTTTCCTAGACATCGTGGAAACGAGATATCTCGTCCACAGTAGTGATAGCGTTAAGATTGGATAAAAATTCACAGCGAAAAATGGGCCCAGTTATGCAGAACTCTACCAACCCATAATGATCTTATACCGAGAATATTTAGTTTAAACATTTCGATTTTCAAAAGAATTCAGCTTTGTTTGTACATATTGATTATATCTTATTTCTGTATTTGGTTCTACAATATTTTTTGTGGTTTATCAGATGGTATACATATAGTGTAATTAATATTATTTATTATCTATCCACAATGTTATTGATTTTGTGGCTTGCTAGTATTCAGAAAATTCGGTTTCGATGTCATTCACATCAAAATCAAGGCGTTCTACGTTGAACCTAGCTATTGTTGATGTTCAATAGAACATCTATTCATCATGTCTCATAGAAATAATTAAGTACTTGACTCATTCATTAGTTCAAATGATTATTTGTCATCTAGTGAAAATACTAATAAAGTAGTGTATTTCAAACTCTTAGTAATAATGGAAAACAGAAAATATCTGAAAAATTACATAAAGTAGCGATTATGTTACGTTGCAGATAATTTTTATTAAACAGATATTGCAATAACGTTTATTTGAAAAATTAAGAAAACGAGAAGGTAACGACATTATTTGCATGTATCATCTAGTCGGATACAAAAATCACAGCATAGGGGTAATCATGTTTTAAGTATTCAAAGTGTTGAAATTTATTAATAGTAGTCGCAAGTATAACTCCCGGAGTCATAACTAACACATTCATAGTGTCTTCACATTTCACATATGAACTACTGCAACCACTTTTCTTTTTGTAGTAATTCACATTGTAGTTCATTTATCATAATAATTATTCAATTGTGAAATTTCGTGGTTTAGATTGTCGTAGACGAAGATAGTTAAATTAAATAAAATTCTATTTTTTCGTGAAAAGTTTCTGTAGATTCGGAATGAAATAGAGCTGTCTAAAATATGATTGAAAGTTGTCTTAACATTGCATGTTATGCATACAGTCACTGATATTATCAGTAGATATCGTTTAACCTTCCTGGATCGTATGGATCGCAACGAAATTTGGATCACTCGATGCGTTACCGCAGCATCTTATTTTTACGGAATAAAGAGCTCTGTCAGTGAAATATGACTGACGCGTGAATGAGTGTGTCACGAACGTTTAGATACTATTCAGGGAGTATTCATTTATAGTAACAACGTATTTATACTGAAGCTATTTTAACAATGAAAACACTGAATCGTTAAAGTGATTTATTTTCTGTTTCATGTCAACTTCCCCACGAAATAGCTTTATGATTTCATTAATGGAATCATTTTGTCTTGTCTAATAATTATTGAATCATTTTGTCTTGTCTAATAATTATTGAATCATTTTACCTTGTCTAATATATGGTTAAAATGTAAATAGTTCTTTTCCCAAAAATATCTTATGCCAACTCAATTTCAATTTACACGTCGATGTGAATCGTACATTATTTTCTGACAACTTTTGTCAATTGCGAATTTGGAAAACGTGCAACTGATCTTATACTAACCGTCTTTTGATTTTACTTTCAAAATGTATTCATTAACACTAGGTTTACGGAGGACTAAAATTGTTATTGATTTTTATATTGATTTTTATATTGATTTTTATTGCAATATGTACACAACAAAATAAATCTATTTAATAATTCCTCACGAATGCCTCCTTACAATCTTCCGTCATTTTGACGGGCCCCGTAAATCTAGTGTTAATATATTACTCGGAGACCGAGGCAAACAGTTGTCTTCTGTTTTAAAAAAAAAATTCTGTTCGAATATTAAATATTATTGTTTAATGTTGATGAACGAATGGTGTTACTGCAGTATACATCTGTTTATTTTAATATTTGATAGGCCCTGTACAATGTATACAAACTAAAACTTTCAAGAACTTGTCTTTATCTATTCTCATCGACACTTTTAATGTTAAAACATTTTTTAAGTAGACATCCATGGTTCATGTTTTAAATAGAACCTACTTCGATAACGGAGCCTGGGTCTATTTGGACCGCATATACGATAATCGTCATTTAATTACTCAGTTGATGGCGATTGAATGAAATGAACAATTGAGCCGTTTATTTTAAAACTGGCCTAAGTCTATTTTTCAATTATTTTCTGTTGACCGTATTAACGTGTACAACTTGAAGTTATCTGTCATAAACAACATTTGTTGTTGAGTATCTATAGAGTATATACGATAATTTTGGATACTTAAGTTTTCGCAATTAGTTCAATAATTAAAACCATTACTTTGAAAGTGGCCTAAGTCCAATCAATTATTGATAATGTCCGAAAGCACGGATATTCAAATGTCCGAAGGCAGTGATGAAGGTGATTTTAATGAATTAGTATTTAACAAGTTAACCTCAGTTTTTTGACAGTTGCTTTAGTTGAATAATCAGTACGTTTAAGTAATTGCAGTGAAAAAAAATTCACGCAATACACACAATTGAATATAAAACTTAAAATATTAAATTATATAAATTATTACACTCGTGGGGAAGAATAAAACAACAAGACCATTTAATTCAGATAGTGAACACGAATTCGTAACTAATGATTTCAACAAAAATAGTTCGAAAATATTGTATTGACCCCACTTTATAAAAATATGAGACGAATTACAACAGCGAAATATAAGGACATTATGTACTTACTACGATATACATATACCACCGGTGCACCATGACATCCCTCCCGCATACGCAAAATGTAGATGAGCAGTAAATTCTTATGTAATTTATGTACATAGAAAATTTGCCGAATTGCATAAATTGTGTTTTTGAAGCGTTGTAAAGAAATATAAAATAAATTGAGTATTGTTTTTTCAATTTGAAGCATTTTAAATTATGTCGAATGGACTTTGAAAGTGGCATAACTCCATTTTTGGTAAGAAAACCCATATTATTCATTTAATAATTGTTATTATTTTAATAGGAATTGTAAATTTAACTCTTTTAGATACACTTCAGCAGTATAACACATTGGCATCCTATACGTATATTTTTAATTTTATTGAAACGCAAACTCTTAAATATCTCAATTTAAGTATAAATACTTAGGCCACTTTCAAAATAGACGGCTCAATTATTACATTAGGAATAACAGTTAATAACATTCCTCCAAAAATATGTTTCAAACTATGTATTGATAAATAAAGCAGTGCATAGTCCTAAACATGATCGCTTATATATGTACTTAGAGTTGTAACAATGAAAACTTTTTCAATTCTTAATGTCATTCAATGAAAAAATGTGTATTTAACCCTTAGCACTAGAATGGCGACTCTGAGGCGCCGCTACAAATTGTTACACCATTATTCAGAATATTGCTTACATGATTAAATTTGTTTATATGTAATAAATTACTAAACATTTAAATATTGTATGAGGTACTATATCAGTTTCGTACGCATATAATGAAAAAAATTATGTACAATGGAAATATAATATGTTAGAAGAAATGTTTGATTTTTTAGTTGAAATAGCTCCGAGTGCAAAGGGTTAATACGGATTAATAGATATGATTGTCAGTGTATTATAATGACGGATAGAAAAAAGAATGCTTTCGGAAGTTGGAAATCGACTGCGATTGTGTCCACAAGCGTGTATGTTTTTAATTTTTTGCCCCATTGTTAAGCGACGAATTTCGTCAGCGACAGATCCGAAAGAGCCACACGTTATTGTTGGCCGGGTGAGAACAATGAACCATTTACCATGTTCGACACTGGATTTTTTCTGTCGCATGCGCATACAAGATGCGTCAGAGAAAAACGTTTCGAAGACTTTTGCGAGAGCCTATCTGCACGCGATGCATCTGTTCACGTACACCACGTAACCGTGAGTCTGTGAATCATATCGATAATAATACCTCTAACTTATCCTTAGCCAAATATAAATTCGACTCGATAGGCGCGAAACGGATAGCACGAGTATGCGAAAAATTTCACTGTCTACAATGGAAATCTACGACGAAACGTTATTAATAGATTGCGGATCTGTATGCAAAATAACAATTGCCTGCATAAATTAATAGGA
Source organism: Sphecodes monilicornis (assembly GCA_913789915.3). Taxonomy (NCBI): domain Eukaryota; kingdom Metazoa; phylum Arthropoda; class Insecta; order Hymenoptera; family Halictidae; genus Sphecodes; species Sphecodes monilicornis. Next base: position 27,750,141 of record OU565284.1, read on the forward strand.
ACAGAAGCCAAATGGAAGCGTATTTTTTCGTCTAATAATTCTCAGAAGTTAAAAATAATGTATTGATATTTTTAAATGCTTTCAAGCTTTCTAATGTTGTATATTTCATCAAGCGTTTTTTATCATAAATGCATAAAATCCGCAGTTCAATTATATGAACCAGCAGAAATAATGGAGGGAAATGTTCTTTCTCAGTTCCATACGATACAATATTTTTCTATGACTATTTTTGTTAACGATGCGGAGAAAAATCACAAATGAAAATTATAGACTATTTTGAAATTTTCACTACACAGTGAACAATCAGATTATTAGAACCGCAATGCAAAGAACGTACTTTTTGTTTGTTTGACGGATGGTGATGCAGTGTCACTAAATGCAGATTCACAATTTGCAAACATCAATAATTCAGAAAAATACAATCAGAATTCAGTGTAGTCAGGCGTCCTAATCTAATCTAAATCAACTATTCTCACCTAAATTCGTTAATTTATGCAAATAGCTTTAATATTAAGTGTACAAATCAGTAACTTTACTTAAAATTCAATTTTCTTACCAGATTCGTTATTTACCTGAAAGAAGGTATAGATTTACGTATAGAACATGATGAGTATTTTCAAGACTTGAATGCATTTAGTTGTTTCTAAACAAATAACGAAAGGCAGGGAAGGCCTCGGAGTATTTTGTAAGTCTAATAATTCGATCATCCACTGTATCGTGTTCTCTGAGGGAAACGTTTCATACTGATTCCGTACAGATTCCTATCGGGCATTTTAAACGGAAGTCAACCGAACTGTAATTTACTGTGGAACGTGCATGATTTCCTCCTTTGCGTTCTGTAACGTAGAATCCACGCGAATGTGGCAGTTACAGGAATCGATAAAAGTTTGTACTCTGTTTCGAATAGATTTTGATTAAAAACAAACAAAATAGTTCGAAACAAAAATTTATTTAAAAAAAACGCAACGTACAGCGTTTGTAACGGATGGCTATAACAGTGCTGGAACTATTTCAGAATTGTCGCCTGATATTTTTAACCATTCGAAACTGTAAAATTCTTTGTACATGAAGTTAAATGTTATAATTAAACTTTAGATATAAGTAGTACGTAAATTCGTACTTTCGTAGATTATTCAACGACATTACAGTCAGAGAAAAATTTATTTCTCCAACTATGTATACGATAAAAATAAAATGCCATTAATGTTTGTTAACGTAAATGTTGCACAAAGATTCGTCTTTGTCGTTCATTTACAATATTTCATTTCCTTCCATCATCCATTTATTACTGAAGAATAATGCATAGACTAGGTAAAATTTTCTATTATTTTCATCGGTTCAATTAAAACATTTCTTTTTATTGGAAAACTCAAATTCTACACTTTTATACATATTATAAAAGAATATAACTAAATTACGCTGTTAATTTATTACACGGGACGAATCCATGGAATACATTTTCTTGGAAAAGTAAGTTTGTTTTTCAAATATATTGTTGAGTATTGCTAGACTGCGAATTTTTATGCAAAATAAGAATGTTGTTATACCGTCCGCAAAGGACAGGAGCTGCATAGATATTTATTTCTTCACTTGATAATTTGAATAAGTCTCAAATGATGTAGTTGAATTTTTAAAATCTTTTGACATTTTCACTATTTTGTATTTTACTAACTTATTTTTGTCATAAATGCATAAAATCCACAGTCTAATAATGAGGAATCAATTGAATATTATTTTTCAGACTCAACTGAAGCGTTTGCTAATTTTCTCACCGAATAATCTTCGTTATAGTTTCACCCTTTCCCACGAATTAACTGGATCATTCATCCTCGTTTCTCCTCGAAACCTTCATAGAATATTATTCATCGTCTGAATACTTCCTCCTCGCGCGCGACTTTTGCAGTATTTACATATACAACTTTCTGCTCACACCATTTTTAATTTCTTCGGATCGTCGTTTATAGTTTTTTCCCTTTGAGTCTGGCCTCTTCCCCTCAATTTTTTTACGGTGCAACCATGAATATTTATGCGACCGTTATTTTTCCGTCTTTATAAGACGAAACGCGATCCACGGTCTCATCTTCCTCGTTGTCCCGTTCGCGGTTTTTCTTATTCCCCTAACTCACAGTTTCGCAGACGCTTTCCTTTCGGTCCTGAACATTTCATTTACCGAACATTCAGCGGTCGCGATATTTTTATTTTCTTCCCTTTCTCCTGACATCTTCCGCGCTCGTGAATATTCATTCCGTGTTCTTCGTTTTCTTGACTTTTCTCCCCGTTTCGCGATTCATCTTCTACACTGTGTTGCATAACCACAGTGCTACTAAAATTTTCAACAGTTTTGAACATTTATGTAATGGTTTTTGAAATGTTAATAGAATTACGTGAAAAGAATTACAAAAAATTATATATTATAATGGAAATACAGTAGAAATATTATTTATTTAAAACGATATGTAATAATAAAACATATGTTTGATTTAGATTTATTAAATTTATTTTAGATTTAGTCAATATAAAGAGAGAACAAGTAAATGGAGTGTTCGCGCTATTACTAGCCAGCGTTTTTCTTTCAAATAATAGATATTAGAAAAAATGGAAGAGACAAAAATAATACTATTTTTTTCAAGTAATGGAATGGCGCGTGTAATTGTTTTGTGTTCGCACTATTTTTTTTTAAAAATATGTGACACTTCAATTTTTTTAATGGAATGCTATATGTCTTTTTATATCATACGAAAGCGTGTGTCAAGACAATGTCATTCGTATACGACACATACACCTTTAAGGTCATACGAGGTCAGAAATGAAAGGAACATTTTGAATATTTTATAATGTTTTTACAACTATTCTTTATTGACGATGTTACAATATATCTATATATGCCTTTATTGTTCCCCTCAGGGTTACAATTCTATAAACTGTTACCGTTCCTCTTACACTGCCTCTTCACCTCAGCCTCTGTTATCCTAACCTTGTTTTAGCTTAATACTAACTTATTACGCTAACGCATTAATCCTATTTAAAGCTATATATTACATCGAAAGCTCTTAAAACGTAACTTAGAAAACTGTACCTAACCTATGCCCATTTTTCTTTACACCTCTACACGCACCCCCTTCCCTAATCGTGGACCCCCTCTTCCGGTCGATTAGCATTCACCCTAATCCGACGAGGCTACAATAAATAATATATGACTTCCCTGTGCACGAATGCATATTTCGGCTCTATTAATTACATTTTTGCCAGCTTCTTCTACTGTTGTCCGTGATATTAATGCACATGCTTGCTTTATTTTGTTTATCAAGTCCGTTTACATCTCTGGGCGGTGTATCGTAATACGGTATGCTTAAGAAATATTACGTACGAAATATTTAAAATGTTTCTTCCATTTCTGACCTAGTATGACCTTGAAAGTCATTCTGTCGTATACGACTGAATTCGTCTTCACCCACGCTTTCATATGATATAAGAAAAAATAGTATTTCGGAGACGGCAAGTCGTCTATTTCTGAGATGGCGCGTAAATTGTGCCTGACACTTTTCGGAATACAGTTATAAATGAGTAAATTATAATTTATTTATATATTTTCATGTAAAGGCACTATAGTTCATTATTCCTTCCCGTCATTATTTTAATGTAATTTAATTTTTAAATATGTTAAACAAAAATCATGTTATCCAGTGCTGTAGAAGTACAGTGTTGTACAAAGGTTCTCGCAATTTTCTTATCGTGTTAGAGCGAAACCGTGTTATAGGATGCCCTGTTGTATGAGGGCTATCGGAATTTGTAAAAAACTTTATATAGATCGACTCTAGACTTGAAACACTAATATGCTTTTACTCAATAAATTCCTCCATTATCGAGCATAGTTTGGTATCGTTTTGTTGTGCTTTTCACTCGTTTTTTCGCACGAAACAAGTAGTGACCCTACGTTTATCGAATACTGTCAATTAAAATTCTGAATTTCAACATACATTTTTCTTTATGCTTCTGCTTCATAATAGACTAAAATTATGTATGGAATTTGTATCTGGTGACTGAGAAAGCCAGTCAGTTACAATTATACGTTCTCTATCGTGTAATTTGGGCATGCGCGGCTTCGATGTTTCGAGTCATTTTATTCTTTTACAAAATCCATTTGTTTCCAGTTTTATTAATCCAGTGTCGAAGCTTATTGGTATTTGAAATGTACTTTCGATTTATATAACATTTTTTCCAAATATATTAATTTACGCAGAGATATCGCCAACGCGTTCTTGTGGGGCAGACTGTATTTATTATGCTTTCTCATATCATGCACTCAATTTTTCTTTTTCCAAAGTTCAAAGATTTTAAAAATATGGGTAGTACTATAGTTATGCATTGCAGTGCATTGTACGTTATCCGACGCATTTGCATTTCCTTCTACGCAGGTTTGCAGATCGAATACTAGAAACAGGATCCATCGCGGTATCTGTTGAAGTATGTTTGAGTTGAAACATCTGACAGATCCTCCTTATCGCTGCTATCGCGCGATTTTAATATTTACCGGTAAACTGCTTGATAAGCTCGATTCGATCTCGCTCGCGGAGATGGTCCAGCGGAAGCAACGATGCGGATTCCGCGATAATTATTAATGAACGTCCGGCTTTCTGGTTCGGAGTCGGCTGTGAAAGTAAAAAGTAAGCTATGAGAAATCCGCAGGATGCGCGAATTAGTTGAGCGTTTTGCGTGATAGGTCACCGGATGCATTCCACGGCGAACATATCTTCGCTACGAGCATCTCGTTATTGAGTATGAGTATACCATACTATGCAACTGTGTCTAGTTCAGTGGCACTTTGTAATTTATGAAAGGGTATCTCCTTTTTCGTTGCGGTTCATATTTGCTTTTACTTTGACGCGTCGAGTCCGGCGACTTTTCAACCTTCTACGTAGGGCTGTTACTTTTCCGAAGCTTCGACTCTTCGAAGTTTCGAAGGATTCGAAGGAACGAAGGGAACTTCGAAGGTGATGAGAATCGAAGTTTCGAAGCTTCGAACCTTCGCACCTTCGAACCTTCGAAACTTTGCTTCGTTTCCAGTTAACAGATAAAAGAAATAGATTTTCATAATTTGTTTCTATATTCACTATTTGAATTATTTCAATAATTTATTGTTAAGATATTATGTTTATAATTTGAATTATCCTTTCGATAGCACATTGTTAAAATAATTGTTGATTATGATGGATATTTAATTTTTATACTAATGTATCATTGTACCAAATTTGGTTAAGATCTAGGAAATTCGATAAGATTAAAGGGCTACTTAGTACCATACATTTTATCTTTTAAATGTTTATTTTGTTTAGTACATTTCTTTAATTTTCTGGAACTTTTGGGATTGCTGAATTGACAATCAAAGTGTTAAAGTGTATGGCATCAATTATGAGACTGACAGTTTTTCGAGCATATTCCAGCACATAACAGTTTGACTCATTTAATTCGCAAGAAACAGTTCTTGCATGTGGCGGCGAAAAATTTTCGTTCTTTAGGATATATCTCTTAGGCTTCGTATTGGCAGAAACAATACTTTATTCGGAGAGAATTTGTTTCTCTACATATAAATCTAATAGACACAACAAATTATAATGTTTTCCGCTAAATGTCTCTGTAGTAGTATCAAAAATTACAGGGTGGCCATATTACTAGTTCTTCTTCTACACTTTTAAAAAACCTTGTGTGTTCGGCACTTGTCAGGGGACTCTCGCTACGAGTCACAGTGATCGATACAATGCTAAAAAGTCCAATTTTCGAACTGTGAAATCTAAAAAATTACTGTCGCAAAACTTTAGTAATATAATATATTTTGTAATATTACCCACAATTTTTACCAAATATATGAATTGTTGTAGGAATGGGTGGTTTAACTATGTTCAATAACTCACTCGCTGTTGTAAATAAACAACTATATATCTAATAAAATATGTAATACAATTTTCTCCATGTACTTCTCTTTATGCACTCACGCTTAGACTCACACACACACAGCCACACACCTCTCCCCTCTCATACCAACCTCAATCTCGTTACCCTCATAATGCCAACCTCATTAAAATATAATAAAAATAACCCTACATGAATTTATTGTTAAAATTGTTGTTGTGTTATTTGCTTAATGTTTATTCGGTCAATTTGATCCTTTATAATTTCTTCAATGAGTTATATTTAGTAGTATAAGATTTTTCAAACTCCACAATTTTTTTTTGGAAATATCAACTATCTACCTCGACTTTTCATATAACACAAATATTTATGACAAATATTTTTATGAAACTGTGCGCTTGAATGATATGATTTATGTAATCCTTTCTAATGCAAACTTCTTTGTAATTTTAATAATTACGAAATCAAAAATGCCAAACCAGTTATTTGATCGGCCGTGGCACGGTTACTGTTAAAAAAGTATTAAAAGTCTTAGGTCGCAAACGGATTAGTTTAGAAGTTATTGATTTGTTTGCCGACTCTCATTTACCGCCGATCACTGTGCGAGTGTTAACGATTGTCGATTCGAACCAACCCGACGGAAAGGATGAATGAAAGTTAAAAAACATGAAACGCGAGAGGGTGGTCGAATTTTAATTCGCCGCGGGAGGCAAAAAGAGTTACGTAGCCGGGGTACATAACTGGCCGGTGCGTTTAAATCTAGTCGGGCCAGCTATTCAGGCCTCGGCGTCGTCGTTCTACCTTCCAAACACGGCTCTGACTCAACGCCGAGATTGTTTTTGGGCAAAGAATCTCTGCGGAGAGACTCCGGGGCTGGCTTTGCCGGCGAGACGCTGTGCTTGGCTCGCTTGTCGCCCACCCACGCATCGCCTACGGGTCTCTCTCTCCCTCTCTCTCTCTCTGTCTGCATGTGTGTATGTGTGTCGGTACATACAGGGTGTCAGGAAAGTGCATCGATCGCCGGATGTCGAGCCAAAGGATGTACCCGTCACAGGGTGGTGAGAGACCCGGCGTGGGATAGGTCCGGGGTGATTTTAATACGCGATATTATTCAACCGCCTTTCGAGCTTCCGCGAACGCTTGCCGTTGCCGTCCCGTGTTCCATTCACCTCCCCTTGTGTGTGTTTGAATAGCTGACTGATTTTAATTCGACCACCGGATACTCTATCCTTGTTCCATGAAACATTAACTCAGAAATTTGTATCGCGAGCAGATTTAGGCCGTGTTAAGAATCGCCGCCGCGGCTGGTAATGGATATCATCGATTTCTTTGACAGCTGGAACATGCTTTTTGCTATGTCGAACAGTAGAACGAGCTGCCCATTTTATTGTACAGCGAAAAGATATTTTATTTAAAAGAAATACATTACCAATCAAATTATAATATACGCACTGGGTGAATCTAGTTGCGTACTCCGATTTTGATGAAATTTTAATATATTATAGATTTCGACATTTTGAACAACTTTTTCCTTTTCCAATTGATTTACGACATTCGTTTTTGCATTTTATAAAATTAGGAAAAATATGTACTTATTTTATCGGGTCTACTGTTTATATCGATACCTTTTGTCACAAGAAATCTGCAACGTGTAAAAATAGTGCTTCTGGCTACTGTGGCGTCGCCTATAATTTTACTCAAATTTCACTTTCATGTTATTCCGTACAAATATCATTAACAAATCAATTGAAATAATGAATTATTTTAAATACTTTATCATTTTTATTTTACGAATAACATAACAAATTTATTTAGCGTTTAGATCAAATAAATTAGTTTCAAATAATATTTTATTTGAATAATTTTTTATTTCAATCACATTATTCAAAAAAATGATAAATAAATTCACCTCGAGAAGAGATATTGAAGTAATTAAATTAATTATTAAATTTCGATATGGTAGTTTCTGTAGTTTAATGATTAAAGGCTAGCTACATTTTCTTTTAAAATTGTTATCCAAATCTGACGGCAGTTGACGATGTTGACATGAAATGAATAGAATTTTCGATAGTACGAATTACTTGATCAAATGAACAATTATTTGATTTGCATTTGAAATTCAAACAATGAAATAATTATAAACAAATTATTTGACTGTTCAAATAAATAACTAACTTATGATTATTCCAAACGACATATAGCCAAATAAGATAATATATTGTCTTAACGATTATTTTTCCAATAATTTATTTCGATAATGCCAAAGCCCGTTGTTATGCAGTGCTGCGTCGACTTCGCAACGCCATGGGAAAGATGAGACACCGCAAAAGTGGCATATCGAGGTGGCGCGGATGCCAGCGAAATACATTATACGTGTTGAACGTGTGAATGAAACGGGCTAGTTAGAGAAACGCGCGTACGCATAGAAACTTCATTCATGGCCACCGACGGAAAAAACATCGCCGCTTCGTCGATTACAATCGTGAGGAGCCTCGCGGGGCCAGATTGAAACACTTGATTCTTTGTCGAACGTTTTTACCACGCGAGAAAGCTGAAAAGTTGAACGATACGAAATACACATAGAAGCCACCTCCGCGCCACGCTCAAGTTATTTCCATCTGCGTTTATTCCCGTGGAATGGAATCCATATTTGCTCCGAGGAGTTCGATCGACGTTTTACTACATTTTTCTGGAAAACAAATTTTTCTTGGGATTACCAGTCCGCTGAAATTCTCCATGCATGTTTTTAGTTTTAATAAAAACGTCTGAATTGTTACAAATTTTACGGTCGCAAATTTACAAATTTGTTGAACAATGTCTCACGATTTGTATTTATTTCTAATGTTCAAGCGCTAATTTTAATGAATTTCTTTTTCGATAGCTTTTTAATGTATTCCGTGATGAGTAGATGTAGTTTTTATTGTGTTAAGTGTGATTGTGATTTATTGAAATTTTAATTTTCAGCAGATCATGCGAATTTTGGTTAGTGTTTTCAAAAATGAGTAACAAAATAATATCCGAACTAAGTTTTCCAGTGGAAAACAAATGTTCAAATATTTTAAGAAGGTAGTTAAACATAACGGAAGAAAAAAGTGAACCGAATATTATCGTATTGTGAATTTAGATGGCGAAATTTCAATTTCTGTTGCAAAGTGCTTATACACATAGAATCAGATTTTTACTCTATAATATCATGCACTATGTACAGTGAATACTCGATAACTGTCCACAACACGTGTCCAGCAAGGGACAATTATCGTGCAGAAGACTATCCGCGACTATCCGTGTCTCTTTCTTTTCCAAACGCTGTCTTATATTACACAAGTAAATATTCTCGGAATTATATCATATTTGGTATCATTTTCATTAAAAAAATGTCACAAATATGTTGGTGAAAGTCCCATAAAAAAATATTCAAAAATAAATGAAGTTCTGTTATTGGATTAGTAGTGCTTCTGGTCTCACACCGACATACCCGATCCGTATTATGTTGCACTCCTCGGCGATCGAGGACTCTTGACCCCTCACTGTGTTCACCCCGCGGTAGTAAGGATAGTTCAGGGACAATTATAGGCCAGATATTTGGGACAATTATCGAGCATTCACTGTATAAGTCATAATGTACAAAATTGATGTAGTGTAACGTAACCAGACATAATGTAAAGCAGATGTAACCCTAAGGCTTCAAATGCTCCAAATAACAATAAAAAATCGGATTGTAAGATCAGAAAATATATCGTTACAAATTTTAAGTAGTCTGGTTCTATGAGTGATGAGAATTTACGCTCATTAAAATTGATCAAACACTTCATTTGGAATTAGTAAAAATTTACTTGACTTCGGTTTAATTTTCTCTATAATACAGTCTTAATGCGTAAAACAAGTGTCTCCTCGTTCGATAAAAAGTTGTGTGGGCAATATTGCTCTGATCGATCAGCATTTGAAAGCAATGATCAAACGATTCTTCTCAGTGGATCTATGATGTATCACACGTATGCATCACTCATTCGAACGCTTTGAAATATCGTGATTTGACCGCGATGACGTTACGAAAAATTAAAAATGATCGCCTGGAGGTTTGATTATCGCTTCGTTGTTTCGTTCGCAATTCATAGTTCGCATTTCAGGATACGCAACAAAGAGTGCACGTATCGATCGACAAATGCGACGAGAAGATCGTAGTTTAATATTTATCCGGAACACGAGTGATAATGAGTTGTAGTCGTCTTAAAGAACCACGAGGCTACTATTAAATTCCAATTCGCCAAAATCCATTTAGCAGAAACGAGTACATAAGAAATAGATAGCATACCAAAAGTTAGCAATTATGCAACATTTTTATCACGTACTTAAACAACAAAAATGACTTTTCTATGTCAGTGATAGGATGTTATTTTGCCATTCCTTTACAAAATGTGTTCGTTCAGCCAAAAACAAATATGAAGACTTCTTGAGTTCAACAGTTGTAAAATATTGCAAGTATACTATCTCATTTAGAATATTGCAGAGAAATTATTTTTCCTCGCTTGCATCTTCCTCGAAATCGATGATTAAGAATCATTTCTATTTTAGCAGATCTTTTCTAAAGTTTACTTTCGCAAATACAGTGCCTTTGGGGTCCGTTGAGGTTTGGAGGATGAGTATAGAAGGATTAGGACTTATTTGGATCTCCTAAAGATGAATGGAGACCTAGTAGGGCCGTTTCGGGCCAACTTGAGCCGATTCGAGTAACCTGCTTGCCTGCAGGCGAATTCGGCCTAGACAGGTGTTTGTGACCAGATGTGGGTCCAGTGAGGCCTGATAGGTGTCCTTGGACCTATTGCGTCCATTCGGGCCCTTTAGAGCCAGGTTGAAGCCAAGTCTGGCCGTACCCGGCCCATTCGGGCTTATTGGCTGCACGTGAACAGATTCAAGGTACAAATACGGTGACCATCCGTCTCGTATTTTCGGGGACAGTTCTATATTTCAATTCTTTGTTTTAAGGTTTAGTTACATAAAATATTTTTTTTGTTCCTTACAACAAATAATATAGTAAATCCTCTAATATAAAAGTTTTGTTATTTTTTGGTGTATATGTGTTTTAGGAATGCCTACTTTTTTTGTTGTCCACTGTTTTGTTCTCCAAAATATGGTCACCGTAGGTATAAATGTACATAGATGGTAACCTAGCGTTTACAAAACTTTATTAACACATTATTATTATGGCGATTATTTCATAATTTTCGAACGTCTATAACAATCCCAATCATGAACCAACAAGTTACCCCCAGTAACGTAATATAATTATTTCGTTTGGGATTAGTATGTAAAAGAAGATTTTTAAGGTACCTTTTAGTTCAGCACAAGTATTGAAAAGTCGATTAATAGGCCTCCGGTAGATAAAGTGTTAAGCTCTATTTTTGCGAATTTCTATATTTAGTCAATACTTTTAATATAGTAAAGGTATTCGGTAATTATTACGATTAGGGGAGGCAGCTCCGATGACCTTCACTATGACATATGTTGTCAAGGACAACATCTACTGTTATCATTGTGATTATTATTTTAGTATCTTTATTGAAGATTGTTCTCGATAGGTTCACTATAAATCGCTATAAAATATTGATACAAGTATCTTTCTTTATATAAACTGTTTCTCGTTATGCAGAATTCTTTTCTTCGCCGTATTTCTGTTAAAGAAAAGAATTCTCCAATAACAGAATTCGTTTTCTACGTTCGATATGTATTCTCTCTTCGCATGATGGTACGAACCCGACCGCAACATATCACGTACAATACTTGTTTAAAATTTCTGCACGCAATTTGCAAATTACGGGAACGTTGTCCAAGTTATTGATTGAAACGTCAATGCACTATTCATAAGCAAATTTCAGTGTTTCGGGAGACTATCCTCCTGAATCACGTTTATTTTTAGAAAGAACTGCTTCGTTTGTTAATATTTCCTTTTTTCGACACATGCAAAGGTTTTCGATGCGAATTATAAAAAGCAATTTCAGATGGTTTATTCGTGTAGTTTGGTATTACAATAATAAAAAAATATTTGGATGCTTTGTTCTTAAAACATATAGTTATAAACCATAAATTATCGATTTTAAATAGACTGCGGCTTCATGCATTTATGCTAAAAATGAGTAGCTGTAATTTCAAACAGTAAAATCATTAAAAGAATTTGAAGATATTGTTATATTATTTTCAACCATTAGGCTTTTATTTTAAACCATGAATGAATCTTCCATAGATTTGAAGATTGAAGACTTCCCTTTACAAAGACACTAAAACCTTGACTCACGATTTTTTTGGTCGTTTTATTCAGGTTTAAATGAAAGGTGTACACCTAACTTTTCAGTGATGTAAGATACACCATGAGGACCACCGAACTTGGTCCTTATCTATGTTCCATAAAATAGTTACAAAATCGTACATCAATGTTTACGGTGTTATTGTAAAGGGGGTGCTTTTAATCTTCAAATCTGTGGGAGATTCATTCACGAGAAAAGTTTTTATGTTTTTGCAGAAATTTCAATTTATAGCATTTTTTTAAGGAAAAATGAATCTTCAGTTCCTCATCTGCGACATTTTTTAAAAATATTTTAGAGGAAAATGAATAATGGTGTGCAGAAGTAGAATCTTCATGTTTTACAATTAACTATACGATTTTTACGAAATTACAAGAGGTTAAACATCGTCAATTTCTCGAAAATCAGACATTTTATTTTCAAATACTTTTTGGATCCACTGTATAGATCTCAGAACTTATACAGTTACGTTCTTATTGTGTACTTTTTTTGCACGATGTTGTTTCACACGGTGTTTTGAGGAACATATCTACCGTATGAAAAAAGAGTTGGGTGTATTTACAGTAACATAATGTGTCCGATCAGCCACGACCTGCGCCGTGGTGCGTCAAATGATCACATTTCTCCTACTTAAGAGATGCTTACGGAGTCGTGACAGTGGAGTGAAGGATGATGACCGTGACAATACCGAACATGGACGGGCACTGTGTCTGGCCAAAATACCGGGCCGGAAGTCCCGTCTGGCGCGATGGCTTTCCGCTTCACTGATTTCCTGTTTCTTTGGAGTCTTCTTTTTCATCTGCGGCGACGACACGTAAATACGTAGGGCCGCATCTCTGCTCTCGCCGGTAGCTTTCTTTCTCATTAGATAATCACGTTTTTTCCGCACACGTATAAGTATATTGCCAATGGACTATCCGTCTTTTGGCCGGCGCAAAATCATCGAAGGTTCGTATACATAGAAAACGCATCGTAAGAGGAATTCGTAATCGTAGCGATCCGCGGTCGCCGGGGTGGCTATGAAATCAATTTTATCCTCGATTTGATAAACGACGTCCGGTTTTCACGGAGGCTCGCTGCGTTCCGGTTAACTGAATTTGAGGATACACACTAGGCGGCCAGGAATTCCCTCTTGTTTCTTGAACGAGCTAATTCACGGTCAAGTAACTAGCAAAGAAACTCCCAGCGAAATATGAGAGCCATTTTAGATTTCTATAAGAGGCATCGTTCCTTATCAGTGAAATACGAGGTGATTCAGCTAAGTATGCCACCTTTACTTGTGAACTATTCGGTATATGAAAAAATGGTTGAAACGACAGTTGTATGGTTTCAAGAGTTGCATACAATGTAATAATTAGATTTTTCTATCTTGCTATTAAGGTCACCTTAAGCTTTTTTATTGTAAAGATTAAATTTTAATCTTGTGGTTGAAGAGAGAATCAAACCCTGAATAAAAAAATTATGAGGGTATATGGGGTGAAAAAGTAATAGTTACTGAGATGGTCTCTATAAATCATTTTTAATGCAAGTAATGCTCAATATTTTGTTAATTATATACATTTCGTAATCGATCGATAAATATCGAGTCTGTTAAAAAAAGTTAATCAATTTTGAATGGTCCATAAATTGCATTATCAAGAATTTGGAGAAAGGGTTCATTTCAGTAAATAGTCAAGATTACTTTCACTGTTCTAAATGATACTATGCATTTTTGATTGTATAGCAGGTATGGGCACGGGTGGAGCCCCTCAAACGCCTGCTTCTCCCACCAATCTCTCTCTCATGTGCTAGGCCTGCGCACTGTTCGCGAAAGGCGAAGCACTTCTGTCCTCTATGGTAACGGCGTATGTTGGTGGGCGACAGTGGGCGCTATGGTGGTGACGGTTTTGTCTCAATCGAGACAAAAATGCCCATCCCTGTTGTATAGCATTGTAGACATTGTGTAGCATTCTGTGACCTAGCATATTATATGGTATTTAAGTAAATCAGTATTGTTTTCGATTTCAACAGTTTCTTCAAAGTTTCTTTATACAAAACTTATGCAAGCGGTAATTGTAACAGATTCGTGAAGATTTTTCTGTCCAACGTTGCCCTTGGGTCATGCTAGATCATTAAATTCGTCTTGAAGTCGCCTACAATGTTATAAATTCAAAAATACAGACAGCCATTTAAAAAAGTGAAGGTGCTTTAAGTAAGTCATAAAATAAGTAATTTTTAAGAATACAATTATTAAGAAGTTTTCAATTATTAATCTTCGACTTTTCGAACCCTCTTAGGATTAGGCTGGTAGGTAAAGAAATTGGTGTATAAATTGTGAACTTAACAATACGAGTGACTGTATGCATCTTCGAAGAAGAAGACTCGGAGAAGATTGGAAAAAAAGACACGTAAAAGAGCTGCATAGATTTTACATGTTCCTAAATATACAAGGTCATGGATAGCCTATCAGCAGCAACAAGATTAAAAATTTATATCGGCGAAAATGTCTTCCACAGAATTCTGTTCATCCATTTTCAGTATTCACGCGACGCTCTACAAGTCTACATTACGATCTCGTACGATTCTACACGATGCTGCATACCATTGCTAAATAAACGAAGCTGACCCTGGACAACGAGAAGACCGATCTCGCAACCGGATTTCGAATTTTTTCTCGCATAACACGAACACACAAATTGGACAATGTTTTCAGGGTCCGCCGTGCACCAGAGAATTTCGCAGCACTTTACATGCAACGCGTGACACATTCGGTCCTGTGTTGGGGTTGTCGTCGCATAAACGGGGGAACGGGCATAACGTTCGATCGGCGTTATCACGGCTACTTAAGGGGACTTTCTTATAAAATCATTTAAAATAAGGACCATATTTAGGAATTCGTTTTCCTAAAATATACATTTTATAGAAAAATGACGCGTTCTGATATTTTCAATTTACGATTATTGAGCTTGTAAAGGTGCGTCCATGAGAAATTATTCAACAATTTTATTTCTTTGGGTATATGTTATTTAAAAAATGGTTATAAATTTAGATGGATGCATTCTCGTTATTCTATGAAGTAATGTAAAATGGTAACTTTTAGCGCTCCGTAAACCTAGTATTAATGATAGAGAAAGCTCAAAAAAAGGGATGACAATTTCATAAATAAAGAACGTGAACAATCATAAAATTACACAAGTAGTGTAATCGAAAAACTTTTTATTTCTTGACAGAATATAATGATTACAATGGTGTTTACTTTAGTCAAGTTTCATTTGGAGAACAGTTATGTTTGTTTAAAGTTACTGTTATGAGTCGGACGTTTCATATGCAACAACCTAATATTGTTACTTTAAAAAAGTCGCATATGTACTTCAAACACCAAAAATTATGCGTGCAAAATCCCAATACTAAAAGGTTCAACAGTTTTTCGGAAAAGAATTCCTTAAAATTTGTGCAAATACGGCCTCGAAAAACAGAATACCCAATCAGTGAGTTGTATATGAAGAAAATTTATGTTTGTTTGACACTAGGTTTACGGAGCTCTAAAAGTGACGTTACTTGTTTTGCATTACTTTATAAAAATAACGAGAATGTACGTGTCCATATTTGAGCTACTTTTTTAAATAATACGTACCCAAAGAAATAAATTTGTTGCATAATTCGTTATGGACGCAGTTTTACAATCTCAATAATCGTAAATTAAAAATATTAGTACGCGTCGTTTTGGCGAGTCCCGTAAACCTAATGTTACTGTTATGAATCCGTCATTTCAGACGTAACAACCTGATATTGTGACTTTAAAAAGTCTCACATGTACTTGAGATACCAATAAACATGTGTGCAAAATCCTAATGCAAAAGATTCAATAGTTTTTCGAAAAAGAATTCCTTAAAATTCGTGCAAAAATGTCCTCGAAAACCAGAATACCTCCTTAAGAATCGAAGTATTCGAACGATCGCATATGCCGGTGACCACAAGATTATTGCCTGAGCTTCAGATTTTTTCTCCATTGAGAACTGCAGCGGATACAAAGTGCAGAAAAAGTCGTCGTGACGAAGGCACTCGTGGTTGCACGTAAGTGCGACCCTCCGTCAACTTATGCACTGGCTAGACCTATCCAAAGGGAAACCAATTTGCATACAGAGAGCGCAATGAATTCGCGACTTTGCGGTCCCACGACATCCACCGTACGCCGTACAAATATGTTGCGGATTCTACCGATTCTTACAAGAAACAGTATTCAACTTGCGATACAATCGCACAAATTTGTTGGTACCCGCTCACAAAAAACAGAGCCAACCTCCGATTTCCATGATTTTTTAATATGTTCTCGGGGTCGTCAGTCTGAGTAGTGTTTTGTGAAGGCTTTACACGGCGGTCGTTCTTCAGTTTAAAAATATTAATCTCTTCAGGGATACTGGCACAAATGTGTACGTTTATTTTGTTTCCCAATTAAAATCAGGAATAATATTTTAATCAAACAAGAAATTATTATGGACCTTTATACATCTCTTCTTTCTACTTCAGAAAATTAGTCCCCGAAAAGGTTGATAAAAAATTTGGTAATTGTATAGATGAGGGTTCATCTTGCGAAAAGACGAAAGAAGAAGAGTGTAGAAAATTTAATAACAAAATCTTCTCTTCAAAATTCATTATCTTTATTATATAAAAATGAAATGAGATCACTTCGGATATTTAATTTTATAATTGCGGATATTAAAAAGCTTTTTTCGTAAAATATTATTAGTAAGTACGTTCACTTACTCTTGTTCTTCTTACATTACAAAATCGCTGAACACCTTTATCATTCAAATATGAAAAATTGTTTTCTTGCAATTATTATAAGACGCCGAGAACCGTTCATTTTAGTGTCCGATACTTACAGTAGTAACTAGACTTCGGGTTTTATGCATTTATGACAAAAATGAATAGGTCAAATACAAAACTCTAAAAATATTAGAACAATTTAAGGATATTGTTATAATACTGTTTTTACACGATTTTGATTTAACACGGTCATCACTATCACTGTTTTCAATTCTTAATTCCTGAATTTGTGACCTTTTTTAATTTACATATGTTACTTTTACTTTAAGATTTAAATTACCTTTTGTTCTTATGAAATAAACTGTGCATATGCATACTAATCAAAGGCTTCTTATAAAGATTCTTAATATAATTTTCCGTATAAATCCTTTTATTTTAGCTATTTTTTACAGGATTTAAGGATATGGAACCAATCCCCTATTTTTCTATGTATGTTTGTACACGATATCTTTTCCCACACGGTCTTTTTTGCACGGTTCTTTCTGGAACGCATCTACCCTGTAAAAACAGAATGAGGTATACTTGAAAGTGAAAATACATATTAATTTAACTTCAGTTTCTTACAATCGACTCGAACGATTTTTATTTTGAATACATCGTTCAGATTTTGATTATTTGTGTATATTATTGTAATTGCACCTTCTCAAATGTTTACAATTTCACTTTTTAATAGAGTCGTAATTAATATA
The DNA here is from genome assembly GCA_913789915.3 of Sphecodes monilicornis. NCBI lineage: Eukaryota > Metazoa > Arthropoda > Insecta > Hymenoptera > Halictidae > Sphecodes > Sphecodes monilicornis. Next base: position 27,767,839 of record OU565284.1, read on the forward strand.
CACTCTTCTAGAGACAATATACATACGAATACATAGTCTTGAGTGAGAATTAGTGGTGTGAGAACCCGAAAATTTCGAGTCGGGATGAGACGAGAATTTTTTTCGTGGTCGGGATAACCTCTCGAAAATTTCAGAGTTCTCGATTATGTCGAGCTCTCGATAGTTTCGGGATTCTCGAAAATTTTAGGGTCAGTGTTGTCAGATCGCTGAAATGGAGGGGAATACAATTTACCACCTCTCTGATGATCAGAGTAATATGTAACACGTTGCGCGGCAGGTCACGTGACCAGTCTTAGTGGGGGACGTTGGAGTGTGCTCAGGAGTGGAATGGGATAGTGCAAGGGGAAAAGGAGGAGAGGTAAATCAACCCAGTTTTGGGTTTATCTGGCGACACTGGTTCAGTACTCGACTACCGTTATGAGACTCAATTCAAAATCAATCGCGGTATGAGATTTCCGATATTTCAGGCGTTTGCGAAAACCAAATTATAAAATTTATTCATTGAATCTTCTTTTTTCTTCCTTTCGAAACTTTCGAGAATTTCGACAAAATCAAGTATCCCGAAATTTTTGGGTTCTGGCACACCGCTCGTGAGAATTCGTTCTATAAGAGTGATGTAGGCATTTTTCCAAATAGTGATTTTGTATTTAAAATTTTTATAGTTTACTTTCTGAGGGAATAAGAAATGACTATATCGAGTTATTTTTTGCTTTTCCAGATTTAAAGAGAAGAGTTTGAGATTGACATTATTTTAAAAAAGATAGTTACATCAAATTGGTTGAATTCAACAAGTCGAGGTTACTTACCCCCTAGTAGTTATCATTTACGGGTATAATGAAAGAATATCATACTGATTTTAAATACATCTTGAAGTTCTCTCTAGGATTCCGTTTTCTGTAAAGAAAGGAAGAAATCCGATTAAAAATACAGTTAATATTTATCGATAGCAGTTAATAATTATAAGTACATATTTGTTATAATGTCGTCACTTTTTAAAACCAACCTTAAAAGCTCTGTGAAATTCGTTCGACGATACCATATAAATGATGGCAAATAACGCTGGAAAACTCTTGGCAATGAAAAAGAGAACCTCTCTCTTACTGTTCGTACAACATGATAGTTTCGGCCACATGAAATTGACCGCTCTGGCGATTCGGTATGGCGTACGTATAAGAAAGAAAGCCATTGTAATTACCACTGAGGAAGATTTTTCCCTGTCATTTGCTATTCGCTTTACTTACATTTATAGGATGTTTTATAATAATAGAATTCACACATTTATTTCGACAAACCAAGATACTGCGATAATACCACATTTATCGACTACATATATATCATATTTTCAAACAATAAACTTCATCTAATTATATAACGTATATAAAATTACGTGGGATACAAAAGGATTGTTTTGAAATTATCTAAAACATATAACTTGTACTTTATTAAAAATTAAATATCAAAATGGAATGTTTCACTAACCTCCTATTTGATAATATTTGTGTAATGAACACGCGATGGAGATTTCGTACTCAGTTCAAAGAAATGCTTTTTTAAGAACAACAGCAAAGCTTTAATGCTAAAGTTACTTTAATATGTTTAATTGCGAAAGAAATTGTAAGGCAAGAGGTTTACTATGGTGATCGTACATTATGGGTGCTTTTTCGATCTACCGATGCAATTGGTCTATTCTTGGTTCTTTTACGAACGAAAATATTGACCCATGCACAACACGAATCGAACGCATAAGAAAAACACATTAGGCTGTGCACTCAAAACCGATTTACCTAGCATGATGCAATGTCCCAACTCTTTCGACCGCCACGATCCATCGATCTCTTTGAATATCATCAGATTGTACAAGATCAAGCAATCAAGAGCTACGAATATAAGAAACGGCAGAGTAATGAACAGGAGTGTGTTCCAAACGTAAATTTCAGCCATGTCGCCCTCGTAGAAGTCGTATATGTGCAGCCCAATGGCTACAGATATGATACTCGCTGACCAGATCAACGATATTCCTTTTATCGCCACAAGCTTTTTCTGCAATTGTTTTCCGAGGTAAGTGTGCTGCCGGAAAACATTCATGTACAGCTGAAACTTCAAAACCGCGATGGTTATTATGGAAACGTCGAAGCTTATTAGACAGACGTAATCCATGTTCATTTTCTTGTCCACGAAGAAGAGCCATCTTAGAATCTCTTGTAAAGGCTCGACTAGTATCACCATATTGGAGCACGCTAGGCTGACGAGATAGTAATTCATAGCTGTTCTCAAGGACGCTTTCGAAAAGATCACCCATATGATGAACATGTTCAGGCTAACTCCCAAAGAGAGAAATGTCAGGTCCATGATTCGAGCTGTGGTTTGGGGGATGCTTGGCTTCACCAAATTAATTCTTGTGGCAGGCGTTGTTTTAGGAGGCGGCGAAGTCATTATTGGAAACCAGACCTCCATGTTCCTGCCAATGTTGTCCTAGGCTCGAAGATGTTCCAAACTAAACACCACATGTAAAGAACACGATTAAAGAGGTGTTATATTTAACAGTAGGTATATCAAACGAGTCCAAGCCATGTCAAAAACATGTTCTTGTATTGAATTATTCTTCAACATTGGAATATCTCTCTTAATCCCTCGGACCCAACATTAGTACGCCGTACAGATACTGCGGTATATTTCACAATTGATTACAGGAGGTCAGTATATTAGAAGCGATTTCTTTTCATCCATTATTGTTCGCCTCCTAGAATGTGAAGATAGCTAGGAAAAATATTTAAAAGTCTAAATCATCAAGAAATTATTGTAACTTCTGTAACATCGTATAACGTCGACCATAAAGAAGCAAATTCACAATCCATTGTCGTCCCCGAAGAGATAAAGAGATAGAATAGTATTGAATATCGGAAAATCGACTTCTTTTATTGTTGATATTTGAACAAGAATTTCATGACATATGCTATATGAACATCTCAAAATTGAAATGACGACGTGACTGATTGAAGAATCAATATTTTTGTATTATTTTTAAATGTAGCTGTGCGAGATTATGAATTTGTAATATTATTAAGCCGAACTTCATATAAATATCGAAATTACATTGCTTTTCGTCATATCGTATTACATTCTCTTTTGTTTTACTATATTATAGCAATAGCAAACATACAAATTCGTGATGTGGTAGTAATAAAAAAGGGTGTATAAATTATCCAAAAATGCGGGATAAGAGAACCGGCGATAGAATAATATTACCAAATAATACAATCAACGAATTATGCAATTACTATGTTAATGCAATTTTGGCAACGTATTATTGGTAATGCATTATTTAAGTTTTGTACATGGTTTGCGATTAAAAACTGAACCCGCCAATGTCCATCTATCGAAGATAACATGTCTATATTTCTTCGCACAAATTCCATACTTAATTCAATGAATTAATGATAAGATAAATGAATTGAAAAATTCCAATGTACTGTCATCAATACTTTCTTCACAGTGGTTTTTATAGTTTTCTTTAGTAACTTTAAGTGAATCCCTTGTATCAGGTATCCCGATACTGTCGCTCTGACGCTTTGACTTGAAACTAATGATTAGACTGCGCATCTTTATTCATTTATGGCCTCTGAAAATTTTCCAAAATGCTAGAATATAAAATTTGACAGATTTCAATACGATTTTTATTTTTTTTTCAGATCTGCAAAGGCTATTACCACTGAAAATAAGATTTTATTTTATTTCACTTTTTTGAACTTCGTCTACAAAACTTGGAAATTGCATAAACATCCGCAGTCTACTAATGATTTTATATTCTGTTACTCATCAAATTAAAATTGTAAGTCCGTACAAATTATATTTGCGATACCGACACATACGTGCGTTTTAAGTGCATATCATAATAGTAAGGAATATATTTTTGTAGCCATTTAATGTATTCCACGATTTTGCATTGTAAAAGTAAATATTGAAATATTTGAATCAGAATGCAACATATGTTTTTAAAGATATTTAAAACTGTCTGACAACACGAATGTCAATCCTGATTGATGCCACGATGCCTGTCAAATTCAGACACATACACGTTGTGTGAGAATGGATCACTACAATTTCAATTACTCTGACGAATATTCAATTTCGTAAAAAATGTTTTAAATGAAATTTGTTACATATGTTATATTTCAAAAGTTGTCGCGTTGTTAATTAAATTTGACACTGAACGTCACGTAGATATTTGAACATTTATGTGTGTTTGCAGTTTACATTAAGATATAGGTCCCACTTTGAGAACACCAAACATGCAACCACCTACATGGTAACAACTACAGTAAAATCTTGATTATTCGAACTAAACTGGAAAACGCTACTATTTAAATATTAAAACAGTTACTCAGTTATAATGCTAGATTCAAGTTTTATTAGTTTGTTTAATAAATAGTGTTGCATATGAAGCATGTTGGGGTGTTAAAGACTTCATCAGACATCGGAGGTTCGGATAATCGCGGTTCTACTGTATACCAACTGCACCTATGTATATCTTCGTGTCGTGTCGCATTGGACTACCCGAAACAGTGATGACATATTGTGTGGTTTTTTCCGCGTATGCGCGAGATTTTAGCATCAGTAAAGTAGAAAAAGAGGCTAAAATGGGGTACATACCTTGGTCACACCGCATAATTTAGTAAAATTTGTTATGTATTGATTTTGAAAAATGAATGTGTAACATGTGTGTTAACAATGACTTACATCAAATTTGCAGCTCAATCGTATCGTCGTAACGTCCTCGACTCTTCTGGCACTTTCCCGCCAGAATAGTTCCCAGCTCCACTTTCCCCCTATTTTTGCCACAATATAGATACTTTACTGTTTTATACACGCATGCGCGAAAAAAACCACACAATATCTCATCACTGACTCGAAACAGTCGGGTACCCGAGTATTCGTGTGTCATGGGTACCTGCCCGATCCCGGCCGAATATTGCCGACCCGACCTGAACCCGTAATATCGGGTACGGGTCATTCCATGCCAAGTCGATCACTTTTCGACGTCACCATCAGCGATTTTGTTCTAAATGAAATATGTTGTGGTCCATATGAAATTAGGGGGATTTAAGTCATCATGTTGCCGGTTGAGAATTTGTTTAGAAATTACAGACTTTCGAAGTTCGCAATTTTTGCCAATTTTGGCGATAATAGGCTTCACTCACGAATTTTGATCTCAGGATTTCTTTGTCCGATTGAGCTCATTTTTTGTTTTAGTTATAAAGGATTGGGCTATTATAAAATAATTTTCTCAACTTCGATAATTCACTTTATAATGTCGAAAAATGTAAACAAATTTTCTTTGCATTTGTTTCGATGAGGAGCATAGGTTTTTTAAATTTTCAAAAAATATGATCCTATTCCCTGAAATTTTCCCTTCAAAATGAGCCCTTAGAAAGAATGAAGAATTAAAAATTGGCGACACAATGAGCTGGAAAAGGGCGCGGTGTACCCGCGTTTCAGGTAGGCGAGTCGTGCGTTCCGCTGTTATGGTCGGTTGTCTGTACCGCTGGTTTCAAAGCAATACCACAATACCACGAAACCTCGTATACGACTAAATGACCCTATTTATACATCGAGAACTATATTAATAATCACTCTTGGTCAATGACACCCTTTTAATCATAACTTCATTTATAGATGTTTGTTGAGACGTGCTTATTGTATGGCCGGCTCGAATTTCGTTTTGGGTCTACACTACGGTTGATTTTGGACAGTGCAGTTTTCGAAGAGTCATTCTAGTGTCACTTTGACGAATTTATCGTTTTACGACTCGGGTACGACTGGAAAGTATCAGCTGACTTTTGGGAAAATCAGCTTAGCCATACCGCTCTCAATGGCACTTGACGTAGCGTAGGCCCACATATAGCGCCAGGGGCCCATGGCCCTAAGCTTCATTTTTTGCTTAAAAAAAAAAAAAATACAAGGAGCCGAGTGTCGTCACTGTTTGGTGATATTCATGGCGTCGACGTATTTCGTCTATGGGCGTTGTCCTTGTTTTTAGAGCTCATTTTCAAATCTCCCTTTTGTATCATTGGCTAAGGCCTCACTATTTTGTATTTGGTGGAGGGATTCTTCAACCCCACGAGGTTCCATTATTCATATGCCTTCGTTGCATGATCAGTTGCGAATAGCGGTGTGCGGGTACGCGAAATTACCCGAGCCTCGGGTCGAGCCGGACAATGATCGAGTCGGACAATGATCGAGTCGGGTTGGATCGGGATCCCGAAATTTTACAAACTTTGGGTACCCGAAAAGGTAATCGGGTCGGGTTGAGTCGGGATCCCGAAAGTTTGCAATATTAGGGTACTCGAAGTTAAAGTTGGGGAAAGTCTGCGGTCAAATCAGCGATAAATAACTCTGTGCCCTGTGCATATTAAGATGTTCAATCATCGGTTGTAATAATATTTCCATTTGTAGTAAACACTGTTTACTAAACTTTAACTTCGTACCCGAATATTGCAAACTTTCGGGATCCCGACTCAACCCGACCCGATTACCTTTTCGGGTACCCGAAATCGCGGGTACCCGAAGTTTATAAACATTCGGGATACTGACCCGATGCCGAACAAATTTCCCGACCCGACCCGAACCCGAAATTTCGAGCATTCGTACACCCCTTCTCGCGAACTAGAGTCGAAAGACGGAACAAGTCGAATTTATATACATAGTCAACCTCTACTTTATATTCTGTTTTATACCGTTCTTCACACCCATTCTATTATAGTTGTACAGTTAACCCGAAAGTGTACTTCAGTGACTCACTAATTGCAGTTTAAGCACTGACACGACACAACAATGTTAGTTTCTATATTAATTGAATATGTTTTACAAAAAGGTGTCCTTGCTGAATGGAAACCATGAGAAGGTGATGTTTTTTTCCATCGGGAAGGGATAACGAGAGGTTATGGTCAGAAGTATGGATGGGATCATTCTGTGGGGTGAAGTTAGGTATTACAGGAAGAAATATAATGAAAACTATTTCATTACACTAGAAACAGAGCCATCATTATCGCACGATCGAGTTCTTTATTGGATAATGGAATAAAGCTATGAAAGCTTGTCTGTACTTGCACGTACCCCCCCCCCTTCTCCTAATTTCACATGGACTGCCACTATTTCATTTAGAACAAAATCGCCGATAGTGACGTCAGAATGTGATCGATTTAGCATGGAATGGTCCGTACCCGGACACCTCTAGTTTTCTCCTCCTCCTCTAGTGAAGATATCGAAAAATCAAAATCATCAAGAGATTATTGTAATATCTGTAACCTCATATAATGTCGATCATACAGAAACAAACTTATAATCCATCGTCATCTCGAAAGGGTTAAGATTAGTCTGAATATGATAGTTTCCTCAAGGACCGCCGTATAATTTATATTTACTACATTCGATACGCCTTTCAGAACTGCAATTTACATGCAAACTGCTTACGCGTGCCATATTTTTTAGGTGTTTCAAAAATGCAACGTGTGCAAATGCCATGAGATGCAAAATTGGTTCCGCGGTGAGGAAATACATACGTTGCGGTATATGATGCGCATATAATACAGTAATAACTCAGTGTTATCAGTAATTCCGCGACTAATAAAGAGAAAATATTCATGGTACATAATGCATTGTATAACGCTTGAGAAATACAAAAACTTTCAATCTTTAAAAAGAATTATTTACACAAATTCAATTCTTGGGTCAGAAAGAACCTTTCAACGATCATGCAAATGTAGAATATATACAGGGTGTTCGCTATCTCAAACTTTTTGTGATTTTAATATTTTTCTAGCAACAAAGGTGTTTCGAGCGTTGTTCTGTTCAGTATTGCTGCTGGTTCAAGGCAATTGACGCTCTAGTTTAAAAACAGTAAAAAAGGATATATTTATATAATATATTTATATTATATCACATCATATTTCTTCATGAGTAATAATTTCAGCAAAACTAGCTATGCAGTGTTAAAGAGCGTCCTTTCAGCTGTATGTATGTATAACAATTAAGAGTATATAAATATTTTAAAGCTTTGAAAATTGTTTCTTCCTAAACACCTATTTTCCTGTCGTCTTTCCTTTAATGACAATGACAAAGCGGAGGGTCACGAGGGGTCACGATGAATTTTGCATAGAAGTATTTGCTAAAGCCTCCTTAAGATGGCTACATCAAAATTCCTTGCAAATACTTGCAAATGTAAAAATTCCAACAATAAATATGCAACTCGTTGTTAACGACCCAAATCGCCACAACTTGGCTAAAACACAAGGAGTACTCTAAGTGAATTAAAAATTAATATTCCGGCGGTTTTCCGGTTGCTGATTATGAATCTGATTTCAAAATTTCCAAAAACAAAATGGCGGATTCAATATGGCAGATGTGTTACTCAAAAAAATTGTCGGATTTCCTTGAAATCTAGTATGTATTTTAAACAGTTTATGTATATGTAAATGTACTATCACATAAAAAATATATAAATATGCAGTCTTTTTAAACAGTTTTTTGATCGCCTTGTATGGGAGTGTATTGTACGGATAAATCAAAATTTTTATTTTTGTGTTTTAAAAAAGTTATAATTATATAATTTTTAATTTATTATAATTATTAATTTTGACATCAGATTCATATTCAGCAATCCGACAAATATGTAATACTAATTCTCAAGGAAACCCGAAAATTTTTTCAGTAACACATCTGCGATATTGTACTCACCATTTTATTATTTTTTGAAATTTTGAAATCAGATTCATATTCAGCGACCCGAAAACCCATGGAATACCGATTTTCAACAAAAAATTGGAGTATGTCTTCGATTTTTGGCCCCGTTTTGGCGATTCTAACCACTGTGCACTGGTGGCAAAAGATAAATAAAGGAATCTCGAGGAATCATGCCCGTCGCGTAGAGCGCAATGCTTCGGAACCGAATTCGCTGCAGTCTTCGCGGCACTACTGTACTTGGTATTGAATTTTCTGTTTGAAACATTCGATGCTGCATCCGATATCGCAAGGTTCAAATATGTATTCCAATCGTCGTTTTCACGGAAGATTAGTTATCCAGGGTTAAAGTAGAAGAAGTTACCCGCAACTTACTGTTAGTCGATCGCTGAGTACAGAACAAGAATCTGTAGAAGCTCGCCAGTGTTCACATACCGTCTGTATCACTCGAACTGAACAGAAAAAATGAGGGATAGATCTCCGTTTTAATTTTCTCTACGCTTAAAGCCATTAGAAGATTAATGAGCTGAAATATGGGTGGGTTCTCTAGGTGTACTCGTGACATTGGCTTACACGCGATTCTTTCATTTCGTTGAGTGCCTCCTAGTTGCTTTTAAAACGATGGATTAAACATCGCACAATTGATTTTGTCCAAGTATGACACGAGTTCTGTGTTCTTATAAAGTTTTGTCTCTCGCATCGGAGCTGGGAAGCTAACGATTTCGTTCTTGACCTAAGATTTCCGATTCGAGTGTCCTCGCGTTGTCAACGAATGTAACAAGACTTATAGTATTCTCCAACTTATCGGCGAACTTCTTGGAACTGTACCGTTTTAACGATACGTGGGCGCTCTTCAAACTATTGGCCAACTGAAAACAACGGAAACTTGTCTGCGAAGTGCTGATACTTTGGTAGATGCTCGATTAGGTTCGTTAAACTCATACCTCCGGATTGCAAATGTTTATTTTAGGGCGATTTTTGTTCCTGTAACCGCGTCTTTGTTCAAATATTTACGCTGATGCACTTTTCAAACTTTGCTGAGGATAACGTGTTTCGAATGGGACAAAGAGATAATCGTTGCATTTTATAGATGTTTCTACACTGTGCCAGGTGACGAGCAATTGGATAGCTCTATTATCACACATGCATATAATCTACAATCTGTTAATTACACTTTCGACTGGAAGTTGAATTATTCAATATTTCTTAATCCATTTCAGGTTGGTACGAAGCAAAAGTTTGGTCAAAAATTTGCCCACCTTGATTTTTAAATGTAGTCTTGCGAGATTGTGCTTCTGTAAAATTATTAAGCCAAACTTTTGTTATATTATATTATAGCGACAGCAATATTGTTGTTACAACATACGAATTCGTGGTAATCATCAAACGGGTGCCTAAATCATCCCAAAATGTAGGATAAGAGAATCGGTTATAGAACAATATTACCAAATAATATAATCAACGGATTATGCAATCAGTATTATAATGCAATTGTCAAAAATTTTAATAGAAAAGATCATCAACATCCTGAGCAATTGAGAGTCAACATTCACAGTTTTCCAACGTCTAGGCGTTGTATACTTTTCAAAGTTTGGCAGAACGGCTACATAAAATTGTACAGCGACTTTTGAGGGATCATTTTATAGAAGAAACTCCATTCTATAAATCTATAGTGGATTCAAGCATGAAAAACATTTTCCCACCCTTACACAGACGTTTAAATTGACAAAATTCTCGACGCAAGAAACCTAGCTGCTTCATGCAGTAGGTACTTCAATAAGCCTAGATATTACACCTAGATACTTCAATAAGGTCTACTCGAGGTAACATTATTTATTATTTTATTTGAACAATGTAATTGAAACAATAATTTATTTGAAAATAATTGATTTGATTTACACGCCAAATGAAAATGGATTTTTCATGTTATTTGTATAATACAAATGATGAAATGTGCCCAGTCCTGCTTCCAATTCACATTGTAATAAATTATTCTGGAGGAAATCAGATTTTTATAAATGATAGTGTACACACAATCTAGATAGTTCAATAAGCTCTTCTCGAGGTGAAATTATTTATTATTTTATTTGAACAATGTAATTGAAACAATAATTTATTTGAAAATAATTGATTTGATTTACACGCCAAATGAAAATGGATTTTTCATGTTATTTGTATAATACAAATGATGAAATGTGCCCAGTCCTGCTTCCAATTCACATTGTAATAAATTATTCTGGAGGAAATCAGATTTTTATAAATGATAGTGTACACACAATCTAGATAGTTCAATAAGCTCTTCTCGAGGTGAAATTATTTATTATTTTATTTGAACAGTGTAATTGAAACAAAAATTTATTTGAAAGTAATTGATTTGATTTAAACGCGAAATGAAAATGGATTTTTCATGTTATTTGTATAATACAAATGATGAAATGTGCCCAGTCCTGTTTCCAATTCACATTGTAATAAATTATTCTGGAGGAAATCAGATTTTTATAAATGATAGTGTACACACAATCTAGATAGTTCAATAAGCTCTTCTCGAGGTGAAATTATTTATTATTTTATTTGAACAATGTAATTGAAACAAAAAATTATTTGAAAATAATTTATTTGATTCAAACGCCAAATGAAAATAGATTTTTCATGTTATTTGTACAATACAAATGATGAATGGGGCCCGGTCCTGCTTCCAATTCACGTTTTAATGTGTGTACACCGTCGTTAAAGTATGTAATTGTAAATATCGTTCAATAAAATAAATGTCACAATTTCTTAAAAAAAATTGCCAGTATCCACATACTTTTGAACGGCAGTGTAAGTACTCGGTGAGTCACGGATGCATACAGCACGGGCATGTTCACCGAGACAGAAGATCGCACAAAAAAAACCCTTGACCCTGACACCACGACGAAGATTCCGTTCTCGATGATGGTAACGATCCGACGACGAGTGACGAAGATAATTCCGCGCAAATAAATCATGCCCCGACATACATATTTATCCGTCGAGAAGGATCGCGCACTGGTGCAAACGTGACCGAGGGACGGAGATGCAGAAATGCAGTCGCCCCGACTGCATAATGCAATACAAGAGATGCAGGGGAGAGAACTCGAGCGTGTCGCTGGCAAATGGCCACGAGTGCAATATCGGTCAGTATTCGGCCCTGTTCAATTTATACAGTGCCAGCGAGATAAATTCGAATTTTTTTCGTGCAGCCACACAAATAAGATGTAGGCAAGACAAGAAATTCCGAAATTCTGAGAAACAGTATGAGGTAAGTGCGTCACAAGAATTGCAAGAAAAGTTTTATCAGGCTTTGCAAAATCCTCTGTTATCATTGGTCTCCCGACTTGTGGCTTCCTGTAGTCCCGACTGCAATTCCCTTGACAATTACATGTTTGGCGTAGTCCAGGCAAAGGTAAATGCAAAGCATTGCAACACCAAAAATACCCTAAAGCCCACCATCACGTAGATGATGATGAAAATGACAAGGAGAAGGTGAAGCGAGCCTGCAGCGGATTCACGTCCAAGTTCAAAGAGGTCGTAGCCGCTAATGGAGGCTACTGGCCATACAATGTATCCACAGTTTCCTGGAATTCGAACCGTTATTCTTTATACGAAGACTTTTCTGCATTTACCTTCACAATTCTTATACATGGTTACAACAAAATGAGTTCAGAATATCAGGAGCAAAAGTACTCGTCGTATGAAGGAAACAAGTTCTAATTAGGGTATGTCGGAAATTAACGCTTGTACTAGAGAAGTCAATGTCATATCAAATGTTATTTTATGATTGTTAAAGACGTAAGAGTGCTTCCGAGGGAATTTATTCGGAACATTAATTTGTTCATATACATTTTAAAAATCAATTGAAACCTCGTAAAGGTTAATGTAACTGTAATAATGTAATCAAATTAAATCAGTTTAGTCTTTCTGTGCTTCTAATGCAAATATATTCAAAGGTGATTGACCTGCCCCCTTTTGACTACATAATTATTGTCTCACATCTATGTAAGTATACTTCCATATTTCCGTGTACAGTATTTTATCGATAAATGTCCCAAGTATCTGGCCGATAATTGTCTCAAAACTGTCCCCACTACCGCAGGGTATACTCCGTGAGCGATCTCAAGCTGAAGGGGGGAGAGGAGGAGGGGCCTGAAGCTCGAGACGCCTCGGTCGCCGAGAAGTGTAACATAATAGTAACTTCATACGGGTCGAGTAATTCCATTCTTTATTACCGTTCACTACTTTAGCCCAAACTTTCGGAATAATATATTGACATTTTCTTGTTTTACTTTCTACAATGACATTTCCGGATTTGCCTCGACGAACCTGCACATCCTGCTTCTACGCCGAGGTCCTGCGGTGGACGAGCGACTGTTGCGTTGAAAGTAGAACGAACGGGTGTACCAGCCATTGTTGCACGTGGAAATCCTCGCAACGGGCGCGTTTTCACAGTGAAAACCGAGCCACTACAAGACAACGGACATGGTTTATTTACTGTTCCTTATTTCTCTGTGAGAAAACTTGCCGAATCGAAAGGTCGCGTCGGAGAAAGGAGTAGATACCGATTTTTTTTTCACCCCATTCACAGGTGTGAATTAGGAGACATTAACAGAACGGTATTGTTTACTTTCTTTCGCGAAAGTGCGGCGAACGTATGCACTAACGATGCAGCGCAAAACTTACAGCGAAAGTGCAGGTTGTCTGTTCGGTTTTTAATTCTTCGAGAGCAGAGAGTAGATACCTTTGTCTTCGTACACTGCCGCTCGAAAATATGTGAACACTTTCTTAATTATTCTAGTCACGAAGTCGTTAACGCTAGATCTGCGGAACACTACAAGTTACTTTTCGATTTTTATAGTAATATACAGGGTGTTTGCGGATTAACTGTCCAGCGTTTTTCTCCGTAACGGTAAATACTAGGGAACAATGGAACCGGAAGAGGTTGTACTTTTTTTTATATCTAATGTTATGGTGCATAGAAGTTCATTATGTATATTCAAACAATTTTTTAAGATCTGAAGGCGACCTTCAATTTGTTAAATGGAATGTTATATATTCTTTTACATTATATTACTAGGTCAGAATCGGACGAAATATTTCGAATACTGGGTATCGATGTACAATACTTAGCTGTATTTCCCATTCAAATGATTACACGGTAACGATAATACTGAAATAATTCTATACATTCTGTCGTAGGAGTAAACACTAACAGTATCAGCACAAACCTAGACACAACATAAATCCAGTAGTGTAGAAGGTCATATTGAACACGACATGTCATCATCTGAATGAGAAATACCGGTAAGCACATCAGCACCACATCACAACATTGTGAGTGTCCGAAGGTTATTGGAAGATATATCATTGAATTTGTTTTCATACACGCTTTCATATAATGTAAACAAATATATAGCATTTCATTTAAAAAATTGAAGGTCATCTTCAGTTCTTAAAAACTTGTGTGAATAGAAAAGATTTCTATGCACCATTACATTACGTATAAAAACAGTACAACCTTTTCCGGTTCCATTTTTCCCCAGCATTTACCGTTTAGAGTTTAAAAATATTTTACAATACTTTGATATTGTACACTATCATTAATAGAATATTTCATGTTACAATCAATTTTTCACAATTTTTGTAATACCTACAGTATATGTACATACAGAAACTGTATTTACAGAAAATAATTTACTAATTGACATCGACTATCGAAAATTTGCTTTTAACAAGTAGAAATTGCAAAAACATCTGCAGTCAACTGATAATGAAAGGTGCTCGATGTGGGGATAGATAAGCAACGTAAATGTTGATGCATCTTTTCGTTTGAAAAACTTAACGCAATATCAATTCCAATAAATTATGATCTCATCTTCCGCTAATGTTCATGGATTATTTTAATTCAATTCCATTTAATATGATTAATAATAGCCATTTGGTCGTTGGCAATTGCTGGTAAAATGACTAATTTTAGTCACATGGTCCTATGTTTGTTAATTTATTTGAAAGAGACGAAATGTTCATACATTGTACGGAAAATATTGAATGATTGTATTCAGATAGATCAGACATTTTCTTTGTTTTAGACCAGCTTTCAATATCACATTTACACCACTACAAAAAGCAGACCACGGCAAAGGGAGGTCATATTCCTTAAAAGGCTCAATTCCTTACCTACTCTCGGCGGTCTGTTGCAATTCTTCGTCGCAATTGTTGCTCCTTTTATAGACCGAAGTAAGTGCTGACTGGTTATATAGGAGAGGGCGATATGGGAACTCCGAGAAAGATTTCCTCAGGACATTACAACTATCGATGATACATTCGTGAACAAAGGACTGTTTGAAGCAAAAGTTAATGAAGCTCGACTGGGCTACAAACTGCAATAAACAAGCTTCCCAAAACTGAAGTGAGATTGACTTTGTTCTAAAAAAGATATACCAAATTCGCTAAAATAAACAAGTAGAGGATAGGATGTTAGGTTATCTCTGCTAGGTGTAGGTTATTATGTAATAGTAGAATCCGTATATTTATTTCGACAAACCAAGATACTTGCTTATTCAAATAATAAGCTTTATCTAATTACATAACGTATACAAAACAACGTGAGATATAAAAGGATCATTTTGTATTTTACTCACTTGTACTTTATTAAAAATTAAATATCAAAATGGAATGTTTCACTAACCTCCTATTTGATAATATTTGTCTAATGAACACGCGATGGCGATTTCGTACTCAGTTCAAAGAAATGCTTTTTTAAGAACAACAGCAAAGCTTTAATGCTAAAGTTACTTTAATATGTTTCATTGCGAAAGAAATTGTAAGGCAAGAGGTTAACTATGGTGATCATACATTATGGGTGTTTTTTCGATCTACCGATGCAATTGGTCTATTCTTGGTTCTTTTACGAACGAAAATATTGACCCATGCACAACACGAATCGAACGCATAAGAAAAACACATTAGGCTGTGCACTCAAAACCGATTTACCTAGTATGATGCAATGTCCCAACTCTTTGGACCGCCACGATCCATCGATCTCTTTGAATATCATCAGATTGTACAAGATCAAACAATCAAGAGCTACGAATATAAGAAACGGCAGAGTAATGAACAGGAGTGTGTTCCAAACGTAAATTTCAGCCATGTCGCCCTCGTAGAAGTCGTATATGTGCAGCCCAATGGCTACAGATATGATACTCGCTGACCAGATCAACGATATTCCTTTTATCGCCACAAGCTTTTTCTGCAATTGTTTTCCGAGGTAAGTGTGCTGCCGGAAAACATTCATGTACAGCTGAAACTTCAAAACCGCGATGGTTATTATGGAAACGTCGAAGCTTATTAGACAGACGTAATCCATGTTCATTTTCTTGTCCACGAAAAAGAGCCATCTTAGAATCTCTTGTAAAGGCTCGACTAGTATCACCATATTGGAGCACGCTAGGCTGACGAGATAGTAATTCATAGCTGTTCTCAAGGACGCTTTCGAAAAGATTAACCATATGATGAACATGTTCAGGCTAACTTCCAAAGAGAGAAATGTCAGGTCCATGATTCAAGCTATGGTTTGAGGGATGCTTGGCTTCACCAAGTTAATTCTTGTGGCAATCGTTGTTCTAGGAGGCATCGTAGTCATTGTTGGAAAATCAGATCTCCATGTTCTCGCCAATTCTACTCTAGGCTTGAGAATGTTCCAAACTAAACACCACATGTAAAATACTGGATTAAGGAGTATATTTAACAGTAGGTGTACCGAATCGGTCAGACCGATCCATTTTAGATTCCTTCTTGTACAACCATCGAAATTGTGAAGGCGATCTTGTATGGAATTGTTCTTCCACATTGGAATATCTCCTAACTCCTCGGATCTGACATCAGTACGCCGTACAGACACTGTATCTATATGTAGCTAGAAAAAATATTTAAAAGTATAAAACATGAAGAAATTATTGTAACTTCTGTAACATCATATAACGTCGACTATACAGAAGCAAATTGACAATTCATTGGCGTCCCCGGAGAACGATTAATATACGTTTATATATTAAAAAATATACTATATTAAAATATTATATATTAAAAAATATACGATTCCATTTTTAAATAAACGTAGGTCACCTTGGGGCCTCTACGCGTCATCTACAGAAAAACGATTTACACCAGAATGTGCCGCGCTCGAAACCATTCACTTCTTATTTGAACTAATTTTTTAGATGATACATAGTGTATGAGTAATTTTCATTTATATGTAGATTAAAACAGATTATCCTGTATATGTATAGGAGCGTAATAACAATGGAAGCTGTATTACATTTATTTAAACAAATCGAGATATAATATAATTTACACTTTAGCATCGAGTGAGCCTTGTGATGAAGATTTCGAACAGGTCCTATTAAATATGTATGCCATTAATTTCCTTTAAACTAAAATGAAATTCTATTTTGTCGCTCTTGATATATGGCCAGTGGGCAACACGCGGACATACAATAAAGAGAAACTTCCTTCATCTTCTAAGAAATTATGAACTACAAAGAAGTCTGGTATGTAAAGTAAATCGTAGTCCAAGGGGTTAAGGAACCTTTTTCACGACTGCTATGTAAGATCGGTCGATTGCTGTTTGGTTTGGCGCGCGAACGTCTTCGACGGCGCGTTTTCGTCCGTAGACCAGGTGTGCGGTTCAGTTTTGCGGGTTCTTCCGTGCTTTTTTGTTCTTGGTTTTTTGTCTGCCGAGATCGGGTTAGTCGACGAGGGTAGAGAGGGCGCAGGGGGCCAAATAAGTGCAGTGGTAGGGCAACAACCATAACCGGTTCGTCGCGTCGCGTCGGTTCGCCATCATTTCGACGTAACTCAAGCGACCCTGAGGAGGTTTCGGACAGGACGATAATCAGGTGGCCGCATTATCATCACGAATCCCGTCGTTCCTGTGCGTTATAATCGCGCGCACAGCAGAGGCGTAAAGTATTCCGGTCGCCGCGTAACTCCGTCCGTTTGGCCTCGGGTCGTTTGACAATGTAACCATTTGTCCTGGACCACTTTTTCACGGCCCTTTACGTGTTATTATACCCGTCGCTTTAGGGAAAGATATTACGTAACAGAGCACTTCAAATTTTGGCGAGAAGTTCGAATCTGGCACGTTTGTTGCCGCAGTAGGGTGTAAAAGTGTCTACTTAATTCGAAAATAGTCCTGAGAAATTTTTTACAAACTATTATTTACAATTTATTATTTACAAACTAAAATACATTCTACTCTTTATAACAATTTACACCTCTGTTTATGCATTTCCTTTATTTTACAAGTAATTAATATAATTATTGAAAAATTGAAATTTGCGAATACAATATAGTTTATACTAATATGGACACTGGGACGAAATAAAGTGAAACATTATTTGTTCAATTAAGACGATAGTGAATAATTTTTGACAAGTTATGACGAACCCGAATGATTAATTAACTCGTCATCTCCAGTTAAAGGGTTAATTGGTGTACAAATTTATTTGTCATTCCGTTGGTTCATTAAGACCTGTTTTCTATTATTAGATGCATAATTTGAATTGCTGATGGGTACCTTTAAACTAGATTATGAGCAGGTGTGTACATGACACATGTTTAAATTCACTTGTTCCCATTAAAGTACTATGTGGCCATAAAACTGCTATAAGGCCAGACTAACGTCGCAATTAAGTTTAATGGATGCTAATGACCTATATTCACATCGGTTTCTATTGCGAAAACTATCAAAGGGACAAAGAAAATCTGCACGAATTACCTTTACAATTTTAGTTTCATTACATGTCTAGGAGATGGTTAGATTACTACGTAATGTCAAATTAAAATAAAGAACAAGTCGAGTATCCTGCAGCACAATCGTTTTTATTATATCTGCATTCAAAAGTGATCATCGTTGCAGAGGATTAATAACCACTAACATAAGTTTGATTTAATCTAAAATGGCAAAAAATTCATCATTTATCGATCAGAAAAATTCTCACATTAAATCAACTTGTTTCGAAAGATAATTTTAAAGTACAAATTCTGCTATCACCTTATCAAGCCACACTTAAGACACTATTTCGAGATATGATAAAAAGTTATACTTTCAAACAATGATTTTTCATAAAAGTATCATACATTATCGTAGATACATTGTATAGATATAATGTACACACACACTATTGAATCTTTATTTTAATAGCCGAAGTTTATTTCAAGGATATGTCCTCGTACATTCCTGACAAATCTATCATTTGCAGTGACACCTTATGATACTCTTTAAATTGCATATAAAATCTTTTTTGAATTATTACAACCAAAGAACGAATGTAGGTTGAACAGCTTGTACCGATAATTACGTTTTAACTGACAAGAAAAGTAAAATATCCAGGATGTAGGATATTTAGTGATACGTTATAAGATGAAGAGTAGAGATATTTTATGGGCTGTGTATCAAATATAAAATTGTTTACAGCCAATAAACATTTTAATGTAACTCCAAATACATCGACTAACTCTTAAATGAAAATAATACAAGTTTTTGCGTAATTTCGATAATATAATTATTCGGAAATGTAAAGAAATTACTAAAGTATCATAGATCAAACCACACGCATGATTTCTTGAGACTACCTAGCACAGAAAATATTGTCTTTCGTTTAAGAATGTTTACTAAACTGCAGATTTTATGTATTTATGACAAAAATAAGTATACAAAATTTAAAATTGTAGAACAACTAAGAAACCAATATATTCTTTCACAATTTGTATACGAAAGCAACAATCTACTATGTATGGACAGCGCCTTCTCTCAGTGGAGTTTGAAGCCACTGAGCCCCTTGGTGGAATGAATGGTACACAAGTTCTGATATGTACACTATATTCACAGTTTATTAACAGAATTGACTATTACAAGCATGTCGCGATTTCGGTGTTTTGGATGATATGCGATTTCGAAGTGCTTTCTATGGTATGCGATTTCGTAGCGTTCTTAAAGGTTCGGAGATTTCGAAGTGTTCTGTCCAGTTGTAAATCGCGTTGCGTTTCGTCTGACGTCACCTCGGTTTTTTCCTAATTGGTCAGTTGTAGATGTAGGTGGTGGAATATTGTGTTTTTTAATTGGTCGTGGGTGTGTCTTGAAGAGTTCGGATACTGGGGTGGGAAACTGTCAGGAACTTAGACCATATATACAGTGAAGAGCAAAACTGAATCAGCACCATTTGAAGCAGCATAACTTTTTTAAAATTGGTACAGATGACTTGAGTGTTCTTGAGAAGTTGAAAGGATTATTTTATTACAAGATGAGTAAAAAAACTTTTGAAAAAATTGCAATTAGTCGGAACCGATGAAAAAATAGTAAATGTTGACTTTTACGACTTTTTTATCAGGTCCTGTATTGAAAATTTAAAAAATTGTTAATGTTCACTCAAATAAATTATATATATGCTGAAAATTTCATCGATATTGGTTAATTGGTTTATGAGTTATAAACGATTGAAAGTGGTAATAATTGCAGGTTTTCACGATTTTCGACTTATAACTGCAATTATTACCACTTTCAATCGTTTATAACTCATAAACCAATTAACCAATACCGATGAAATTTTCAGCATATATATAATTTATTTGAGTGTACATCATCAATTTTTTAAATTTTCAATACAGGCCCTGATAAAAAAGTCGTAAATGTCAACTTTTACTATTTTTTCCGCGGTTCCGACTAATTGCAATTTTTTTCAAAATTTTTTTACTCATCTTGTAATAAAATAAACCTTCCAACTTCTCAAAAAACTTAAAAAAGTTATACTGTTTCAAATGGTGCTGATTCAGTTTTGCTCTTCACTGTATATACTTATAGACCCGACATAGGTATAGTGTGTGCATAGGATGTAGTGTTCCGAGATATAAGAGTATCTGGTGCCCACAAGTCACGGTTCGAGATAATTCAAAATGCTGAATAGCGCATGAGACCAGAATTTATCCGTCGAATAAAGATACTTTTTTTTTTATTCGAACCTTCGAATAACAAATAAAGATAAAGTATCTTTTATTCGAATCGTTAGTTAAATAATTTTTTATCTAAATAATGCCCAACTCTGACTGTATTCGACATGTACATGTATACTGTTCTTACTATTCTTTTTTTAAATAAAGTAAGTTGCGAGGAAATAAATACAGATTTCATATTATCAACTTCTACATTGAAATTTAACTTTTTCCAAATTATAATCAACAAAATAAGTTAGCCATATTTAAAATAATACATAATAGCAAAGTAAAAATGAACGAGTAATGAAATAAAATACATGCATGTATATTACAGTTACGACGATGACGATTCCCCTTTCCCTTCTAACACTTCACCTTAGCGGTACTGCGATTTTTCAACAGACTATAGCACTTTGCCCACAAGAGTCGTCTACTAGGCGATTTAATCTCGGAACATAGCTAACTATCTAAAGCCGGGTCTATATGTATATATGGTCTAAGGTCAGGAACAGTGATACCAGAAACACCCAAAACTGGGTGGATTTTTCTCTCCTCCTTTTCCCTTTCCACTATCCCATTCTACTGCCTGAGCAACGTCCGCCACTAAGCCGTAAACTGGTCACGTGACGTACCGCGCAACATGTCACATATTACTCTGGTCATCAGAGAGGTGGTAAACTGTATTCCCCTCGATTTAACCGATGTGGTATCACTGGTCAGGAAACCTCGTCTCGTCTTGTCGATGTCTTGATTTATACGGTCTTCGTTGGTCGTCGTTTCTGTTCTGTCGCACGCGGTGTCCGGCTGTTTTATGATAGGGCCTCATTGGCCCTAAAGAACTATAGACATTACGGAAAATTCGGAACCAGTCCGTACGGTTCCTGCGCCTGCCATCGGGTTGTAAACCGCGCGGTCTAAGTTGCTGTACGAACGTTTCGGCACGTTCCTTTCATTATTGTTGCGATCCGCAACACAATTGTTGAAACTAAACAGAAAGACAATTCTATTACGCTTTTGTTTCTTACGATTGCTGCAAAAACTTTTTATTCGATGAATTGGTTTACAGAAAAAAGATATAGAAATATACATATATATAAAATATACCTTTTTCCATAGAAAAATTGATCTTATATCATAAGAAAAAATATTATAAATAAGAAATTAAGTTGAAATTGTGGTTCAGTGCCTCGCGAAATTTGTAATGAATTGAATAAGCCTTGTCCAAAATTGATTATTTCATTAGTTTTTAAGTTATTGTGTACTCCAGTTTTAAAAACATAATTTCGCGAAACATGCGTATTATATAATAAATAATATGAAGATTTGCACTAAAAAACATACTTGTACTTCAAGATAAACTGTTTACATCCCCAAAAGTACCAGTCATATATATCCAATAGTTATTGTAAACAAATTCTTAAAAATCACTTGTTTTTACTTGCACAAGAAGCTCCCCTCAAATTACGTATTTAAAGGTATCGGAGAAATTTTATACAGAATTTTAGAAAGGTACTCGTACGATGCTTCGTAATCAGACTGAACACTGTACCACATAAGGATTAATTAAAAGAATATAACATGCCGTTTTTTTTCAGATAGAAAGAGAATGTTGTAATCAGGTAAAGGGATTGAAATAATGGTCATTGATGGTTGGATAACCCGGTCATGAAACAGTGAAATTTGCCCAGTTGCGGGTTGATCTCGTGGCAATGTTCCACTTGTATGTCGTGGATTTCGTTCCGCCATAATTTTCGTCACGGTTATCGAAGCCTCGTAAAGTTTTAGCCGGGTCTCGTTTGTACCTCGGATGAAATTGTTTTCTCGTAGCGTCCCGAAGAATGCAACAAGCGGCTCTCGTGGCATAAAATGTTTCTACGCGCATGATACTGCAAAAGGACGACTTATCGCGAGTGGACGCGTTACCGCAGCCTCGTGCTCTTGCTTGGTCCTCTTGTCAAGAGGGTCGTGATATTTTACGCATGACCGGTTCAGCAAGTTTTTCTCGAAGGCCGCAAACACGATGTGCAACTGGGTAATATTTGATACTCGGACGCGCAGGTGCATTCTCGAAAAAAAGATGCGCGAGCATTCGCCTTCGAAAACGCAACGCCGCGTCACGCCATGCAATCTTGACCCTTGAAACAAGAAACCGAGGGCTGCAAAATTTTCTTTTGTTCAACCTTCATCTGTTCCTCGTTCCAACATTTGGACCAGTGATGGCCATATTCACGAATAAGAAATAATAGATAAGGAATAATACGTTATTCTTGAGTGACCGAATGTTTTTAATTCGACTAAAGTTTTATTCGTGCATCACGAATAATTTTTAATCTGATATTGCGAATAATAAATGTTATATTTGAATAAAATTTTATTTGAATAACTAATTACAATAATTGCGGCGTTATTTAAATGAGAATACCTACTTTATATAATTTTATTTAAAAAAAAATGAAGTTTCGCTTGAATAAATGTTTATTGATATTCTAGTGACTACAGAAGTATTTAAAGTAAATTCTTTGAAGTACTACAATTCAGAGCAACTTTCCTTTCAAACATTTCGTCGAACCATAGTGGCGAATGAGAACAATCTTTCCACGGGTGCAGATAACGGAAGTGCTGTGTTATGTCGCAAAAAGACCTGTTTTGTCTTAGAGTATGCCTGTAACATCGTTACTTCACGATGATCATCATTAAAATACTTTAAGATATTTATTTTATCTTGCCACGAAGACTGTTATGTAGTTCCCGTTGGACTAAAACAAACCTAAGTGAAATATCGTGTATTGCGAATAAGAAATAATATAAATACAAATATTGCGAATAACAAAGAATGCAATAACGAATGAAATTTTATTCAAATAATCAATTAAATAAAAATTCATTTGAATAATTCCTAACTCTGATCTGGACCAGTGATGGGCAAAAAGTATTTCAAAATATATTCGAATGACATATACATTATCAACTTCTAGTTTATTTTTCTTCGAATGCGATATGTATTTGGATATTATATTCGATTTTATAATATGTCATTGTAAAATACTTCTGTTGAACACATGAATCATTTGACGAATTTTGTGTTGCAAACAAGTTTTGTCCATTTAATTCATGTAAAAGATCCAAGTTATTAATAATTATTATTAGTTACTTGATAATGTACTTTGCACCTTACAATATAATTTATTTCATTTCAGAACGAATAAAGTGATTTTTGGCGCCACTAATTTTAGGACAATCGATTTTCAGCAAATCAATAGCGTCGGTCACCGGTGACCACCGTGGTAGTCAACGTGTTAATCATGTTATGGAATGTGAAATATTTCTGTAATTTTTATTTAGGAACTCAAGAACTCTATTCAAATTTTTAACTAGTTTTAAATAATATATACCCAAAGAAATAAATCCTCATGGATACATCTTTACAATCTCATTAATCGTAGATTAAAAATTTTAGAATCCGCCATTTTGACGGGTCCCTGAACCTTGTGTTAAATTGCAGGTACTATGGTCTTATAATAATTTAATCACATTGCTAGACGTAACCACAAATGAAAATTCAAAACCGCTGGAATCCTTCTTAGAACGAAGGCACCTAATTGCTTGAACCCTGCTTTGCAATTTTTGTTCAGAATCGGTGGCGCCACTTATTTTTAAGCGACACCTGGAAATAAGATTACAGTAATTGACGTTTTAGTTGGGATATGGTTAGTGGTTTTACGTACAGATCCCCAACGTAGGGCCTACGACGAAAAATTATGTCAATTTGCCAACGAATGTCCACCGTTGGGCCTAAAGATATTATGGTCGGTTAAGTAACGTGAAATTTACGACGATAATACTACATTGCTCCAACGAAGATCTGCCAACATTTAAATATGTCGTCTAACAGACACCAGAAATGTTGCTGCAACCAAAAATACGTTATATTCCATACTGATTTTTTTTCATATTTCTAAATATACTCACAATTTGTTATTTTTTTTTGCGATAGTTGATGCACTAAAGTTTTATTGTGTGCAGCCTTGGAATTTATTTATTTCTTTGAGTTTCTCCATTTGACAAGGGGAAGGCACGGTTGTTGCACTCACTTTTAGAACTACAGTATGCGGAGGTCGTAGTGCTCATATGTATAGTGTAACAAAGCCTTTTATGTATTATGATTTAAATTTGTCGACATATCTAGTAACCCAGATCATAGCATCTACACCCAAGAAATCTCTGTAAGTACAGTGCGGTAGCGTATCAACTACCAACGACTGACACGGGGGTTTTTGATTAATAAAAACTTTTCCCCCTCACGACCCCTCCAAATCCCGTTAAGCAATACAAACTTAATCTAATAAATAATCGTTATATCTTTCTACCACCGTCCAAAGACTATTGAGTGGTATTTTTTATATGTTTGTTGATACCTAATTATAAGAATGTACAAATTTATCGGCAATAAACATGTTTTTAAAAAAAAAAGTAGCGTATCAACTTGCTACGCAGAGGGTCTAGGTTCAACTCCGACGAGGGTACGAAATTTTTTTTCTTTGTTCGTTTTCTTTTTCTTTGAGATACATTGTTTAAATATTATTTATGAGACTCTATGAAAACAACCTTAAAAGAGAAGATCAGAACAAGCATATTATAGCGACGTAGACTCCACGTTGGGTATGATCGTTGCCCTACGTTGGGCGTGATCGTTAGCCCAGCTGCATAAAAGAGCGACACTTCTAACGGTTTGCCAACCAATACCGCATCGTAGGCCCAACAAAACGCCAACTATAAATGCTACTAGGGTTAAACCTACCATTTTGTTGTCGTTCAAGGTAAAATTTTACAGTGATTAACTTCTGTTTTCTGGGACGTATTTGAGAAAAATGCACATATAATGTCTTCTTAATACTACTATTTGATGGACTGCAGATTTTGATCGAGTGTACAAATTAATTCATAGCCATTCTTCGTGAATTAACTGACGGCTGAAGTTCTCCAAACCGGTCAAATCGGATTGACCTGAAATTTTGCACATAGCCTCATTTTGCATTAAAAATATGATTCCCAAAAGGATTTTTGGCAACTTACAAAAAATCATCATCATTATCTACCTTATCGACACAAAATTTTCTACCTTGCCGCATAAAGTTTTCTACTCTTCGTCAAAACGCGGCATAAACGAGCAATTCTTTCTAACAAAGTAACTTTCAGGCTCGAACATTCAAACTTTTTTGTTCATAACTTCATTAGAAAACAAAATATAACGGAAACTGTAAAACGAAAAGTTAACTTCGGAATAACACAGGAAATATCGCATTCTTCATTCTCTCAATTCACGGATTGAACTGAATCCGAAATCGGAATTCACAATAGAATATACAGGGTGAGTCACCTAACGTTTGTACCTCAAATATCTTTGTTGTTTCTAAAGATACGTAAAATATGGTTCGGACAAAGTTGAATGGTACAATGGGGCTAACACGATGCAAAAAAAATTTTGTTTTTATGTCATTTTTATAGAGATATCAAGGTCACCTTGACTTTTTTAAATGGAACCACCCTTTATTAAACACCTATAATGATAGTCCCTTTCATTAGGAATTCAGTGACTATAATTAGTCCAAGGTCATTCAAGGTCAAGGACAGAAAACGTATAAGATTTAACATCGATACATGCTTGTAAACGGGCTTTGAAGGAATGTTGCACTCTGTCCGCGACCTTGAATGACCTTGAGTAATTATAGTCACTGAATTCGTAATGAAAGGGACTATCATTGTAGGTGTTTAAAAAAGGGTGGTTCCATTTAAAAAAAGTCAAGTCGCCGTTAAGTCGCCAAAAATCATTTTAGGAATCATGTTCATAATGCAAAATAAGGACATGTGCAAAATTCGAGGCCAATTCGATTTGATCTGTTTTCGGAACTTTCGCCTTACTGATTATTTACAATTAACTAAAATGCATTCCACTGTCCAAAATAATCACCATCACTATCTGTGCATTTACAATAATGAATTCGACAATAATTGAATTCTATGAATTCAAAATAAAATTATAATTCATTGACTGCAAATCTTCAAACAAAATCAAACATTTCGCCATCAATTGTAAGATATGCAGATCATATAGAAATTTATTTTTCTTCTTAAAATGAACAAAGCCGCATTCTTAACTTCTTTCGATGTTTTCACTGTTTTGCATTTCATGTACTCATGTTTTTCACAGATGCATAAAATCCGCAATCCATTGGTTAGCTGCGATAGCCACGAATTAATGTTTACACCTAATATATATTTCTAGCTCGTGAAGTATTAAAAAAGAACTGAAAATTCGAAAGTTCGATAGAACCGAATACAATATTTTATTATCCTTTATCTAAAATTTTATTTAAGAATAAAATTCTACTTAATTTTACTTTCCCAACGTCCATAAAGAAGAGAATTTGCATAAACATCCAATATTTAATAATTATCTCCCGATGTGTCATACCAATCTAATCCGTATCATACGGATGATACCAATGATCCATGAGATATATTTAGCTAAAGTTGCACTGTCATGAAATTGAAGTAATATAATAATAGATGTCGTATTGGTGCAAAAATAAATTGTCACACGAATTTAAATTTCAATATCAGCTAGTGTAATTTATTGCAGTCGTTTTATATGTTTTACAGCGCCAGATAAGATTATTTCAGTCGTTGGTGAATGGTAACGTTTTTTTCTTTAATCGATTCGTTGATATGAGATTAGAACATGATGAATACCTGAAAACTTTTTAGCTTATAAACCAGTCGATTTCGTTATCAACGAGGAAACTTTCGAAGGCGGGCCCATATAAGTGGAAAATCCTTAAAACTCTGATAGGAAAAATGAACCAGGTAAACCTTGAATTATCACGTCGATCATCGCGTTGATAGACTCAATTTGACGTGATCAAATTTTTTCTCCACATTATTCTCAGCGAAATCAATACATTTTTATTTGTACTCTTGAACATTGATTGATTTATTTGGCTCGTTTAATAGAATTTATACAATGCTCGCTAAATTCAACTGGGGTTAACATTCAATAGCAATTTATTGTTTTACTTTTAAAAAACTTTAATAGCATTTAGGAAAATAACTCGTTATGACTCTATGACTATACTATGGATCGTTAGTTCGCTTATCGATCGTAAATTTGTTAAACACAGAATAAATAATGTTATTGGCGCAAAGGTTCGATCTACACAGAATATTAAAGCAATCTTGCTAGTTTGTTAAAACTTTCTACGTTTCGATCCTAATGTGGATCTTTTTCAAGAAAGAATGAGAGCTGCGTCTGAAAGAATTTTATTTTTTAAAATATATCAAATTTTAATATTGTAATATATGATCAGAAGTCAATATACTGTATTAGATTGCTTACTTGCTTTATAAAGATTTGAAAAACGAAATTGAGAAATAGAAACACATGTTGTTACTATGCCGGTACAAACGTAGAAAGTTTTAACAAACTAGCAAGATTGCTTTAATATTCTGTTTAGATCGAACCTTTGCGCCAATAACATTATTTATTCTGTGTTTATACTATGGATCGTATGACTCTGTAGATGCACTTACCCCTTAAGTGGACCTTCAAAATGTACATTAAAAATGCACTGATTCAATTCAATTACATTTAATACTGTGTTTATATTTAATATTCGTCTCTATTAAAATGATAAATAGGGACGTAGTCGGGTAGTCAAATTTCATCTAAATACACAAATAGTTATAGCTACACATTAACCCTCTGTCTGCAACCTTATTTTTATCGACGCCGTCTACATACTGAGTTGTTTACGTGCACGACTAATTTTGTTACTGTTCTAGTTTTAAAAGAATCTATAAAACTTTCCGGAATATGTATTAAAATGCTTATTTTAATATATAATCGTGGGACGCCAAATGTTTGAAGCATTAACGGGTAAAAATAAATATTAGAAAGAAAGAAATTCAAGAGTGAAATTTCGCTCCGGACATAAACTTATTATTAGCATAAATTTTAGTAAGGCCGTATCGGCTCCAATAGTGCACTTAAGGGTTAAATACTAAAATATTTTATCGATAAATGTCCACAACACCGGTCCGGCAAGGGACAGTTATCGGTCAGGTACACTATTCTTTGACTTTTGCCGAACGTAGAAAAGGAGAGCGAAGCTCGAGAGGCCTCGGTCGCCGAGAAGTGTAACATAATACGGGTCGAGTATGTCGGTGTGAAAACAACACCTAACCCAGTGATAAAACTTCTTTATTTTTTATTATTTTTTGATGGAACTGTCACCAACATATTTGTGGCATTTTTCTAATGAAAATGATACCAAATAAGATATAATTGTGATGATATTTATTTATGTAATGAAAATTATTGTAAATATGATCTGAATTATATCGTGCTTGGTATTATTTTAATCAGAAAAATGCCACAAATATATTGGTGAAAGTCTCATAAAAAAATGGGTAATAATAAAAAAGTTTTTTGATTGGTATTACACTGTGAAGACACGCAGGCCTTTGAACGATGCCGCCGACCGCGACTCTCCGCGTTTCCTTCTTTCTCATACGCTGTCCTTCTTTGTGCCCAAAACTTTCATCGCCAATTACGCACGTAAATATCATCGTAATTATATCTTATTTGGTATCATTTTCATTCGAAAAATGCCACGAATATGTTGGTAAAGGTTCCATAATCAAATAATAAACAATAATGAAGTTTTGTCATTGGATTAGTAGTCGTGGCCTCTAGAGCTTCACGGCCTCTCACGGGGTATACCCCGCGTAAGGTTACGGTCACAGTGGATCCGACTTCGTCCGACGTCCGACGTCCGACATCAGACAAATCGGGCGAAGTCCGCGGTAGCCGAACCTTTTCAAGTGCCTCGAGAAGGGTTTCAATGGACAAACCACATGGAGCCCCGACGTCGTACGACGGCCGGATGAAAATTACATCATTTTGTTTTTCGTCAGACACGTCAGCCGGGTAGATGTTTCTACAGTAGAAATTATGATATTTTCTGATTTGAAAGGCCTTGTATCCCCTTTTTTGGGGAAACACCCGTATGCCGTCGCATACCTGAGGTCCGCAGGAGGGTTCCATACACCGATCTGCCTTTGATTCCTCGTTTCTCCTTTTGATTGTTTTCCCACACTGCCCTTTTCATCTTCGAAGGCTTAGCGAATCTCGTAGCTTCTTCCAGTAGCATGACGGCCCCGGGTGGACTCTTCGCCCCCCCCCCCCCCGTGCTCGTTAAACCTTCATATCCGGAGAATAATCCTTCCACTTGTTGAGGTTTTCTAGCGGCCTAAGGTAGACGCCTTGCGCCTACCTTTACTCGCTTGGCTTGACCATGCATCACGACACCTGTGTCGTTGCATTTTCGGCGCCGAGATTCGCGCGCCTTGGTGTAGCAGGGAGTACATACGTCTCAACACCTCCTATGTCTTTTACAATATTCTAATATCTAAATTGCATATAACTAATATCTAATACGCTGACAACTATATCTAACTACGCAAATAACTATATCTAGAAAACGCCGCTTAACTAAATCTAAATACGCAAATTCTTATCGAAATAGTACGTTCAATTCGCTTCGCACGCTCTACTCACTTACTCTAAAGGTAGAAGGGATGTACAGGGTGGGGAAAAATTATTGGTCACCCTTTTGGGAGGTGATAGAACTCGTCGAGATCGCCAACATTGCATCATAAACATGGTGCCGCAAAATTAACTTCCAAGCTCATTTTCAATGTCAAATTTTGTTATTGGCTTAGTCGATTCTACTCGTCGAGCTGAACAAAAGTCTCGAAGGGACCATATGCCGGAAATCAATAATTCATAGAGAAATCTTCGTTTGAAGTTCTTTTGCCTGAAATTTCAAAAAAATCGATTTTCATTAAGTCAGAAAATAAATTTGATGCTTATAAAGTTCTTAAAATGATGTTCTGAATGTCCTGATCATGATTAGCGAAAATCACTCCCCAAAACTGAACCTGAAAAATTTGTATATTTTTTGTCTTCTAAAGCTTCAAACGAAGACTTCTCTGTGAAATATTGATTTCCGACATATAGCCCCTTTGAGACTTTTGTTCAGCTCGACGAGTAGAATCGACTAAGCCAATAACAAAATTTGACATTGAAAATGAGCTTGGAAGTTAATTTTGCAGCAGCATGTTTATGATCCAATGTTGGCGATCTCGGCGAGTTCTATCAACTCCCAAAAGGATGACCAATAATTTTTCGTCACTCTGTACTTACGTATCTATCCGCAACACAACGACTTTTCCGGATTTACCCGACGACCTTGTATAAGAAGTGCAGAACTGATACAATATGGAACCTTCCCGCAGAAAAGACTCTTCCGATCGTTGGCCACGTAATGACGGCCAAGTGCCGGGTATTCCAAACTTTTTCTTTATACGTCAACGGCGAAATCCTTTGCCGTTGAGCCGGCTGCTACAGGCGAATACTGCCAACTTTCTTCTGCATCTTCACGTAATTGTTTACCCTCGCGTCAAGCGGCTGCGGTTACAATCGCGAAAGAACGAATTCCATCCAGAAGCCGGGTTAGCCGCAGCTCGCGGAGTCTCCGCATTGCGGTGAAACGCGATGATGCTGACGCGTATAAATCCGTCGAGGTTGCATTAAATGCACGCTGGGCTAAACGGTCCCGGCTCCGACTCCGGCGTATCTTTGAACAGAAAACGGTCGGCTCTTTTCATTTTAATTTCGTTGCTGCCGTTCTCCGTGTGTTTCGCGGTCGGATAACGATCTACGCGTCTACCGTGCGTTTCAATTATGCACCAGACTTCGCTGACTTGAAATCGTCTCGCGTGCAAAAATTCAATGTAAAACAGCGCTGTGCCTCTTGATCGCTCACGGTGGCGCTAAATATGCGCAAAAGTCTAGTGGCAGACACCGAACCCCTTGTATCACGATATATTTTATAGTTACAGTGATCAGAACTCCTTTGTCCTTCGTAATTTCCTAAACGAAACAGAAAATTTATGGTTATTATATGTATAGACACTCGCAATAATATCCGAACACTTTTATGATCTATACAAGGAATAAGAAAGGATATTTCGAAATTCAACCCCTAAGGGAGTGAAAAGGGGTTGCAACGTTTGTATGAGGAATATTTTATTTGTGGTCGGATTTGCTTGAAACTTCGTCTTAATGCTCTTTGATATAATTAATCAAACGTGGGACGTTAATTACGAAAATGGCATCAATTTTGAAATCTAAGATGGCGACATGACATAAAATTAAAACTCTATACGGTTGAATGGGGGGTTAAAAGGTTGTATGGCGAAACAATATCAATTTCCGAGGGCATTAAACGGTTTCCTGTGCGAGCGAAGCCTTGAGCAAAAGCTAGTTATACATATTATGAAAAGTTTATCAAGTACCATGCATAACATGTGACTAGCATACGTTTTTTTAGAAAATTATGAAACTAAATTTATTTAGATTCCTCGCAATTTTTATAAAATTGTGTGCTTAAATGCAGAAATTTATTTCATAATTTCTAGTGGAAGCAATAATTATAAAATAAAAAATATGATACCTGTCACTTGACCGGTCGTCGTATGGTTAGTGTTAAAGATGGAAAAATTACAGTTTTTCACGATTTTCGGCCTGTAACCGCTATATGTAAGGTACTGTCGCGAAGGTTGGGACACGGTTTAAGTTGGAACAGTGCTTTTTATTTCTGTTGATAAACAAACTTTCCTTGAGCATTAGAAGGAACAAGTCGTGTTCAGTGTAGCTGTTGCGAACAAAGGCTAAAAATATGTCTTAAAAAGTGTTATTGTATTTCATATTGATTTGTTTTCAATTGACAATTTTTCAACCCTGAGTGCTTAAATATATCTAATTTGTTGCAAAATGTAGTAAAATGAAAAGATTATCTGCTGATATTGCATCATTATCTAGAAAGTATGTAGGTGCTTGAGGAGGTAGAGTAATTGTATTCTAGTTCAAAATCTAGTCTAACGACTAGAAATTGCCATTCATTAACGACAACAATCGGGGAAGGATAGTTGGTGTTTACAAAAGTATTATATTTTTTGTGTAATCTTCGTTTACTTGCAACGAAGTTGTTATAATCTAATAACAAACATCTACTTGAACTGTCTTTTATTTGCGAAAAGTAGAATGATATGGTCATGCTTAGACTGCTGATTTTATGCGTTTATAACAAACACGAATAGGTACAATATAAAGTTATAAAGATATGAATAGAAGAATTTAAGAATATTATTACATTATGTTCGATATATTTAATTCATTAAAAGGAGAATTAACTTGGAATATTTTTATTTTGCATGAAGATCCGCAGCCTAGTCATGATATATTTCTTGTGATATAACATGTTTTTTAGATAATGACGTAAAATCATTGGATACAGTTTTACCATTCATAATCTTTAACCGTTTTCTGCTCATTGCAGCAAATGACCAATTTTTGTGACGTTTTCATAATTTGCATAATTGACATAGATCAACACAACATTATTTCAGTTTTCAATATAGAGTATTTTCTACGCAATTCCAATCAATTTCGATTTCTTCAAAATGTCTTTTTCACATCCTGAAAACAAAATACAAATGATCCAATCTTAACACACTAACTGTTATGTCACCCATATATGGTTGACTGAATTTTCAAAATAATTTTTTTCACTAATGTATTCACTGTACCAAATTGGATTGGTGTGTGCAAAATGTAAGAAGGTTGGAAGAGTACTCGGTATTATACATCTTAACTTTTCAATTTGTATTTCATTAAATAAATTACTTCGATCTTACACAATTTTTGAGGTTCTTGGACTGTCGGTCAAAGTGTTAAACCATTTACCGCTCTTTTAAAAGTATTCTAATATTACTCTGAACAACTGTATAAGCATTGTCTCTTCATCTAATTTCCCGTAGCAACTAGCAACAAAGAAAAATTTAGGAAAACGAAAGCGTGTTTCCAAGGCCAATCTAGAGAAGTAAGTGTACGGTAATGTGTTAAACGGAGCAGTAACCGGGCGTGATAATATGTAGTTTAATTTCGGTGTTATCTTTTACGCGGGTTGGGCGTCGTGACGCCTCCGGGCGGCGCGGCGCGGCGCGGCGCGGCGCGGCGTCGACTTGTGTGTCCAACGGAAATAACCTCGCCGATACCAGCAGACCTCCAGTTTATGCCATAATACGAGGTCCTCCCCGCTTCGTCGCTTCCGTTTTTCGTTTTTAGTTTCCCGCGGTTTCTTCAGTGGTGGATTAACCAAGACGTAAAGTAAGCACGTGCTTATGGCATCGGAAGAAGGTGGGCGCCATAGAAATTTTCTGAATTTTACATTTTTTAAATAGTAACAATTAGACAGTGGATCTTTATGGGAAACAAAAATTTCCTACCTGAATTGCAACAAACTGGAATGAAATAGAAACTTATTTTCTGTCTTAATATGTTTAGTAAGTTAAAAATAATATAATACTATTTTTAAGTTCTTCTAATATTTTTACTGTTTAAAATTACGCCTACTCATATGTGTCATCTATCTATATACATATATAAAAAGAAAGTCCTGACTCACTGACTCATCAACGCCCAGGCTAAACCCTTGGACCTAGAAAGCTGAAATTTTGCACAGAGGTTTCCTTTATGATCTATACAAGGAATAAGAAAGCATTTTTGGAATTCAACCCCTAAGGGGGTGAAAAGGCGTTGCAACAGTTGTATGAGGAATATTTTATTTGTGTTCGGATTTGCTTGAAACTTGGTCTTAATGCTCTTTCATATAATTAATCAAACGTGGGACGTTAATTACGAAAATGGCGTCAATTTTGAAATCTAAGATGGCGACATGACATAAAATTAAGACTCTATAGAGATGAATGGGGGGTTAAAATGTTTTATTGAGAAACAATATCAATTTCCGAGGGCATTAAACGGTTTCCTGTGCGAGCGAAGCCGCGAGCAAAAGCTAGTAAATGTGTAAAATCCGCTGTCTAGTAATAATATTGCTGAGTGTTTATGCGCATGTGTGCGCGAGTAGGAAGAACGAAAGAATATTGGAACGATGAAAATCAGCACGAGCAAGCAACGCTCTCAACTTCTGTTAAAAACACTTTTCAGTCAAATTATCGAAATTGCCTATGAAATCATTCAGGTCCACCCTACATTTCCTTGAAGTGATCCTGCATAAGAGAGCCTTGAAATCTTTTAAGCGCTCAGGGGCTTTAGAGAGACCTAACTCGGCACTGGTTTTCTTCCTTAGGTTCGTCGCAACGTTGGCTAGTTGATTTTGCGGGAAAATTACGATAACGATGATGAATCTTTCCCGCACACTATGGTCTCCATGGGGTTTCAAGGAATTCAAGCACGTTGACTTTCCATGGAAGCATTAGGGCCGATACACACTATCAGTCCGGTGAATTATTCTTTCCGAGGAATTTTGACCGGTCCGAGACCGATAGTGTGAACGCTCGCATTTAAAACTATGTAATTTATATTTCATTGGACCTAGACCGACCCAATAATGTGTATTCACCCTTAAAATGTCTGAAATGGAACAGCGAAGATCTCTTTGGACGACTGTCCCAGCTCTTTTTTTATTTCAAGTGTTCTTAGACCATTTTTCATAATAAATTCATTGCCGTTTACGTGTTGATATTTTTTATTATGTAAATACATAGTTGTTATGCATAAACTGTGGATATTATGCATTTATCACATTGTACAAGTGAAGTACGTAAAAATATCAGAAGAATCAGAAAAATATCAGAAGTAAGTTTAATTTACTCTTAGATTATGAAAACTATTCAAAGAATTCAAGAATTCAAATCTAAAAATTTTAGATGCCTTTGACAATACGTAAATATAGTTGAGGATATGCGATTAACAGTTTCTGAATTAATAACCGTTAATTTATATTTGCAAGTTGCTGATGAATAGATTGTGATTTGTTATGCTTGACTTTTGAGGGTTAATTTATAGAACCTACAATCAGAGAAAATGTCTTGATTTTATTGAGAGTTGTATCATATTAAAAACAAGATAAAAGTCTTATGGACCTTTTTTAAACATTTTATTATGCCGTTTTACTATCAAATATACTATAAATACATAAATTCTTACCCCATTGACGACATTTTAAAAGCATCAATTTTTTCTTGGACTTCTAGCTTTCAGAGATATAATTGAACGAAATTTTGAAACCTCGAACCTGATTTTCGAAAAATATTAGTTTTCAAAAACAACATGAATCTTCAACTTCGAAGACATATAATTTATGAAATTATTTAGTACTTTGTAATAGTCGTATCTATGATTCACAGCTAAGGATTTATCTGAGTAAATCAATAACATTTCAATAATGAATCAACTTTGGGTAATAAAATTTCCTCGTGCATACCGTTAGAATTGACGCGAGTCCCGTAGAAGTCTCAGGAAAGTGAATAGTGAAAGAACTGGAAAGGAACTTTCTGTATACGTGTAGATGGTGGTCGGTCTATAAATACGTTCGCGTACATTGTCATTCAGAACAACGGAGCTTTATTACGTTGGCATGCGTAACACGTAGGGGATAGTCTTGGAAAGAACCACAAGACGGCGAAGACAGGCTTAAAATTTTCAGATTTTTCAAAGCTGCCTACAGTGGCTCACGAAAGCGTTCGAACGCCCATTAAAACGGTATAATTTTTTAAAAATCGTACCAAACTACCTACCTGACGTTTAATAATTGACGGGCAAAACGGATTTTGAAAAGAATTGCATTTGGTAAAAATTACGTCAATAAATAAAATAGACACTTTCTAAAACTCTTTCCTTTGTGCTCGTAATAAAAATGTAAATTTGCGATTTGAAATCGATTACCATACACGCGAGCTACGAGCGGTTAAAATCTTACATTTTTCGATACGTGTCGTTCTGTTCTGTATCTATCTAAATTTTCAGCATGCGTATAACTAACGTAAATCTATAAAACGTATATTTTTAATTTTCTTTCCGGGCTCAAATAAAAAAATTTTTTAAGTGCCTTTTTTATGTTCTTATTTAATTCCTACCAATTGCAATTTTTGCAAAATCTTATTATAACGTCATTTAGTAAGCCAATGCTTTTAATTCCTAAGGAATGTCAGTCAGGTCGTTTGGCTTGATTGTGAAAAAGTTATACTATAGTGACTATATTTAAGCTGCAGTTAAAAGCTATTGTCTAAATCAATAACAAAAAAATATTAACGTGCATTTAGAAAGTACATAGAAGTAAATTAGTGTTATATAATATTATTATAATGCACTATAATAATGTTAATATTAATGATATTGTTATACACAATGTCGCCACAGTCTGCCCTTGTAAATAACCGTGGAAACGTAGAATATACAAATTATAAACAAAAGTTATGAAACGTTTTTTCTTATTGTTCTTTATATAGATCACGATGGTGTAAGTAAAATATTTTTCGTTCATATTTTTCGAGGACCTTTGAAGATCAACTTGCGTTTTGGAGTTTCCATAAAAATTAAATGTAAAAATGTTAGTATGCACATACAGTATACAGTGAGTGATCAAATTATTAGAGGCACAGTACAGAAATAGATTTTTTAATCACGTGATGAATAATGTTGTCTACAGTGCTTCAAAATGTTCATTAGTAATTTTCAATCATTAATTAATACAAAAATGATAAAAATTCATTGTATAGTTAGACTTTCTT
Source organism: Sphecodes monilicornis (assembly GCA_913789915.3). Taxonomy (NCBI): domain Eukaryota; kingdom Metazoa; phylum Arthropoda; class Insecta; order Hymenoptera; family Halictidae; genus Sphecodes; species Sphecodes monilicornis. The sequence continues at coordinate 27,805,297 of OU565284.1, forward strand.
CTAAAAATTGATGGTTTTAATGTAACATTGTCAACTTATGCAAGTGATACTAATAATTTGATCACCCTTTGTAATTCGTTATTATTTAATAATGTGCAGGTTGGACAATTGAGGGGATGATTCTACATGAAATAAAACAAAACGTATAGGTAACGAAATTACAGTAGAATGACGGTAAAATTACAATACATTTAATAATTAATCATACTCATGTTATGCAGGCAATATTTTCTACGTAAATATAAAAATAATAATTTCGAAGAATGAAGAACACAATCTAGCACGTGTAAATATTTGGTATTGATTAATTGTTCATAAAGATATTTGCTCGAGATACATATTTCGTAATAAATTGGAATCGATAAATATGGAATTCAAATATTTTTACATTACCATAATGTGTATACTCCCCCATATTAGCTTGTGGGAAGAAATGTATCGTATCTCTCCGGTATGGTCTAGTGGCTAGGATACCTGGCTCTCACCCAGGAGGCTCGGGTTCGATTCCCGGTACCGGAATTAAATTTTTTATCTTTTTTTTTACTTTACACAATAACATTATTAAAAAATGATAACAATTTTGCAAGAATGTTAATTAATAATTTTACACTTACATTGATTGCCGTGAATGAGTGAAATATTATGTACAAACTAAGAATATGATAATTATTAAACTGTTGCTTGACAAATTCTAGTATTTCATAAATTATTCAATATTTCATTGTAATATTCAATATATTCTCACACCATATTCTTAATAATTATGTTGCAAACTTGTTTTGTAATAACAGCAGCACACCCGAACCATACACCTTTGATTACTTGGATCACGATACTATTTTACCAGTTTATTCTTATTTGAATATTACTTTATTACTATATTAATTTATTATGTTCATAATGATTACTTTTCATTAAAATGTTTCGATTACGTTAGCAAGAATTCGTGTGTGATTGTATTTAGCTTTACGTAGATAACACTTATCTGTTACTGTAACTTCATAACTTTATCACTCTTAATGCTGATGCAAAGCAGAACGTTTGACGACTGTCTGCTACTGCAATACTTATAGGCAGCATATTCGTTTTAGACGATAATCTTTCACGTCTATTTGCGTGTCTCATTGGTAAATGCGTCGATACTCGGCGTTGATAACACAATCTAAAATTAAATCTCCGTATCACAATGGTTCGTTTGGGAACAGAAAATTGAAGAAACGTGAATTTCGGAGTACGATTTCTGTTCGTGAATGTTTATCAAAATCAAGAAAGGCTTTCGAAAAATTTACGTTCGGGCTTCAACGACTCAGTGAATTTCGAATTTCTGTGTGGAATATTTGATTCAGCTACTTTTAATTGTAGCTAGAACTACTGGAGAGTGGAAATTAATTGTTTTTATTTTTTCAATTGTTGAAATTATACAAACCTTTTCTTAATAAATTCTTTAATATACTTCTTTATTCGAGAGTCAATTATAATAAAGATTTTAAGAAATCTAAATGAATTCAATCATGTTACATTTAAAAAGCGATAAGTATGAGTTTACTGATATGTATCGATCTTTTACAGTTAATAGATCATAACTGCTTATCTTTTATCAAGCATAAAAATGAATAAAACTCTTGATCTTGTTTACGGAACATAATAAACTTAAATTCTTTTACATAATATGAAGAATAATGTATATATAACTTCTTGCTACTATTAAAACAAATCTGTGCTCTTCAGAATTGATATATCGTAATATACATTCTTGTTCCATAGAAATTCAAGTGTTTGATAATTTACAGAATAAATGACATTGATAATCAATATAATTGTTTGTCACCATATTTACAAATTATAAATTATGAACATATTTAGAAATTATGTTTATTGTAATTATTAGACTGGATTTTAATGCAAAATAAAAATTTTCTGCATATGTTGCATGCATTGAAAATTAAAGGAAAATTCATATGTTCTTTCAATAATTGTAATAGGTTGATTTTAAGACAACAGTGTTTTTATATGTATACTTCCTTTTTTTTTATTATTTTGTTTTTATCTGCACATGTTTGCCATAAATGCATAAAACTGCAGATTTTTCTAAATTAATTTGTAAAACTTGAAATCACAAACAAATTTGTTCATTTTGTTAGAAGCCGGAGGTATTATTATACTAGTATGCTGTAAAATATACATGATTTGTATAATACGGCTGAAAAAATAAAAAATAAAAAAATAAATAAAAATTTGGCTAATACGTCAGTATATTTTGGAATTAATGTTTATTGTGATTATGTATCCGAGTTGATCAAAAATTTTATTAGTAAACTGTAGATTTTTATGCCGATATACATTTTTCTATACTTATCTATGGAAATTAAAATCTCAAACAAATTTGTTCACTTTATTTGAGATTTTATTATACTTTAAGGAAGATAAAAATCTTATTAGACTTTTCAAAGATATGATGGGTGCCAGAACATAAAAAATTATAAAAGTGCATAAAATCCACAATGTATTAAGATTCGAAGAATGCAATAAGATTAGAGACCTTGTGGTATGATTTAGTAATTTGGCAGTCAACGGGTTAAACGGACTCGTGGGGTTTCAGAGATATGTACTCCATTCGACTCGTCAAAAGTCAAAATGGAAGGGATCATTTCCATATTTTTCTCTGCAATTAAAACGGAGACATAAGTTCGTTACTTTCCACATCGTGGTAATTTTGGCATTCTCATCCGAATTCCAGGAAGTTGTAGACAGAACTTACGGCAATGAATAAACTTAAGTGGACAGAATTTTTTATACCCAACAGGAGAATGTAGGTAAATTGCAGGGCAGAGCCCGAGAGACTCATAAAACGCACGGTCGTGCGGAAGCTTTGCTACATAATCAGAAAATGAATTTTCCGGAAATACTAAAAAACGCGGCGGCGTGTTACTTTACGATCTATTTTCTTAAACAAATTAAGGCGAGTTAAGCTCCACGTTCCCGCGCGATATTACTTCAGTGTCTAATAATTAACTGTACATTGAAATTAAACGTAATTCGTACCCATCAGAGAGAACATAAACTACAACATTTCCTTTCTCAAATTATGGAGTTTAAATTTTATTATTTGGTTAAATAATTTCTAAAGAGTAGGAAAGTCTTTTTGCTTTATTCAAAGAAAAGTACAAGTACGTTTCACTTCATTACACCAAACTGTATTTTGTCTTTTTGTTTGATATTGTTTCATAAAATGTCTCCAGTCTTTTAAAAGACAATTATAGTATGTACACAGTTTTGAAATATAAGAAAACATGTATAATAACAAATAATAATAACATCTCTACTCTATGCTTACCACAAGGAATTTTTTAGTTGACGAAATTTATTTGTTCCTCATCCCGGTGTTTATAAAATAAGCCATTAAATTTAGATTTTGCAGAAAGATCTGTAATCTAGTTACGACTCATTGTAAATGTGTGTAACTATGATTGAAAAGAAGCCGCTTGTAGTGAGGAATTAGGCAGTCGAAGGAATATCATTCAAGAGGGAAATATAGTGTTCAAATACTTTTTGAATATGCTGTACAGTATTTTATCGATAACTGCCCCAAATATCTGGTCGATAACTGTCCCAAATATCTGGTCGATAACTGTCCCAGAACTACCCCCTCTTCCGCGGAGTATACCTCGTGAGGGGCCAAGAAGTTCGAGAGGCCTCGGTCGCCGAGAGGTCTAACATAATACCGGTCGAGTATATCGGTGTAAAACTACTAATCCAATGACAAAACTTCTTTATTTTTTAGTATTTTTTTATGGAACTTTCACCAACATATTCGTGTCATTTTTCTAATGAAAATGATACCAAATAAGATATAATTGCGATGATATTGACTTGTGTAATGGACGATGAAAGTTTCGGGCTTAAGGAAGGTTTAGTAGTGGTCTCACACCGACATACTCGACACGTATTATGTTACATTTCTCGGCGACCGAGGCCTCTCGAGCTTCGCTGTCTTTTTCTACGTTCGGCAAAAGTCAAAGAATAGTATACCTGGCCGATAACTGTCCCTGTCCGGACCCGTGTTGTGGACAGTTATCGATAAAATACTGTAAATCAGTTGTGTTAGTTGCGTGTACAGAAACCACGTTTCAAATGTTTAACTATGAAGCCTGTTGTGCAATAGAGAAAGATACTTAAGCCGCTGTTTTTGAAAATGGTATAAGTTTTGGAAAAAATGAATTAATGGTTGTTTTAGTCAGATACAGATATCCTCTTTTTATATTTCTAATCACACAGGCAATATTCTCATAAATTAATCAAAAGAATTTGAACTGCAAAATGTTATCGCAGTAATCTTCTTGTTGAAAGTGGAAAAGTCTATTCGTAATAATGATAACTGAAACAACTTTCTAATCGCATTAATTATTAATTATTACTACTTCAGTGTGTAGTATGCACTACACTTGAAGTCCTTACAGCGGATAATAGTTAACGGCTTAAAGCGCAAACATTTAAATAACTCAACGTATGAAGAAATAGACTTATACCACTTTCAAAAACAATGGCTCAGTTGATTTCGTTAGTGTCGCTGTCGCACATACGAATGAAATTTCACGCTCTTCGTATGTATTTTGTACACCGTTCCCTGAAGATAATCACGCACGTGCACGATGCTAACGTAACGCGTATCAAGCGATTGTAACAATACCGAGAACTCATGTTCAACGAATCAATGAACACCGAATCGATATTCACGAGCCATTCTCCTCGATCCCCAACGCTCGAACCATCGAATCGCGCGGCCTCGGCCGAGGATCTTCAAGGAAAACAGCATAGCGACGCGCATTTTTCTAATTGCTTGTAAACGAGCAAACCTAATTCCAAGCTGGCTGAGGAATACCTTCGAGGGTTTGCCATCGGTACTTTCTTACAAATATCTTGCTTTTTACAGATGTGAGCTCATTTGCGACGAGAAACACTCCAACGTGTATCACTTGCCTTGATCAATCGATTAAACAAATGTATTAATCGTAATGGAGAATGTTTTGAGCATTGATTGCGTTAAAAATCATTAATTATACTATACACTATACACCGTAATAGATTTTTTTATTCAGGGTTCAATCGTTTTTTTCAAAAATAAGATTTACAATAATAAAAACTCATGGTGACTTTTATATCTCAATAAAATAAGCAAAACAGAAAAATTTAATTATTGCATGGTTTCCTACTACTAAAACTATACAACTTTTGTTTCAACCATTTTTTGATATACCAAAAAGTTTATATGCAATTTAAGTGGCAACCTTAGCTGAATCACTCTGTATACACTGACTCACAGTAATATTCGGACACTTTTGAGAAAACAATGACTTTTTTAATATAGCATCCCACAGTTTTGATTTTTTTGAGAAGTTAGAATAATTAGTGATGTGAAGGAAAATGTTGAAAAAGTTGCGATTGGTCGGAATTGCAGAGAAAGTAGCAGAAGCTGTATTTTACAACTTTGTTTATGTGGGCCCAAATTGGATATTTTAAAAAATATGTTTTGCGGATCTCTATCAATTATATCTGTTGATGCGGAAAAACCGACAGGCGTTGAAAGATATAAGAATCTTTAGATTTATGTATTACAGTTAGAGGCCGAAAATCACGAAAAACTGTAATTTCAACCATCTTGAAACGTTCTTGTTAGCTCCTTGTAACGTGAACCGATTTTCATGAAATTTTCAGAATATGTACAATTGATACAGATCTCAAAAACGTTTTTTTTAACTGAAACTTCTTCAGGCGCGTTAGGCGCAGAACCTCGACGCGGTAGGCGTAAAACCTCGACGCGGTAGAAGTAAAACTGATCTGGCGATGAAACGAAATTCTATTCTATTAGCATATACGGTTGAGGGTTCGGCATTGCTTAATAAAGATTATGATAAAATACCGATGATGCTAAGTGGAGATTTCAACGTGAACTTTGCATCGGGACAATCACAATTATTAATAGAATTTTTTAGAAGTAAATTAAGATTGGAAATGGTAAATAATCCTAATGCAGCAACAACAACTCTCGATGCAGTATTTGCAAGCATTTAGACAAAATTGAATCAAGAATATTTATATCATATTTTAGCTATCACAAGCCAATTGTTTCAATAATAGAAGCATAGAAAATTAAATGTCAAAAAGTGTTGATAAAAATTCGAAAAAAAATTAAAGAAAGAAGTTTCACTTCAACCATGTGGTTTAAGCACACACCAATTTTTTTCAATTTCAATATAGACCCACATCAAAAAGTTGTATAATAAAACTTTTAATATTTTCTCTGCAATTCCGATCAATTGCAACTTTCTCAAATTTTTTAATCGATCTAACTTCCCAAACCAATCCAAGTCGTAGGGTCCAATATTAACACTAAACCTACCACGGTTAAATGACCGATTCTCCATTTCACAATTACTGAAATTATAAAAACGCTTTCATAGGACATTATTTAACTGACTTCTTCATTTAAACACAGATTATAATGAAAACCGTAAAAAGTTGAAGTAAATTAAATCTTTTCACTTCTATAGGGCATTTCACTTTTATATGTTTTGTGCTTGGTAGGTTTAGTGTTAAAAAAGTTATCGTATTTTTGTAAAGTAGTCCGGATATTTATGTGAGTCACTGTATTTGCATACTCACATGTGTGACACAAGTCCAATGCTGGAGTTGTAACACGCGAGTTCAAACACGAGTATTCATTTTCACGTCGAATCCTACTTTTAATCTGATAGGCTCAAGTCGTACGGAATCACTATAACGGTAAAACTAGTAACATATTGACTTCACCTTAATTTCTTCAGCTTCGTACTCTCTATACGTCTCCTAGCTGTGCATGATGAAACAATATTAGCTCCGCTGTATTTTAACACCGTTATCTTATATGAATTTGAAATACGGAGAGACATGGAAGCGTTACTCCTGATTGGCTTACTGAAAACAGGATGCAGCATGCAACTGTGTACTTTCCCGTGACATGCCACACAACAGATAATTACGATCGAACTGTTGCGTTGTTTTACCTGCCTCTACGGATTTAACTTCCTTTCTGACAGCTGTTATTAAATTTAATCGCTACACTGCGGATGTTTACACGAGATTACGAGAGAATTTTTATAAACTGAATTCCATTTGCACACAAAACTCACATTCAACGTTGGCTGGAGGTGTAAAGTAGTAAAAGTTAGATGAGAGATGATACTCCTTCGATGTGTACACGATAAGTCACAGAGATGCATGATGAAGACTTTCAATCGAATTATGGGGAAATATTATTTCGTATAAGAATGCTGTAAGAAATTGTTATTGCGCATACGAGTATTGATTTTTCAGGGAACTATACGTCTATAATGAACATACAGTTTTTATGAAAATTTTTTAGTGTAATTTAAAGAATAAAGAAGAAAGAAAGTTACTTCTTGATATTCTTTCTCGAGGTTTTTGTTATTGTTTTGTACGTACACATAATTTTTTCTATTGTGTTTTATTATGTTGTACTTTGTACGTGTTTTAGGTTAAAATGCAATTTTTATTTTTAATCATTCAACTCTCAAACTGAAAAATTATTTCAGAACTTAGTTTGAATGAGATTTCAGGTTTGAAAATCGTTTCACGTACTATAGCAGCTGGAGAAGATAATTGAATGACCTGTTTTAAAATAGCACGTCAAAATTTGCAGTCTAGCTATGAGCTATAACTCAAATCCAGGGTACCATGTACGTATGAGATGTTCGTAGCTTTTGTGAAATAAATGCACAAAAGTTACGTTAAAAATAGCGTTACACCACGAATACTATATTCAAACGAAGCTACATGTATTCTAGTTTCTTTTGAGTATTTGGTATTTTTGTTATTTCCGGAGAAACATATTAGTTTCTTCCAAGTATTTGGTCCATGTACATGTTTAGTAAGGAACTGTCGTAAAGGTTGGGACACTGTTTAAGTTGGAACAGTGCTTTTTTCCAAATTATCGCACTAGATCAAGGGGGCCAAACTTTTGATCATTACGGGCGACCTGTTTTTTTAAATTATAGGCGGCGGTCTACCGCCGTATGTGTTAAGTGATCACAAGAAAAGTAGTAATTTAAAGCCAAAAATTAGTTTAAATTTAAAATAAACATAGATAATACTAATTAAGAAAATAATGATTTCTTCTCATAAACTAATTAGTTTGTAAATAAAACAATATGTTCCCTTTTTTCTTATTATTAATGCGAACAATGTTATTGTAAATACATATTAACTATTATTTTTTATTTCGTATCATAGGACGCGTTGGAAACATCACATTGCATATTTACGGCAATCTTTTCATATTGTGGTTCATATGTACTTATTCGTAGCTATTCGTAAACATGCTGCCAAATGGTTATCTGTTAAACGAGAGCGATGTTTTGTTTTGATTGCATTCATGGTAGAAAATATTGTTTCGCAGAGGTAAATAGAACCGAAAAATGTTGTCAACCCTTTGCACTCGGAGCTACTTCAACTAAAAAATCAAACATTTCTTCTAACCTAGAATATTTCCATTGTACATAATTTTTTTTCATTATATGCGTACGAAACTGATGTAGTACCTCCCACAATATTTAAATGTTTAGTAATTTATTACATATAAACAAATTTAATCATGTAAACAATATTCTGAATAATGGTGTAACAATTTGTAGCGGCGCCTCAGAGTCGCCATTCGAGTGCTAAGGGTTAAATATGCTGCACATCTCCGTAAACATGGATATTTTTCTTCACAAAGTAAATTCCAATAACTATTTTGAGACGAAGCTCTTGATTTCAAAAATATATCGCATTTTAAGTTAAGGATTTCATTCTCAACTAGTATTTGGTTCACATCCAAAAATTCTTTTAATTTTAGTGATATTTTTTCTATGTTTATTTCATCATTGAATGGGAATAACATGAATAATATTATATTCTCAATTTTTGAAATATCTTTTACCCGTCGAGTTATAGAGGGAGACCGTCGTTGATAATTGGCTCGGTTCGAGATTGTAGCGCGTTGTTTCTGTCGCACGCTGTGTGGGACGGCCATCATTGATGTGTACATATTAGACAGGCGGGCGCGACTAGGAAAAGACCGCGGTCGCCGCTTAGGTCACCCCTGCACTAGATACACCAATGTCAAGATTTTCAACTTTATTTCTGTTGATAAACAAACTTTTCAGGAGCATTAGAAGGAACAAGTCGTGTTCAGTGTAGCTGTGCCAAGCAAAGGCTAAAAATATGTCTTCAAAGTTTTATTGCGTTTCATATTGATCCGTTTTCACCTGACAATTTTTCAACTCTGATTACTAAAATATATCTAATTTGTTGCAAATTTAATGTAGTTTCAATATACAAAAAGTATTGCGATCGCGATGTGAATTTATTTTTTGTTTAGCATTTCGAAATGGCGTTTTTTGTAAAGGTTGAGACACTCGTGCTGTATAAGTTGGGACATAAACTTTTTTTCTTTGTTTTGCATATAGACGTCAGTTTTATGAATGGAAACCGTGTTTTAAGTGTTTTTATGCATTAGAATCAAATTGTTAAGGCAAGGTTTGTGTTGAGACGTGCTTATTGTGCGGCCGGCTCGAATTTCAGTGTGGGTCTACGCTGCGTTCGATTTTAGACGATGTTTTAGCGGCCATTGGCACATACAATAAAACAGTAAAGTAAATAATGTTTCCTTCTGTGTAAAATCATAATTTAAGAAATAAATACTCAATAAACATTCAATATAAGGCGTTTTGACTTCGTTTCAATACTTACTTCTCTGTGATTTTGAGGTGTCCCAACTTATAAGGCAAAATTTTTTTTTGCGCAAAAACTTGCCTTCATAAAATTGGCTATAACTTGTTATCCGTTAACGCTATCTTGATATTTTCTAGAGCGATAATGTAACTGTCAACTCTACTTTTCCAACGGCATAAATATTTTTGCGTAATTCATATCCTATGAAATTTTATAGTTAAAAAACCATAGCGTGTTCCAACCGTTACTGCAGTCCCTTACTATATGGTATTTGTTCATTTAAGAAAATATTTTAATTTCTTTTAAGTGTTTAATATTTTTGTTTTGTTTGGAAAAATACTCTAAATAGGTTCATTTAGGTGTTTGATATTTTTATCTTTTTTTTCAAGAAAATATTCTAATTACTATACACATTAATTGCAAGCCACAGGGACTACAATGGGCCGAATTAATATTCGGACACTCTTTACAATACAATAATTCGTTAAAATTAATCTAAACGACTCCAGTTTTTTTGAGATGTTAGGATTACTTCACTAGGTGGCGTGTAAATAATTTTTTCCAAAAATCGCTGTTGGTCGGAATTGCGATGAAAAAAGTAAAGGTCACGATTTTTAACTTTTTGTTAAAAGACGCTTTTTTAGGTCTAGGTGAGTTATACGCATGTACAAAAATTGCTGTTGGTCGGAATTGCGATGAAAAAAGTAAAGGTCATGATTTTTAACTTTTTGTTAAAAGACGCTTTTTGTAGGTCTAGGTAAGCTACACACATGTACAAAGTTTCAACGAAGTCGGTTAATGTTGCTATGAGCTACAAACATTTAAAGGTGAGAGTTTAAGCGTGAAAGTTGCAGATTTTCGGCCTTTTCAGGGAATTTCGCCCTTATGCGATCACTAGACTGCGGATCTTTATGCAAAATAAAATGTATTTGCATTGATTGCAAGACACGGGAGCAAACTAAAAACGTGTTTCTCTTTTTAGGACTCTTATTAAGCTGAAACTAATACACTAATGTCTTTAAATCTTTGTAATACGTCCATTGCTTCAAATTGCGCGTAGCCACTTTTCTCATAAATGCATAAAATCCGCAGTCTAGTGATCACGTTTGAATGTTTGCAACTCATAACAACGTTATAGACCTACAAAAGGCGTGTTTTAAATTTTCATTATAGATACAGTTAAAAAAGTTGAAAATCGTGATCTTTACTTTTTTCGTCGCAATGACGATCAATACCAATTTTTTAAAAAAATTATTTACACGCTACCCAGTAAACTAATCCTTCTAACATCTCAAAATAAAAAACTGAAGTCGTTTAGTTTCTTTCTAACAAAGTTATTGTATCGTAAAGAGTGTCCGAATTTTTATTTTGGCCACCGTACATAGACATCTTATTTCTTTTCCCTATCGTTTGAATAAGCTGAAAGTAATACAGTAAGATTTTTAGTTTCTTTGAATGTATTCACAGTTTTGGATTTCATTTAGTCATTCTTTGTCATAAGTGCATAAAATCGGCAAACTACTAATTACTTTCGAGTGCTTGTTGTTGTTTTTGTTTCTCTCAGATATTTATTCCCTTTTCTTTTCAGAAAATAGTCTGGCCTCTTTCAAAAGTTTGATATGTATGTTCCTTCCGAGAAAGTAGTTGTATTATGATGGAAGAAATGGAAAGGATCGCCTCGTTTTCCGCATCCAAAGGGAAATTGAAGTCAAGACAAGGAGGATGCTAAAGAAAGGCGATATGTATTATCGGTCGTAGTGGGGCGTGAAAGGGCAAAGGGGCAAAGGGGCGCAGGAGCTGGTCCGACTCGCATAGCCGACATACTAAATGGTACGGCTGAGTGGGTCGGCGTTAATTTCGAGTGGCCAAGAAAAGTGGTCGGAGCGAATACGTGCTCGAGAGCTAAGCTGGCGTCGTTGCTTCGAGGTCGCTTTTAGGGTTCTATAACAATGCAACCATGGTATTTTTCACTCGCCCACAGGGTCCGCCGCAAGAGATCCAAACGTCGCGTCGGCAACTCGATACGCGTTAGGTTTCAGAATAAGTATACCTGCCAAAGTTGGTTTTCTGTTGGCCGACCAATTATCGCGATCTGATCGCGGATTTTGCAAATTAGTACTGGATTTGCGAGGAATTCGAATAATTAGAACTACCAAGTAGTGCAGTCGTAATCAATATTGTTACCCTCAATCTTGCATTTCTCATGCGAGAAATATTCAAGACAGTATTCGTGTGGAGTACAACCCTGCTCATTTTTCAAATACTTGAAAGTTTTGTGAGTCCTAGACTAGGGTGTACTTCCGAAAAGACCATACCTCCGATTTTTTGTATACTCTGGATTCTTACGTATTTTGACGTGCTGATTACGAATATGATAGTGAAAATTGGCGTAAATGTTATTTTCATAGTGGAAACTATGAAAAAACCATAAAAATCATAGTTTATTCCATTTATTTCCGTAAATAATGGGAATTTTGAAAAATACTTCAGATGAAAGTTGAAGACCTCATCAAAATACACATTTTATGTCGTATTAATATCTGTCATAAAGATAATACTTTCTGAGAAAAATGATATGTAATTATATGTATCGGAGGTATGATCTGGGTTAGGTATGACAAAAATCAATACAACATAGAATGTGTATTTTTATGAGATCTACATTAAGTTTAGGTTTAGGTTTAGGTTAGGTAAGGTTGTTTTTCTCAAAAACTATTATCTTTATGACAAAAATCAACACGACATAAAATGTGTATTTCGATGAGGTCTAAAACTTTTATCTGAAGTATTTTTCAAAATTCCCATTATTTACGGAAATAAATGGAGAAAACTTTGATTTCTATGGGTCTTTCATGGTTGCCGCTATGAAAATAACATTTGCGCCAATTTTCACTATCATATTCGTAATCAACACGTCAAAATTAGGGCTGTTACTTTTCCGAAGCTTCGACTCTTCGAAGGATTCGAAGGAACGAAGGGAACTTCAAAGGTGACGAGAATCGAAGGTTCCAAGCTTCGAAGCTTCGAAGCTTCGCACCTTCGAACCTACGAACCTTCGAAATCTTCGACCTTTGAAGGAAAGTAAGAGCCCTAGTCAAAATACGTAAGAAGCCAGAGTATAAAAAATATCGAAGGTATGGTCTTTTCGGAAGTTTATCCCTAGACTACAGTGGATCCAAGAAGTATTTGAACACTAAATAATCGATTCTCGACAAATTTCTTATATTTAAACTGTGGTCATTTCGTTCAACACGATCGTACGGCAATAAATCTGTACTTATTATAAAGCTAGGAGCCTCCAGTTTCATAATTCACCATTCATTTTATTGTAAGATCTTTTTCATGATGTAGCGAGTGAGAAACTGAAGACGCTTTTTTCTCAAAAATACTACACATTCGAACGTCTGTGAAAAGTCTGAAAAATTGTTTTCCTGATTAAAACTACCATAGATTTACAGATTGAAACTTCCTCTTTATGACGAGACCTTAAAAATTGATGTACGATTTTTTTAGTAGTTTTATTGAATTTTGAATGATAGGTGTGCCGCCAACTTTACAGTAGTGTAAATTACTCAATGAGAGCTTGACACGAACGAACTTGTTCCCCATTTTATCCATAAAACAACGAAAAAATCGTACATCAATTTTCAAGAAGTCATTTTTCAAATCTATGCCAGTGTCATTTATGAGAAAAATTTTTGAAAAGTTTTTGGAGACGTTTGAATTTGTAGAATATTTTAGAAAAATTTGGTCATCAGTTTCCCATCTGCTACGTCATGCAAAACTATTTTAGAGGAAAATGAACACTGCTTTGCGAAAGTAGACGCTTCAAGCTTTCAAATGAGTCGTGACTTATAGTCGTAACTTGTTATAATTTAAATTTCCAGTCACATTTAATGCTTGGTAGTTACAGTGTTACTAGAATGAATAAATAAAACTTACTGTTTGGTAAAACATTTTGTTAGCTTAAAAAAATCGATGGGAAGAGAATTTTCAAGTTTAACATTCAGAATTTTAACGATTTCAAGTACATATCTTTACATTAAAAATCTTCTTATCTTTTGGAAATACTTTCCTGTTAATAATGAAATAAACGAATTCTGTTTATCTAAGTCGTCTGGGATTAAAACAGTAATTTTGCTATGTTTCATCATCGATCTGCAAACATACTCCCCTGAAGTACTTTTTATTACAGCGTCCAACTTAATTGGCTGTTGAATACACCGTAATAATATATCGTAAGAATAAATACGATATACAGTCTGACGGTCTTCGGTAAAAGATTGAATAATTGTGAATACGCAACGCTATAATAAAGTTAGGGCTATGTGGATACTAATTACTAATTGATCAAATAGGCAGTCGTCCAAGAGCATTTTCCTATCGGAAAAATTCGGCTCGATATACGCGTACACATGACTCACGAAAAAGCTGGTTTAGTTTCCAGCCACGTATCCGCTTAACTTTCTGAGTTTATGATCACGTTCCGGTGGTGCGGTGGTCTGAAAAATGCGTACAATAATTTCTGTAATCTATATTCGTGCCTTCCATGCGAAAATACACACGTTACACTTGTACACGATGCTTCGTACAGCATGCAAAAGTATAGCGCAATAAAATCAAACGCTGCGCGAAGCTTCTTCTAATTATAAGCAATGACTGATACATTTGTTACAGCAATCTTCACTGCAGAATCTATAGCCCTGAACGACGCTGTAAAGGTAGCTTTAAATCATCCCAATCAGAACTTTCTCATTTTTACTGATTCTCTCAGCGCACTACTCACCTTGGAAAATAATAACATAAACATAAAAACAAATCCCTATATTCTCGAAATAAGAGAAAAGGTTTTTAAATTCGCCTACGAAACCACAAACAATAGCAAAATTAAATTCTACTGGGTACCGGCTCACATGGGTATTCTAGGCAACGAGAAGGCAGACAAATTAGCGAAAACAGCAAACTCAACATCTACAGACTCGCTCAAAATTCCCCTCACGGATCTAAGGGAATCGGCTAAATCAACAGCAACACTAAACACATATAACATCATAGAAAAAGAAGGCTTAATTAAATGGGTAAATTACTTCACACATTACCACAATCGAAAATCAAAACCGTGGTATAGTAACAAAAATCTCCAACGTGAAATTATATCGACGATAAACAGATGCAGATCAGGACACTATAATCTTGCCAGCTCTCTCGCTCGGATTGGCATAATAAACGATCCACAATGTCAATGCAGATATGAAACTCAGGATATTGATCATGTACTATGGCAATGTCCCACATTTGAAGAACAGAGATCAAAATTTATCAAACTCTTGCAAAAACTACATTTTTTTCTTCCGCTCTCATGTAACGTCCTACTCTCCAGACCTACGTCGGATATACAGTGGCTCACGAAAGTATTCGAACGCACTTTAAATTAGAATAATTTGTTTAAAATTGCACCATTCAACTTGACAGTATCTTTCGCAATTAGAAGCATTGATTTATTAAATGATGTGCAAAAAATATTTTGAAATAAATTGCAATAGGTAGGCGTTACATATAAAAATAACAATGACACTTTTTAAAACTTTTTTATTCCAGCCCGTAATGAAAATTTAAAATATGCGTCTTGTAGACCTATGTTAATAACACACATACTGAAAATTTATATAAGCAGTTCAAACTAATAAAAATCGCAGTTTTTCACGACTTTTGATCAAATTTTGCTTAAAATCCACAGATTCTTACATCTTTCGATGCGTGTCGATTTTTTCTACGCCAACCGCTTTCGATGAAATTTTCGGCATGTGCATAACTAACATAGATCTATAGAACGCATATTTTAAATTTTCTTTGCAAACTGAAATAAAAAAGTTTTAAAAAGTGCCATGTTTATTTTTTCATGTAATTCCTACCAACTGTAATTTTTTCAAAATTTTTTTTGCATCCCACTTCGTAAATCAGTGCTTGTAGTTGCTAAAGAAAAAGTCAAATTATTTGGTCCCATTTTAAAAAAGTTATTCCAATTTAAAGTGCGTTTAAATACTTTCATGAGCCACCTTATGTAAATTGACCTACTCGTTTCTCCATGACTGTGAACTAAAGATTTAAGAAAAGAGTTTAAACTATTTGCGTAACTAACATACGAATGTTTATAAAGATGCTTATTGTATTATGTAATGTATAATAATGTATTGATACGTCTGTATAGTACCGCAAAATAATCTCTTCCGTGAGATTCAAATTGCGTAAATAAAAAAAAAAAGAAAAACATTTGTTACAGTAAATAGAATCTGCATAAATAAATTCAATACGTAAGTTTATTTGTACAGTTCACATGGATAGTCACAGGTTCTAGTTTACATTTTAAGAAGCGTCACACAGGAAAAATCTGAAGAATTCAGTTACTAACTCGGTTATCATTATTATAATGCACGACTAAAAATAACGACTGTTTCCGTTTCCCTATCATTAATTTCCTTCTATAAAAAATTGAAAAACTTCATGTCCTCAAAATTTATGTATATAGAAACAATGAAAGCTTAGTGCGACTACTTCAACAATATTGATTGAATGAACTAATTTAAATTAATTTGAATTGTATAGAGTTAGAAATTTTATTGACGTACGCAGATCAGAAATACTCGACCGACACAATGAAACGAATTTGGTGAACTCATCGATCAGGGTCCTCCCCTTAGATTTTAACGGGTCTATTTTTAATCACTTCATTTTGACGTATATACAACAGAAAAAATAAAAAAATTCTCGGTCAAACCTCGATGATCTTGAAAAAATGTGAAATATTGCAGAAGCGGGTGAAAATGCTATACATATATCCTTATGGAATATTTGTTCTTTGCTGGATTTTCGTGTGCGTGATCGGGCCGTACTAACGGCCGGTTCTTCCCAATTCCTACTCACTCCAAGAATTTGGAGAGTGAGTAGGGAGTTGGTCATGGGGGGTGGGGGGCGAAGTATACGTCCACGTATACGAAATTTCAGCAAGAAACAAACACAGGGTGCGGCCGAATAATATTACAAGCGAACACGAGGTGATTTCTTATGAAAAAATAAGGAAAAAGTGCAGATTAAAATTTTTTCATACGTCACTTAGTTTTCGAGAAAATCGAGTTTGAAAATGCAGCGAATACGATCGTCTAACGCGTCTTATGGTGACCAACCAATTCTACTTCCTGCGTATACTAAAACGAAAACGAGGCATCAAACAACAAAATGTTGTTCCTTTTTTTCGATTTATTTGTACATGTAGAATCATTCTCTGACCGCTTGTACACGTTATTCGACCGCACCCTGTATTCCATAAGGATATAACGTTTTCACCTGTTTCAGCAATATTTTATATTTGTTCAAGGTCACCGAGGTCTTACCGACAAATTTTTTATTTATCCTGTTATGTGTACGTTAAGTAATTAACCCTTAGCACTCGAATGGCGACTCTGAGGCGCCACTACAAATTGATATACCATTATTCAAAATGTTGTTTAAATTATTAAATTTCTTTACATTTAATAAATTACTAAACAAATAAATATTGTATGAGGTACTATATCAGTTTCATAAGTATAAAATAAAAAAAATTATATACAATGGAAGTATTCTAGGTTAGAAGAAATGTTTGGTTTTTTAGTTAAAATAGCTCCGAGTGCAAAGGGTTAAAACAAGTCGCGTTAAAATTTGACGAGAGGACCCTCATCGACAAGTTCATCGCGAATTTTGTTAGAAGTACTTAGAAGCTAATGATCCATGATGCGATCGTTTCTTGAATAGATAATTGGAATCAATGTTTGAGCATCTATGAGTCATCGGCTCTCCAACAATACTCTTACAGCATTGAACTATTATTCCGAAGACTTTAAACGCTTTCGACCGTTGCAACTTGAATAACCAAGATTCTGCGTGTGTGTTCTTTTTTTCAGATGACATTAACATAGCTGATTTAGGATGGCGTCTATCATGGGTTTACAGCAGCCAGCTGCATCCCAGGATACCGTGGATTACAGTGGATATTTACAGTCGTCGCAGTGCCATCAAATACATGGAAACCAGGGGAACGGACAGATTCAATCCAACCAGAAATCGCCGGCCAGTGACCACAACAACAGCTTCACCACCACCAAAGGATTACTCAATGGACCTGGTCAAAACAACTGTTTCCTCAACAGCGCTGTCCAGGTAGGTGTACGGTTCCTTCACCATCACCATTAGTTACTGTTTCGCGCGTTCTTCTGTCTAACATTGCCGCTGGTTCAAGGCAATCAACGCTCTAGTTTAAACCAGTAAATAGGATATACAGTAAGGAGCATAACTGAACTGAACCTAGTTATTGCTAGGAATATAGAAGAATAAAAAAAAGTCAACATTATAAGTATTTTGATCTTAGTTAGAAGTAACTTAAGAAATTTTTTTCAATAATTAATATCTCCTCGTTTAGCAATGACAAAAATTAGATTAACTCAGTTTTGCACCACGTCCAATACTTGGCAATATTTAATATACAGTAGGCCCTCGACTTTCGCACATAATTGGTTCCTGAAAGTGTGTGCGAATGTTGAATGTTCGAAAGTAGAGGGATGTAAAAAAATATGCACCAAAAACTGTGTTTTAAAGTATTTATCTATCAATATGCATACATAATGAAGTTAAAAAGGCGTGTTAAGTGCTTTCGGGTGTTTCCTTTATACAGTTGTCAAGAGTTAGTTGAATACCACCCATTTTTTTCTTTTCTTGATAAAGATTTCTATAACATGCTGTGTCTTTCTCAATTGCCCTACGTACTTGAGATATACGTTCTCCATCTTTAAAAATGTGCGAAATAGCGAATTGTGTGAAAGTAGAATGTGCGAAAGTCGAGGGCCGCCTGTATTATTTATTTTTAATATTTCGTCCACAACCCTTGTGCTTGTAAAACTGCACTAATTCGCTTTGGCATACTTTGTACTAATTTTTTGCAAAAAATTATCACCGCAGGATGAACGAAGGATTATACGGTTTGTCGCATCTGGTGAAGCTTCAAGTGCCAGTATGGCTGCAAAATTATTAAAAGAAGATTCGAATATGCAAATAAGCCAGTGGATAGCACGAAGAACCCTCAAAGGAGCTGAGTTTAGAAGCATTAAGAGAAAAAAGAAGCCAATGTTATCGAAAAAAAATATTAAACGTCGTTTGGAATTTGCTACAAAATATCAAAACTGGACAACTACTGACTGGGAACAGGTTATTTGGTCAGACGAGACCAAAATTAACAGAATTTGTTCAGATGGCATGTCTTGGTGCTGGATTCGTAAAAATGAAAGGCTTAAACAACGACATGTGAAACAAACGTTAAAGCATGGAGGCGGATCCCTAATGTTCTGGGGGTGCCTAACAGCATTTGGTGTTGGATCACTGCACCGAATTAATGGCATCATGAATCAGTACATGTACAAGGATATTTTACAAGATCATCTCATAGATGCTGTTGAAAATATGCCTTCTGAAGAAAAAAATGTAATTTTCATGCATCACCGAGACCCTAAGCACATTGCTAAAAGTGTAAAAAATTGGCTCAGTACTAAAAAATATTCTGTTCTGGATTGGCCTGCACAGATCCCCGACCTCAACCCCATAAGAATCTATGGGGTTTACTAAAAAGACGACCTCGAGATTCATATGACTCCCAACCAACTTCAATCACAGATTTGTATGATAGAATTCAAGAACAGTGGGAACAAATATCTCCGGATTATTGCAAAAAATTAGTAGAAAGTATGCCAAAGCGAATTAGTGCAGTTTTACAAGCACAAGGATTGTGGACGAAATATTAAAAATAAATAATATATTAAATATTACCAAGTATTGGACGTGGTGCAAAAACGAGACAATCTAATTTTTGTCATTGCTGAACGAGGAGATATTAATTATCGAAAAACATTTCTTAAGTTACTACTAACTATGATAAAAATACTTATAATGTTGATTTTTTGTTATTCTTCTATATTCCTAACAATAAATAATGATTTATACAAAACTTGTGGTTATTGGTTCAGTTATGCTCCTTACTGTATTTCAGATTCGTAAAATACACTTAAAGTTCTTAAAGTTTAAAGGTTCGGAGTACAGTGTTCTAGAAAGTTCGAATGTTCTAAAGTTCTGAATAGTTCGAATTTCAAAATAGTTTTAAAGGTTCTAAAGGTTCTATGCGTCCCGACGACGCGACGGTTCGATGTAGGAATTGGCGATTCTACTCGATTCTTTTAGAATCGATTCTCGATAACTAGATTATTTTTTAACAAAGAATCGAAAAAATTCATTACGTATCTTGACTACTTTTCTAATTATAATCTTTTATTTATCAGTCTGGCAAATGAAAATGGCATGCAGATGTTCTAAATTAAATAAACTAAAACTGTATATAAAAAATTAAATTATATGAATATCACGGATGTATAGTATAATATGATCTATTATTATGATTTTATAACATATATTTAAAGCAACGTACTTTTTGTATCATGAATCGATAGAGTATCAAATTCTGCGTAAAAATGTATTTGACTCTTATATGTCCTAATATAATAGTTAACGAGATATTATCGAAATAATTTTCAATACGTGCCCACTATGTGCCTGGACGCTTATCGAACTGATGTCCCTCAACTTGAATATGGTGAGAACATATGGAAAATTATTTCGATAATATCTCGTTAACTATTACATTAGGACATATAGGGATGCTCTACTTTTGAATGCCATTTTTTAAACAATTTTTGGAATTTTTTCAAAAGAAGTAATTTTTTGAGAATTTTTATTCTTTCTTATTTTTTTAAGGTGTTAGGCGAAAAATATTTTAAAAATCAGTAATTTGAGTTCAAAGTGCCGCCATTGTGTACATAATCAAGATTTTGAATATATTTCTTTATTTTGTTGTTTTCGACCAGCAGAAGGGCTGCGGAATCATGGCAATATTTCACACGTTTTTCAAAACATATAACTCGTGTAATTTTTATTTTCTTTAGTAAAATAACTTGTGTGCTTCAAGTACCCATAAACATCTGTGCACAATCCTAGTATAGAAAAATAGTTCTTCTGAAAAAATGTTTAAATATTGGTAAAAAGGATGGCCACGAAAACCAGAATACCTTCTTAAATATCGACAATCTTTCGAAAATTTTAATAGTGTGCAAATACTTTGGGTCGATGCCGTAAGTTCCAAATATCGTTATCGTTTCTACTGTGCCGATAAATCACAAACCGATAAGCCGTATTTCGAGAAAAGTTAACGCGACGCGCGACCTGGAAGAGGTTGCACGGTTCATTAATGGCAATAATTCTACGGCTACAGTATGAAAAGAAGCCTTCCCACGGACAGTTAGAATTTATTATGTCGATCAGGACTGTTTTCCCAGCTTTTGTGCACCGGCCTGTCCGATACGTAGCGGTAATTGTAACATCCGGAGGAAGCAATTACATCCGACCGATCTCGATTAGAACATTTGATCGGAATCGCATAGGAAACAGTCTCGATAACGTAGGATTTGTCGATATACAGGGTCATCGAGGTAAATCCAGAAAAGTTGTCGTATACAGAAAAACATTTCGAATTCCAGGAAAATGTCAATATATTCTTTCGCCAGTTTCTACAAAAGTAGCGAATGGTATAAAGAACCAGAAAGAAAGAAAAGAAAATGTGATTAGAACAGTACTACTTTCGAGGTAACAGTCCCTGGTCCATTACAGGACTTCAGCGTAGAAACAGGACGTGCAGGTTCGTCGAGGCAAATCCCAAAAAAATCTTCGTATAAAGAATAACGGTTCGAATTCCAGGAAACTGTGGGTATATTCTTTCGCCAGTTTGTACAAAAGCAGTGAATGGTGTAAAGAATGGGATTAATCGATGTAGCCTCCAATAGCGACCACGACCTCTTTGAACTTGGACCTGAATCCGCTGCAGGCTCGCGTCACCTTCTCCTTGTCCATTTTCATCATCACCTACGTGATAGTGGGCTTCAGGGTATTTTTGGTGTTGCGATGCTTTGCATTTACCTTTACCTCGACTGGGCCAAACATGTAATAGTCAAGGGAATTGCAGTCGGGACTACAGGAAGCAACAAGTCGGAAGATCAGTGATAACAGAGGTTTTTGTAAAGCCTGATAAACCTTTTCTTTCAAATCTTGTGAGTTACCCGGGACGCAGTTACCTTATACTGTTTCTCAGAATTTCGGTATTTCTTGGCCAAGTCGTAAACTTGCGTCTTCTTGTAGCCAAAGCACGCAATGATTTCCGCAACCGATTTTCCGGCCCGAAGTAAATCGAGTATTGCCGCTCTTCGATCGAATTCTCGGTTCGTGGCTGATATTTTGCCACTTGTTCACTGAATGGGTTGCTTATACAGGGTGTCCCACATAAATGGAAACACCTGAATATCTGTCGTATTTACAGTCCTATCAGAAAACTTCAGAGGACAAAGTGACACTATTGCAGGGGGCAAATATAACGGTAAAGAAAAAAATTTCTTATGTCGTGTTTTTTAATGAAATTTCAAGGTCACCGACGTTTTTTTAAATGGAATAGTATATTTTTTTACGATAGCATGATACACAATAAAAAACTGAATTTAGTGAAAACCACCTTTTTGACCTTGAAATGACCTTGAGCAAGAATAATCATGTTGGAGCGGATAAAATGAGGAAGTTTAAAACTTACGTGTTTCAGCAAAGATTACGCATTGTTTGCGGCGGGTTGACCTTTACATATCATAATAAATATTCGAAATGTTGACCATCCTCATTTATGCAATATTGCAATCTTGCATTAAATGATCTGTAGGCACGGTCGATTTCCTGAGACGTAATTGAACGTCGAACGAATTTATACAAGGAACTCTTACTGGTATAAAGTATGCTGCATTTTTACGCCAGGATTTGTCGGGCCTTTTAGAAGATATTACGTTGTTCGATCGGGAGCGCATGTGGTTTCAACATGATGGTTGTCCAGCGCATTATTTTAAAGTTGCTAGAACGGTGCTGAATACGAAATATCCTGCACGCTGGATTGGGCGACGAGGAACAATTCCATGGCCGGACCGTTCTCCGGATCTGACACCATTGGACTTTTATCTATGGGGCAAGATAAAATGTATTGTGTACAAAGATGAACCCATAACGCCAGAGGATATGCGGCAAAGGATTACTGCAGCGTGTGCTTCAATTACGTCTGAGGAAATCAACAATGCCTACAGATCATTTAATGCAAGATTGCAATATTGCATAAATGAGGATGGTCAACATTTCGAACATTTATTATGATATGTAAAAGTCAACCCGCCGTAAACAACGCGTAATCTGCTGAAACACGTAAGTTTTAAACTTCCTCATTTTATCCGCTCCAACATGATTATTCTTGCTCAAGGTCATTTCAAGGTCAGAAGGGTGGTATCCATTAAATTCAATTTCTTATTGTCTACCATGCTATCGTAAAAGAAATATACTATTCCATTTAAAAAAACATCGGTGACCTCGAAATTTCATTAAAAAACACTACATAAAAAATTTTTTTCTTTACCGTTATATTTGTCCCCTGCAATAGTGTCACTTTGTCCTCTGAAGTTTTCTGATAGGACTGTAAATACGACAGATATTTGTATAGTGAGTTATCCTGTCAACAATTGCTTTGTTTATATTTGTCTTACCTAAGTCTTATTTCGTTTCAATTCCATCATGAATTCTGCGCTTCATGTGCGATCAGTACATTTCCTGTGAGTTGCCCGGGATGCAGTTGCCTCATACTGTTTGCCGGAATTTAGGAATTGCTTGCTTATGTCGTAAACTTGCGTCTTCTTGTAGCCAAACCACGCAATGATTTCCGCGGCCAATTTTCTGGCACGACGTAATTCGAGTATTGCCGCCCTTCGCTCGTATTCTCGGTTTGTGGCTGACATGTTCGCACTTGTTCATTAATTGGTGGCGTATATAGTGAGTTACTGTGTCAATGATTGTTTTGTTTATATTTACCTTACCTACATCTTATTTGTGGGACTGCCCCAAAAAGTTTCGGATCTATCTCAACGGTCCTGTATATCGGAGACCTTCCGAGTTTTTTCCTGTAAGACTTGCGAAACGTTAATCGGGCGGGTGAGTCGATTTAGAAACCGGTCGGTGTTCACGAGTAATTCGAGTAATGGTCGACGCGACGTGCATACTCGTACACGTCTGAAATGTGGAATGCTTTCGTATTAGTCTACTGTGTGAACGTGCCGTTTTGTGTTCCGTCAGGTAGAAGTGAGCCGCTTAATGCAAACATGGTACAAGTCAAAACAGTTAATCGTTGGATAACGAGTAGACTGCAAATTTTTCTGCAAAATAAAAATTGTCTGCGTTGATATCAAGATACAGGGATTACATAGGCATTCATTTCTTTTCTTAATAATTTGAATAAATTGAAATTAACACAATACTCATTTTTGTCATAATTTCGTAAAATCCGCGGTCTAATAACGAGGAATTAAGTAAAAGGTCTATAAAACGCAATCATCGATTAAACTCTGCTCAGACGATTAAACTGTTGAGATCAGGGGTTGAAAACAGTTATGACATCGATTCCGGTTCTTGAAACAGTTACAAGAACCGAAAAAATGTTATAACCTTAGACCGTATATACTTCTAGACCCGGCTTCAGATAGTTAGCTATGTTCCGAGATTAAATCGCCTAGCAGACGACTCTTGTGGGCAAAGTGCTATAGTCTGTTGAGAAATCGCAGTATCACGAAGGTGTAGTGTTAGAAGGGAAAGGGGAATCGTCGTCGCATCTCATTCTGTATAAATATTGATGGAAACTGTAACTGCAATATACATACATGTATTTTATTTCATTACTCGTTCATTTTTACTTTGCTCTTATTATTTTAAATATGCCTAACTCATTTTGTTGATTATAATTTTGAAAAAATTAAATTTCAATGTAGAATGTATTTCAATGTATTTATTTCCTCACAACTTACTTTATTTAAAAAAAGAATAGTAAGAACAGTATACATGTACATGTCGAATAAAATCAGAGTTGGGCATTATTTAGATAAAAAATTATTTAACCCTTTGCGCTCGAGAGGCGACTCTTATCTTTTATTCGTTATTCGAAATTTTTATTTGATACAAGTTTTACCCAACTCTGAATATAATACATATATTATATATAATGTATGCAAGGTAATATAAAACAATAATAATATCAGTAATATTTATTAACGTGTAATACATATAATATCAGTATTTTTGGGGGTGCACTGTTAAATTTTGATAGTAAAATCGAGTTTATTTCGACGTTGGCAACCATGTTTTACAACAAAAACGAAGTGGACGGTTTAAGTACATATTTTGTCCTCGACTAAACATAAAATAAAATAATACAAATTTCAAAAATATGATCCTGAACAAATTTTTCTATTTACCATAACATTTGCCACTTTTAACTAATTAATTTCTTTCCTATAACCAAAGACAAGTAACATATTCAAAATGATGTCATTTTGAACGTGAATGAGCGATACAATTTAGGTTAAGCACCGTGCATGCAGAAGGTAGTGAGGAGCGCGATATGCAATGAAGCTTCTGAGAGTTTCAATCATTTTTTGCAACTATTGCTGTACGAGTCGTTAACGTTGCATATATGAGTTGTGGTAAAAGTCTGCCAATAAAATGCTTACAATTTATTAGCTTGAGGACATTTTATGTGAATTTATTCCACCACCTAGAAACTTTGAATGAGCCAAGCAATAGCCAGGCAATTTTGTAGACAATTAAGGGAAGGAGTAATCACAATTGATTTTTCATGGGCGCATAATAGTTTCCATTAATATCGTATCACACGTCGTTTGCAAGGAGATAATATGAAAGCTGATATAAAAGGTGTCATTTAAAATGACATTGAAATCCCCTCGGCGCTCCCTTCACCGACCTTTCGCCTTGAATTATTCTAATGTTCGACTCGATCTCCTTGAACCGCTTAAAATATTCGGTGCGTGCAGCCTTTCGAAAATACACTGCTGCGCATAAAAATCGAATATTTCCGCAATCACCAGACTGTAGATATCTCTATGCAAATTTTCAACTTCATAAGTTATACTGGTAAATATTACGTTTAGGGGAGGCACCTCGGATGACCTTGACCTTCACATATGTTTTCAAGGACAACATTCTGAACAACTTTCCTCTATACATCTACCCGTCGCTCGGACTTAGTTTCCGAGATAATTGCAAAAACCCTTCGTTAAATTTTGGTTGTAAGTTTACTTTATTCTCGTACAAGCTGTCAAAAGGAGACATAGTCCAAGTTGATTTGTTAACTTTTTTGTAGAAAACGAGCGACGGCTAAACACTCAAGATGGTGTTAAACCTGGGTTAGGTTTGGGTTATGTTTGGTTAGATTACCAGACCTAACCCAGACCTAACATCATCTTGAGGTCGTCCAATTTCAAAGAATGTCTTCGATAACATATGTCCAATCCAAAATCACATTCATTTAAATACGGGCAAATTGCAATATGGTAGCATCAGCATATTTTTGTTCATAACTTTTTAATAAAAAACGAGGGACGGCTAAAACCTCTTGGGGGTTACTTAGAAAGGTGACTTTAATAGCATACGTCAATGCAGCATATTGTTTTAGCCTTCAATACTTAAAATAACTGCTATATTTTGAAAACTTCTTTGTTTATAACTTTTTAATAAACAACGAACGCCGTTAGAAACCTCTTAGGGGTTACTCAGAAAGGTGATCTTGACAACATATGTCAAGGACATCCGAGGTGTCTCCTCTGAACGTAATATTTACCGTTATATGTACTATGTAAACAGAAGTAAAGAAAAAGTTTATTTCGCTGAAGGTAAAAGCTTCCTTCGTTTTGTTATTCTTTTCAAAAACGCCATAAATAGACTGCGGGTTATATACATGTATGATTAAATGAACAAAAGAATCCCTCCAAAGTGTATCACTTGCACCCATCGAACGATTACACAAATGTCCTAACTGCAATAGAGAGCATTTTAAGCATTGCTTGAATTGAAAATCATTTATAGAGAATATTTCACAGTAACGATTAGTTTTTTATTCGGGATGCAATTGTTTTTTGAAGCACAAAACAAAAATTTTCCTTTTACAATAAAAAAACCAAAGGTGACCTTTATATCTCGATAAAAAAGAGAATAATACTCATGAACAAATACAACTTTCGTTTCGACCATTTATTTCATATACCAAATAGTTTAAACATAATTTAGGTGGCGATTTACGGGCTCCCGTATAATTAATCTTTTAAACGCTTTTATTTATGATTTACCATAAATTCTTATGGATCGTTCTAGTCGCTGAAGCTTAAAGAATTTGAATGAATTCCTCGGTTTCTCCACTTTCCGCTATATTTATCCCATTGCTCGATATTTTTATGGTATCCTTTCGTTTTTCTTTCGAAAATCTATTTACGTCCCCAATATCGCTGCAAACATTGTCGAAGGTCAGCCTGCGCCTCGCAGCATGCAACCCAGCGTACTACCGTGCACTTGAGTGTTTCGAAACTGCAGTCCGAGTCGCGGGAGGCGTATGCAGTTCGTGCGTTCGCGGCTATTATCACTGGAACTACCAGACAAAGTCACCCAAATTTCGATTTTAAAAATTGCTAGAATCATGAAGATTTCCTTTCTGTGTAAAATTATTAAATAGTGTTATTTTATTCATGCATATATTACAATATAGTATTATGCCAAGCTGCAACAAGTAGATCATTGCAAGTTTTGGAAAAACTTTTTCAGACAACATGTTCGCCAAAGAAACGTAAAATATGTCAAGTACACAAGAATATTTCTCGGAACTTTCGAATTAATCCGAGCAAAATGGACATAGTAACAAAGGTTTAAAGTATGTTCTCGAGAGCTGCTCAACAGTACTCAGAGATATTCGTGCATTTCTGCAAACTGCAGTTTTAACGGACACAATGTTTCGAAAATTACAGCTTGACCTATTTGAAATAGCAAGTACGCGATTGTTAGGTGAATACTTTAACTTGAGCTTAACATCTTAACTTTCAGACACAGCGATTTTATTGCAAGTTCAATTCTTTCAATTCCCACGGATTAGGTTTCAAATAGTTCAATATACTGTCAAAAAATTCTTAAAATATTTATTTCGGATAATACAATTGAGCCGTTTATTTTGAAAGTGGCCTAAGTCTATTTGTCAATTATTTTCTGTTGACCGTATTAACGTATACAACTTGAAGTTATCTGTCATAAACAACATTTGCTGTTAAGTATATTCAGAGTATACACGATACTTTTGGACACACAAGTTTTCGCAGTTAGTTCAATAATCAAAACCATCACTTTGAAAGTGGCGTAAGTCCAATCAATTATTGCTAATATCCGAAAGTGCGGATTTTCAAATGTCCGAAGGCAGTGATGAAGGTAATTTTAATGAATTAGTATTTAACAAGATAACCTCAGCTTTTGACAGTTGCTTTAGTTGAATAATCAGTACATTTAATTAATGCAATGAAAAAAAATTCACGCAATACACACAATTGAATATGAAACTTAAAATATTAAATTATAGAAATTATTACACTCGTGGGGAAGAATAAAACAACAAGACCATTTAATTCGGATAGTGAACACGAATTCGTAACTAATGATTTCAACAAAAAAAGTTCGAAAATATTGTATTGACACCACTGTAAAAAAATATAAGACGTATTACAACAGCGAAATACAAGGACATGATGGACATACTACGATATATACCACCGGTGCACCATGACATCCCTCCCGCATACACAAAATGTAGATGAGCAGTAAATTCTTATGTAATTTATGTACTTAGAAAATTTCCCGAATTGCATGAATTGTGTTTTTGAAGAGTTGTAAAGAAATATAAAATAAATTCAGTATTGTTTTTTCAATTTGAAGCATTTTATATTATTTCGAATGGACTTGAGCTCTTTCAAATTTTATAACGAATCTGGTTGTTAACTTTGAAAGTGGCTTAACTCCATTTTTGGCAAGAAAACACATATTATTCACTTAATAATTGTTATTATTTTAATAGGAATTGTAAATTTAACTCTTTTTGATACACTTAAGCAGTATGACACATTGGTATCCTATACGTATATTTTTAATCTTATTGAAACGCAAACTCTTAAATATCTCAGTTTAAGTATAAATGGACTTTGGTCACTTTCAAAATACACGGCTCAATTATAATACGGCTGAAATATAATTCCCCTATCAGAGTGTAATTCATAGTTTGTATTGTTTATTTAGAAAGCAGAAGGTTCTATAAAATCATATATTTTATTACATAAATAATATAAGAATGAAGAGGGTGTCCTCATCAAAATCCAGAGGCAACACGATATATTAAATAATCAATAACTCCTCTGTCACGTATGTTTCCATATTAAAAATATTATAAAAAGATCAACAGTGTAATTATAATCTAATGTCATCGCTCCATGGTCTATCCTAATTAAATTACTGCTCTGATAAAATCAATCGAATATTGTCATCGTTTTGAACTCCTGGTATTCGTATATGTAAGATATTGTGTGTACCTCTACACACTGTATAAGCGAATTCAAATGTACCGCGTGATCGGTAGTTCGGGGATAGCTGCGTGCGCAGGTAGCCCTGCTGAGACGCGTGTGGGCCCCTGCTCTGGCTTCACTCTCTCTCGACCAAGCGACTAAGTTAACAAAGCGACGCCGTGTAATTCTCCAGTATTGTACTCCTTTATCATTATTACCAAGTTTATCACTTATCTTTTATATATATATATATATATATATATATATATATATATATATTCGTGTACATTTAAATATATCCATACTCTAACAGTATATGTTGGAATTTATTTTATAAAATTAAGGACAAAATGAATCTATTATTTGACTCTTAAACTATGTATACATCGTATCTAGATTATCCACTTCATTAAATCGTAACTTGATTGCTTTTTCTGACCTGAGCGATCTTCACTCGAGACGTTTGCTTCTCCAACCGTATAGACGTGCCTTGCAACGTGGGTTTAGAACGCATTACAGAAAAAGGTAAATATTACGCTCACGGGAGGCACCCCGGATGACCTTGACATATGTTATCAAGGTCACCTTTCTGAGTAACCCTCGAGAGGGTTTAGCCGGCGCTCACTGTTTATTAAAAAGTTATAAACAAATGAAGATTTCAAAATATAGCAGTTATTATAAGTATTGAAGGCTAAAACGATATACTGTATTGACATATGTTCTCAAGGTCACCTTTCGAAGTAACCCCCAAGAAGTTTTAGCCGTCGCTCGCTTTTTACTAAAAAGTTATGGACAAAAATATACCGATGCTACCATATTGCAATTTGCCAGTATCTACATGAATGTGATTTTGGATTTGACATATGCTTTCGAAGACATTCTCTGCAATTGGACGTCCTCAAGATGGTGTTAGGTCTGTGTTAGGTCTGGTAATCTAACCAAACCTAACCCAGACCTATCACAGGGTAAACCACAAACCAACTTGAACTATATCTCCTTTTAACAGGTTGTACGAGGATAACGTGTATTTATAACCAAAATTTAACGAAGGTTTTTTGCAATTATCTCGGAAACTAAGTCCGAGCGCCGTGTAGATGTATAGAGAAAAGTTGTTCAAAATGTTGTCCTTGAAAACATATGTGAACTACTTACCCAGAATAAACTCTATTATGCGGATATAAAGTGTAGTTTATTATATTCCCATATGCCAATAGTATACTTACTGAGAACAATTGATTAAGTGACATTAGCAAAAATTCGTCTGTAGACATAGAAAATAAGACCAATATACAGGGTGTCTCGTAACTGGTGGTACAACCGATCAGGGGATGATTCTACATGAAAAACTGAGTCGAAAATATAGAATAAAATTTTTTGACACAAGGCTTTGTTGTTCGAAAAAATGAGTTTGAAAATTTGTCAAGTGCGCGTGCACTCGGATTACTTTTTTTTTTTTGGATGTTGTTCGATGAGTTTGAAGTCGTACCTAGGGGCAGAGAAAAGCTCCTTTACCGACTAGAAATGATGTGGTATTTTTTTTAGTGGTATTACCAGCTTGAGGTAGGTGGGAGTAACATGAGGTTTAAATATGGGAAAATTTGCAAAAACCAAAAGACATGAGTGCGCGTGCACTCGGATTACTTGCGGCCCAACGGACTTTATTCTGAGTTACCTCAACCTTTTTTCGTAAAGGTTTTCGAGGTTTGTATACATCGAATAAATTTCGGCAGAGTGGCAGAGTACCTTGGCCGCCACGATCTCCGGATTTGTCACTGTTAGATTTTTATTTGTGGGGTCAAGTGGAATCGATTGTGTATCGTGATGACGTAACGAGCATCGAACAATTACAATAAAAAATTGTGATAGCGTTTGAACACTTGAAGCAACATAATAATTGCACATTACAAGAGGTTCGAAGGAATTTAATACGAAGAGCACAATTATGTCTACAACAACGTGGACAGTACTTCCAGCAATCTATGAATTAAACGAATTCCTCAAAGGTAATTCGAACATTGTAACCTCGACCTTTGATTTATTCGATGTATACAAACCTCGAAAACCTTTGCGAAAAAAGGTTGAGGTAACTCAGAATAAAGTCCGTTGGGCCGCAAGTAATCCGAGTGCCCGCGCACTAGACAAATTTTCAAACTCATTTTTCTCGAAAACAAAGCCTTGTATCAAAAAATTTTATTCTATATTTTCGACTCAGTTTTTCATGTAGAATCATCCCCTGCTCGGTTGTACCGCCAGTTACGGGACACCTTGTATATCGCACAAAAATAAGAACGAAGGAAACCAAGCATAATTCGTAACGTCACTGCGGCTTATTTACATTTTAAAATGTTTTTAATTTGAATTCGTATCTACTTTTCCTAGAGTTTTACGACTAAACTCGTAATCCACGCTCATAGTTTATGGCCATGACAACCAAATCTTTAGCAGATCCCCTTTCGAAAGCTTTCAAGGTAAATGTAAATATTCATACCGGTTATGTTTCAGGACACGTGGAGAAGATTCTACCTCTTCGCCACACTTTCTTTTTGTTAACCTGCGAGCTGGTACTATTTTCTTTATTTTACCTGTTTGTGGGCAGTGATGGCTACGTTGAATATATTTATATCGGTATTCGTGACATTTTAATTATCTCTATTCCACCTGCCTAGATACGAACAAAAAGACAGATTCGTTTGTTCCTCATTGATGATTGCGTCATTGTAGGTTTCAGTGGTTGATTACTAAACTGCAGATTAAACATTTTCCAAGTCAGTTGTAAAGAACAAGTGATAGATGAACATGCATTTATTCGTTTAATAATTTTAATAAATAGGGGATGATATAGTAATATCTTTAAATTGTTCTTATACCCTTACAGTTTTATATTTCCCCTAGTAACACAAAAATATTGGTTAAATATCTTTTTCAAATGTTGGAAAAATATTTCTTAAGCCAAAATGTGGGATCTAAATGTTGTACATATGTATAATACAAGAAATGTACATTTAATGTTTCAAAAATATAAGCTAAATATTCAGAGAATATGAAATATAATATATATTTAAATAATATAAAGAGAATATTAAAAACATGGAAAATTAATATTTGGAAAACATAAGATAAGCTAAATGTTCAGAAATATAAAGTAAATATAAAAAATCATGTAAAATCAATATTTGAAAAACGTGAATTCAATAGTTAAATAACATTCAATAAAGTCTTCTAATTTAAGAAAAAGTTATAACAAAAATTAAAACGATCAAACTCAAATAACTTGTCTCTAACGGAGCATATTATTGGTATATATTATTAACGACAAAGAGAATACACACATGTATTTTTTTTACGTACTCCAACGGTATGAAAACATACAAATATATACAATATACGGGCATTTCGAAAAAAAAGGATTTTCTAATATTAAATGAATATTTATTTCACAGTTGAAAAAGATATTTTATTACTAATATAGAATTAATATTTTTTTTACATTTTGATAAAGATATTTTTTCGTAACATGAAATAGATATGTGATAAATATTTGTAACAACATATTTCTTTTTGAATTTAAAATAAATATGTGACAAATATTTGAAAAAATATATTTCTTCCTGAATCTAAAATAAATATTCTATGTATACTTGAATATTAAAAAGAGATTTAACATATTTTTAATATTAGGTACATATGTATCTACTATTTTGTGCTACTAGGGTCATCTCCTTATTTTTGCCATAACAGCATAAAATCAGCAGTGTATTGATGAATATCTTGCAAGTGTCGATTAAAACTGTTACACTTTTTAATTAATTATGAATACAGGATTGTATGCATTTATGACAAAAACGTGTAGGTAACCAGAAAACAGTAAAAATGTCAGACGACTTCAAAAAAACAATTATATTTTGTGTGGCTTAGTCAGATTATTAAGGAAAGGAATAATTAGGAAGAAAAATTTTTATTTTGCATAAAGGTCCGCAGTTTAATTTTGAAATAACTGTAATTTTATTACTAATGTCCTTTTTGTTCCGAGAAGACTGTAATAAATTCTACAATATTAGCTGAATTTAAATTTTGTGTAAATAACGAAACTCTTATTTTCTAGAAAACAGAAACAAATTCTAATTAATCAGGAA
Organism: Sphecodes monilicornis; assembly: GCA_913789915.3. Classification (NCBI taxonomy): domain Eukaryota; kingdom Metazoa; phylum Arthropoda; class Insecta; order Hymenoptera; family Halictidae; genus Sphecodes; species Sphecodes monilicornis. The sequence goes on from OU565284.1 coordinate 27,838,769, forward strand.
CGTTTGTTCTATTGTGACAAAATTAAAATTGTGTCAATCAGATTTCAAAGTTAAAACTATGAACCAAGAAAACAATATTTTTCTTAGACTTTACAAGAAAACACTAATTAAAAAAATATGCCATTCATATTTTATTTACAAATATCTTCTCAGACGTATGTACAGTGGATTCAAGAAATATTTCAACAATAAATACCCAGTTCTCGAAAATTTGCGTATATTAAATCTGTGATAATTTCGTAAAAAATGATCATACGATAGTCAATTTAGAATCATTTTAAAACTAGACGCCTCTAGTTTCATAATGTATCATGCATTTCATTCTAAGATTTTTCTCATGTAGCGAGCGAGAAACTGAAGACGCTATTTTCTCAAAAATGCTATACACTCACGCGTCTGTGAAAACTGACAAATTTTTTTCGTGACTAAAACCACCATAGCTTTATAAATTCAAACTTCCAGTGTTCCATTCCGGAGACAAAAATCCATTGTTGTCTCCAATTTTCAAATTTATGGCAGTTTCATTTACGGGAACAATTTTTGAAAATTTCTTAGGGACATTTATATTTGCAGCATTTTTTAGAAAAAATTGGTCTTCAGTTTTCCACCTGCTACATCCTGTAAAAATATCTTAGAGGAAAATGAATACTGCTTTCTACAAGTAGAGGCTTCAAGCTTTAAAAGAAATCTCGGCTTATGGTTGTACTATTTGTTTTTACGAAATTGTCCCAATTTAAATATCGACAATTTTCCGAGAATCGAAAATGCCCTGTTTAAATGCTTTTTGGTTCTACTGTATATGGTCTTCCAGAATTTTGATTAATCGAATTATCTATCTAGCTTCAATAATTGCAAAATAACATTTACTCACCTGGTGGTTCTAGCATTAACACTAACCGTCCGAGCACAAAATGTGACTGGTATACGTTTTTTTATAAAAATTGCAAAACTGAATTTATTTAGATTTCCCGCATATTTTATAACAGTGTGTGCTTGCGTGAAGAAATTTATTTAATCATTTTTAATGAAAATATATTTGTAGATTCTGTAATCATAAAATAATTACCGGTCATGGTATGATTAGTGTTAATTGTTACAATCAGTCAGTAATGCCCAGTTAAAGCTGCGGGAGATCGAAACAGTCGACTGTCTCATAGTTCTTTATCCTGGTTCCTTTGATTCACTTTTTATTCGTGACACAGGATAGAGTAGTTACCACACCCTAGCTGCGTGCACGGTTTACGTTTAAAACGCTTGTATCACGTGTCACGTACGTTAGGTTATAGAGAACGCGTGGTTCATGTTGATCGAACAGACATCGATACCTAATGGCGCGCGATCCGTTTGATAAATCAGAATGCTCCTTCTTTTACGACACATTCGCGTCTGCTTTCTGATCACTGCCATTAAAAACTCATCCTTTTTTCGGACCGAGATTGCTCAGCAACGCTTCCTTCCGTTGATTGATGAACTTTCCGTTGATTCAGACGCGTTGGGAACGTAGTACTATGCGAGTGAAATGCAAATGATTCGACGTAACACTATTCTTTGTAATTTATGGATCGTGCATTTTATCATCGGCGTATTCGAAATTATAAATACATTTTTCAATGTGTTTCTCGTTTAATAAATTAATTATGCAGAATGCTCCTTCTTCCTTATTTTTGTGGCACAGATTATTATGAAGGTTGGCTATTGATTTATGAGTAGTACATTATTTAATGTCGGATAGAAGCCTATGAAAATATGAAAGTGCCATTTTGTACGAACACGGGTTTTTAGAACATGGTTTTAGAAGATCTAATGAACTTTTACTGCGATTAAAGACAAAGTGATAGTGATTGATGGACTGTAGAATTTTAAGCAAAATAAAAATTTTGCAAGGCAATTGTAGGAAGTTCGACTTAAATGAAAATGTATTTTTGCTTTTAATCATCTTAAAAACTCCAAGATAATATAACAATATCCTTAAATTCTTCTGGTGTCTTTTGAGTTTTGTATTTGACCTATTCATTTTTATCACAAATGATAAGTAAAACATCTTCTTTTTCGATATTTTGAGTACAAACAATTTTGCAAACAGACTCCGTGACATTTAAGTATTTCTCTTTATTAGCGCTACATTAAATGTCACTTGAACAATGTATAGACGATGAGAAATTGAACAAAGTCTCCTATTATTGTCTTGAGGATGTGTTGTATCTATAAAAAGATGTTTTAAGATACGTTGGAGTTTCCCTTTTTAAAAAATGTATAAAAATTACCCGTGTTTTGAAAATGTTGAATGTTTTCATTGGAGGCTGCATTTAATTCGGAATTGGACTTCCAAAATGTACCTATAAATTACATTTAATTTTATATTTATATAGTTATAATACAACACATTAAATTAGATAATTTATTATTTTAATGTAATATTTATATCCATCTCAATAATAAATAGAAACGTAGTGATACAGTCAAATTTCATTTAAATCTACAAGTAGCTACGTTATTAATCGTTATACATTAAATAATTATTAGCATAAATTTGAGTGGGGGCGCATCGGCCCCAGTAGTTCACTTAAAGGTTAAGAATTAAATGCATAACGTACATTATGCAACAATAAAATTACGTAGGCAGTTTTGTTCAATTCTTAACGTATATGAATGTGCTAAACATAGTTCTTTTATTTGTAACTTAAGAATCGTTCGATTGATGAAAGAAAGTTTTGAAATAAACCGGTCGTTCGTGAAAAGCCTCGTACCACAATCGAATTACATTAGTCTAGTAAACGTTTATACACCAATAAGATACGATTCAATTATTTCTTCCAGGTATTATTCACATTTTACAGTTGTATCTGAAATTAAACAATCGCGGCTTCTAGCCGTTGAAGCAGCGTTCGATAAATGGTAATTTTTATCGATACGATTTAATCGGCCCATAATTTAGCGGGCCGGATTAATGAAACCCAGGAGCGTATCACTCGAGGCGCCCTTCGAGAACTGTTTCATTAGTCCGGACCGGGCTAACGAATGAATTAATGATATAAAACTCGTTTCGGCCCCGCGGCGCGGCGCGGTAATGGCAGCTCGAGACTAACGGTATGCGCGACCACTTTCGACGCTGGTCCCAATAAATGTGAACCGTTCTCGTTATCCTCCGGCCAGGTTATCTCTGTTTATACTATAAATAACAATTCACTAGTATAACATTTGCTAGTGTATTTTCAAACAACATATTACGATTGTGTTTTAGCTATTCCAAAGCAAAAACCTTAAAGAGGTATTCCTACTCAGAGCTGTCAATTCTAAACAATTTATGAGATAAAAAATGGTTAGGTTATTATAGGTCAACTGTTTCCAAATTTTATATGTCTGTTTGGCTGTATTTCAGAATAATACGCTGTAATTTTCATGCAATTATCTTTATTATTATTTAAATTATCATACGATTCCAGCAATGATATCGACCTATTGGACAATCATCCAAGATAATTGTTGTTCACCAGATCAAGGGATCTCTACTTTATACAATGTGTAAAATTTGAAGAAGATTATTGAGATATCATGGCAGTCATGGAAAGTGATATGCTGTTGAAATCATACAATAATTGCATGAAAATTACACTAGTTCTATCTTCAAATACAGCCAAGCATGTATGCAAAATTTTAAAACACTTGGCAATAAGAACCTAACCTTTTTTGATCTCATCAATTGTTTATAAGATTGACCGCTCTAATTGGGAATACCCTCTTAAGGTGACGCACAATTTCATTTACGTGCAACTAACATAGTTTAATCTCTACAATATCGTATAAGATCTTATCACAACCTGCAAAACTATGGGCTTAAATCTCTGTATTCGATTTAACCCTGCGACGTCGCTACTTGGGTGTATTTTGACTCAGAATATCAAGACAATCATTTATGCACTTAATTTTTGGCAATTGTACTAAATGAATTGCAATAGGAATATAATGAAACTTCTAACAAAATCACAAAATCTCAATTTCTGTAAAATAATTTGAAAATCTATACTCGCATCAAAATTCGTAGTCTATTAGTGAATTTTATTTATAATTTTTTTAGAACACTAGTGAAAGGGTAATGACAAACTTATTATTTCCTTAGAATTAGATTTTGTGGCCCATTTTTTAGATAATTGGTCTCTAACGGACTTGTCAATTGATTTTCGATTTCTTGCTCCTTTTTTGTGTCCCGGCTGTATTCCGCAAGTTTTTCATTAATTGGAGACACTTTTTGCTGTACCGTCGAACGGCCCTTGCATTTAGCGAGGCATTCAGAGAAAGGTGAGCAAATGGTACTTGTAAGCCTGGGAATAATTGATGCTGTGTTTTTGTGCCTCGTAGTTTGCGCTAACGATCGCTGAAAAACGCGATTGATTGGGAGCTAATAGATACGCGAGGAAACTATAAGAATTCGTTCGTATATTACGTAAATGCACTGTTGTGATTTATTTCTTTAGAACTATCCATTCGATGAATCTGTTATTTACTCTTCGTTCACACTTCCGGTAAAAATTTATAGATTCTCCGTTCCAGATAACGTAAAACTTGTTGTTTTTTAATGATTGTGTTGTGTTATGAATCAAGAATCTTTGGTATGATTATTTTTATTGAGCGTATTATGTTTAATAAAATATCGAGTGATACAGTAAAACTTTGATGAAATCGACTTTGTGTAACTTTGATAAAATTGTGTTATACTAATGTTGTGTTATGAACCAAGGATTTGTTGAACAATAATTTTTGAGAAGCCTATTTGATAAAATATCGAGTGATACCCAAAAATTTTGATCAAATTGAGTTCGGAAGTTATCGTAGCTATGATTGTTGTAGATTTGTGAATGATTTCGCTCTGTCGCGTCGGTAAGTGTTCTGGAGTATCACGTAGTGCTTCATTATAATGTTTATAACTTTTAGTTACGATAACGTCCTAACGAATAAGTTTAGAGCATAAGTATGCACCGATGCACAAAAGTGCATAAAATTAGTTGCGTATTATGCACCGTCTGATGCTATTCAACTTTTTCTTATAACATTTTCCTCTATTCCCAAACGTTTAGGAGGAACAGCCTGTTCCAGTTGCGTGGGACACCCTGTATAGCGAGTTACCGTGTCAACAATTATTTTGTTCATATTTACCTTACCTACATTTTATTTGTGGGACTGCCCCAAAAAGTAAACGCAGAAGCACGTTAAAAGTTAAGACTATCAATCGGTAGGCCTAAAACCTTGTAAGATGCGTGTCCATTGTCAGTCGGGGGTAGCATAAGGAATTATAGTGTTCTGTCTTTGTGTCTCTGTACCTCGGTCTGGATCGCTGCCAAAGCTCTATCACAAAACCTCTCTCGGCTAATGGGTCTAGGTTTCGTACTATCTGAAGACGGAACGGGCTAGGTGCGCATATTTGCCCGTGCTACAAGATAACATTGCGTCGACAAAGCTCGCGGCAAAGATTCTGGGAGGTTTCTCCGGAAAGATTAGGCAACGCGTTACTTTACCTTAATCTCTTCACGTGTACTTACCATACTTTTCAAAGACACTCGAGAACGGAGAAGAGCCGGTCCAGCATGCGAGATATACCTATACATACATATGTATATGTGCATACTCTCGCCAAGGTGTCGCAATTTGTATTAGTTGCTCACGTTTAATTTTACGTTTGCTGAAATGCTAGATGATCAAAGCCAGGAAGTGATTATATTAATCTCGCGTAAGAAATTTATGATTACGAGTTGCCATTAACGGACATTATTTCTGTTTGAGGATAAAGGCTTAAAAAAGTGACTCATTGTTATTTTATTCGAAACGAGTTAAAATAATGCGTGAACATTAACGGAAGATGAAGTCGTCATTTATTAGAAAATATTAATCTACAGGGTGTCTCGGTTGAATGAGGCCACCTAATTATCTGCCTTATTTACTGTTGGAATTTACAGTGGATAGAATCTTTTCCTAAGGACATTTGTTAACACTATCTCAAGGCGATTGATATTTTTGTCAATAAAAATTTTTTTTTTTTAGATAATATTGTAGAGCATAACAACCCTTAAAGTTTGACGAAATCAGTGAAAATCTTTAAGGCCTGCTTTAAACTACCTTTCACTGAAATTTCATCAAAATTGCAGTGCCTAGATTTGATGAATCCCTCTTTCTTCAGATTCTAGATCATACACTGAGTTTAATAGTAAATACAAATTTAAAGCTTCTGTATGTTTTTTCGAAGGGAACACATAAATCTCATCATTATTTATGCATTATTTATTCAAGGATGTTTACGATAAATAACGAAAGACAGTTATGTTTGCAAATGACAAGTCATCGTTCCATTTCACTCGGTCTCGATACGACCTTAGACCTTAGAAGATGTATGTAGTGAATGCTCGACAATTGTCTCCGAACTATCCCTACTGCCGCGGTGTATACCTCGTGAGGGGCCAAGAGGCTAAGTTTCGGACGCAAAGAATCACATGGTCTTTGAATTGTGCCGGCGGCCGCGACTCTTGGCGTCTCTTTCTTTCCCATACGATGTCCTTGTTTGATTCCGAAACTACACAATATTATCAGAATTATATCATATTTGGTATCATTTTCATTAGAGAAATGCCTCGAATATGTTAGTGCAATTCCCATAAGAAATAATGAAAAGTGAAGAAGTTTTGTTATTGAATTAGTAGTGGTCTCACATCGACATACCCGACCCGTAACTCGAACTTCGGTGTCCGTCCTTAGGTTCGGCAGAGGTCGAAAAATAATATCTTCTGCAACATAATTGTCCCTGGCCGGACCCGTGTTGTAAACAATTATCGAGCATTCACTGTACTTATAGAGCCGGCCTAGATCTAGATGCTAGACCTATCCTAAACACTAGGATATGACAAGATAATTCAATATGGTGGATTCTGTACGAGACGAAGTTATGTATTTTATTCGATATTTATTGTTCTATTCTTTTTTTTTTAATACAGTAAGTTATGAGGAAATAAATACAATTTTATATTATCAAGATCTACATTAAAGTTTAACTTTTTCCAAATTATGATTGAGAAAATGAGTTAGCGCTGTTTAAAATAATAAGTGTAGTAGTGAAGTAAAAACGCACAAGCAATCAAATAAAATTATATACTACAGTCTATTACCTCTAACGCTTTAACTTTACGGTATTGCGACGTCTCAATAGACTATAGCACTTTGCCTATAACCGTCATCTCGTAGATGATTTAAACTTGGCTTTAACGCAATTATCCGGGTCTATAAGTATGTCTGTGGCTGCAAGCAAAAACGCCGCATGTCACATTTTCAAAAAATGTAAGTTTATGCATTAATTGAGCTGTAGAATGTAGGATTTACGTAGTTACCAGAAAAAGAGTAAGGAATATAAATTATATAGGCTCAAAAATATAATGCAATTTAAGCAGAGTCCAATGTTCAA